>JAWWLR010000054.1:70529736-70539754 GCA_035041075.1 Acraspis erinacei | reverse complement strand
TTTTTAGAATTCTTGTATTTTGTTGAAAATTGGTTTTTTTTTTTTTTGTAGAACATTAATCTTCTGGGTTGGAAGTTCGTCTTTTTGATTCGAATATTAACGATTTTTTCTCTAAATTCAGTTTTTATTGAAAATTAATTTTAAAAGCCTTCAACTTTTACATTTTTTTTGTAAACTGAACTTATTTGGTAGGAAAGTCAAGTATTATCTTGAAAATTCGATTTATTTATGGTTCAAAATTAATTTTTTTAGCTGATAATTAAACATCCATTGTTTATTTTTTTATTTTCAGACTATCTTTTTTAGTTAAAAATATTAGTTGAAATTACACTATTTCGTTGATTTTTTTTGTTTAGAATCAATTTTCTTTTGCCTCAATATGTAAATATTCTGTTCGAAAGTCGTTTTTTTTTGGTTGGTAGAAACTGTTTTTGATTTTTAATTCAATTTTTTTTAAATATCTATTTGTTTGAAAATGCAACTGTTTGATTAAAAATTAATTTATTTGTGTTGATAATACAACTTTTTTTGTAGATTTTTTTTTCTTTTTTTTTTTCTAAATTCGTTTTTAATTAAAAATAAATTTTTTAAACTCTTAACTCTTGCATCTTTGGTTGAAAACTTAACTATTTGTTCAGAAATTCAAGTATTTTTTTGAAAATTCGTTTTATTTTTGGTTGAAAATTAATTTTTTTAGCTGATAATTTAATATCCAGTTTTTTGTTGAGACTTTATCTTTTTTAGTTAAAAATATTGTTTGAAAATTAAACTATTTCGTTGAATTTTTTTTTTCGTTTAGAATCAATTTTCTTTTACCTGAATATGTAAATATTCTGTTGGAAAGTTGTCTATTTTGGTTGATAGAAACTGTTTTTGATTTCTAATTTTTTTTAATATCAACTAGTACTTGTTTCGATGAGAACTCATCTGTTTTGTAAAAAAAATTGACTTATTTGTTTAAAGTTGAACTATTTTAAAAGAAAATTAATTTGTTTTCATTAAATATTTATTTTTTAGTTGAAATTTCTACTTTTTGGTCAAAAATAAACATTTTTGTTGAAAAAACATATTTTTGAGTTTCGAATTCAATATTTATTTAGGTAATTCGTCTTTTTCGCTTAAAAATCCACAATTTTGTTTAGAATTCTTGTATTTTTCTTCATTTTTTCTCTAAATTCGTTTTTAATCAAAAATAAATTTTAAAAACTTTCAACTATTGCATTTGTTTGTTGAAAACTGAACTATTTGTTAGGAAATTCAAGTATTTTCTTGAAAATTCGTTTAATTTTTGGTTTTAAATTGATTTTTTTAGCTGATATTTTTTTTTAGAATCATTTTTCTTTTACCTGAATATGTAACTAATTATCTTGAATTACTATTATATAATTTATTTTAATTTAATTTAATTAATTTTATTATGTAATTATTAAATATTATTATTATTACTATTATCTTGAAATTGGTCATATATTTTAAAATTTGTTCCTTTACAGGACAAATTGTACAGTTAATAGTGACGTGATATGTTTGGGCAGGAGAAATTTTTTAAAGAATCTACGATGCAATTGGACGGGTGGATACCGATGGTCCACGGCTCTCATCCTGAGCGTAACCCTTGGAGGTTTTGGAGCTGACAGGTAATTTTTTATTTTATAATCA
The DNA here is from genome assembly GCA_035041075.1 of Acraspis erinacei. Classification (NCBI taxonomy): domain Eukaryota; kingdom Metazoa; phylum Arthropoda; class Insecta; order Hymenoptera; family Cynipidae; genus Acraspis; species Acraspis erinacei. The sequence continues at coordinate 70,538,095 of JAWWLR010000054.1, read as the reverse complement.
AATTATTTATAATCAGGGTGCCTACCTGACCAGAAAAAAATATTCATTCAATTTTATTCAAATGAATATTAAAATGTTTTGATATTTTATTACTTTCAGTCTTTTTGTTTTTATTCTAAAATTTTATTTATCTGAAATTCAGACTTCATAAATAGGGTGATTCATCAGGAGAATAGGAATATAAATTCTTTTTAATCGAAATTAATGTAGTTACCATATTTCTAAGATGAATTTTTTCAAAAGGAAAATTTTTTGTGAAGAAATAAAAAAATGCAACGAAATTGTTAAATTTTTAACCCAAAAAGCCGAATTTTTTACAAAACAGTTGGATTTTGAACCCTAAAATTTTGTTTTTTTAATAAAAAAAACAACATTTTTAACCAAAAAGTTGAATTTTCTATCAAAAAATTTAAATTTTCAAAACAAGTAGTTGAATTTTCCACACAAAAAAGATGAATTTTCCACTAAGAAGATTATTTTTCTACCAAATAGACGAATTTTCAACAGAATACATGAATTTTTAATTGAAAAGATGAAATCAATATTAAAATAAAACGGATTTTTTAGATAAGGGTTGAATTTTCAAACAAAATAATTGAGTTTCTTACCTAAAAAGATGAATTCTTAAACACGAAGATTTGCTACCCAAAAAGAAATTTATTTTCTATCGAACAAATATATTTACAAAAAAATTGTTGAAGTTTCTATCAAAAGATATGAATTTTCAATCCAAAAAGTCAAATTTCAGGACAAAAAAATGTTTTTTTGAATTTAAAATACGAATTTTATATAAAAAAAAATTCAATTACAACAAAAAACTTCAATTTTCTAACACAAGAGATGAGTTATCAAACCAAAAAGACGAATTTTTGAAGGCTGAAATATGAATTTTCAACCAAATAGCTGATTTTTCTGCAACAAAAAAATACTAATGAACTAATTGTTGAAAATTAATAATTTTAAACCCACGGATGCACTAAAAAATAGTTGAAATTTCAAACTAAAGAGACGAATTTTCCACAAAAGAGATGAATTTTTGAAACAAGAAAGATTTTTTGTGATGAAATAAAAAAACTGCAACCAAATTATTAATTTTTTAACCCAAAAAGCTGAATTTTTTACGAAGCAGTTGGATTTTGAACACTAAAATTATATTTTTTTAATTCAAAACTTCATTTTTACCAAAAACTTGAATTTTCTGTCAAAAAACTTAAATTTTCAAAACAATTAGTTCGATTCCAACTAAAAAAAGATGAATTTTCAACTAAGAGGATTATTTTATTACCAAATCGACGAATTTTCAAAAGAATACATGAATTCAAAAAGTCAAATTTCGGGACGAAAAAATGGTTTTCGGAATTTAAAATATGAATTTTCTATAAAAAAATTCAGTTATAACAAAAAAGTTCAATTTTCTACTACAAGAGATGAGTTTTCAATACAAAAAGACCAAATTGTTAAATTTTCAACCCAAAAAGCCGAATTTTTTGCAAAACAGTTGGATTTTGCATACTAAAATTTTGTTTTTTAATTAAAAAATTAGTTTTTACCAAAAAATTGAATTTTCTATCAAAAAAGTTAAATTTTCAAAACCCATAGTTCAATTTTCAACTAAAAAAAGATGGATTTTCAACTAAGAAGATTATTTTTCTACCAAATAGACGAATTTTCAACCGAATACATGAATAAATGAATCCAAAAAGTCAAATTTCGGGGCAAAAGAAATGGTTTTTTGAATTTAAAATATGAATTTTCTATTAAAAAATTCAGTTATAACCAAAAAGTTCAATTTTCTAACACAAGAGTCGAGCTTTAAATTCAAAAAGATGAATTTTTGACAAAACAGTTCGATTTTGATCACTAAAATTTTGTTTTTTAATTTAAAACTTCATTTTTACTAAAAACTTGAATTTTCTATCAAAAAAGTTAAATTTTCAAAACAAATAGTTCGATTTTCAACTAAAAAAAGATGAATTTTCGACTAAGAGGATTATTTTTCTACCAAATAGACCATTTTTCAACAGAATACATGAATACGTCAATCCGAAAACTCAAATTTCGGGGCAAAAAAAATGGTTTTCTGAATTTAAAATATGAATTTTCTATAAAAAAAAAATCAGTTATAACAAAAACGTTCAATTTTCTACCACAAGAGATGAGTTTTCCATCCAAAAAGACCAAATTGTTAAATTTGCAACCCAAAAAGCCGAATTTTTTGCTTGGATTTTGTTGGATTTTTCAGTTATAACCAAGAAGTTCAATTTTCTACCACAAGAGTCGAGTTTTCAATCCGAAAAGACGAATTTTTGAATGCTGAAATATGTATGAGTAAGAATTTTGATGGGTCTTGCGTTCTTCATTAAATTAAAAGGAATAAAAAACAAAATTACTAGAAAGATCGTTTTTTTTTTGTCTGAAATATGTATTTTCAGCCAAATAGTTTGCAGATAAAAAATTTAGGTTTCAAGCTAAGGAGACGAGTTTTCAGCAAAAGAGATAAATTTTTTTAAACTAAATAAAAGATTCAACCGAATTGTTAAATTTTTAACCCAAAAAGTGTAATTTTCTATTTAAAAAAGTTTAATTTTCAATCAAACAGTTTAATTATACCCCCAAAAAAGTGATTTTCTATGTAAGAGTTGAATTTCAACCAAAAGAAAATATCAGTTTCCAAAAAAAATTAAATAATTAAATTATTTATAAATAAATTATAAAATTAAATAATTAAATCTTCAAGCAAATAGTACAATTTTATCCAAAAAATGTGATAAAAATGTGAAGTCTGGAAATGGTAAGTACATATTTTTTAAATGAAAGAAAGATTTACGATTTAAAATAAAAATATAAAAAAGTAATTATGATTTGAAGCAGGGATTTTTTGAATGGAATTATCATTTTTTTCAAAACAATATTGTATATAATTCTGAATTGGATCAGAGGATTTTCGAAAAAAATTATAATCCTGACATGGAACAGGAATTTTTCCAATAAAATTTAAAATTCTGAGGAAAAATGAAAAATTTACCGGGAGAAAATCGGGAATTAAAAAAAGATCCGTCTGGTAGACACCCTGAAAATTTATTTTCCTAATTCCATGGTGGCCACAGGTCAGAAAAAATCTGAAACTCAGAGGAAAGACATTTTAAAAATTCCCGGAATTTCACGGAAGTTTGTAATTTTTTAATGGATTACTAGATTTTTCTGTCAAGAAAGAAAAACATTTTAACCAAATTGTTGAATTTTCGATCCAAAAAAGAAGATTTTTGTACAAAGCATTTGAATTTTCTACAGAAAAATTCATTTTCAACCAAATAGTTGAATTTTGTACGAGAAAGTTTGAATTTTATACCAAAAAGGATGACTTTTTACGGAAAATGTTGAATTTTAAAATATTTTTTGCATTCAATTTGTAATTTACCCATAGTTTTTAATAATTTAACCTGAAATTTTCCAAATTCTTTGTAATTCTCTTGAATTTTTTTTATAAGATCAATTCTACTCAATTGAATGTGTGTGTGTTTTTTTCGTTTTTCTTTAATTAAGTATGAAACCTTTTCATTGTTTTCAATTTACTTTAATTTTTTAATTCACTTTGAATTTTTATGAATATCACCGAATTTATCTCGTTTCCCTTAAATTCCTCGAAATTCTTTCTAATTTTACTGAAATGAATCCTTGAATTTTTAACCTTGAAAGTTTTTTTTTTTTTAATAAAAAAAAAATCAACCAAATTTTTCAATTTAAATGAATTTTCTACGAAAATAATCTACTAAAATTAATTGTAATTTAAAAAGGATCACTTTGTTTTAAATTGTTGAATTTTCATATCTTTTTTGCAATTAATTTGGAATTCATCCCTTATTCTTATTAATTTATCCTGAATTCCTTTAAATTTGTTGGAATTCTCTTGAATTTTTTTAATTTACTTAATTCTACTCAAATGTATTTTCAACCATAAAAAATTTTTCGGTTGAGAAAGAAACAAGTCGTTATATTTTCGATAAAAAAAGAATTTTTTTATACAAAAGTTAAATTTTCAACCCGAAATGATACATTTTCTACCAAATAGTTGCATTATCTACGAAAATTAATTTTTAATGAAAAAATATGACTTTACAAAAAATGGTTGAATTTGCATGTACCTTTTGAAATTAATTTGAATTAATTACAATAAATGGAATTCATCCATAATTATTAACAATGTATCTTGAATTCTTTTCAATTCCTTGGAATTCTCTGGAATTTTTTAATTTACTTAATTCTACGCAATTTAATAGATTTTTTTAGTTTTTTTTAACTTAGACTGAAGATTTTTTAACACACCTGTAATTTTTATCTTTTTTCCTTTAAATTCCTTTAAATTAATTCCAATTTTACTCAAACTAATAATCGAATTCTCAACCATAAAAGATTTTTCTGTCAAGAAAGAGAACAAATTTTGAACCAAATTGTTGAATTTTCTACGAAAATAGTTTCATTTCAAATAAAAAGAAATTAATTTCTTCAAAAAGTGTTGAATTTTCAAATATTTTTTCCAATTTATTTAAAGTCCGCACTTCATTCTTATTTACTTATCTTGAATTCTTTTAAATTCTTTGCAATACATCTGCATTTTTTTTAATTTCCATCAGATTCTTTTGAATTTCTTTATATTCTTTTTAACTCATTTTAAACTTACTTAATTCAATTAATTTCTTCATATAAAATTGATTTCATTTTCTTTAAGTTCCCCTAAGCTCATTCCAATTTTACTGAAGTCAATGGAATTTTTTCCAATTAATTTGAATTCTTTCGAATTCTTTTAAATTCAAAAGAGCATTAGTCGCATTATTCATATCACTTTTTTCGGAATAAATGGGCTATTTTTCACTTTTTAAGTAAATAAAAGTGGCAGCCCCGAGAATATTTTTTAAAAAATTTAAATTAGAATTTTAAAAAGTAATTTTATTCATAAAAGAGTCTAGATTACAAATGTTACAAGATTAGAATTTTGGTCCTTAAATACTTCAGCAGAGTGACCACTGGACCGGAAAATGACAGTAAATTTATTTTTCGAAGGGGAATTTTTAAAATTTTTAGAACAAAATTTTACCCACTGTGATATTAACCGTATTTCAAAAATTTTCCATTTTAGATTTTAATTTTTCAGCGTAGATTTTAATTTAAGGAATTTTAAAATTGCACTGTACTTTCAGATTTAAAAAGTGAATAATAACTGATTTTAAAAGACGATTCGGAATCATTTCACAGTTTTTAAACTTATTAGTTAAAGAAATGCAAATGTCCGATTGAAATTTTATAAACTATTTTCAATTTTTAAATCACTTTAAAATAATATATTCATAATTAAAAGCTTTTATTAAATTTAAAATATTATTTCAGTCTAAAATATTCCATTTTTACATCATTCAATTCGAAATTTTTTAATTACAAAAAAGAACAATTAATAAAAATTATAAATATCTTACTGTCCATTTAATATCAGTAATTGTAATTAAACATTAAAAACTAAAATTTAAACGTTACAATTTTAATTCTTCTATTTAAAAAAAATAGCCCTGGCCCAATTTAAAACAAAATATAGATTTTGCAGATTTCAAACAAAAAATTTTTAATTCCTGGGAAAATTAAATGAATCTGGAATGATTTGAAAGAAATTTTTTTAATTTGGCAGAATTTTTCTTTAAATTTAGAAAAAATTCGAATCATTTCAAAGGATGTTTAGAAGTTCTAAAGAAATTTCAAAAATAATTTAAAATTTGAAAAAAAATTAAGGGTGCAGTTAATTAAAAAAATATAATTTTTCAATTTTTAATGTTTCTAGCCTAAAATTGCTTTAAACGATATAATTTTGAAAAATTCTTAATTCATTGATTGATTCTTCAATTTAGAGCATTAAAAATGAAAACGTGGATTTATATTTTTTGAACTTAATCTGAATCTTCCTTCTCTACAATTTATGGAAATTATAATTTTTTCCAGTTTAAATGTTTGTTGAATTAAAAAACTTTTCGAGTTCAATTTTAAAAGTTTAAAATTCAAGAGTTCCACTTTGAGTCCTTTGATTTGCAGCTCAATTTTTATTACTTCAAATGGAAACATTTTTGATTTAGAGTTACATTTTAAAAATTTTAATAACCTTGAACTTTTGAAAATGAAAAATTAGGCAGAAAAAAGTCAGGGAATTTTAAAAATAAAGTTTTTCCGCCACCATGTAATTATATTCCACTATTATTCGTATTTATATTTAATTAATTGATTTGCTTAAAAAAAACAGGTTTTACTTAGGTCATTGGCAAGAAGGAATTGGGAAGTTGTTTAGTTTTGGTGGATTGGGAGTTTGGACCTTAATTGACGTAATGCTCATATCTATGAGGTACCTAGGACCAGCAGACGGATCCTTGTATATTTGAAGTGTTTTGAAGAAATATCATGTTACTTTAAAAAATGTAAACTGCGCCTAAACCAAAAGCGAAAAAACTTATTTAATATGATAGCTTTAAGAACTCTAATGAACTCCTGTTTATTTTCTCTGAACAGTTTTCGTTATGTAGTATTTAAGAAATAAAAACATATGTCATAATGTTCCCTGTCTTTATTGTCTTTACGTTCATTTATATATTTTTTATTTTCAAGTTTAATTTTAAATTGCAATAAATAATTATTAAAAATATTGAAAATTTTGCTCTAATTGTTTTAAAAAATCATGAAATGATGAATATTGAACCGAAAAAAATTAATTATCAGTTTAATTTTTAACCAAATAGTTTAATTTTCAACCAAACAGAATGACACGTACACTGGTGTGAATCTGCACCAGCAAAATTTTCAAGTTACTGGCATTTTCCGCGTTCATTTGTGGTTTGGCTGCCGAAGTAGCAGATACTAAACTTCGAGTCAGTGCATATTTGCACAAGTGTTCCTTGTGTGTGTGCAGCATCGTTGCCGACTCCGAAATATAAAAGTAATGAATTTTGCTGTCGGACACTTGGATTTCTATTGAAAGTAAGTATATTTTATCTTTCTTACAATCATTATAGATTTTAATTTTATTTATTTGAAATAAATTGCAAAGAAAACATTTTTGCGCATTTCACGGTAAACCGTGTATTTGAAAAATACATATATTTTTGTATATATTATGTACAGATAAAAAAAGATAACTATTAATCATTTTTTTCAACCACTGATTTTTTAGCTTTAAATAAAGTTCTTGTATTTATATTTAATTATACACAAAGTTTGAGAGATGGATGAGCCCATATCAGCAGCGCTGAGTGTTACTAGAGAGAACACGCGGGAAAAATACTTATTATAATTATATTACTTTCACATTTTTTTTCGTGAAAAACAATGTTATAGCTGATAAATCGCGTTAATTTCGCTGAATTTGATTAAAATGCAAAAAAATACGATTTTTCAAAAGAAAAAATCTTTTTTTTTAAACATACTTTGTTTAAAACAAATTTTTTTATAACAAAATGTATTTTTTTGTTAATTTCAATTGCAGCATTGTATTCTACGGCAAATGTCGTACCAAAAACATGTTTTGAACATTTCTTCACCTTTAAATTAGCCGCTGAAATCGCGAAATCCCAATTTGAACCTGTGTACGGTACATGGGTGCTGGAATGAAGTGTACGGTGAGAGGGATAAAAATTTTTAAAATTTTTTTTGGAAAAACGACACAAGGTACGAACTAAAATTGACAGACTATGCTTAACCAAAAAATATCTACAACTTTTTTATAAACTACAATAACATTTTATTTACCAATATTTTTCGCCTAAATTATATCTACATTGAATGTAAATAAATTAGATTTATGGAAAAATGACACAAGTTGCATTAAAATGTTTAACAATAATTTTTAATTTAATAGAATGCGCATTTTTTAATAATACAAATAAGACAGTAAAAATAGTTTTGTTGCAATACTAATGCATATCATGAAAGGTAATAATATAAATTCATTGAAATGATATACATTTTTCAGCATGGCTAAGAATAAAATTTAATGCAAAATGAGAAACAAATATTAAAGGAATCATTAAAAAGGAGATTTGTACTTAAGTTTTCAATATCTCAATAAACAGCCCCAGACCGAGGTACAGAAATAAATATAATATACACTTTATATAATAGAGTTGAATATAATGTAGGAAAGTTTGCATTTTCGACGAAATCAAGTGCGATGCATGAGATATATGATGAGAATGTGTTCGTTAAAGCGGAAGGAGCGGGCAGATTTTTAAAAATAAGTTTTTGCAGCACAGGGAGTAGCTTTGTAAAATAAGGATTGATTTTACGAAAGTGTTTCATATCATATTGGAAAGTAAAAAAATAGCATAGCTGAGTT
>JAWWLR010000054.1:70512392-70527498 GCA_035041075.1 Acraspis erinacei | reverse complement strand
GTCGTTTTTCGGCGTAAATGTCAATCCCTTTTCAACACCAGTAGGACAGAGAATAGGTCAGTCTTGGTTTTTTTCAACTTCTTATTCAGATCGAGAAAGCAATTGCGCGACCTTCTATTGTATAATCACCTCGATAATTATTCAGTTTTCAATCGCAGTTTACTTGTGATCTACTTTTATAGGCGAGTTCATGTTGATTTTTACGGATCAGTTATTACCTCAAAATCGTTACAATCTTGACTTTTAAAAATGTCACGATCTATTATTTATTCTTTCGACCGCATTTTCGAGTGGAAAATTCATTTTCTCGAACCTACTGTATATTCTCATTATTGACAACATTCTATTTTTATGCAGCGTAAATATTAATGAGAGTAATTATGATGTAAACTGATTGCGACCTTTTCTTATGTATACAATTAACAGGAAGTAGAGAGCGGATCACAATAATTGTTTTAGTTGTATTTACCTTTTCTAAAAAGTATTTTTCGTCCAATCTTCATTTCCATTTTCAGTGGATGAATATTAGTTTTTTAAAGGGACTCTTGCTCTTAGTCATCAATATTTGTGTTCGTCATTAACTTTATCAGTTTTTTTAAACGATGACCGGGAATTTTATGAGACCGGGAAGTCACAGTGAATTTATTTTTCACCCGAAATTTTACAAATTTTTAGATAAAAAATTTCTGAGGTTTTTAAATAATTAGTTAAATTTGCATCTTTTTCAAGTGTGACATCATTCAGTTTAGAATGCATAATTCCAAAATCTTGATCTGTAAAAATGTTCCATTTTATATTTTTAATTTTTAAGCGTTCATTTTAATTTAAAGACTTTTAAAATGCATTTTTAAAGACGTAAACTTTTAATTTAAGAAGTGTTCAGTTTAAATGGAACAATTTTCCGCTGTAGAGTTTTTTTTTAAATTTCATTGACCGTGAAAAAAGGTTTGCGAAACAGGAAGTGCACTATTTTTTAATCGAAACGGCGAATTTTCAACCAAGAAGATTAATTTTTTCTTTACAAAAATGAAATTTCAACAAAATACATAAATTTTAAATCAAATACTTGATTTTGAAACCAAAAAAATATTTATTTTTTACGAAACGACGATTTTTCAAGAATATAAACTTGTACAAAATAGTTTAATTTTCAACGAAGAAGATTAATTTTGGGACAAAAAAATTAACTTTTAACGAAACAATTAATACTTAATATTCCAACAAAGAGTACTTTATTAAAAAAGAAAAAAGAAACAATTGTTTTTAACCAAAAAAGACAAATTTTCAAAAAAAGAATGGATTTTCTACCAAAAAGGACAAATTTTATACCGAGAAAGATTTGTCCATAAAAAAAAATTGATTTTCAAGCCAAGAACATAAAATTGCAACAAACCCGTTAAATTCACATCCAAATAAGTTAATTTTGAATAAAAAATAATGAATTCTCAACCAAGCAAGAATAAGTTTTTCCTTAAAAAGATGAATTCTTAACAACATAAATAAATTTTTAACCAAATACTTGATTTTTCACCAAAAAGACGAATTTTCAAGAATATAGATACAATTTTACAAAATAGTTTGATTTTAAACAAAGAATATAAATTTTGAACAAAAAAAAAACACTTTTCAACAACAAATTTAATAGTTCATATTCCAAAAAAATACCTTAATTCAAAATTAAAAAAAAGCAATTGTATTTAATTAACAAAGACGAATTTTAAACCAACAAAAACATTCATTTTCTACCTAAGAAGATGAATTTTCATCCCAAAAGATTAATTTGCTTCCAAAAAAGACGAATTTTCAAACACAGCAATTTAATTTTTAAACAAAAAGTTGCAATAGTTAAAGGATGCGATGAATTTTTAAACCAAAAATATGAATGTTTAACAAAATAGTTGAATTTGAAACTAAAAAATTTCGTTAGTCAAGAAACAAAAAATTGCTAATAAAATTGTGGAATTTTCAAGCCAAAAAGATGAAATTTTAAGAAAAAAGTTGAATTTTTAAGTAAGAAATATGACTCATAAAATTGTTCAATTTTCGTCAAAATAATTCAATTTTGAATTAAATTATCAAATTTCAACCCAAAAAAAAGTTTTTCCAGCAAAAAATTAAATTGTGACTTTTCAATCGAAAAAATTAACTTCCAAAAAAAAAATATTGACCAATTTGGAATTAAGAACGTTATAAATGAAACTATTTTATAATTTTAGAATTTAATTAGAAAGAATTTTAAACCCTATCATTGTTAATTCAAAGCTTTCAAAATGAAACAATTTTATTTTTAATTGAAGAATCTCGAAAATGAATTAATTCAGATTAAAAATTCGAAAATACTAATATTTCAAAACCTTAAATAATGGAATATTTTCAGATTATAATTTTGAAAATTGAATCATATAAAATTGAAAGAAACTAAAATTGTATTATTTCTAATTAAAAGTATTTAAAATCGCATAATTTAAAATTAACTGCTTGTGAATTTAAATCGTTTAAAAGTAAAAAATGTTAAAATTGACAATTATACTTTTAAATATTGAATCATTTTAATTTTAGTTGCAAAATTAAAACTCATGTAAGGAAAAAATTGAATATTTAGCATTCAAAAATAATTTAATAATATAATAAGTAATAATAAATTTAATCTTTGAACGTTAAAATTTTAAATGTTCCATTTAAATTTTTTTTCACTTGTAAGTGTTTTATTTGATTTTTTCCAAATTAGGGGAGGAAATTTTGTTTTTTAAATTTTTATTGAGTCAAAGGAGGTATTTCGTTTTTATTATTAATAAAAATAATTTATTTAACATAATTTTATTTTTTAATATAAAATTATTAGAGATATTACCAATTTTAATAATAATGAAATAAATATTAATTCAATTTATTTAAAATTTTATAATCTTACTTTATTTTGAATTATTTATTATACAATTTAATTATTATTGTAAAAATTATTTTTTATTTAAATCCTAAATCTATACGAGAATCTATACTAAATCTATATCTCTTTTTTCCTTTTATCATTTTTACCGAGTTGGAAGGGATACAATTTTGGTTATTTTTTTCTTAATTGGAAAAGGGACTTTTTTTATTTTTAAGATTTTGATGTAGTTGGATAGTGTAAATGAAAAAATAATAATGGAAGAGCAACATCTGTTTATTCTAAAAAACTTTAAATTTATTAACTTGAATGCCCATGAACAATTTTTGAGAACCGGGAATTGACCGAAAATTTATTTACTCGATTAAAACTGTCACCTTGATTTAGAATTGAACAATTTCAGGCAAAAAATTGGAAAATTGTAAATACAATTTAATTAGAAAGTAGTTTCAATTGTATAATTTTAGTTTTCAATATTGAAACAATAAAGTTTCAAATTGATCCACTTTAAATATTAATTAATTAATTAATTTTAAAACTAAACTGCACTTTAAGTTTTAAAAATTGAACAATAATTTAGTTTAGAAAAAGGTTCTGAATCTTTATAAAATATTTAAAATTTAAAATTAATAGATTCATAATAAATGCTTATAATCCATTTTAAACCCATGCAATTTGAAAATTTTCAATCAAAAAGAATAATTTTTTTAATATTTAGCAATGTTTGACTGTTCATTTAAAATGAGTATTATAAATCAAATATTCAAAACTGAATTGTTTGAAATTTAAAGGAATAAAATTGTTAAAATTTCAGAGTACTAAATTTTAACTTTAAAAGTTGCAATTTTAATTGTTCCATTAAAAAAATGTAAGTATAGTTAAAATTTTTAATTTTGGTTCATGAGTAAAAATTGAACAATTATTATTTAAAGCGATTCAAAATAAAAATAATGTGCCCTTATAGTATTTATGTATAAAAAAATGTTTGAATTTCACAATTCTAATTTTAAAAGAAAATGAAAAAAATTGTTATTAAATTTTTTCCGAATTGGGAAAGGAGCTTATTTGTTTTTTACATTTTTATTGACTTGAAGGCGCACACATTTTGCAATTTCAAATTTTCTTGAGTTTGAAATCGGGAAATTTTAGTTTTTAATTTTATTTGAATTGACAGAGGGACCTTTTATATTTTAAAGATTTTTTTAAAGTTGTAAAAGAGCAAATTTTGTGCGTATCAATTTTTATTTTATCAATTGGAAGAAGGATAATTTTTAAAATTTGTATTGAGTTTCAGAGAAGATTTTTTTATTTCAAGCTTTTAAACAGAGATCTTTGAACTGTTAAATGTATAAAAGATTTAAAAAACTTATTTTGCAGTTTAACAGAATTTAATTAAAAAGATTTCAATTGGAAAATGATAAAAGCTTACATTTTATACGTGCAAATTATTAAGCGTTTGAATTAAAATCTTTTGAATTAAAAAATTGTAAAGCTTTAATTTGACAAGCTAAAATTCGTAAGATTTCCACTTCGAGTGCCTTAATTTTCAGTTCCATTTTGATTATTTCGTCGAAAAACAAATTCTGTTTTAAGAGTTTGAATTTTTAAATTTCAATTACCGTGAAAAAAATGCTACGAACCGGGATATGATTAAAAAATTTTTTATGAAAACGGCCACCTTGGTTCAACTTAATTTAACTTGCAAAAGTTTTATAAAATGAACTTTTCACATTATTGTAGTTTCAGAGATAAATGAAAGAGATTAGAAAAAATTACATTAAAGAAATCAATAAACGATTTACTTTTTTCTCGCGTGTTAAATTCTTAAGCCGGCTCAAGTCAGAAACAATGAAAGTCTTATCAACTTGCCGGTACAATGTCTGATAATTCTATTTTCGTATTTTTAAAAGGCATATATTCACGTAGAATCTCAATAACAACTCTTTAACCTTAAATTCCAAACATCTTAAAAAATTGCAATAAATTGTAATTTCAAAATTTCTTATTCATTTATTCCAGAATAGTATATTATCTACTTTTTTCAGATGACACAGTTAGCCTTTTGCTTTGTAACAGCTTTCTCATTTCGTCCTTCAACTATTCTAGCATGTAAAAAGTCAGGGTGGCGACTTGATCGGGGAAAACCCGGGAATTTAATTTCAAAACCGGATATTTACTTCTGATCGCAGTAAAATTCGAGTTTTCATTATTTAAATAATTTTTCGTCAATTTAGACAATTGATTTCCACTTTATCTACAGTCTTATCTTGTCTTAGGTTACGGATTTATTTATTTATTTAAAAATTTAACTACTTGGTTAAAAGTTGAACACATTTATTAAAAATTATTTTTTGTATTGAAGATTCTTCATTTTAATTTAAAATTCTTTTCTGGTTGAAAATGTAACTACTTTGTGTTGAAAAGAAATTTTTTGAATCTAAAAATTTAACTATTTCTCTGGTTTTGTTATGAAGAATTAGATTTTTTTAAATTAGCTATTCTATTTTTGGTTAAAAATGTTTTCTCCCTCTTTCTTTCAATTTTTATTTTTATCTCTAATGAGCCGAAAGTTTATTTTTTAATTGTAAATTTATTTCATGATTTGTTAGCACAGAAATATTTTTGATAAGGAAATATATCTCTGTTCGATCTTATATAAAAAAATGTATCGTTTTTTAATGAAATTTCCCCTATTTGGCTGGAAATTCACAATTTTTAATGAAAAATTCAACTATTTGTTTAAAAATTCATGTAATATGCGGAAGATTCGTCTTTTTTATAGAAAATTAATCTTTATGGTTGAAAATTACTTTTTTCGTAAAAATTTTATTTATCCCAGTTGAATATTCATAATTTTTGGTTTAAAATTCATCAGTTTGGTAGACAATTAATTTCTTCAACTGACAATTCAACTCTTCCATTTTTAGTTGGAAATTGATCTTTCCTAGGTGAAATTCAACAATTTGAATGGAAATTGGTCGTCTTTAATAGAAAATTCAAATAATACTGTTGAAAATACACGTATTTTGTATAAAAATCTACTTTTTCATAGAAAATTATATTTTTCTGTGAAAGTTAATCTTCTTGTCGGTTGAAAATTCAAGTATTTCAGTTAAATATTGATCGCTTTAGTTGAAAATTCATCTCTTAGGTTGGAAATAAAATTACTTGGTTAAAAGTTACACTCTTGTATTAAAAATTATATTAACTTTTTATTTAAACTTTTTAATTATTCAACTTTATTTTTTAGTTGAAAATTCGACTACTTGTTTTAAAATTTATTTAATTTGTAGCAAAAATTCGTATTTTTATAGAAAATTAATCTTTATGGTTGAAAAATACTTTTTTCATAAGAATTTTATTTCTCCCGGTTGAATATTCATGATTTTTAGTTTAAAATTCATCAGTTAGGCTGAAAATTAATTTCTTCAACTGAAAATTTAACTCTTTCATTTTTAGTTGAAAACACATGTATTTTGTTTTAAAAAACCTACTTTTTTATTGGAAATTATCTTAATCATTGAAAGTTATCTTCTTGTCTAAAAATTCTTCTTGTAGGTTGAAAATTTAAGTATTCCAGTTAAATATTTATCAGTTTAGTTGAAAATTTATCTCTTAGGTTGAAAATAAATTTACTTGGTTAAAAGTTACACTCTTTTATTAAGAATTATTTTAACTTTTTAATTATTCAAAATTATTTTTAGTTGAAAATTCGTATTTTTTGGTAGAAAATTCAAAGTTTTGTTCAAAAATGAAATTATTTCGTTTAAATATTCATCATCTTAGTTAAAGATTGATTTTTCTGATTTTTAATTCAACTATTCTAGTCAATGATTTATAATTTTAGTTGAAATTTAATCGCTTTGTTAAAAAATGTAACTATTTTTTTTAAGTTAGTGCTTTTTGTTGAATATAATTTTTTTTATCAGAAAATTTAACTTTTTGAACGCGAATATTGAAAATTATTTTTATCTTTAAAAATTAATCTTCTTGTCTAAAAATTATTCTTTTCGGTTGAAAATTCCAGTACTGCAGTTAAATATTTATCATTTTAGTTGAAAATTCATCTTTTAGGTTGAAAATAAAATTACTTGGTTAAAAGTGGAAATCTTTTGTTAAAAATTATTTTATTTTTTGAATAATCATAATGTTTAATTAAAAATTCATTTGCAAGTTTGAAAAATGAGCTATTTGCTTTAAAAATTGTTTTTTTTCTTTAGATAAAAAGGAATGTTTTTTCGAAAATGTAACTATTTTGTTGAAAATTTGTTTCCATGTTTTAGTTAAAAATTCTTATTTTTCCTAAGCTAAAGATCTTACTGTTAAAAAATTATTATTTACAGTTGAAAATTCATATTTTTTAGTGGAAATTAATCTTCTTGGCTGAAAAATTCATGTTTTTGGTCTAAAGTTCAATTATTTAATTTAAATACTCTTCATCTTAGTTGAATATTTCATAGTCTTAGTTGAAAATACATCTGTTTGTTTGAACATTAATTTTTGTAACTTAAAATTTAATAATTATTTAAGTTTTGGTTGACAATTTGTCTTTTTTACATTAAAAGTGAATTTTGTTAGATTGCAAATTCAACCATTCCAGTTGAAGATTCATAATTTTGATTGAAAATTCA
Organism: Acraspis erinacei; assembly: GCA_035041075.1. NCBI lineage: Eukaryota > Metazoa > Arthropoda > Insecta > Hymenoptera > Cynipidae > Acraspis > Acraspis erinacei. Next base: position 70,519,980 of record JAWWLR010000054.1, on the reverse strand, counting down.
TTTCTTAGGTTAAAAATTCATTTTATTAATTAAAAATGTAAATATTCCATTTTCGGTTGAAAGCTAGTTTTTTTTTTTAGTTCAAAATTCGACCATTTGATGCAAAAAATTTGTCTCCTTTAATTGAAAATTCATCATTTTAGTTGAAAATTGATATTTTTTACTTAAAAATCAACTGTCCTAACTAATTTTTTAAACTTAAAGTTCAGCTTTTCCCTTTTTGGTTGAAAACTATAATTTTTTTAGTAGAACAATCAAGTATTCGTTTCCAAATTCAGTTACTTTTGAAATTTTTACTCTGTTGTGTTAAAGTAAGTTTAGAATGAAGGTGATAGATTAAAATGATGAGATTATTAACTAGACTGGATATGATTTTTCCAGAACAAGCCACAGATGGCAGCCTTTCGAGTGAGAACTGGGCACTTAATATGGAAATTTGCGATATAATTAACGAAACAGAAGATGGCCCGAGAGATGCGATTAAAGCGATCAAACGCAGACTCAATCAAGCTGCTGGAAAAAATTATACAATCGTCATGTACACTCTTACGGTTAGTATTTCATAAAAGAGAATATGAAACCCAATCTCAAATATCAATTCCTTGAACCTTGAACATCCTATTTTAGTAGAGAGCGTAGTCACAATTATTCAAATTTCAGTCTGCATGTCTGTTTGCTTTATTGCTTGCTAGAGGGTCTACCAGACGAGTGATTTTAAATTTCCGTTTTTTTTCCGGGCCAATTTTTCACTTTCCCGATCTGGTAATTATACTTAGAAATTTCCTTCTCCTTATAATTTTTAACTCTTTTGGAAAATTCATTGTTGCAAATCAGCATCAGAATTTTGTTAAAAAATTTTCCGTTCCAAGTACATTTTTTTTTTATTCAACTACTTGGTTAAAAAATCATTTTTTTAAATTATCTTTTGGGCATTAGTTTAAAATTCAACTATGTGGTTAAAACTGGTATTTTATTGAAAATTTTTCTTTTTTTGTAGAAAATGGATTTTCTTTTTTGAATTTCATCCTTTTTGTACAAAAATCAACTGTTTGGTTGAAAATTCATATTTTTTTCTAGAAATTTAATCTTTTTCGGTTAAAAATACAATTCTTTGGTTGCAAATTAATGTGCTTTTGGTTGAGGATTCATTTATTTTGTTGAATTTATATGTTCTTGATTTAGCATTAAAATGTTTATCTTTAAAAATAAAAATAATATTTATTTTTCTACTGAAAATTCAAAATTTTAGTTGGAAATTTATGTGTGTTTGTTCAAAATTTAATTTTAATTATGTGGTTGAAATTGCATGGATTTTATTAAAAAATTGTATTTTTTGTAGAAAATTGATTTTCTTTGTTGAAATTTTATCCTATTTGTTTAAAAATCAACTGTTTGGTTGTAAATTCATATTTTTTCTAGAAATTTCGGTTGATTATTCATTTATTATGTCGAATTCATATGTTCATAATTTAAAATTAAAATATTTATCTTGAAAAATAAAAAATAAGAAAATATTTATTTTTCAGATTGAAAATTCGAAATTTTAGTTGAAAATTCATGTATTTTGTCAAAAAATTGTTTTATTTTTTATAGAAAATTGATCTTCTTTGTCGAAATTTTATCCTTTCTGTTTAAAAATCAACTGTTTGGTTGAAAATTCATATTTTTTTTCTAGAAATTTAATCTTTTTCGGTTAAAAATACAATTTTTTGGTTGGAAATTAATGTGCTTTTGGTTGATTATTCACTTATTTTGTTGGATTCATATGTTTTTGATTTAAAACTAAAATATTTATATTAAAAATTCTTTTTAATATTTGTTTTTCTGGTGAACATTAGAAATTTTAGTTGAAAATTCATGTGTTTTGTTCAAAATTCCTCGTTTTTCGTAAAAAAATTAACTCGTTTTTTTTGTTTTGTTAAAAATTCGATCTTTTTAGTTGAAAATTCAACTATGCTTGTTAAAAATTCATAACTTTTGATAAAAAATTTGTGGATTCTTCTTAAAAATTAATCTTTTTCGTTTAAATTTTATCCTTTTTGTTTAAAAATCAACTGCTTGGTTGTAAATTCATCTTTTTTTCAGAAATTTTGGTGATTATTCATTCATTATGTCGAATTCATATGTTTTTAATTTAAAATTAAAATATTTATGTAAAATCACTAAAACTGTCTTAAAATCTTATAAAAATTATCTTGTGAATCCTTAAATCATTTTTAATTATTTTTAGATCCTTTAAAAAGAAACTTTAAGATCCCGTCAAGTCCCTAGTAATTTCTTAAAATCCTCAGAATTTTTTTTAAATCCCTTCAACTTCTTGAAAATCATTTAAAATCTTTTAAGGTTTCTATAAATTGGCTAAAATTAATTCAAAACCCTTAAAATCCTTTAAATCTCTTGAAAATCCTTAAAATCTTTGAATTTTTTAAAATCTCTTTAAATATTTTTTAATAAGTTTGTAATAATTTTCTAAACATTCTGTAAAATCACTAAAACTGTATTAAAATCTGATAAAATCTCATGTGAATCCTTAAATCATTTTAAATTATTTTTAGAGTAATTCCTTAAAATCCACAGAAAGTTTTTGAAATCCCTTCAACTTTTTTAAAATCATTTAAAATATTTTGAAGTTTCTCGAATTTGACTAAAATTAATTCAAATCGCTTAAAATCCTATAAATTTTCTTAAATTCCTTTAAATCTCTTAAAAGTCCTTAATATCTTTAGTTTTTTTTAAATCCCTTGAAATCTTTTTAAATAACTTTTCAATAATCTCTTGGCATTCTGTAAAATCACTAAAGCCATTTTAAAATCTTATAAAATCTCATGTGGATTCTTAAATCATTTTTTATTATTTTTAAATCCTTCAAAAAGAAACTTTAAGATCCCGTCAAGTCCTTAGGAATTCCTAACAACCCTCAGAAATTTTTTGAAATCCCTTCGACTTCTTAAAAATCATTTAAAATCTTTTAAGGTTTCTATAAATTGGCTAAAATTAATTCAAAACCCTTAAAATTCTTTAATTCTCTTGAAAATCCTTAAAATCTTTGAATTTTTTAAAATATCTTTAAATATTTTTTAATAAGTTTGTAATAATTTTCTTGACGTCCGCAAAATCACTAAAACTGTCTTAAAATGTTATAAAATGTTTTGTGAATCATTAAATTATTTTAAATTATTTTTAGAGTAATTCCTTAAAATCCACAGAAAGTTTTTGAAGTCCCTTCAACTTCTTTAAAATCATTTAAAATATTTTGAAGTTTCTCGAAATTGACTAAAATTAATTCAAATCGCTTAAAATCCTTTCAATTTTCTTAAATTCCTTTAAATCTCTTAAAAATCCTTAATATTTTTATTTTTTTTAAATCCCATAAAATCTTTTTAAATAACTTTTCAATAATCTCTTGGAATTCTTTAAAATCATTTTTAATTATTCTTAAATCCTTTAAAAAGAACCTTTAAAATCCCGCCAAATCCCTAGTGATTGTTTAAAATCCCTTGAATTCTTAGAAATCCTGTAAATTTTTTTAACAATCCTTAAACTCATCCGATTTTTTTTTGGAAATCCCTTCAACTTCTTAAAAATCATTTTAAATCTTAGGAAGTTTCTACAAATTGGCTAAAATTAATTAAAAACCCTTAAAATCCTTTAAAATTTCTTAAATTCCTTTAAATCTATTGAGAACCCTTAAAATCTTTGATTTTTTTAAAATTTCCCTAAATCATTTTTAACAACTTTGCAATAATTGTCTTGACATTCCGGAAAATCAATAAAACTGTCTTCAAATCTTTTGTGAATCCTTAAATCATTTTTAATTATTTTTAGATCCTTTAAAAACAAACATTAAGATCCCTTCAAGTCCCTAGTAATTCCTTAAAATCCTCTTCACTTTTTTTTTTAAATCCCTTTAACTGCTTGAAAATAATTTAAAATCTTTCGAAGTTTCTATAAATTGGCTAAAATTAATTCAAACCCCTTAAAATCCTTTAAATTTTATTAAATTCCTTTAAATCTCTTAAAAATCCTTAATATCTTAAGTTTTTTTTAAATCCCTTGAAATATTTTAAAATAACTTTTCAATAATCTCTTGGCATTCTGTAAAATCACTGAAACTGTCTTAAAATCTTATAAAATCTTTTGTGAATCCTTAAATCACTTTAAATTATTTTTAAAACCTTTAAAAAGAAACTTTAAGATCCCGTCAAGTCCCTAGTAATTTCTTAAAATCCTCAGAATTTTTTTTAAATTCCTTCAACTTCTTGAAAATCATTTAAAATCTTTTAAGGTTTCTATAAATTGGCTAAAATTAATTCAAAATCCTTTAAATCTCTTGAAAATCCTTAAAATCTTTGAATTTTTTAAAATCTCTTTAAATATTTTTTGATAAGTTTGTAATAATTTTCTAAACATTCTGTAAAATCACTAAAACTGTATTAAAATCTTATAAAATCTCATGTGAATCCTTAAATCATTTAAAATTATTTTTAGATCCTTTAAAAAGAAACTTTATTTCCCGTCAAGTCCCTAGTAATTCCTTAAAATCCTCTTTACTTTTTTTTAAATCCCTTCAACTTCTTAAAAATCATTTAAAATCTTTCGGAGTTTCTAGAAATTGACTAAATTTAATTAAAAACTCTTAAAACCCTTTAGGTTTTCTTAAATTCTTTTAAATCTCTTAAAAATCCTTAAAATCTTTGAATCTTTTAAGATATTTAAAAATATTTTTTAATAAGTTTGCAATCATTTTCTAGACATTCTGTAAAATCAATAAAACTGTCTTAAAATCTTATAAAATATCTTGTGAATCCTGAAATCATTTTTAATTATTTTTAAATCCTTTAAAATGAAACTTTAAAATCCCGCCAATCCCTAGTGATTGTTTAAAATCACTCGAATTCTTAGAAATCCTTTAAATTTTGTTAACAATCCTTAAACTCATCCGATTTTTTTTTAATCCCTTCAACTTCTTTAAAATCATTTAAAATTTTTTGAAGTTTCTCGAAATTGCCTAAAGTTAATTCAAATGGTTTAAAGTCCTTTACATTTTATTAAATTCCTTTAGGTCTCTTGAAAGTCCTTAAAATCTCTGATTTTTTTAAATCTCTTTAAATATTTTTAAATAAGTTTTATATAATTTTCTAGACATTCCGTAAAATCACTAAAACTGTCTTAAAATCTTATAAAATTTCATGTGAATCCTTAAATCATTTTAAATTATTTTTAGATCCTTTAAAAATAAACTTTATTTCCCGTCAAGTCCCTAATAATTCCTTAAAATCCGCAAGTTTTTAAATCCCTTCAATTTCTTAAAAATAATTTAAAATCTTTCGGAGTTTCTAGAAATTGACTAAAATTAATTAAAAACTCTTAAAACCCTTTAGGTTTTCTTAAATTCTTTTAAATCTCTTAAAAATCTTTGATTCTTTTAAAATATTTTTTAATAAGTTTGCAATCATTTTCTAGCCATTCTGTAAAATAAATAAAACTGTCTTAAAATCTTATAAAATATCTTGTGAATCCTGAAATCATTTTAAATTATTATTAGATCCTTTAAAAAGAAACTTTATTTCCCGTCAAGTCCCTAGTAATTCCTTAAAATCCTCTTCACTTTTTTTTTAACTCCCTTCAATTTCTTAAAAATTATGTAAAATCTTTCGAAGTTTCTCAAAATTGACCTATTTCATTCTTAGAAAATACTTCAATTTTGAATTGATACTAGTCGATGTTTTTTTTACTAATATGAGGATTTAATAATTTTTATTATATTTATTTATTATATTATTATTATAATAATAAAGGATTTAATACCAAATTAAAAGAAATTATAATATTATTAATGAAAATGGTTTAAAATTAAATCATTATGAACGAGCCCTTAAAAATTTCCCATTGATTAATAATAATTGTACGGCAAAAAATTGGTAAAACTAGAGCTGAAGCCCTTGAAGACTCTCAACGATGAAGAATCGCTTTCCTTTTTCAAATATCTTGGACGATTGTCTTTAGGTTTTAGAGACTTGCGTGAAAAATTGCGGGAAACGATTTCACGCTCTCGCCTGCTCACGAGAATTTGTACAAGAGCTGGTTAAGCTAATTGGACCAAAGAATGAGCCACCGACTGCCGTTCAAGAAAAAGTGCTGAGTCTCATACAAACCTGGGCCGATACCTTCCGCAATTTGCCTCATACCCAGGGTGTTACACAAATCTACCAAGAGCTTAAAACCAAAGGCATCCAATTTCCCATGACTGACCTGGACGCCATGGCGCCAATCATCACTCCCGAAAGGGTACGTTCACCCTTTTTATAAATACTTTACATACATTTTATACCCTAAAGTACCCTATTTTCAAGGTTTCATCCCTAAAGTCGCAATACTTAAAATTCTGGAATTTTGAACGGAGAAAGTGACAGTGATTTTTTTTTGTTTTCTGAAAGAAATTACATTTTTTAGTACAAAAAATCTATCCAGTCGTTTTGAATGTCACTTAATACTGGGTGATAGGATACTTATTAATAATATATTTATCGTCTTTAAAATTTCTATAATTTTGATTCAAAATTATGGGTTTGAATGCGCTATTCTAAAAAAAATTAATCAGAGGCCTTCGAACTGAGAGTTTTTCTTAAATTAATGTTTAGATTAATTTTTGGAGGATTCAAATTTAAAAATTCAGTATATTGTAGTTTTAAATTCAAAGGAAAAGCCTGGAAATGCCAGGGAATTCTTTCAAGGGCGTAGCTAATTGTTTTTTTTTTATGCAATATCAAATGGAATTAGACGCTGTTTTGTTTGAAATCAATTTTTTGACTGAAATTTCAGTTTATTAAGTTTATTCTAAGTGCAGCTTGGATTATTTTGTTGAAAGATTGTTTCTTGTTTTTTTTTTGTTATTAAAAAATAATTCTCCTACTTAAAATATAACTATTTAATATTTGCTTGAAAAAGTATTTTTCTTTATAATTTTGACTTTTTGGTATAAATCAATCTTCTGGGCTGAAAATAATTCCTTTTATGGTAATTTTAATGATTCTAGTTAAAGACTCGTCAATTTATTTCAAAATTCATGTTTTTGGTTGCAAATTCTAAACTAATTAAGTTCGTGAATCATCATTTTAGTTGAGAATTCGTAGCTTTGGTTGAAAAAGCATTTTTTAACTGAAAATTTAATCATCGTGTTGATTAAAAATAAAACTACTTTCTTCAAAATTGAAATCTTCTAAAAAATTCATCTTTGTGTTTAAAATTCATTTTTTTCGAGATAAAGAATTATCATTTTAGTTGAAAATTTACCTGTTTAGTGAAAAGTGGGTCTTCTTTAATTGAAAATTCGTGTATTTAATTTAAAAAACGTCTTTCTTGCTAGAACATTATTTTTTTGTTTAAAAATTCAAGTATTGCAATTAACTATTGATCATTTTAGTAATTAATTCATCTTGTTGGTTGAAAATAAAACTATTTGGTTAAAGGTTAAATTAAATTTGTTTAAAAAATAAATCTGTTTTTTTTGTAAGAATAATTTTTTTAACTGAATATTTAACTATTCCATTTTTGGTTGAAAAGTGATATTTTTTAGTTCAAAATTCAG
>JAWWLR010000054.1:70467173-70482539 GCA_035041075.1 Acraspis erinacei | reverse complement strand
GGTAGAATAGTCATCTATCTTGGTTGAAAATAATCTTTTTGTTTGAAAATTAAACTTCTTTTTTGAAATTTAACATTTTTTGTTGAAAATTCGTCTTTTAAGTTAGAAAATTAATCTTATTTGTTGAAAATTCATCTTCTCGGATGTGTATTCAACTATTTTTTCTTAAAAATTCATCTTTTTTGGTTGACTTCATCTAGTTGATTTTTTTTTCTCATTAATTTTTGAAACTGAAAGTTTTACGATTCTATTTTTGATTAAAAACCCATATTTTTAGTTGAAAATTCAGCTACTTGATTCAATTCGAATTTTAATCTTTTTTGTTTGAAAATTCGACTATTTTTTTGTAAAGGCACCTTTGTAGGTTGAAAATTGAACTATTCGGTTTAAAATTCATTTTTCTTCGAGAAAAATTCATCTTCTTGACTTGAAAATTTAAACTATTTGATTCAAAGTTGAACTATTTTGTTGAAAATTCAATACATTTCGACTTGAAATCTTAGGAATTTTAAGTGTTTCATGTTGAATTCAATATGGTATGTATATTAAAATTAAAAATCGGGTAAAAAATAGGCAAAAATTGGTAACGTAGTTTATGGACAGGCCCTAAATGTCTTTAGTTTTTATGATTTTGTCGTATTTGTTGCTTAGCTCAATCAGGAATCTGAATTCAGTGAGATGGCGGCATGGTTAGATCACACGGTAAGCATTTAACTTTATTCAAGATTCCTTTTTTCCTCAATGCTCATGCATGTTTTAAGTATATTTTATGTCTGCCACATTTTACATTTAAGTGAATCAGAATTTTTTATGTTTGTTGAGAACTTCTATTTTTTTCATATAATTTTTTTTTAATTTCTGCAAGACTTTTTATGTTTTGTAATTTGTATAATTTTATAAGAAAAAATAGGAGGTAATTATTCTTTTAGAGAAAAAATCTGATAGTGCCAAAGTCTTAAATGTTTCAAAGTTTATAATTTTGCTGAAAATTGAACAATTTTGTTAAAAAGACATTCTTTTTGGTTGAAAATTCAACTTCTTTGGTCGAAAATCACAACTGTTTGGGTAAAAATTAATCTGTTTTGGTTGAGGATTCAAATATTTTGTTGAAAATTATTATTATTATTATTATTTGAAAATAGCTTTCACTGTAAATATAACTATTACATTATTGTTTGTAAATGTATCTTCTTTATTGGAAATTATTCTGCTGGTTCGAAAATTTAACTATTTCGTTGAAATTTTATTTGCATTTCCTTGAAAATCTATTTGTTTCATGCGAAAATCCAACTATTTATTTGAAAATTCTTATTTTCCGGCAGTAGAAAAATAATCTCATTAATTTATTATTCTAAACAAAAATTTAACTATTTTATTTTTGGTTGAAAATTCATGTATTTTGTTCACAATTTGTCTTTTATGATGGTCAAAGGTTCATCTTTTTAGTTAAAAATTCATTTCCTTAATCTGAAAATGTAACTATTTTGTTAAAAATGTTTTTTTTATTTACTTTTTTTTCCTGAAAATTTAACTTTTCTATGCGTGGTTCAAAATTTATCTTTTTTACTTGAAAATTCATGTCTTTTTTTAACAAAATCTCTTTTTTGGTCGTTAGTTAACTATTTGGGTAAAAAATTTAACTATATGGTTTAAAAATAATTTTGTTCGTTAAAAGTTAATCATTTTAGCTCAAAATTCATAAATGAAAATTTAACTATTTTGTTAAAAATGTATTTTTTTTGCTGAAAATTCATTTTTTACTGAAAATTTAACTTTTTTGTTTTCGTTTTATAACTAATTGCTTTGATTGAATATATATTTTTTTAAATTATTTTTTTTTTGGTGAATAAATTTATTTTTCAAATGGAAAATTTAACTATTTTATTTTTAGCCTGTAATTCATTTCTTTGGTTGAATACTTTTTTTTAACTCATATATTTTGTTCATTTTTTTTTATAGAAAATTAGTCTTTTCGGATGAAATTTCAACTATTTAGTTACAAAAATTCTTGGTTGAAGGTTTATCATTTGAGTTAAAAATACATTTTTTTTAACTAAAAATTTAAGTATTTCGTTGAAAAGATATTTTGTTTTAAATTCATTTTTTTACTGGAAATTTAACTTTTTTATTTTCATTTTATAATTAATTTGTCTGGTTAAGTGTCCATTTTCTTTTGGTCGATAATCGCTTGTTTGGTTAATAAATATAATATTCGTTTTTTTATAAATCCTTTTTTTCATTTCTTTAACTAAACCTTGAAATTTTGAACCCGAAAATGAATTTTCAACTAATTTTATTACTTTTCTACCAGAAATTTTAATTTGTATTTAAAAAATAAATTTGCAATTTTAAGAAACGAATTTTCTAGAAGACAGTTAAATTTTCAAGCCAAAAAGATTAATTTTCAACTAAAAAAGAAGAATTCTCAACCAAATATATTTTTCAATGAAATATATGAATTTACAACCAAGAAGATTAATTTTCTACCAAAATAATAAATTTTTATTACGATAAATCAATTTTTAAACAAATAATTAAATTTTCAACAAATTCCATCGATTCCTTTTCAATGAAAAAAAGGAAACTCTCCACAAAACAGTTAAATCATTTTAAAAAAACAGTTAATATTTAACCAAATAGTTGAATTTGCATTTAAAAAAAACTAATTTTTCTATAAAAAAAAAGTTTAATTTTTTAACCAAATAATTGTATTTAAAAAAAAAGATTCATTTTCTTCTAAAAAAAAAAGAACTATCAACAACATACATTTTATAAACAAATCATTGGATTTACAACAGAGATGATTACTTTTTTACCGAAAAAAATTTACAGCTAAAAGATTAAGTTTAAACTAAAAAATTACGAATTTTCTATCAAGTTATTCAATTTTCAGATTAGTTTGTAACCAGAAAATTGTAGTTTGAACCAAAAAAATGAAGTTTTTAACTAAATTTTCGACAAATTTTAATATTTTTAAGTACTAATTTGTTTATTATAATTGTTTAAACCATTTTTTTTACATATTTTATTTTTGCTATTATTTTGTATACTTAATATACTCTTAAGTGCTTAAACAAATAAAAATTGTTTAACCAATTGAATATTTGTTAAAAAATTATAGGGTATTCTTAAATTACTGATTAATGATTTTTTTTTAACTTTTAAAAAGTGTCCCTAAATTCTTTGGGGACCCATAATAATTCTACAGAAATTTATTAAGAATTTAACTTCTTTCTTTCTTAGAAAAAATGCAACTGTTTAGTTGAAAACTCAACAATTTTGTTAAAAAATAATCCATTTAGATGCCAAATTAAAAATTTGCATTTTGAACTAGAAAAATTAATAATAGAACGATTTTTTTAAAATAAATTGAGCAATTCTTAAATTAAAAGTTATTCTTATCCTTAAAATGCTTCAAAATTTTATTCCAAAATCTGAAAACATTTACATGATGTTTGATATTTTTTCAATTTTTTAATTATTTAAAATTATTTCAGAACTTCTAAAAATGTTTCAAAATTATTCAAACTTTTCCTATAAGTTTTCCTATAAATTTTTATAAAGTCCTGCCAAATTGAAAAAAATTTCCTGAAAATTCTCCAAATTCATTTTTAAGAATTTTGTAAATTTTTCTAAATCTTTTTAAATATTCTCTTCAAATTAATTAGGCCGTGAACTATTTGCAACAGATTTTTTTTCAAAACTTCTAAATATTTTATTAACTTAATCGAATTTTTTCGAAAAATAGTATGTGTTTCATAATTATTAAAATATTTAGGTAAAAAATTAAGTTTAAACTAAAAAATTACGAATTTTCAGTAAAGTTATTCAATTTTCAGATTAGTTTTTAACCAGAAAATTGTAGTTTGAACTAAAAAAATTAAGTTTCTCACTAAGTTTTCGACCAAATTTTAATATTTTTAAGTACTAACTTGTTTATTTTATATGTTTAATAATTATACATCCAAATTCAATAATTTGACTTATAAGTTAATATTTTTTTTAATAGAACAATTAAAATTTTAACGTCGAAAGTTTAGTTTTTTGGTTTAGTTTTGAAGATTTAATTTGTAATTACTAATTTAAAATCAAAAGTCAGATATTTATAAATATTGAGTAGCTGTTCTTTTTCTTAATTGAAAAATTTCAAATTGAACGGTTTAAAAATGGAATATTTTAAATGGAATAAAAGCGATTGATTATAAGTATTTTAGAGATATTTAAAAATTGACAATATTTTGTAAAGCTTCAATCGGGCGTTTAAATTTGTTTAACTAATAAGATTATCTAATTGAAACAGTTAATTTTTAACGTTAAAATCTGGACATTCTCAAATTGTAAAATAAATGCAAATCATCTTGTAAAATCAATGATTATTTACTTTTTAAATCTTTTAAGAATCATTAATTAATTGTATTCACATTTTATCAACTGAAAATGTTTTTATTTTATGAAAAATCTTCGACGCTCAAAAATTAAAAATCGAAAATGGAAAATTTATACAGTGAAAGATTTTTCGAATTACGCTGTATAAACTGGATGATATCATAATTGAAAAAAAATCGCAATTTAACTAATTTTGTTAAAAAAAAAGTTGAAATCGAAGTTGTAAGGACTTGTTTTCTTAAAATTTGGAAAAATTTCCTGTCAAAAAAATAAATTTACGATCATTTCATTGCATGAAAAAATGATTTAAATTGCAGCCTGGTGCTCAGGGTGACCAGTCACTGACTTCCTCGGAATTTGAACGATTCCTGGCAGAAAGAGCGGCCGCGGCCGACGCTCTGCCAACTCTTCCAGCAACCGCAACAGCCACCAGCACTGCCGCAGCAAGTGGTACCAACATTCAGAGACAAATCAACAAAGACGAAGACAAATCGTTATTCGCCCTCTAAAAAGTATTTCCATCACTTTTTAAAATTCGAGTCATTCACGAACTTTGTTTCAACGGAAAAAAAACAACAACAAAAACATTCTGCTTGGAATTTCTCGTAAGACAGTTAATTGGCGGCAATAATAAATTGAGATGTATAAATTTAAAAAAAAAAAAGAATACGTAAGAGGCAGAAAGAAGAAAAAAAATCTGTCGCATATTATAAACGGCTTCTCGCTTTCACGTACTTATGTGCAGCCAAAGAGTTTCATGATCACATCGCAACTCATCTGTGTTGTAATTTATTATCTCGGTTCGATTCTGTCTCGTGAGAATTGAAAAAGTCCCCCGCCCCCCCCCCCCCTCTCAGTCGAGAGAGCAGCAGCTCTTGAGAATTGCAATTTAGTTATCTAGAGATACTAGTTTATGTTATTTGTATATAATGTTGGAAAAAAAAGAAAAAATACCATCTAGACGTCTGATAGACGTTAAAGTCGATTTGCGAAAAGAAGAAATATATATTAAATATCATGTTTTTCTCGCATCCAAGTTTAAGTGGTAAGATAATAACTTATTTAAATAGACAGTGTACTATAATTTATAAATTCACGTCTATAAACATATAATTGTCGTGGATTTGTCCACGAATTTCGAATACGTATCTCTACAGGACGTATCTTGTAACAGGGTGGCGACTTGATCCGGAATTTAATTTTAAAATTCCGGAATTTACTTCTGGCCGGAGTAAAATTCAAGTTTTCATTGTTTAAATAATTTTTCTGAATTTAAAAAAGTGATTTACATATTTAAAAATTCATCTCTTTTTGAAAATCAGTTTTTTTATCTAAAAATTTCACTATATCAATAGACAATTTAACTATTTTAATACATTTTTTTGTGAAGAGTTGAATTTTTAAAAGATAATTGAACTATTGTTTTGTTGGTTCAAAATTTTTATTTTGTCTCGAATGAGCCGAAAAGTAAGGTAGTTTTATCTTAAATTAAAAATGAATCTGTTTTTAATGATAGTTTAACTATTTGGCTGGAAATTTACATTTTCTAGTAAAAAAAATGAACTCTTCGTTTCCAAATTTATGCACTTGCTGGAAAATTCATCTTTTTTTTATAGAAAATGAATCTTTATAATTGAAAATTCCTTTTTAGCATCAAAATTTTAACTGTCCCAGTTGAATATTCTTCATTTTTTGGTTTAAAATTCATCAGTTTGGTTAAAAATTAATTTTTTTAAACTGAAAATTTAACTGATCCATTTTTAGATGAAAGTTGAAAATTATCTTTTTCTTTGAAAGTTAATATTCTTGTTTAAAAATCCTTTTTTTATAAAAAAATTTAAGTATTTCAGTTAAATAATAAATATTTATCATTTTAATCGAAAATTCATCTTGTAAGCTGGAAATAAAATTTTCTTGGTTAAAAGTTAAACTCTTTTGTTAAAAATTAAGTTATCTTTTTATTTGAAATTTTTAATTATTCAAAATTATTTTTTAGTTGAAAATTTCGTATTTTTTTGTTAGTAGTATTTTTTGTTTGAAAATTCATCTCTTTTTGAAAATAATTTTTTTTTATCTAAAAATTTCACTATATCAGTAGACAATTTAACTATTTTAATACATTTTTTTTGTGAAGAATTAATTTCTTAACAGATAATTGAACTATTCTATTTTTGGTTGAAAATTTTATTTTGTCTCGAATGAGCCGAAATGTAAGGTAGTTTTTGAAAGTATGTTTTTTAAAAATTTCAAATCTTTTTCATGCTTTTTTAGCATACAACATTTTTTTGTAAGAAAATAGAATTCTTTTCGATCTTAAATTAAAAATTAATCTGTTTTAATGATATTTTAACTATTTGGCTGGAAATTTAAATTTTTTACTAAAAAATTGAACTATTTGTTTGAAAATTTATGCACTTGCTGGAAAATTCATGAAAATTTTAACTGTCCCAGTTGAATATCCTTCATTTTTGGGTTTAAAATTCATCAGTTTGCTTAAAAATTAATTTTTTTAACTGAAAATTTAACTGATCCATTTTTAGATGAAAGTTGATATTTTTTAGTTGAAAATTCAACAATTTGCATGAAAAATTCGTCTTTTTAAATAAAAAAATTAAACTATATCGTTGAAAATACACGTATTTTGTTTTAGAAAATCTATTTTTTCTTTGAAAGTTAATATTCTTGTTTAAAAATCCTGTTTTCGATAAAAAATTTGAGTATTTCAGTTAAATAATAAATATTTATAATTCTAGTTGAGAAATTCATCTCTTAAGTTGAAAATAAAATTGCTTGGTTAAAAGTTAAACTCTTTTTTTTTAATTATTTGAAATTTTTAATTATTCAAAAATTATTTTTTAGTTTAAAATTTCCTTTTTTTGTTAGTAATCAATGTTCTTGTTTGAAAATTCGACTTATTTTTTATTGGGTTATTTTTTGGTTGGTAATTTTTTTGTTATCTAAAACTGTAACTATTATTTTATTATTTTAGTTAAATGTTTCATAATTTTAGTTGAAAACTTATCAATTAGTTTGAACATTAATTTTTTGACTAAAAATTAAATTATTCAATTTTTGGTTGAAAAATGTTCTTTTTTAGTTTTTGGTTTAAAATTCCCTTCACCCAGTTAAATATTAACAATTTTATTTGAAAATTCATAACTTTATTTGAAGATGTAACTATATTGTTTGAAAGTTAGTTATTTTTGTTGTAAATAATTTTTTTACTGAAAATTTAACTTATTTCAACTTTGAAAATTTAATTATTTTAGTTGAAGATTCATTGTTGTGGTCAAAAACTTTTATTCTTGGTTTAAAATTAATTTTTTTATTTCGAACTTAAAATATTTGGTTAAAAATTTGTCTTCTTTAATTAAAAATTCAACTATATCGTGAAAAATTAATTTTTCACCAATAAAAAAATTAAGTTTTAACCAAAATGATGAATTTTCAACTAAAATCATGACTCTTAACTGGAATACATGAAATTTAAATCAGAAAAACGAATTTTGAACAAAAGAATCTAAGTTTTAACCAAGTAGTTTTATTTTCAATCAAACTGATGAATTTTGATGAAAAAAATAATGAATTTTCAACTGGAAGATGAAAATTTTCACCCAACGATAAATTTTCAAACAAGAAGATTAATTTTCAACCAAAAAATACAATTTTTCAACAAAATACAAAATACTTGCATTTTTGCTTGAAATTTTTGTTCCGTAAAAAATTCAGATTTCTTCTTTAAATTTCACTAACCCCGTTAAAAATTAAAAAAAAAATTAGTTGAAAACTAATCACTTTTTTTAAAAGATATAACTTTTGTTTTGAAAGTTAGTTTTTATTTGGTGGAAAGTGGCTTCTTCAACTGAAAATTTAACTAATTGCAATTGAATATTCCGTAGTTTTAGTTGAAAATTTTTCTGTTTGGTTGGAAATTAATTTTGTTAACTTCAAATTTAATTATTTTGAGTAAAAAGTAGTTCTTTTTTTAAATTTAAATTTAAATTTTAAATTAAAAATGTTTTTTTTTTTAATTTTTTGGTTTAAAATTAAACTATTACATTTATTTTAATTGATATTTTTTACTGCATAATTGAGATATTTTTTTAAAACTTGATTTATTTTGCAATTTTTTGCTTCCTGTCGAATCGCCACCCTGTGAAAGTTCCTCTATTGTATTTTGCTTTGGATAAAATGTATATTATTTATATTTTTGCCGTCTAACGTGCACTCGAACTGCGTTATATTATATTATATTATATTATATATTATATCGTATGCAATATCCCTATGGTAATGGTCAGTAAGTATTGATTCAATTCCTTTTTTTGAGTCACTGGCTTGTAAAGTAGATTATTTTAACTTTATAGTCGAGTATTTAATCTTCTACTCGGATGACTGTTTTTAACGATAGAATTATCGAAAAATGTATTGCGTTACGCTGAGCAGTATTAATCCAGTGTGCGTGCCAAAAAAAAAAAAAAAGGAAAGAAAAATTCTTTTTCCAAACAGGATAAGCGAGTATAATTCGCAAATCGATTGAATTTTTATTATAGATTTATAATCAAATATCATATGTTCGTCGAACATTAAATCTGCATTTTCTGCATTTAGTGTTTTTAAGTCAGTGGCGCACTTTTACAGTTACCTCTCACGAATGTAGAAATCCTGTTTTCAATAGATTTTGTTTACAAACTCTAAACTGATTCTCATTGCATGAAACCTTTTAAAAAATCCTATTTTCTATCTTTATTGATGATAATTAGATTATTTAAATTTCGCGGGGAAATTTATCGCCTCAAATTGGAAAAGGCACTTCATTTAAATTCAACAAAATAGTTTTTTTCGTCGAAAAAATTATTTTTCAACCGAAAATAGAAGAATTAAATTTTTCGGTAAAGCAATCAATTTCCAGCCACAAAAAGGAATTCTCAACACAATTTTTAGATCAAAAATATAAATTCGGAACCAAAGAAATAAATTTTCAACCAAAAAATTGAATTCTCAACAAAAAAAGTTAAATTTTAAATTCAAAAGATGAATTTTCAAACCGAAAGGATAAACTTTATATACAAAAAAAGAAGAATAGTTACATTTTCTACAAGACGAAACATTTTTTAACGAAAAAGATTACATTTCTATCCAAAAAGGTCAATTTTTAATAACAAAAAAAACGGACTAGTTAAAGTTAACTTTCAACTAAAATGATAAATTTTCAACTAAAAAACTTCCATGAGAATTTTTGAATTTGGAACCAAACAGTAGAAATTTTAACAAAATATAATGAAATTTTTAACTAAAAAAATATACATTTTTAACCAAAAATTGAAAAGTTAAATTTACAATAAAAAAGAGTTCAACAAACAAAAGGAATTTTCAGAAAAATCATCCAATTTTCAACTAAAATCATGTATTCAACCAGACACGAATTTTCTGTAAAACAATGGAATTTTCAACCTGAATTTATTAATTGTCAACCCAAGAATATGAATTTTCAAAAATATAAATTTTCTATTCAAAAATGGAACAGTTACATCTTCAGTTAAAAAAATTAACTTTCAACTCAAAAGAGTCGAAATTTCATCCATAAGAATTAATTTAAAATCAAAATGATGAATTTTTAACCAAATAGTTAGTTGAATTTTCTACTCAAAAGATTAATTTTCTACAAAAAAACTCTTTTTCAACAAAAGATATGAATTTTCAATCTAAAAAAGATCAGTTTTCAACCAAAATTAGAATAGTTAAAATGTCAGGAAAATAAATCTTAGAAAAACGATGTTAAAAAAGCTTTTTCCTTTTAAAAAATAGTTTTTTAACCAAAAATAGAAGAATTAAATTTTCAGTTAAATCAATCAATTTTCAACCAAAAAATTGAATTCTCAACAAAAAAAGTTAAATCTTAAATTCAAAAGATGAATTTTCAAACCGAAAAGATAAACTTTATATATAAAAAAAGAATAGTTACATTTTCTACAAGACGAAAAATTTTTAACGAAAAAGATTTCATTTCTATCCAAAAAGGTCAATTTTTAATAACAAAAAAAAACGGACTAGTTAAAGTGAACTTTCAACTAAAATGATAAATCTTCAACTAAAAAACTTTCATGAGACTATTTGAATTTTGAACCAAACAGTTGAACTTTAATCAAAATATAATGGAATTTTTAACTAAAAAAATATAGATTTTTAACAAAAAATTTAAAAGTTAAATTTACAATAAAAAAGAGTTCAACCTGAATCCAAAAATATGAATTTTCAAAAAAAAAGTTAAAAGTTAATATAATTGTTGAATTATCAACCAAATTCAAATTTTAAGTTAATTTTTAAACAAGTATAAGATGAATATTTGAATATTTTCAATGGTCAACAACAGTTGAATTTTTAGAAAAATTTCAAATTGGAAAGGGCACTTAATTTAAATTAATATTATTCGAATTAAGCAGTGCCTCATTATATATTCCAATTCTCTACGAAAATTAGAATAGTTAAAATGTGAGAAAAAATAAACGTTCAACCACAAAAAAAAACTAATTTTCAACAAAATAGTTTTTTTATCAAAAAAATTATTTTTCAACCGAAAATAGAAGAATTAAATTTTCCGTTAAAACAATAAATTTCCAACAACAAAAAAGAATTCTCAACACAATAAAACAACAAAATTTTTAGATCAAAAATATAAATTCGGAACCAAAGAAATAAATTTTTAACTAATATGATGAATCTTCAACCAAACTGCGAATTTTGAACCAAATAGTTGAATTTTCAACGCAGAAGATTGATTTTCTACCATAAAAACTCATTTTCAACAAATTACATGAATTTTCATCTCAAAAATATCAATTTTCAACCAAAATTAGAATAGTTAAAATGTTAGAAAAATAAAATTAAAAAAAATTAATTTAAAATAAATCTTTTTTTTTTATAAAAAAAATTATTTTTTAAACAAAAATAGAAGAGTTAAATCTTCAGTTAAAACAAAAACTTTTCAAAAAAATTTAATTTTCAACCGATTAATTGAATTTTAAACCCAAAAGATGAAGATTTTCAACCAAAAAAGATACACTTTCAATCAAATATATAAATCTTTAACTTAAAAAGATCAATTTACGAACCAAAACTAGAATAGTTACATTTTCAGTTAAAAAAATTAATTTTCAACTAAGAAGAAACGAATTTTCAGCCAAGAAATTAATGACAGAACATTTTGTTAACAAAAAAGGTTAAATTTCTATCGAAAAAGGTCAATTAAAAAAAACATTCTAGTTAAAGTGAACTTGAAACTAAAATGATAAATCTTCAACTAAAAAACTTTCAATATTTGAATTTTTAAACAAATAGTTGAACTTTTAACTAAACCGTCTAATTATTGATCAAAAAAAAGTTTAGCATCAACCAGAAACCGTCGCATTTTGAAGCAAACGAATTTTCAAACAAACAGTTGAATTTTCAACTAAAAAATACTAATTTGTAATTAAAAATTAAAAAGTTAAATTTTCAAAATAAAGCCTCAACCAAAAAAAAAGAAATTTTCAACAAAATCGTCCAATTTTCAAATAAAATGATGAATTTTACAAAATTATATGAATTTTCTGTAAAACAATTGAATTTTCAACCTGAATTTATTAACTGTCAACCCATGAATATGAAGTTTCAACTTAAAATATACATTTTCTATTCAAAAATGGAATAGTTACATCTTCAGTTAAAAAAATTAATTTTCAACTCAAAAGAGTCGAAATTTCATCCATAAAAATTAATTTAAAATCAAAATGATGAATTTTTAACCAAATAGTTAGTTGAATTTTCTACTCAAAAGATTAATTTTCTACAAAAAAAACTCTTGTTCAACAAAGGATATGAATTTTCAATCTAAAAAAGATCAGTTTTCAAGCAAAATTAGAATAGTTCAAATGTCAGGAAAATAAATCTTAGAAAAACGAATTTAAAAAAAGCTTTTAACCAAAAATAGAAGAATTAAATTTTTAGTTAAAACAATAGCATTAAAAAAAAATTGAGAGCTCAATAAAATAATTTAATTTTAAACCCAAAAGATGAATTTTCTATAAACAAAAAGATACAGTTTCAATCAAATATATAGATTTTCAACTAAAAAAGATGAATTTACAAACCAAAACTGAAATAATTAATTTTCAACTAAAAATACAAACGTCCAAGCAAAAATGCAATAGTTAAATCTTCAGTAAAAAAAATAATTTTCTACTAAAAAGAAATGAATTTTCAGCCGAAGAATTTAATTTTAATCACAGTGATGAATTTTGAAATGGAAATTTGTATTTTTGATCAAATAGTGAATTTTCAACCCAGAAGATAAAATTTATATTGAAAAAAAGAAACGAATTTTTAATTAAATATTTTTTCTTTTTCAATCGAAGAAATGAATTCTCAACAAAAAATAGAATAGTTAGATTTTATACAAAACAGGATATTAAAAATATACAATAGTTGATTTTTTAACCAAATAGTTGAATTTTCAACTAAAACGTAGAATTTTTTATCAAAAAAAGTTCAACTTCAACCAAAAACCGTCGCATTTTCAAGCAAATAGTTAAATTTTCAACTAAAGATAGAAGTTTTTAACCTATAATTAAAAACTTAAATTTACAATAAAAAAGATTTCTACAAAAAAAAGGAATTTTTTAAAAAATCGTCCAATTTTCAACTAAAATGATGAATTTTACAACCAGACACGAATTTTCTGTAAAACAATTTAATTTTCAACCTGAAACTATTAAGTGTCGATCCAAAAATATGAATTTTTAACAAAAATTTTATTTTCAACCAAATAGATGATTTCTTTCACCAAATAATTAAATATCCAACAAAACAGGTGAATTTTCAAATAAAAAATACTTTTTAATACAAATATAAAATAAAATCCAAATATAAAAAAAAATATTCGCTTTAAACAGTACCTTATTGAGGGCAGATTAAAGAATTAATCAATGAACTTCAACATTTATAAAATTATAGCATTTTAAACAATTTTAAGCTAGAAACGTTAAAAATTCAAAAATATTTTTTTTTTAAACCGAACACTTGCTAAATTAAAAGTAAAATGGTTATTATTTTAAATGGATTAAAATTCTTTAAAAAGCTTCAAAGTTTCATTTCAAAATCTTGAGAAATCTAGAAGTTATTTAAAATTTGGTAATTTGGTAATTTAAACAAATTTGCTTTAAATCTTCCTGATTCTTTTTTATCATTAATTTTTTTGTTTAATATTCTAGAATTTTTTGTGTTCAAAATTTATTTTTGTTGTGGAACATTAATTTGGTACTAAAAGTTTAATTATTCAATTTTTGGTTGACAAATGATCTTCAGTTGAAAATTCATCCGTTTTTTTAGAAATTAATCTTCTTTGAAAATGTAAATACTGTTTTGAAAGTTAGTGTTTTTTTGTGCAAAGTAATTTTTTCAACTGAAAATTTAACTAATTTTAATCGAATATCCCATATTCTTAGTTAAAAATTCATCTGTTTGGTTGGAAAATCACTTTTTTAACTTAAAATTTAATTATTTAAGTTTTGATTAACAGTTTAGGTATCCTTTTGAGTAAAAATTAATTATTTTTTTTTAATTCAATTATTTTAGTTGAAGATTAATTATTTTATTTGAAAACTCATCTTTTTGTTTAAATTTAACTTTTCCAGTTTAAGATTCATCATTTAGTTCTTGAAAATCCATTATTTTTTGTTGAAAATTAATTTTTCCCCCTAAAATTGAGATATTTTTTTGGAAAATTACTTTATTTTGCAATTTTTTGCTCTCTAAATTCTCTTCCAGATTATTTTTTAACAATTTTGCAAATCTTTTAAAATCTTTATAAATATTCACTTAAACTAATGTTTCAAAATGATAAAATATTTTAAATTTTGCTAGGAATCTTAAGAAAATGTTTTTATTCTTTTGTAGCTTTTCACAATTCTTGAAAAGCTTATAAATTTTTGATTTGAAATCTGCAAAAATCTACATTTTCTTTTATAAATACCTCTTAAAATTACTACAATTTTTTATAAAAATAATACATGTTCAATTGTTATTTATACATCAAAATCCAAAAATTTCACTTGCAAATTAAACATTTTTTCATAAATAATCAAAATTTTTTACTTTTAAATATTTGATTTCAATTTTTTGGTATCAACTGAACAGTAAAATTATTCTATATATTAAATTATTATTATTTTTCTTAATTAAACCAGTTTTAATTGAATGGGTTAAAAATTTAATATTTTGTATTGGAAAAATATTTTTAATGAAATAAAAAATAATTTATTTATATTTCAAGTTGATAAAATAAAAATGTTTTTCATCCAAAATTTTAAAATTCTTTGGAAAAAATCTAAAATGGAAATTCATTATTATCTCAAAAAATTCCCGGTACAGCGGCCATCCTAAAAATTTTAATCCCTAAGACTTCCACTCTGAAGGCTTTTATTTGCAGTTCAGTTTTGTTTTTTTTTTCAATTGAAAAATTTTTAAAACTCGAATTTTCTAATTAGCAATGACCGAGAAAAAATTTGTCGAACCGGGGAATCCCCGGGAATTTTCTCTCTCAATTAAAACAACCAGCCTGCTCCTTGCTTCGGATCAAAATTGGAATAGAAATAAAACTAATTTAATTTAAACAACTCACATCAAAGTAAAATTATGATTTTATTAATATTAATTACTTAAATTAAATTAAATTATAAAATTAGATTCATTTACGAATCTGCTCACAAATTTAAGTCTGGAAGTCCTTCCATTAAAGTTCTAATCCTCTCATCTTGCATTAAACTTTTTCCAAATTCGGGCGTCGATCTATTCAAAAAAGAAATGCAGTCTTCCAAAAGTTTGAGGACATCTTCTTCAAAGCCGGAATCAGTCGAATCGATATATAATTTCAGAAAAATCGGATAAAGAGTCTCACAATGAGCTGGAACTCTAGATTCAAAGATGACAAGAATACTTTTCACA
>JAWWLR010000054.1:70454881-70467160 GCA_035041075.1 Acraspis erinacei | reverse complement strand
TTTTCAGATTTTTCGAATCGTAATGCTGACAGAAGTCTTTCAAAATCCGGACGACTCTCTCACACCACTTGGAAGATCCCACCGAATTTAAAATTCCAGGCAAGACACTCAAATATGAATTCCGGTTTTCCAAATTCTCCTCACATTCCATCGTTTCCAGTAACTTCTCAAGAATATTGTCTCTCTCGGACCATTCAAAGACGTTTGAAAATTCATTGTGAAACTCTATCGAGTTCAAAATTTTCCCGATACAACTGTAGAGTAAAAAAATGTGTCTCTTTTCTCTATTATGCGTGAGTTTTTTCAAAGTTACGAAAACCATCTGCGCAAATCCTGATTCCACAAATTTCTTTTCCATGTAGCACTGCTCGAGAATTTCGGAAAGACACTCCAGGCCCAGAATTTGATTCTCAGTCTCAAAATCGTCTAAAATGATTAAAGTCGTGGGAATGAGATCGCCCAAGTGAAGAATGGCTGATTTTTTTATCAGACCTAGTAACCATTTGTAGCAAAGAACGGCTGCAGGATAAGTTTTCCAGGTGTTTTTTAATAATTTGGGTCTCAGAGTTGTTAAAACGCGTGTGATGTCGTCATCGCTCTGTTCCAAAAGTTGGAAGAGATTATTGGAAGAATATAAATTGCAAAGTATCGCTGCTACTTGTTGGGAGGCCTTGATTGATTTTTCTGTGGTCCAGAGATTTTTCTCGTGGTGTTCTCCTATCAGGATGGTCAAGTAGGTTTTGAAAATCTTCGTTATTGGCGAGTTCAGTGGGGTTTTCAGTTCTTTTCGTTCGTCCAAAATATGCTGAAGGATGGATAAGATATCACGAAAATTTTGATCAACTGAGGCTCTGTAATCTTGAAAATCTTCCTCGATACATGGTCGCGATTCACCTTCTGGTTTTCGGGGCACGAAGGTTTTTTCTATTAGACGAATGCAACTACTCCAGTAACCGTCGTTCGCGTTTGGTTCGATTTCGCCCATTTTTTAGTTGTTCTTTTATTTCGGAATCCAATCTTTGTTCTGGTTTCTAGAAGAAAAGGGTTTCGTAATCAGGGTGGCGACTTGACCGGGAAACCGGGAAATCACCGGGTATTTTATTGATCGGGGAAAAAGAGAGAAATAGCCGGTAATTTAAGCAGGGTGTCCAGAGATCTTTCAGAACAAAATTCAAGGTCTTTTCAAGGGTTTTACGGGTTAAGAAATCTAGTTTTTCCAGGTCTGCTCTTTTCTTTTAACTTTATATAAT
The DNA here is from genome assembly GCA_035041075.1 of Acraspis erinacei. Classification (NCBI taxonomy): domain Eukaryota; kingdom Metazoa; phylum Arthropoda; class Insecta; order Hymenoptera; family Cynipidae; genus Acraspis; species Acraspis erinacei. Next base: position 70,465,910 of record JAWWLR010000054.1, on the reverse strand, counting down.
CTAATAACCGTTTATTATAAAATTAAAAGTTGAAACATTTAATTTTTTTATTGGACAACAATTCCCAAAGAAAGCAGAATCTTAAACTCATTTTTTCATTTTTTGCGAACATAAGTCACCTTTGTAAAATCTTTGTAAAATCTTTGTGAATTTGTTGAAATCTTTTGAGGTATTTAAGATCTTTGTGAAGTCTTGAGATTTCTCTGAAATCTTTTCACATTTTTGTAAAAATTTCACATTTTTGTGAAAACTTTTAAAATTTGAGTGAAATCTTTAAAATCCTGGAATTCTTTGAAATGTTTATGAAATTTTTTGAAATATTTTAAGTGTTTGTGAAATCTTTCTTTAATCATTGTGAAAACTTTTAAAATTTTAGTAAAATCTTTGAAAGCCTGGAATTCTTTGAAATGTTTCTGAAATTTTTTGAAATCTTTTAAATATTTGTGAACTCTTTCTTTAATCATTGTGAAAATGTTTTAAAATATTTTTAAATCTTTATAAAATCTTTAAAATATTTGGGAACTCTTTCTTTCATTTTTTTGTGAAAACTTTTTAAATTTTAGTAAAATCTTTGAAATCCTGGAATTCTTTGAAATGTTTGTGAAATTTTTTGAAATCTTTCTTTAATCTTTGTAAAAACTTTTGTGTTGTTTAAAATCATTGACATTCTTGAAATCTTCTAAAATTTATTTGAATCTTTGGAAATATTTGTGACTTTTGTTAAATCTTTTGATTTATTAAAAATCTTTGTGAAATCTTTTAACATTTTTGTAAAATCTTTGAAATCCTGGAATTCTTTGAAATCATTGTGAAAATGTTTCAAAATATTTTAAAATCTTTATAAAATATTTGAAATATTTGGGAACTCTTTCTTTAATTTTATTGGTGAAAACTTTTAAAAAATTGGTAAAATATTTGAAATCCTGGAATTCTTTGAAATGTTTGTGAAATGTTTTGAAATCTTTAAAATGTTTGTGAAATCTTTCTTTAATCATTGTGAAACCTTTATTTTGTTTGAAATCATTGCCATTTTTTATATATTCTCAAATTTATTTAAATCCTTTGAAATCTTTGTGATTAAAAAAAAATCTTTACATTTATTTAAGATTTTGGTAAAATTTTGAAATTTCTGTGAAATCTTTTAACATTTTTGTAAAATCTTTATAATCCTGGAATTCCTTGAAATCATTGTGAACATTTTTTGCCAAATTTTTAAATCTTTGAAATAGTTGTGAACTCTTTTATCTTTTCTTGTGAAAACTTTTAAAATATTGATAAAATCTTTGAAATCCTGGAATTCTTTGGACTCTTTGGGAAAGTTTTTGAAATATTTTGAAATATTTTAAACATTTTGAAATATTTTAAATATTTGTGAAATATTTCTTTAATCTTTGTAAAAACTTCTGTGTTGTTTGAAATCACTTACTTTTTTAAAAATCTTTTTAAATTTATTTAAATCCTTTGAAATCTTTTTGATTTAAAAAAAAATCTTTTCATTTATTTAAGATCTTTGTGAAATCTTGAAATTTCTGTGAAATCATTTAACATTTTTGTAAAATCTTTGAAATCCTGGAATTTTTAAAATCTTCTCAAATTTATTGAAATCTTTTGAAATCTTTGTAAATCTCTTAAAGTATTTTGAAGTATTTAAGAACTTTGTGAAATCTTTAAATTTCTGTGAAAACTTTTAAAATTTTTGTAAAATCTTTAAAATCCTGGAATTCTCTGAAATCAATGTGACATTTTTTTTTAATTTGTTAAAATCTTTCAAATATTCGTGAACTCTTTCTTTCATATTTATTTTGAAAACTTTAAAAAATTTGGTAAAATCTTCGAAATCCTGGAATTTTTTAATTCTTCTAAAATTTATTGAAATCTTTTGAAATCTCTTAAAATCTTTTGAAGTATTTAAGAACTTTGTGAAATATTTTGAAATCTATTAAAATTTTTGTAAAACCTTTGAAATCCTGGAATTCTTTGAAATCTTCGTGAAAAGTTTTTGAAATATTTTGAAATCTTTTAAACATTTGGGAAATCTTTCTTTAATCTTTGTTTGTGAAAACTTTTTTGTTCGTTTAAAATCATTGACATTTTTTTTAATCTTCTTAAATTTATTTAAATATTTTGAAATCTTTTTGTTAATTTCTTGAAATCTTTTGAATATTTAAGATCTTTGTAAAATCTTGTAATGTCTCAAAATCATTTAAAATTTTTCTAAAATCTTTTAAATCTTCGCGAACATTTTTTTAAATATTTTAAAATCCTTCCAAATTCTTTAAAATACTTATGAAATCTTTCCTATATCTTTTGTATTTATCTTTATATTTCTGCAATCTTTTGTAATATTCCAAGCAATTTTTAATTATTTAAAAAATTTGAAATTCTGGTATGATTTTGACATCTATATCAAATTTTCATGAAATCTTTGACATATTTGTAAAATCATTTGAAATCGTTAAAAATCTTTTGAAATCGTTAAAAATCTTTTGAAATCGTTGGAATCTGTACCTTTTTAAACCCTCTGACAACTTCGTTAAAAGTTAAACTCATTTTTTTTTAATTTATCTTTTTATTGAAGATTCATTATTTTAATATTAATTAAAAATTCATCTCTGGTTGAAAATGTAACTGCTATCTTGAAAATAAACTTTTTTATCTAAAAATTGAACTATTCCAGTTGAGAATTTAACTATTTTGCTGTAAATAAATTTTTTTTTGTAAAGAATTATATTTTTGAGAGAAAATTGAAGCATGCCATTTTTGGTTGAAAATTTATTTTCTACCACTTTTTTCAATTGTTATTTTTGTCTCTGATGAATCGAAGAGTAAGGTAGTTTGGAAGTCTGTTTTTTAATTTAAAATTCTTTTTATACTTTTTAGCCTACACCATTTTTTTATGAGAAAATGAATTTCTGTTTGAGCTTAAATTAAAAATGTATCTTTTTTAATGAAATTTCAACTATTTGGCTGAAATTTTACATTTTTTTACCTAAAAATTCAGCTATTTTTTTGAAAATGTATGTACCTTTTGGAAAATCCCTTGAAATGTTTGAAGTATTTCGAAAATCTTTGAAATTCATGGAAATATTTGTGTATTTCTTGAAAAACATTGAAATCTAACAAAATTACTGAAAATATTTTAAATTGCAATTTGGGAAATGACCGTAAATAAATAAATCATTCGCGAAATAATTACAAGAAATCTATAATAGGGTAATTTTCATAGCCCTATACTGAATTTCCTATAATATTTGTTCGTAAGAATTTTAAAAAAATCGAAAAAAGGTTGACTTTTAAAAAAACAGAAGTATTCGATATGTGAAATTTCAACAATTGAAACTGCACAAACTTTAAAGCTTTACATTTATTTTTAATAAGAAGTTTTTAATTTTGATGTTAAAATTATTTTTAATGTTATTTTAATATAAGAAAAAAAGAATTTCAAACAAAACATAAAAATAGGTTAGAAAAACAACTTACTGTTTTTTCGGTTTATCGTATTCATAAAACTTGTAATTTATGAAAAATAATGTACTACATGAACTTCTTGTGACGAAAATATAATTTAATTAAATCTTAGTTGTAAAAATCCTGTTTATATAGAAGAACAATTTATTTGGCAGATTTCAAAACAACGAACCTATGCGCCATCTTGTAACTTTTTAGTGGCAAGTTTTTTGGCGCGGTTGTCGTTGTGCAGCCGGTGAATTATTTAAAGAAAAATAAGAATATGCTTTATTTATCACTCATAGAGTGTTACAAGATAGAGTATTTTTAAACTAATTTAAATTTTTTAATTTTCTTAAACAGAAAATTAGTAGAAATATAAAAAAAAGATAGAAATAGTCATATTATAAAAAGATAACCTCAAAAATGGCGAATGAACAAAACGCACAAGGAACTTTCGTTTCCGAGAAAATTTCCAAAATTAGATGGCAACATGAGCCTTTTTCGGAAACAAAAACATTTTTAACAGGCAGTTGGGACAATCCGGTAAGTTTATTTCAATTTACTTTTAAACTGAAGCCTCAATCTCAAATACAAAGTGGGCTCAAAAACTACTTTTCGTTTGAAATTTTTATTTCTTATTTCGGTTACTTTATCATAAAGTTTTAAATATAGTAATTAAATGTATCTGCCGTAGACATATAGAAGTAATTTTCATTACAGAAAATTACTTTGCAATAAAACACGAATTTTCTATCAGTGTTGAATTTTTAAGCAAAAAACACGACTTTTTCACAAAACAGTTAAATTTTCAACCATAGTATATGAATTTTCAACAAAATGCTGATTCTCTACCAATAAGTTAAATTTTCAACAAAATAGTTAAATTTTTTAGTTACAAAAATGAATTTTTAAACAACGACAAAAAAACGAATTGTTAAAATTTTTAACTAGTTACATAAATTTTAAACTAAATATGGGGATTTGCAAACTAAAAAAATAAATTATTAACCAAAACTTGTATATTTAAATTTTCATTTAAGAGAAATTATTTTCAACTAAAAAATAATTAAAATTTATCAAAACAAAAAGGAAATTTCATCACAGAAGATTAATTTTCTACAAAAAAAAAGATTTTTTAACAAAAATGAATATTCAAGTGGAATATTTCAATTTTCATGTGAGAAATAAATTTTCAAACATAGGCAACTTTTTTTCAAAGAATTTCTTTAATTTTTAACTCAATACTGGAATTCTAATCTAAAAATTGAAATTATTAACCAAAAATTGTGAGGTAAAATTTTCTTTTAAGAGAAATAATTTTCAGTAGCAAAATAATTTTTCTACAAAACAGTTGAATTTTCCATAAAATACATGAACTTCCAATAAATAATAATAAATTTTCAATAAAAAATTGTATTTCCAATTTACTTTTTTGCAGAAAATTCAAATAATAGTTACATTTGCAACCAAGGAGATAGATTTTTTTATTTAAAATTATGAATCCTCAACTGGAATCAGTTGGAATTTCAGCTAAAAATAATTTTTCAAGCAAAAATGAATTTTTTTTAATATCTCGATTTTCAGTTTAAAAAAATTAATTTTTATCAAAAAGAAAAAGAATTTTAGAATTTTAACTAAATATTTGAATTTTAAACTAAAAAAGATAAATTTACAATCAAAAATGGATTATTTAAATTTTCAGTAAAAATAAAAATAAATTTCAACAAACAAAAATAACATTTTGCAACCTAAAAGTTCAATTTTCAAACAAGAAGATTAATTTTCTACGAAAAACACGTGTTTTCAACAAATTAGCAAAATTTTCTACTATTTAAATAGTTTACACATAGGATGTGATGCTAGTTTCTAAAAAATTTCACTGAATGTTAGAATTTCTAAACTAAAAAAGATTAATTATTAACCACAAATTATTTAGTTCAATTTTCATTTAGAAAAATGAAATTTCAATAAAAAAAATTCTACAAAATAGTTTAGATTTGTTCCAAATAGTTGATTTTTTTACGGAATTATTGAATCGTTAAGCAAAAAAGTTCGAATTTTCACAAAGCGGTTGAATTTTGAACCCGAAAAGATTACTTTTATACCAAAAAGAACAATTTTCAACAAAAAACATAAATTTTCAACTAAATAGTTAGAGCATTGGATTTTATGCTAGTTCATATTTCAACAGAAAAATATTTTAATTTAAAATAAAAAAGAGTTGTATGTAACAACAAAAACGAACTTTCAACAAAATTCTTAAATCTTTTACTAAAAAATATTAATTAAGAAGAGAAAGAACATTTGAATTTTTAATTAAAAATTGATTTAGTACCAAAACAAATGAAATTTTTAACAAAATATATAATTTTTCAACCAAATAATTAAATTTTTTACCAATTTGTTGAATTTTCTATCTGGAAATACAAATTTTCTATGAAACAGTGGAATTTAAAAAAAAAACTGATTAATTTTTATCCAGATAGTTGCATCTTTAACCAAAAAGAAGGTGAAATTCCTACAAAAAAAAAGAAATTTCTAACAAAAAAATTGTTTAGTGAAGAAATAAGGAAATTTTCAATCAAATTGTTGAATTTTCAATCTGAAAAGATTAATTTTTAACAAAATAGTTGAATTTTTAACAAATTAATTCAATATTGTACAAACAATAAAATGTGTAACCAAAGAAGATGAATTCTTCATCGAGTCTGATGTAATTAAATAATTAATTATTATTAATAATACAAGTAACAAGAAATTATCTACTTTAAATTAAAGGACACATGTTTTTTTATTAATAAATGGCTAAATTTATAATGTAACATGCTTTATTGGAACTATAAACGAATCTTTTTCCGCATGAATTTGAAAATCCAAATTTTATTCAAAATTCTTATTTTTTTAAATGAAAATTTAATTATTTCACGTTTACTTATAAATGGATCTTTGTAGAATAAAGTTCCACTATTAAGTAACGCATTTTTAATAACAATCATCACATCGATAATTAAAAATATTTAGTTCAGAATAATTTGTTGAAAATTCGTTTTTTTTATAGCGAAATAATATTTTTAGCTAAAAATTCAACTATTTGGTTAAAAATTTATGTATTTTGTTAAAAATTCGTCCTCTTTGGTAGAAATCTATGACATACAAAAATCTGAAATTATTTTCTAGTACAATAAAATCACGTATTGGACATTCCAAACCAACGAGGATGACGAATCTTATCCAGTTGTTGTAACATCCTATTCAGTCTGTGGAGATGTTACAGAGCTTCAGGTAAATTAATGGCAATAATTTTTTTAAGAAATTGAATTTAAAGACTGAAAAAATTCTCAGGAAATAAATTCCTTTTCAGTTTATAAGCAAGGACTTTTTCGTTGCTTCCTCGTCCGAAGGTACTGTAAAAATTCTCCAAATTCAAAGTGATCCATACTCGCAGTTCAAGGAACACATAACGTGGAAAAATATACATCGTTTTTCGTAAGTCTTTCAATTTAAATTTAATAAACCAGATGGGGAATTTAAAAAAAAACTATAATCTTCTACGAAACCCGACTTTTCTCGGACCCGATTATTCTTCATTTTCTCTGACCTTCATAAGTTTTTTTTCAGGTTTAAGCTTCAACCAAATAAATTAATATTCACCCATAAAAGATAAATTTGCAATCAGTAAGATTAATTTTCTACCAAAGAAGATGAATTTTTAAGAAAATATGTAAATTTAAAAAAAATAGTTTAGTTTGTATTCAAAGGATTGAATTTTCAACTCAAATCGGAAATTTTTAACCAGAAAATGAATTTTCAATCATGAGGATTAATTTTCTATAAAAAAAAGACAGTTGAAAATTTTATTTTCAGCTATAAATAACGAATTTTCAACAAAATAGTTCAATTTTTAACCAAGAAGAATAATTTTCTACCAAAAAAGATAAATGTTCAACTGGGGTAGTTTAATTTTTAACTAAAAATATGAACTTTCAACGAAAAAGATGAGTTTTCTACCAAATAGTAAAATCTTTAACGAAGCGGATTATTTTTCAATGAAAAAAATTAATTGTTAACTCTGAAGGTTAATTTTCGACCAAAAAAGATTAATTTTTAAATAAAATAAATAAAGTTTCGACCAAAAATGGATTAGTTGTGCTTAACATTAAAAAAATTAGCTTTTAACTATGAGTAACGAATTTTTAACAAAACAGTTAAATTTTTACCCAAAAAGTTTAAACAAAAAATATTTCTTGAGCAAAATGCATGACTTATTAGAAAATATATTTGAATTTTATTTAACAATTTCAAACGAAAAATTTCTTTTCAACGAAACAAAAAACAAGTTTTTTCCAAAATAGTTTTCAACCAAGGAGATTAATTTTCTACCATTAATTTTTTTGTATAAAAATTCATCTTTTTTAGTTGAAAATTCAAATTTTGGTTTCACAATTCTTGAATTTTGACAAAAAGTCTTTTTTCTACTGTAGAAAATTATTCTTTTTATTTAAAAATTAATCTTTTTATTTAAAAATTAATCTTTTTTAGTTTAAAATTCCACTTTGTGATTAAGGATTCTCAAATTTTGTTAAAAATTATTTTTTTCGGCAGAAAATGAATCTTTTTGTTTTGAAAATTCATGTTTTTATCAAAACTCACCTGTTTTCGTAAACAGTTAACAATGAGATTTTAAAGTTGAACTACTTTCCTAAAAATTAAAAAATCGTTATTTCTTTTGGTCGAGAATTCTTGAATTTTGTTTAAAATTTCGTTTTTTTAAGCAGAAAACTAATCTTTTTGTTTCAAAATTCATCTTTTTTATTTGAAAATTCAAATTTTGGTTTGAAAATTCTTAAACTCTGACAAAAATTCTTTTTTTTCGGTAGAAAATTAATCTTTTTGTTTAAAAATTCTTCTTTTTTAGTTGAAAATTCAAATTTTTGTTTGACAATTCTTAAATTCTGACAAAAATTCTTTTTTTTCGGTAGAAAATTAATCATTATGTTTAAAAATTCATCTTTTTTAGTTGAAAAATTCCACTTTGTGATTAAGAATTCTTCAATTTTGTTAAAAATTCTTTTTTTTCGGCAGAAAACGAATCTTTTTGTTTAAAAATTCGTCTTTTTTAATTGAAAATTCAACTTTGTGGTAGAAAATTCTTGAGTTTTGTTAGAAATTCTTTTTTTTCGACAAAAAATGAATCTTTTTGTTTCAAAATTAAGATTTTTACAAAAATTCACCTCTTTGCGTAACATTTAACAACGAGATTTTAAAGTTAAACTACTTTCTTAAAAATTAAAAAATCGTTATTTCTTATATAAAAATTCAACTTTTTGGTCGAGAATTCATGAATTTTATTGAAAATTCTTTTTCTTCTGTGTAAATTAATCTTTTTTTTTTAATTCACCTTTGTTAGTTGCTGACAATTCAATTTTTTGTTTGGAAATTCTTGAATTTTGTTTAAAATCCTTATTTTTTCCACAGAAAATGAATATTTTTGTTTTGAAAATTCATCTTTTTACAAAAATTCACCTTTTTGCGTAAACAGTTAACAACGAGATTTTAAAGTTAAAATACGTTAAAAAAATTTTAATCATTATTTGTTACTTAAAAATTCAACTTTTTGGTTGAGAATTTTTTAAATTTTGTTTTAAATTTCGTTTTCTTCGGCAGAAAATTAATCTTTTTGTTTGAAAATTCATCTTTTTCATACAAATTTACCTTTTCGGTTAAATAGTTAACAACGAGATTTTAAAGTTGAACTACTTTCCTAACAAATTCAGGTTGAGAATTCTTGAATTTTATTGAAAATTCATCTTTTTGTTTAAAAATTCATCTTTGTTAGGTTGACAATTCAAATTTTTTGTTGGGAATTCTTGAATTTTTATCAAAATTCGTTTTTTTTAGTAGAAAATTAATCTTTTGTTTTAAACATTCATCTTTTTTAGTTGAAAAAATCCACTTTGTGATTAAGAATTCTTGAATTTTGTTAAAAATTATTTTTTTCGCCAGAAAATGAATCTTTTTGTTAAAAAATTCGTCATTAAGAACTCTTGAATTTTGTTTAAAATTTCATTTTTTTCGCCAGAAAATTAATCTTTTTATTTAAAAATTCATATTTTTTTGAAACAAATTTACCTTTTCAGTTAAACAGTTAACAACGAGATTTTAAAGTTGAACTACTTTCTTAAAAATAAAAAAAATCGTTATTTCTTACTTAAAAATTCAATTTTTTGGTCGAGAATTCATGAATTTTAATAAAAATTCTTTTTTTTTCGGCAGAAAATTAATCTTTTTGTTTAAAAATTCATATTTTTTAGTTGAAAATTCCACTTTGTGATTAAGAATTCTTGAATTTTGTTAAAAATTCTTTTTTTTTCGGCAGAAAATGAATCTTTCTTTTTAAAAATGCTTCTTTTCGGTTTAAAAACGACTGGGTTTTAAAGTTGAACTACTTTCTGAAAAATAAAAAATAAATGAATTATTTCTTACTAAAAAATTCAACTTTTTGGTAGAGAATTCTTGAATTATATTGAAAATTTGTCTTTTTGGTAGTAAATTAATCTGTTTATTGAAAAATCATATTTTTTCGTTGAAAATTCAACTTTGTGATTAAGAATTCTTGAATTTTGTTTTTAACAAAATTTTCGACAGAAAATTAATCTTTTTGTTTAAAAATTCATCTTTTATAGTTGAAAATTCAACTTTGTGGTTGGGAATTCTTCAATTTTGTTAAAAATTCTTTTTTTTCGGCAGAAAATTAATCTTTTTGTTTAAAAATTAATCTTTTTTAGTTGAAAATTCAAATTTTTGTTTGACAATTCTTGAATTTTGATAAAAATTCGTTTTGCTTTCTGTAGAAAATTAATCTTTTTGTTTAAAAATGCATCTTTTTCAGTTGAAAATTCAACTTTGTGGTTGGGAATTCTTGAATTTTGTTAAAAATTCGTTTTTTCAGCAGAAAATGAATATTTTTGTTTTGAAAATTCATCTTTATAAAAATTCACCTTTTTGCGTAAACAGTTAACAACGAGATTTTAAAGTTAAACTACTTTGTTAAAAATAAAAAAATCGTTATTTGTTACTTAAAAATTCAACTTTTTCATCGAGAATTCTTGAATTTTATTGAAAATTCGTCTTTTTCGTAGTAAATTAATCTTTTTGTTTAAAAATTCAACTTTTTTAGTTGAAAATTCTAGAATTTGGTTAAAAGTTCTTTTTTCTTCGGTAGAACGTTAATCTTTTTTGTTTAAAAAATTGTCTTTTTGCTTAAAAAATTAAAAAATACGTTTTAAAGTTGAACTACTTTCTTAAAAATTACAAAAAAAAATTTCTTAAAAATTCTACTTTTTGGTTGAGAATTCTTGAATTTTATTGAAAATTCGTCATTTTTGGTAGTAAATTAATCTTTTTGTTTAAAAATTCATCAGTTACTTTATTAAAAATTTAAAAAAATGCCTTCTTAAAAATTTAACATTTGGGTTGAGAATTCATGAATTTTATTGAAAATTCGTTGTTTTTTTGTAGAAAATTAATCTTTCTTTTTAAAAATGCTTCTTTTCGGTTTAAAAACGACTGGGTTTTAAAG
>JAWWLR010000054.1:70314311-70329852 GCA_035041075.1 Acraspis erinacei | reverse complement strand
CAATGGAAAAACGAGGTCGGTAATGTAGGAATTCCACTGTGTCACATGCCCTTAAGTCGAAAATAATGCGTGCATTGAAAATTCGTTTTTTTTGTTGGTTTTTTCAACTATTCTATTAATGGATAAAAATATGTCGTTTTAAGTTAAAAATTTGATGTATTTTGTTGAAAATATGTTTGTTTTTTTATTCCATCTTTTTGGTAAAAAGTAAGTCTTTATCGTTTATTGTCAAAAAAATAATGCGAAAATTTAAAAAAATATATTTAGAAGGTTTAAAAATGTATGCAGAATTTTTGTCTACTTTAAGGTAAAATTCGATTAATTTAAAAAGATATTTAGAAGTGCAGAATTTTTGGAAAGATAAAAAATCTTTTTAATTTCAAATTATTTTTAAAAATCTCAAACAAAATGTGGATCTTAGTAAATTTCGAAACAAAATTTACACGCGCTTTAAGAGATTTTAAGCGTTTCAAGGGAATAAAAATTTCTTTTGCAGATTCATGGCAAAATTCCGAATGCTTTTTTTATTTTGAAAAATATTTCAAAAATTATTTCTTGAAATTTTAAAAAAGGATATAAAAGATTTTAAAGTCTCACTATAATTAAAATTTAGATATTAGGAGCGAGAGTTTTTAAAAATGATTTTTAATTCTGATTTAAAAGAGATTTAAAAAAATCTGTTCAAATTCAGAATAAAAATTATTTTACAAAATTATATGTTCTCGAAATCAGAAATATTTTAAAAAGGTCAGATTTTTTTTGAAACCATTAAAAATCGTTTGAAATCATTCAAACCTATTGAACTCTTTGAAATGTACCGTAAAAAAATTAACAATTTATCGAGATAAAAACAATTTTTAGACTGCAATTTCTAAATAATTTTGAATTTGTTATTTTATATTTTTTCCTAATTTTATAAACAAATCCACAGCTGTCTAGATAAAATCGAAACAGAACAAAAAATAATATTTTTACAAAATCACAATAAAAAATGCAAAATAAAAATTCTGCTACCTATAATAAATAGACGAATTTCCCTGAAAATAAATTTCATAAAAATAATTTATATAGGTCAGAGAGTGAGGATTAGATAATAAACAGTGATTAAAAACTATAGGCCTTTAATGTAGAAGATTATTTGGAAACAGAAAGAAACTACACCTAGGAATGCAAACAGGTCGGTAATTATTATAACAATGGAATAACTTAGATTTTAAGTTCAATATTTAAATTATAAATTTATATAACTTTACACGAGATCAGAAATCCTTTGTGCACTCCGTAAACGATGCAATTAATGAATCATTGATTTCCATTTTATAATTCCAAGCTCCTGATCCAATTGATAAAAAAAAGAAGGGTTCCATCTAGTAAACATTGTCCTCTCACAGATTAATTGCAGCTGGACAGAAAAAAGTTAATTTATGACTGTTACTAAAATTTTAATCTGATTTTCCAGGAAGAATTCCACAAATAAAATGGAGCAGACATTTCAATGCATGTAAACTAATTTCCAAAAAATATCCAGACCTCGGAGACTCACGCGAGATAACAAAAAAAAAAGTGTAAATAGTGTCGAAAATTTAAAAAAAATAGTTTCACAACATTTTTCATAATATTGTGCAATGGAAAATTAAGCTTAGCTTAGAATTAATCATTTCTCGAATTTGTTTATAAAATCCATGAATTTTGATTAATAATTTAGAAAAAAAATTATTTCATCATATAGTAAAAATTCGCTGCATATTTAATATATTAGAGAAAAATTATTCTTTTAAGTCAAATTAATGTGAATGAAATATCAAATTAATTACAATTATTTATACAATCAAAGAAAAACGAATTATTAGAATAAATATTACATTTTCAACTAAAAAAGATAAACGTAAAAATTTAATAGAAAAATTTTCAGTTAAAAAGTCAATTCTTAATCAAAAAATAAACTTTCAACAAAACCGTAAAATTTTCTATCAAACAAGGTGAACTTCCAAGATATTGCATGAATTTTAAACTGATAAAATAAACTTTTAACTAAAATCATACAATATTTAACTAGATTAATTAATTTTCCACAAAAAAGAAGAATTTTCAACTAAAAAATATCAATTTTGAACTAAAAATTTAATAGATAAACTGACAGGTGGAAAAAAATCATTTTTCAACTAATTAAATTAATTTTAAACTGAAATGATAGAATATTGAACTAGATTATTTAAATTTTCAATTTAAAAAAAATTATTTTCAATTAAAAAACGAAGTTTCAAACAAAAAAATAGTTAAGTTTTAAATTTAATAGTTTAGTTTTCAATTAAAACGATGAATTTTCAACTTGAATCAGTAAATTTTTAATAAAAAAAAGATTAATTTATAATCAAGAAGATTCATTTTCTACCAAAAAAGGCGAACTTTCAAGAATATGCATACATTTTCAACTGATAAAATAAACTTTTAACTCAAATTATGAAATATTGAACGAGATTAATTCAATTTAAACAAAAATTGATTTTTTAACTAAAAAACGAATTTTCAAAAAATAGTTGAATTTTTAATCAAAGAGATGAATTTTCTATAGAAACAACGAATTTTCAACTAAAAATTGAATAGGTAAACTCACAGCTGAAAAAATTATTTTTAAACAAATTATTTGAATTTTAAACTGAAATGATAGAATATTCAGCTAGATTATTAAAATTTTTAATTAAAAAATAAATTATTTTCAGTTTACACGATGAATTGTCAACTTGAATAAGTACATGTTTACAAAAAAGATGAATTTATAATTAAGAAGATTTATTTTCTACCATAGAAGGCGAACTTTCAAGAATATGCATGAATTTTCAACTGATAAAATAAACTTTTAACTAGAATAATGAATTATTGAACGAGATTAATTCAATTTTCAAGAAAAAAATTGTTTTTGAACTAAAAAACGAAGTTCAAAAAATAGTTGTATTTTCAATTAAGATGACGAATCTTCAACTGCAATAGGTGAATTTTTAATAAAAAAGATGAATTTGGTATAAAACCAGACGAAGTTTCAACTAAAAAATATCAATTTTTAACTAAAAAATATCAATTTTCAACTAAAAAATATCAATGTTCAACTAAAAAATATCAATTTTCAACTAAAAAATATCAATTTTGAACTAAAAATTGATAAGGTAAACCCACATCTGAAAAAAATGATTTTTAAACTAATTATTTGAATTTTCAACTAAAATCGTAGAATATTGAACTAGATTATTTAAATTTTCAATTAAAAAAATATATTTTTAATTAAAAAACGAATTTAAAAAAAATAGTTAAAGTTTTAACTGGAATAATTTAATTTTTAATCAAAAAGATGAATTTGGTATAAAACAAGACGAAGTTTCAACTAAAAAATATCAATTTTCAACTAAAAAATATCAATTTTCAACTAAAAAATATCAATGTTCAACTAAAAATTGATAAGGTAAACCCACATCTGAAAAAAATGATTTTTCAACTAATTATTTGAATTTTCAACTGAAATCGTAGAATATTGAACTAGATTATTTAAATTTTCAATTAAAAAAATATATTTTTAATTAAAAAAACGAATTTAAAAAAAATAGTTAAAGTTTTAACTGGAATAATTTAATTTTTAATCAAAAAGATGAATTTATAATCAAGAAGATTCATTTTCTACCAAAAAAGGCGAACTTTCAAAAATATGCATCAATTTTTAAGTGATAAAATAAACTTGTAACTAAAATTATGAAATATTGAACTGGATTAATGAAATTTTCAAGAAAAAAATTGATTTTTAACTAAAAAACGAATTTTAAAAAAATAGTTGAATTTTCAACGAAAGAGATAAATGTTCAAATAGGATGGCGAATCTTCAACTGCAGTAGGTGAATTTTTCATAAAAAATATGAATTTTCTATAAAAATAGACGAATTTTCAACAAAAAAATATCAATTTTGAACTAAAAATTGAATAGGTAAACTCACAGCTGAAAAAAATGATTTTTTAACTAATTATTTGAATTTTAAACTGAAATGATAGAATATTGAACTATATTATTTAAATTTTCAATTAAAAAAAATTATTTTCAATTAAAACGATAAGTTTTCAACTTGAATAAGTAAATTTTTAATAAAAAAATGAATTTATAATCAAGAAGATTCATTTTCTACCAAAAAAGGCAAATTTTCAACTGATAAAATAAACTTTTAACTAGAATTATGAAATATTGAACAAGATTTAAACAAAATTGGATTTTTTAACTAAAAAACGAATTTTCAAAAAATAGTTGAATTTTTAACTAAAGAGATGAATTTTCTATAAAAACGACGAAGTTTCAACTAAAAAATATCAATTTTCAACTAAAAATTGAATAGGTAAACTTACAGCTGAAAAAAATGATTTTTCAACTAATGAAATGAATTTTAAGCTGAAATGATTAAAGATTGATCTATATTATTTAAATTTTCAAAATAAAAAAATACATTTTCAATTAAAAAACTAATTTAAAAAAAATAATAGTTAAAGTTTTAAGTGGAATCATTTAATTTTCAATTTAAACGATGAATTTTCAACTTGAATAAGTAAATTTTTACAAAAAAGATGAATTTATATTCAAGAAGATACATTTTTCACCAAAAAAGGCGAACGTTCAAAAATATACATGAATTTTCTACTGATAAAATAAACTTTTAACTGAAATTTTGAAATATTGAACTAGATTAATTAAATTTTTAAGAAAAAATTAATTTTTGCACAAAAAACAGAAGAATTTTCAACTAAAAAATGTCATTTTTGAACAAAAAATTGAATAGGTAAACTCACAGCTGAAAAAAATTATTTTTCAACCAATGAAATGAATTTTTAACTGAAACGATAGAATATTGAACTAGATTATTTAAATTTTCAATAAAAAAAAAATATTTTCAATTAAAAAACGAATTTTTCAAAAAAATGGGTAAAGTTTTAACTGAAATAATTTAATTTTCAAATAAAACAATAAATTTTCAACTTGAATAAGTAAATTTTTAATAAAAAAGATGAATTTATAATCAAGAAGATTCATTTTCTATCAAAAAAGGCGAACTTTTTACTAGAATTATGAAATATTGAACTATATTAATTCAATTTTCAAGAAAAAATTAATTTTCCACAAAAAAGGAAGAATTTTTAACTAAAACAGATCAATTTTGAACTAAAAATTGAATAGATAAACTCACAGCTGAAAAAAATGATTTTTCAACTAATGGTTTGAATTTTAAACTGAAATGATAGAATATTGAGCTGGATTATTCAAATTTTCTATTTAAAAAAATTTATTTTCAATTAAAAAACGAATTTTCAAAAAAAGGGTAAAGTTTTAACTGAAATAATTTAATTTTCAATTAAAAAAATATATTTTCAACTTGAATAAGTAAATTTTTAATAAAAAAGATGAATTTATAATCAAGAAGATTCATTTTCTACCAAAAAAGGCGAACTTTCAAGAATATGCATCAATTTTTAAGTGATAAAATAAACTTGTAACTAAAATTATGAAATATTGAAATAGATTAATTCAATTTTCAAGAAAAAAATTAATTTTCAACTAAAAAACGAATTTAAAAAAAAGTTGAATTTTCTATAAAAAGAGGCGAATTTTCAACTCAAAAATATCAATTTTGAACTAAAAATTGAATAGGTAAACTCACAGCTGGAAAAAAATAATTTTTCAACTAATGAAATGAATTTTTAACTGAAATCATAGAACATTGAACTAGATTATTTAAATTTTCAATTTAAAAAAAGTTATTTTCGATTAAAAAACGAATTTTCAAACTGGAATAGTTTAATTTTCAATCAAAAAATTGATTTTCAATAAGAAAAAAAAATAAACGAATTCTTAGATAAAATATTAAAATTTCAACAAAACATATTATTTTTAACAGAGAAGTTCAACTTTCAACCAAGTATTTGAATTTTTAACCAAAAAGATGAATTTTTAACTTAAATGATGAATCTTTAAATGGAATAGTTGAATTTTTTACAAAAAAGAAGAATTTCCAACCAAATAAATTTTTCTTTAAAAATTTACCTTTTTTATTTAAAAATTCAATTATTTTCTTAAAAAATCATCAATTTCATTCAAAATTTTTTGTTATAAAAATTTATCTCTTTCTGTAGAAATTTCACCTGTTTTTAGATACAAAAAATATTACTATCTGGTTAAAAATAAATCTTTTCTGCGGTTAAAAATTAACATTGCTGTTGAAAAATCAACAATTTCGTAGCAAACTTAACTGTTTGGTTAAAAAACACAATGAACTTTTATTGAAAGGTTGATAATTGAACTGTTTGATTAAAAATGCATCTGATTTTTTTTTCTTCTGCATTAATCTGTTTTAGTTGAATATACAAGCATTCGTTTTTCATTCACAATTATGGTTGAAAATTCACTTTTTTATTGTTAAAACTTAATTCTTTTAACTGAAAAGGGAACCATTTTATTCAAAATTCAAGTGATTCGTTGAAAATTCATATTCCCGGGTTAAAAATTCTAATTTTTTTGTAGAAAATTCGTCTTTTTGGCTTGAAAATTTAACAATTTCATTCAGCTTTTTTTCTTTCTTTCTTGAATAACAAAGTTTTTCGTTGAAAATTCAACTATTTTGTATAAATATCATCTTTTCTTTTGAAAACTCCATCCTTTCTGTAGAATTTTTACCTTTTTATGGTTGAAAATTAATCTTTTTCGGTTGAAAATTAACTTTTTTGTTGAAAACCCGACTATTACATTTTTTTCCAAATTCATCTTTTTATTCGGAAAAGTCAACTATTTTTAAAGAAAAGGCGTCTTTTTCATTTATAAATGTAAATGAAAATTTAAATAATTCATTTTTTCTTAAAAATAGATCGTTTTTAGTTTAAAAATTAAACTATTTACTAAAATAGTTTTTTAATTCGTGTATTTTGATGAATATTCATCTTTTTGGTAGAAAATTAATCTTCTTAGATGTAAATTCAACTATTTGATTAAAAATCGATGTATTTTATTGAAAATTCAACCATTTGGTTTAAAATTTATTTATTTTGCT
Organism: Acraspis erinacei; assembly: GCA_035041075.1. Classification (NCBI taxonomy): domain Eukaryota; kingdom Metazoa; phylum Arthropoda; class Insecta; order Hymenoptera; family Cynipidae; genus Acraspis; species Acraspis erinacei. Next base: position 70,322,788 of record JAWWLR010000054.1, on the reverse strand, counting down.
GAATATTTATATTTTTGGGCACAAAATTAATCTTTCTAATGGAAAAATTATCATGTAGGGTTGACAATTTAACTATTTAGTGGAAAATTTCTCTTTTTCGGGGTGAATATTGAACTATTTAGATAGAAAATTAATTTTCTCATTAAACATTCATATTAGTTTGACAGTTTCATATTTTTTCGTTAAAAATGCAACTGTATGTTAGAAAATTAATCTTCTTGGATTGAAAACTAAAACATTTTGTTTGAAAATTCGTCTTTTTTTGTTTCAATTCATTTTTTTTTATTTATAATAGAAAATTAATCTTCTGGATTGAAAATTTAACTATCTACTTCGCTGCAAGGTCATCTTTTTAGCATAAAAATTATTGTGGATGAATTTTGGTTTTTTCTTGACTGAAAACTCATTCTAGGTTGAAACTTTTTTTTTTAATTTCAAAATTCATCTCTTGGTGGAAAATTCATATTTTTTTGGTTAAAACTGCAACTATTTGGTTAAAAATTAATTTACTTGGTTTGAATTTCATTCAAATAAACTTTTTTTTAATTAAAAATGAAAATATTTTCGCAATTAAAATATTAAATTTAGCCGCAAAATAGTTTTATCACTAAAAAAAGTGTAAAATAGTGTGGTGAGTCCGAGGCCTGAAAATTCTTTAAATCTCTGCTTTTTTTCTATTTTGTAGTATAATAAAAATATTTTTATTTTCTTACAAGTACCTCATTATCCTTTGGCGACACCGACTAAAGCTGGCCTCACTATTCTCTCGTGCAGTTTGTAGCCAACTTTAGAAACTACAACCACCGTTCCAGGCTTCTTGCCCTCAACTTCCTGTTTTGGAAAAATATTTTTGATTAATTAAAAATTTGTTTTTATTAGAATGAGGGGCCGGCCGCTGGACTGGGAAATACAAATTTTAAGAAAAATCTGTCCAATCACTTGAAATCTAGCAATGCAATTTAAAATAAGCTCGATTTAAACTTCTTTTTTTAAAATTTTAAGTTCAATTATTGTTAAATTTTTCAATTATGGAATCATTTAGTTTAGAATGCTTCATTCTAAAATCTTCTTTATAAAATTCCAATTTACGTCTTCATTTTTAAGTGTACGTTTTCAAATTACAACAATTACATTTTTTGATGAAAAAAAAAACGGTTTCAACTTTAAATATAAATTAATTAATCATTCTTAAAATTTTACTGTTCATTGAAAATGAGCAAGTGATTAAAAAAGTGTTAAATTTAAAAAAAAATGTTAATCGTTCAATTTTTAATGTTTCTAAATTAAAATTACTTAAAATTACCAAATTTTGAACATTTAAGGAATCTCAAAATTTTTAAAAAAATGAGTAAAAAATTCAAGAAAATCAAAAATGTAAGAATGGATAAATAGATTTTAAAAAATGCTTATATTTTAAATTTTTCAAATGTATTTTTATTAGTAGATAGGTAGATTTTTATTTCTTATGCTACTCAATTTTTTAAAATGTATTTTAAAAAATATAAAAACCTGAATTGTTAAAAGTATTTTTCCTAGTAAGCTAGACAAAAATAATTTAGAAAAAAAAATACTATTGAAAAACCTAATTTTCTGTTTTTGTTTTCTTAAGACTTTACAATTGTTTTTCTGATGTGCATTTTAAAACAAAAATCATAATTTAAACAATATTTAGAAACTTAAAAGAAATTTCGATTGTTTTAACGTTTTTCTTCGGAAAGTGGTACTTTTAATTTAAAAAAAAATTAAATTGCAAAGAAGATTTACAACTTTTAAAAATTTATTCTATACTTGTAGTTTAAACTTGCAGTTTTCAATTTTAGATTGAAAATTGGTATTTAAAACAAAATTAATTATGTGTTTGTTTGTTTTTCTTCGGAAAAAAATAAATTTTTAACAATTGAAAAATAGAAGAATATTGAGAATTGAAGAAAATTGAAAAGTTAATTTTCGACAGTTAAAAACTGAAGTAAATTGAAAATAGAAGACAATTTTTTATTGTTTAAAATGTAACTTCGGAAAATTAAACTGTTGAAAAATGATGAAAACTAAAAATTCCATTTTAAAGAATGTTATATTAAAAATAAGGGTTAACAATGTAATATTTGCATAATTTTATATGAGAACCTAATAAATACGCATTTCAATTCCTATAAGAAAAAGTAAATTGTTTTTGAAAAAGGGTCGCCACTGGCTAATTAATTTGGAATTTCTACGATTTAGAAAAATCCAAATTTTAATTTACGAACCAGGAAAAAATCGGGAATTAAAACGGCCACCCTGTAAAATTCTATTCGATAATTTCTTCATCTTAAATTACATTTTTGGAATATCTTGTAATGGGATTTAAAAAAAAAGAACTTACCTGTTGGAATAAAGCTTCATGCTGATTTGGATCAAATTTCTCGTCGAGAGGATTTAAGGATTGAAGACCGTGCTTTTTAAAAACCTGTTTGACAATAAAGATAAAAATATAGTGTGATAAAAAATAATGTAAACAGGGTAAAAAAAATTGAAAAAATAGTACCATAAAAATTTTTCAAACTATTAAACTTGATTTTTTTAAGCAAAATATGCAGTTTTCTCAACTAATATTTTTTGAGTATCAGAAATAAACTTCATTATATTATTTTTATTCTCCTGTTTTCTCATTTTTTCACATAAATACAAATTGAATTAATAGAACCCATATAAGAAATATTCTACTATTAAGTTTTTGGTTAAGAATTCACCTTTTCTTTATTTAAAATTGTATTGTTCGGTTCAAACTCTTAAGTTAAAAATTTAAGTAATTTGTTGAAAATTCATATTTTTTGGTTGAAAATTAATCTTCTTGGTTACAAATTTATGTATTTTTTTTTAAACTTCGTCTTTTTTGGAAGAAAATAGAATTTTTCGCTAAAAATCTGACTGTCTGTTTAAAAATTAATCTGTAAACATCAACTAATAATTTTTTTGTTGAAAATTCATCTTTTTAAGTTTAAAGTTTAACTCCTTGATTGAACGTTGAACTACTTTCTTCACAATTAATTTTTTTGGTAGAAGATTCATTATTTTAATCGAAAATTCTGTGTTTTTATTGTTGTTAAAAATTAATTTTTTAAATTAAAATTTAACTATTTTATACAACTGATTGATTTGAAATTAATCTGTTTTAGTTAAAAATTCAAGTATTTTGTTGAAATGAATTTAAAATTCATCTTTTTTGGTTGAAAATTAATCTTCTTGGTTACAAATTTATGTATTTTGTTAAAACTTCATCTTTTTGGGAATAAAATTAAATTTGTTTGATAAAATGGCAACGGTATAGTTAAAATTTTAATCTGTTTTGGCTGAGGATTTAAATATTTTTTTGAAAAATTGTTATTGTTAGTTAAATCCAACTCGTTTCTTTTTTAATTCATCTTTTTAGGTTGAAAATTCAGCTTTTTAGTTTAAAAATTGAACTTCTTGATTGAAACTTGAAATACTGTCTTAAAAGTTAACTTTTTTGGTTGAAGATTTATAATTTTATTTGAAAATTAGTTTTTTGTTAGTAAAAATTAATTTTTTAACTGAAAATTGAAACATTTTGTTAAAAATTAAACTGATTTCTTTAAATCAACTCTTTCTGGCTTCGAAATTCCAAATTTTGGCAGAAAATTCAACTATTGGGTACAAAATTAAAACGTTTTGTAGAAAATTATTTTTTTAAATTGAAAATTAGTTGTTTTTCTTATTGAAAATTAATTCTCTTAAAGGAAAATTTAAATAATCCATTTTTGATTAAAAAATTTATCTTTTTTGGTTTAAAAATTCAACTTTTTAAAAGAAATTTTAGAAACGAAAACAATATAAACTAAAAATTTATTAAATGAAATTTGGTCAAACAATACATCCACTGTTCAAAATCTTTTTTTTTTAATTATTCTTCTTAGTTGAAATTTTAGATATTTTATTGAAAATTTATGTACTTTGTTGAGAATTAATCTTTTCGTTATAAATTCGTCCTTTTTTATTTAATTCAACTGCTTTTTTTTTATTTAAAATAAAAAAAATTTCTCGGTTAAAACATCAATTATTATATTTTTTGTGAAGAATTAACTTTTTTTTAGAAAATTTTGTTTTTTCAATTAAAAATTCTTTTTTTTTACTTAAAAATTCTCCTAAATCACAATTTAAATAATCTATTTTTGATTTAAAAAATTGATCTTTTTTAGTTTAAATATTATTAAATATAGTTAAAAATGTTTAAATACGAAAAAAATATAAACTTTTTGGTTAAAAATGCAATTATTTGGTAAAAAATTCATCTGCATGTTTGAGGATTTAACTATTTTTTCGATTGAAAAATTATAATTGAAGTTACAAATTTATATTCTCGGGTTAAAAATTCAACTGTTTTGGTGTAGAAATTTTTTTTATATTGAAAATTAAATTTCCTAAATACAAGTGTAACTACTTTATTTTTGGTTAAAATTTTCGTTTTCAAGCTTAAAAATTTCACTATTTGGTTGAAAATTAATCTTTTTTGTTAAACTTTTATGTATTTTGTTAAAAAATCATTTTTTTGGGAATAAAATGAAATTTGTTTGATAAAAATGCAACTGTATAGTTAAAAATTAATCAGCTTCAGCTGAGAATTAAATTTTTTTTTTTGAAAAATTCTCATTGTTAGTTAAATACAACTGGTTTTTGTTTTAAATTAAAATCGTTTTTTTTAATTCATCTTTTTAGTTTAAAAATTCAACTTCTTGATTATAATTTGAAATACTGTTTTAAAAGTTAATTTTTTTTGGATCGAGATTAATAATATTAATTGAAAATTCTTTTTCCATTTTGTTTAAAAAATAATTTTTTACATTGAAAATTGACCTATTTTGTTAAAAATTCAACTCTTCATTTAAAGTTGAAATACCTTTTTAAAAGTTAACTTTTTTGGTTAAAGATTCATAATTTTATTTGAAAATGAGTTTTTTGTTAGTAAAAATTAATTTTTTTAACTGAAAATTGAAACATTTTGTTAAAAAATAAACTGATTTCTTAAAAAAAAACTTTTTGGCTTGGAAATTCAAAATTTTGGCAGGAAATTCAACTATTTGGTACAAAATTAAATCGTTTTGTAGAAAATTAATTCTCTTAAAGGAAAATTTAACCAATCCATTTTTGGCTAAAAAATGTATCTTTTTTAGTTTAAAAATTCAACTTTTTATTTCAGAAATTTTAGAAACGAAAACAATATGAACTAAGAACTGTTCAAAATCTTTTTTTTTATTGAAAATTATTCTTCTTAGTTGAAATTTTAGATATTTGGTTAAAAATTTATTTACTTTGTTGAGAATTAATCTTTTCATAGGAAATTCGCCCTTTTCGATATAATTCAACTGTTTTTTTATTTAAAATAAAAATCTTTTCTCGGTTAAAACACCAATTATTATATTTTTTGTGAAGAATTAATTTTTTTTGTAGAAAATTTTCCTTTTTAAATTGAAAACTCGTTTTTTGAATTAAAAATTATCCTAAATCACAATATAAATAATCCATTTTTGATTAAAAAATGGGTCTTTTTTAGTTTAAATATTCAATTAGTTAAAAATGTTTAAATACGAAAAAAATATAAACTTTTTGGTTAAAAATGCAATTATTTGGTAGAAAATTCATCTACCTTGTTTGAGGATTTAACTATTTTTTCGATTGAAAAATTATAATTGCAGTTAAAAATTCAACTGTTTTGGTATACAAAATTCTTTTTTTTTTATATTGAAAAAAATGTAACTACTTCATTTTTGGTTAAAATTTTGGTTTTCAAGCTTAAAAAATTCACTATTTGGTTGAAAATTAATCTTTTTTATTAAACTTTTATGTATTTTGTTAAAACTTCATCTTGTTGGGAATAAAATGAAATTTCTTTGATAAAAATGCAACTGTACAGTTAAAAATTAATCTGCTTTAGCTAAGAATTAAATTTTTTTGTTGAAAAATTCTTATTGTTAGTTAAATACAACTGGTTTTTGTTTTAAATTAAAATCGTTTTTTTTTAATTAATCTTTTTAGTTTAAAAATTCAACTTCTTGATTATAATTTGAAATAGTGTTTTAAAAGTTAATTTTTGTGGTTCGAAATTAATAATATTAATTGAAAATTCTTTTTCCATTTTGTTTAAAAAATAATTTTTTACATTGAAAATTGACCTATTTTGTTAAAAATTCAACTCTTTGTTTAAAGTTGAACTACCTTCTTAAAAGTTAACTTTTTTGGTTGAAGATTCATAATTTTATTTGAAAATGAGTTTTTTGTTAGTAAAAATTAATTGTCCTAACTGAAATTTGAAACATTTTGTTAAAAAATAAACTGGTTTCTTTACAAAAAAAAAAAACTATTTTTGGCTTGGAAATTCAAAAATTTGGCAGGAAATCCAACTATTTGGTACAAAATTAAATCGTTTTGTAGAAAATTAATCTCTTAAAGGTAAATTTAACTAATCCATTTTTGGCTAAAAATTTATATTTTTTAATTAAAAAATTCAACTTTTTATTTCAGAAATTTTAGAAACGAAAACAATATAAACTAAAAACTGTTCAAAAATTTTTTTTTATTGAAAATTATTCTTCTTAGTTGAAATTTTAGATATTTGGTTAAAAATTTATGTACTTTGTTGACAATTAATCTTTTCATTGGAAATTCGCCCTTTTTGATATAATTCAACTGTTTTCTTATTTAAAATAAAAATATTTTCTCGGTTAAAAAATCAATTATTATATTTTTTGTGAAGAATTAATTTCTTTTTAGAAAACTTTCCTTTTTAAATTGAAAACTCGTTTTTTGAATTAAAAATTATCCTAAATCACAATGTAAATAATCCATTTTTGATTAAAAAATGGGTCTTTTTTAGTTTAAATATTATTAAATATAGTTAAAAATGTTTAAATACGAAAAAAAATAAACTTTTTGGTTAAAAACGCAATTATTTGGTAGAAAATTCATCTAGCTTGTTTGAGCATTTAACTATTTTTTCGATTGAAAAATTATAATTGCAGTTAAAAATTCAACTGTTTTGGTGTAGAAAATTCTTTTTTTTTATATTGAAAATTAAATATCTTAAATACAAATGTAACTACTTCATTTTTGGTTCAAATTTTTCTTTTCAAGTTTAAAAATTTCACTATTTGGTTGAAAATTAATTTTTTTTTAGAGTAAAAGTACACTATTTTTTAATAAATTGGTGTGAAATTATATATTTTTTAAAAAAATACCTTGTGTAATTGTGCTTCGGTCATGGTCAGACCTTCATATAAACTTTTCAAATGTGGATTGTTCTCCGTCAACTGGTCTTTCGGTACGCTTTCTGTGGCTTTGCCAAGAATATCATCGACATCCAATAAGTCTTTGCAAAATCCTTGAATTCCAAAGAGCTTGGCATCCTCAATTTGTTTCATCAGTCGCACCCGCAGATTTTCCCCATCTGCCAGTGCTCTCCTGTATTTGTCATTCAAGTTTGCATTTTGTTCCTTGAGCTCGGCCAATTCCTTGTTCAGAAACTCGATTTCTGACGCTAATTTCTTTTCATTTTCACTCAGTTCTGCACTAGGTGGTGGCGCTTCTCCAGATTTTTGCTCTTCTGTTCTTGTCGGTTGTCGGTGAACAGAGGATGCAAAGAAAGGTCTGGATGAACTGCAAATATAATTTTTTTTCTCGTCGGTATAATATCATCAGGGTAGCGATTCGCCGGATATCAAATTTCCGGTCATTTCCCGGTTCAAGTTTTTCAATTTTCTCAGTCAACCAAAAGTAACATAAATTCAATTTAATTCTTAACGTTTATTGTGAACATCCTTAAAAAAAACATTGCAAAACTCTAAAAAATATCAATTTTTTACAAAAAAATGAAATAGTTATAGTTTCAGTTGAAGAAATTAATTTTCAACAACAACGAAAACGGATTTTCAAGAAAATAGTTCAATTTTTAACTAGAAAGGTGAAATTTTAAACAAGAAGATTAATTTTTAAATGAAAAGATGGATTTTCTACCAAAAATACAATTTTTCAACAAAATACATTAAATTTTAACAAAATAGTTCAATTTTTATTTAAAAAAGACAAATAATCTACCATGTAATTAATTTTTGTACCAAAAAATAATCATTTTTAGAAACACTATGAAATTTTCCCTTTACAATCTGAACAAAAAACTTTAACCTTTTTTGCCCTAAAAAAGAAAAGAATTCGTTTTCCATTTGGACAAAATTAAAAAAGAGGACTAAAAAATTTAATTAAATAAATTTTCAGTAAACAAATTAATGTTTAAAAAAGATAAATTTTCAGCTACAAATATGAAATTTTCAATTAAAATAAGTAAAATTTGCAGTTAAAAAAATTAATTTCCAACAAAACAAACTTAAGATAAAAAATAGTGACATTTACAAACAAAGCGATGAATTTTCAAATAAAATGGTAAATATTGAACTGGAATAGTTGCATTTCAAACCATAAAGATAAATATT
>JAWWLR010000054.1:70262059-70277803 GCA_035041075.1 Acraspis erinacei | reverse complement strand
TTAAAAAAGACAAATTTCAGTACAAATTGTTGAATTTTTAACAAGAAAATATCAATTTTCAAAAGAAGATTGAGTTTCTACTAGAAAGATAAATTTTCTACTAAATGAAAACGAATTTTCAACAAAATTGTAAAATTTTCAAATAAAAAAGTTGAATTTTCAACAAATATAGTTCAATTTGCAATCAGAAAACGTAGTTTTCAACTAAACAAGAAAAAAAATTTAAACAAAAATGATACAGTTAAATTTTGTATACAAAAAAGATAAATTTTCAAACAAAAATTGAGTTTCTGATATTCCAATCAAACGCGATTTCAAATATTTCAATATTAAATTAAATAAAGTTAAATTTAAACAAAAAAGGCGAAATTTATGATGGAGAATAATATTGACCATCTGGTATTTCATTTTGAAGTTTCGAAATTAATTTTGAAACAAGTTATATTATAAGATAAACAACAAAATTTTTTTTACCAAGAATCGAATTTTCAACTAAAAATTAATTTTTGACAACAAAAAAAATAGTTTTTAAACAAGTAATTAAATTTCTAACTAAAGAAATTAGTTCTAACCAAAATAAATGAATTTTCAAAAACAAGAAGAATAATTTTATAAAAAATGCCATCTTTCAAAGATGTAATTGAATTTTCATCCAAATTGTTCATTTTTAAACTAAGAAAGGCGAATTATTAAGAACAAAATGAACTTTTAAATTTTAAAACTTTCAAATTTTTTAAAAAATTCATCTTTTTTGGTTGAATTCAACTATTTTTTGTTAAAAATGCAAATACTTAATTGTTTTAACTAAAAATTTAACTCGTACAGGTTTGGCTAAAAATTTATCTTCCTAAAATAAAAATTAAATTATATTTTGTTTACAATTTCTTTTGAAAATTTGAATTTGGGGGAGAATATTTGAGCTTCTGTGGTTAAAAATTCTTTTAAAAATTCAAATATTTTTGGTAGAAATCTTATTGGTTGAAAATTGATCCTTTTGATTTAAAATTAATTTTCTAAACTGAAAATGTATTTGTTCCATTTTTTGTCGAAAATTCTATCTTTTTTTCATAGAAATTTAACCTTCTTGATTGCAACTATTTTGTTGAAAATTCGTTTCGTTTTTCGGTGAAAATTTATTTTACCAACTGAAAATATAAATATGTGATTTTTGGTAAAAAATTTATCTTTTTAATTGAAAATTTCCCTATTTGAATAGAAATGTAATCTTTTTCGTTAAAAAAAGTACTGTTTTGCAGAAAATTTAACTATTCTATTTTTTTGGGGAATTAATTTCTTTGGTTAAAAACAAAAATTTAGTTCAAAATTTTTTTATATAGAAAATTCATCTTTTGGGTTGAAAATTCCACTATTTGGTAAAAAAATTCAAATTTTTCGTTGAAAATTCATCACTGCGATTAAAAATTTATTTGTTTTGCTGAAAATTCATTTCTTTTTAGTTGAAAATGAATTGATTTTGCTGAAAACTCGTTTTTTTTTTGTCATTTAAAATTTAAGTTTCTAACTGCAAATTTTTTAATTTATATTTTTTAATTGAAAATTTACATATTTTATTCAAACTGCGTCTTTTTTGGCAAAAAATACATCTTTTTGTTTTAAAATTGAACCTTTCTGTTGAGAATTAATTTTTTTGGTCGATAATTTATTTTTTGAGATGCAAATTTAATTATTTTTGGTTAAAAAATGATATTTTTTATTTAAAAATTAAATTATTTGTTTGAAAATTTATTTACTTTGTGGAAAATTCGTCTTTCTTGTAAAAAATTTATTTTTATAATTAAAAATTCATCTTTTTAGTTGGTACAAAATTAACTGTTACATTTTTGATCGAAAATTGATCATTTCTAGTTCAAAATTCAACACTTTGGTTGAAAATTTGCCTTTTTTATTTGAAAATTCAACCATGTCGTTGAAAATTTACGTATTTTGTTAAAAAAATCGATTTTTTGGTAAAATATTTTTTCTTTTTAAATTAATCTCCTTGTTTGAAAATTTATTCTCCTTTTCAGTTAAAAATTCTAGTATTCCAGTTAAATAATTTTCATTTTAGTTTAAAATTCATCTTCTAGGTTGGAAATTAATTTTTTTAATTAAAAATGTAACTTCAATATTTTTTTGTCATTTATTTTTATTTTTTTGTTCTTAAAAATTTAACTATTTAACTATAATAATAAATAAATAAAATAAATTTACTTACCTAACAATATCGGTAGTGATTTTAAATTTCCTTTTTTGTCGATAACGATAGAAAAATATTCTTTGAGCATGTCCATTTTTTCGGAAAGCCGCTCTTGAACACTTTTTGCCAAGTCCTCTTTTTTTCCATCTTCTTCGGTCCACCCTGCTTCTTTGGTCTCAAGACCTAACATAGCAAGATCGTATAAAGGCAATGGTTCCTAAAAATATGGAATTATTTAAATTATTAATTTTTTTAAATTAATTTTTAAAAAATTTTAAATATTTAATCTATAAACGAAGTAAAATAAACTTACAGAAAACTTAATGACGCCGTAATTTGCAAAGTCGTACAACATGATTTCGTAAAAGAGCTCTTCCCTAAATAAAACGAAAAGAATCAATTTTTGGGTGTCTAGTCAAATCCTGGAAAAAATTCCCTAATAAATAGAGAATTTTGTTTCTAGGTATCTCAATTTTTTCAAGGTATAATTTTTCATAGTGCGGGGCCTTTTTATTATAAATAATCGTTTTTTTTCATTTTCTAGAGAATCAATTAATATGTTTAATTTAGAAAACATTTGGAGTAAAAATATAGCATTTTTAACAAGATAGAATTTTCAAACAAATTATTGAATTTTAAACCAAAAAGATTAATTTCCTACCAAAAAGACGATTTTTTAAACAGAATATATGAATTCTGAACCAAATAGTTGAATTTTCAACTAAAAAAAATTTTTTTAACCAGAAGCTTCATTTATACTAAAAAAATACAATTTTTAAACAAAATACATGAATTTTCAATTAAAATAGAACAATTTTCAACAAAAAATGGAATAGTTAAATTTTGAGTAAAAAATTAATTTTCAACCAAAAAATACGAATTTTCAACAAAATAGTTAAATAGTTAAACTAAAATTAAATCTTTAACTGTAGCAGTTCCATTTTAAACCAAAAAGATGCATTTTTAATAAAAAAATTATAAATCTTTAACTGGAATCGATGAATTTTTAACAAAAAAAGAATAATTTGGTCTAAAAAGATGAATATTTAAATGGATGTAAATTTTGGCATAAAATAATTTTTTTATTGGTTTAAACAATTTTTTTAAATGAGAAGATTTTGGTTTTAAAGCCAAGTTTTTTTAAGGTAAATGACTAAACTTTAAAATTTAAACAAAAAGATGAATTTTTAACGAAGAAGATTAATTTCAACTAGAAAAAGTTCATTTTCAATCAAATAGTTCAGTGTTAAACTCAAAAAGATAAATTTTTATTCAAAAAAAGTAATAGTTAAATTTTTAGTAAAAAAAATTAATTTTCAAGAAAAAAAACGAATTTTCAACAAAATAATTAAATAGTTAAACTAAAATCATGAATCTTTAACTGTAAGAGATGGACTTTACATTAAAAAGATGAATTTTCAACTAAAAAATAAATGGTGAATTTTTAATCAAGTAACTTTACTTTTAAACAAAAATATTAATTTCTACATGGAATCATGAATATTCAACTGGAATACATGAATTTTCAACCAAAAAGATAAATCTTCAAACAAGAATATTAAGTTTTAGAGAAAAGTATTATTTTTATTCAAAAAAATTATTTTTCTTAAAATACATAAATTTTGAACGAAATGGTTGAATTTTCAACTAAAATAGAAAAAAAATGTTACTAAAAATAGAATACGAGTTAAATTTTCAGTTAAAAAAAATTCATTTCCTATAAAAAAAGTAATAAATAAATTTTCAATTAAAATGAGGAATCTTCAACTGGAACAGATGACTTTCGACAAAAAAAGATTATTTTTTTAACTAAAACGATTAATCTTTAACTGGAATAGTTGAACTGTCAACCAGAAAGATGAAATTTCAACTAAGAAAAATAATTTCTACTTAAAAAGATCAATTTTTAACAACAAAAACTCAATTTTTAACTAAAAAAGATATATTTTTATCCAAAAATAGAATAGTTAGATTTCTAGTGAAAAAACAAAATTTTATACATAATAAAACACGAATTTTCCAAAAAATAGTCAAATTGTTAAACTAAAATGATGAATCTTTAATTCAAACAGTTGAATTTAAACCTAGAAAGATGATTTTTAACAGAAAAGGCGATTTTTTTAACCAAAAAGAATAATTTTAAACTGGAATAGTTGAATTTTCAATCTGAAAGATAAATTTTCAACAAAGTAGATTCATTTCTAATAAAAATATATAAATTTTTAAATAAATAGTTCAATTGTGAACTAAAACCGATAAATTTTTAACAAAAAATGGAATAGTTAGATTTTTAGTAAACAAAATTATTTTTTTTTAAACTGGATTAGTTAAATTTTGAGTTTAAAAAAATGAATTTTCACTCAAAAAGATTCATTTCTACCAGAAAAGACAAATTTTCGACAAAATACATGAATTTTCCACAAGAAGAGATTTTCTAAAAAATATATATATACATATACAAAAATATAATAAATTAATTTTCAGTTTAAAAAATACATTTTAATTTTTTTTTAAATTTAACAAATAAAATTTAATTTAAAAATAATAGTTACATTTTAAAAACAAGTGATAAATGTCAAACAAAAATTGAACAGTTTAGTTTTGAGTTCAAAAAAATACATTTTCATTCCAAAAAAAATTTAGCCAAAAAAAAGCCTAACTTAAGAAAAAATACTTACATTTTCTGTGATCAATTTTTAAATTTTAACCAAACAGTTGAATTTACAACAAAAAAGGTAAATTTCAAGTTAAAAAAAAATTATTTTCAACTAAAGCGATGAATTTTGAATAAAAATTATGAATCTTCAACCAAAAAAATCGATTTTTAACCAAACATTTTAACTTTGAATTAAGTAATTAAATTGATTTTCAACTAAAAAAAATAAATTGTCGAACAAAAATTTAATAGTTTAATTTTCATGAAAAAAATACATTTTCTTTAAAAAAATATTTTATTAACCAAAAAAGAAGTAATTTAAAAAAATAGTTACAGGAATAGTTGAATTTTAAACTAAAAATATGAATTTTGAAACTTTAACTAAAATAATGAAATTTTTAACCAAATAGTTGAATTTTCAACGAAAAATATGAGATTTAATATAAAAAAAAAAAATTTCAACGAAAGAAATGAATTTTCAATAAAAATGATGCATCTTCAACAACAACAAAAAAAGATTTTTAATAAAAGAGTGTAGCTTTTAATTATCTAACTAAATTTGCATTCGAAACATTTTTTAAAATAATTTTAAATAAAAAACAGTTGATTACAACAACAAAATACGACTTTTCAACGAACTGCTGAATTTTCAAGCAAAATACTTTCATTTTTAACTAAAAACCATCAATTTATACCTGAAAAAACGAATTTTCAAATAAAAAAAAAAAATTGTCAAACAAAAATTGAATAGTTTAATTTTCAGTCAAAAAAATTAAATTTTAATTTTTTAAAATAATAATAAGTTTGAACCAAAAAGAAGACTTAATTTTAAAAAATTTTACATTTTTAAATAGAATGATAAATTTGTTAATTTTGACAAAACAGTTGAATTTTCAACCAAAAAGATAAATTTCAAGTTTAAAAATATATATACTTTTCATCAAAAGTGATGAATTTTCATTAAAAATTATGAACTTTCAACAACAACAAAAATTAATTTTTAACAAAACAATTTAACTTTTAATTAAGTAATTAAATTGATTTTCAACACAAAAAAAAAAATAAATTGTCAACCAAAAATTTAATAGTTTAATTTTAATGAAAAAAAAATATTTTCATTAAAAAAATATATTTTTTTAACCAAAAAAGAACTAATTTAAAAAAATAGTTACATTTTCAAACTAAGCGATATTTTTTCAACTTAAATGGAAAATCTTTAACAGGAATAGTTGAATGTTAAACTAAAAAGATGAATTTTGAATTAAAATGTTGAATCTTTATCTAAAATAATTTAATTTTTAACCAAATAGTTGAATTTTCAACGACAAATATGAGATTTAATTTTTTTTTAATTTTAACGAAAGAAATGAATTTTGAATCAAAATGATGAATCTTAAACCAAAAAGTCGATTTTTAACAAAACAGTTTAACTTTTAATTAAGCAATTGAATTGATTTTAAACTAAAAAAAATAAATTGTCAACCAAAAATTTAATAGTTTAATTTTCATGAAAAAAAAACAATTTGATAAAAAAAAATATTTTTTTAACCAAAAAAGAACTAATTAAAAAAAATAGTTACATTTTCAAACTAAATGATAAATTTTCAACTTAAATGGAAAATCTTTAACAAGAATAGTTGAATTTTAAACTAAAAAGATGAATTTTGAATTAAAATGTTGAAACTTTACCTAAAATAAGGAAATTTTTAACCAAATAGTTGAGTTTTCAATAAAAAAGATCAATTTCAAGTTTAAAAAAAATTATTTTCATCAAAAGGGATGAATTTTCAATAAAAATTATGAATCTTCAATAAAAAAGTCGATTTTTAACAAACATTTTAACTTTGAATTGAGTAATTAAATTGATTTTCAACTAAAAAAAATAAATTGTCAACCAAAAATTGAATAGTTTAATTTTCAAGAAAAAAACTATATTTTCATTAAAAAAAATATTTCTTTAACGAAAAAAGAACTAATTTAAAAAAATAGTTACATTTTCAAACTAAGTGATATTTTTTCAACTTAAATGGAAAATCTTTAACAGGAATAGTTGAATTTTAAACTACAAAGATAAATTTTGAATTAAAATATTGAAACTTTACCTAAAATAATGAAATTTTTAATCAAATAGTTGAATTTTCAACGAAAAATATGAGATTTAATTTTTTTAAAACAATGATTTTCAACGAAAGAAATGCATTTTCGATAAAAATGATGAATTTTCAACCAAAAAAAAAAAAAAGAAGATTTTTACCAAAAGATTTTAGCTTTCAATTATGTAACTAAATTTGCATTAAAACGTTTTTTAAATAATTTTTAATAAAAAAAAAACGTTGAATACACAAAAAAAAAGATGACTAAAAAAAAGCTGAATTTTCAAGCAAAATACCTTAATTTTTAACTAAAAACCATCAATTCATACCAGAAAAGACGAATGTTTAACTAAAAAAAATAAATTGTCAAACAAAAATTGAATAGTTTAATTTTCAGTCAAAAAATTA
Organism: Acraspis erinacei; assembly: GCA_035041075.1. NCBI lineage: Eukaryota > Metazoa > Arthropoda > Insecta > Hymenoptera > Cynipidae > Acraspis > Acraspis erinacei. Next base: position 70,270,449 of record JAWWLR010000054.1, on the reverse strand, counting down.
CATTTTTATTGTATAAAATAATAATAATTTTCAACCAAAAAGAAGACTAATTTAAAAAAATAGATTTACATTTTCAAACAGAATGATAAATTTGTTAATTTTAACAAAACAGTAGAATTTTCAACCTAAAAGATCACTTTTCATTAAAAATTATGAACTTTCAACAACCACAAAAATGAATTTGTAACAAACCAGTTTAACTTTTAATTAAGACAAAATACATGAATTTACCAGACACTTGAATTTTCAACAAAAAACGATTTATTTTCAATCAAAAATAGAATATTTAAATTTGTACTTAAAAAATAAATTAAACAAGTAAAATACAGTCATATAAAGCTATTTTTACAAATAGAGAATAATTATTATTCACTTTTATATTGCAATATGAAAAAAAAGGCAAGCACAAAAAAAATTCCCTTGAATTCATCAAAATTAATAATAACTTACGCAAGTTTCTGAGTGTTGCAAATATATAAATTAACTCCACTTTGTACGAGAGAAAATCGTTCATCGATGCATCCAACAAATGTCAAATTTGATAAAATTTCTCTCAGACCTGCATGATAATTATCCTCCACTTCTTTTCTCAGCATCAAAACGCTCTTCAACTTGACTTCTCTTCGAAAATCATTCACAGAATAGGATTTAAATTCCGTGAGTTGTGTTCCCTTCAATGGACTTTCATTTAAACCATCGTCACTATTCGTCACACTCTGTTCTCCCAGTTCTTTACTAGTTTCATCATTTTCAATATTTTTTGGACTCAGATCTTCACTCTCACCACTGCCCCAGCGTTTATAAATATTTTTAAGCGCTCTGTCAGCCGTCGCGGTGCTTTCAGCGGCAATTGCGATATCTAAAGATTCATTATTTTTTTCTTTCTCGACATCAGACTCGTCTGAATCTGAAAGCATGAAGCATGTTGAATTATCTACTGCCACGGCAGAATTATCCGCAATTTTCGATTTTTCCAAGAAAGGACTTGCCTTTTTCTCCTCCTCGTTTTTTGCATCACTGGTATCAACTTCGACTCTGTCATCCTTAGATTTATTTTCTTTAGCTTCCTGGGAACTCGTTTTATTTTCTCTAAGAGCGGGGTTCACAGTGAAGCTGAAACGGTCCAGTTTCTGGTCAGTGGAACTCGTTCTCACCATTTCATGGGCGTAAAGTTTTTTCGTTTTATCTGTCTGTTTAGTGTCATATTCGGGTAAAACTTCTTTCAAAACCTCCCTTGTAACATCAACATTTGGCAATTTTGACTGCATATAAAATGTTCTGGAAGCGTTAACACCCGAGAGTTTTTCGTCGAGGGCAATCTTAACTTTTTCGATAATAGAATCCTCGTGAAGGAACCGAACTTCGTGTTTTGTTGGATGCACATTGACGTCCACATTCGCAGGGTCAATTTCGAGTGACAAATAACACCAGGGATGAGTTTTTTTCGGCAGATGCACGGAGTAGAGATCCTCTATCATTTTTTTTATCACTAAACAGTGGATACAATTTTATCTTGATTTATATTTTAGTGTAAATGGGACTTGGATACTTTTTATACAATCAAAATAGTATTAATTGTAGGATAAATTTGGAAAAGTAGTAGCAAAATCAGAACTTTTGGAACTTCGCAAAAATTTCGGACGGATTTAAAATATTTATTTAATTTATTTCGCAACGATTTAAATAGTTTCACAAATATTACCAAATATTTCGCAAATATTTTCAAAGATTTCAGAAAGATTTAAATGATTTTACAGAGATATGAAAGGTTCCAAATATTTCGCAAAGATTCGGCATGTATTTCATAGATTTTACAAAGGCATAAATGAGCTCCCAAAGATTTCAATAATTTCAAAAATATTACGAAATATTTCAAATATTTTAAAAATATTTTTAGAAACATTTCACACAGATTAGAATGATTTCCCAAAGTTAAAAAAAAAGTCAAAAAGATTTTAGACCGATTAAAAGAATTTCACCGAGATTTCAATCATTTTTACGAATATTACCGAATATTCCAAAAAAAGTTCAAATATTTCGCAAAAATTTCGGATAGATTAAAAAAATTTCACATAGGCTTAGATGATTTCCCAAAGATTTCACAAAGACTTAGATGATTTCCCAAAGTTTAAAAAAATGTCGCAATGATTTTGGACAAATATTTCAATCATTTTTACAAATTTACCAAATATTTCAAAAATATTTCAAAGGGTTTTAGCGTTTTCCCAAACATTTGAAAAGATTTTCACAAAGATTTCAATCATTTTTACAAATTTACCAAATATTTCAAAAATATTTCAAAGATTTCGGATAGATTTCAAAAATTTCATAAAGTCTTAGATGAATTCTCAAATATTTCACAAAGATTTAAAAAAATCACAAATTTTATCAAATATTTCAAAAAATATCTGCAAAGGGTTTTAACGTTTTCCCAAAAATTTGAAAAATTTCGCAAAAATTTCAAATATTTCGCAATGATTTCGGATAGATTAAAAAATTTCACAAACATTTAGATGATTTCCCAAAGATTTCACAAAGGGTTAGATGATTTCACAAAGGGTTAGATGATTTCCCAAAGTTTAGAATGATTTCCCAAAGTTTAAAAAATGAAACATTTTGGATAGATTAAAAAAAATTTGAGTAAGACTTCAATGATTTTCAAAGAATTTCACAAACATTTCAATCATTTCTACAAATATTACCAAATATTTCGAAAAGATTTCGGATAGATTAAAAAATTTCGCAAAGGCTTAAATTATTTCCCAAAGGTCTCAAATATTTCACAAAGATTTTTAAAAACATCACAAATTTTATCAAATATTTCAAAAATATCTTTAAAGGGTTTTAATGATTTCCCAAACATTTGAAAAATTTTGCAAAGATTTCGGATAGTTTTTAAAGTTTTACAAAGTCTTAGATGATTTCCAAAATACTTCAAACATTTTTTAAAGATTTTAGAAAGATTTCACAAAGATTAAAATGATTTCCCAAAGTTTAAAAAAATGTCAAGATTTTGGATAGATTTAAAAAAGAATTTCACAAAGATTTCAATAATTTTTACAAATATTCTCAAATATTTCAAAAATATTTAAAAGATTTCGGATAGAATTAAAAAATTTCACAAAGGCTTAGATCATTTCCCAAAGATTTCAAATATTTGACAAAGATTTTAAAAAATCACAAATTTGATCAAATATTTCAAATAATATCTTCAAAGGGTTTTAATGATTTCCCAAAAATTTGAAAAATTTCGCAAAGATTTCGGATAGTTTTAAAAGTTTTACAAAGGCATAAATGATTTCCCAAATATTTCAAAAATATTTCAAATATATTTCAAATATTTTTCAAAGATTTTACAAAGATTTAACAAAGGCTTAGATCCCAAAGATTTCCAATATTTCACACAGATTTTTAAAAAAATCAAAAATTTTATCAAATATTTAAAAAATATCTTCAAAGGGTTTTAATGATTTTCCAAACATTTGAAAAATTTCGCAAAGATTTCAAATATTTCGCAAACATTTCGGATAGTTTTAAAAGTTTAAAAAGGCATACATGATTTCCCAAATATTTCAATAATTTCATAAATATTGCGAAATATTTCAAAAATATTTCAAATATTTTAAAAGGATTTTAGAATGATTTCCCAAATATTTCAATAATTTCACAAAGTTTAGAATGATTTCCCAAAGTTTAAAAAAATGTCAAGATTTTGGATAGATTTAACAAATTTGAACAAGACTTCAATGATTTCAAAAGGGTTCAAAGGGTTTTAATGATTTCCCAAAAATTTGAAAAATTTCGCAAAGATTTCGGATAGTTTTAAAAGTTTTATAAAAGCATAAATGATTTCCCAAATATTTCAATAATTTCACAAATATTACGAAATATTTAAAAAATATACCGGTTTTTTTTAAATATTTTAGAAAGATGTCACAAAGATTAGAATGATTTTACAAAGTTTAAAAAAATGTCGCAATGACTTTGGATATATTTAAAAAATTTGACCAAGACTTCAATGATTTTCAAAGAATTTCACAAAGATTTCAATCACTTTTACAAATATTACCAAATGTCTCAAAAATACTTCATAGATTTCGGATAGATTAAAAAAATTTCACAAAGTCTTAGATGATTTCCCAAAGAATTTCACAAAGATTTCAATCATTTTTACAAATATTACCAAATATTTCGAAAAGATTATTTGAAAAATTTAGCGAAGGCTTAGATGATTTCGCAATGATTTGAACAATTTCAAAAATATAACAAATTCTTCAAAAATATTTTCCAAAGGTTTTAATGATTGCCCAAAAATTTCAAATATTTCAAAAATATTTCAAATATTATGCAAAGATTTCTTAAAGATTTTGGATAGTTCTAAAAGTTTTACAAAGGCATAAATGATCTCCAAATATTTCAATAATTTCATAAATATTGCGAAATATTTCAAATATTTTTAAAAATTTGAGAAAGATTTCGCAATGGTTAGAATGATTTCCCAAAGTTTAAAAAAATGTCGCAAAGATTTTGAATAGATTAAAAGAATTTCACAAAGATTTAAATCATTTTTACGAATATTACCAAATATATAAAAAAGATTTCAAAGCTTTCACAAAGATCTCGGATAGATTTAAAAAATTTCACAACGGCTTAGATGATTTCCCACAGATTTCAAATATTTCAAAAAGGTTTTTAAAAAATCCACAAATGTTACCAAATATTCTTTAAAAATATTTTCAAAGGGTTTTAATGATTTTCCAAACATTTGAAAAATTTCGCAGATTTCAAATATTTCGCAAAGATTTCAAATAGTTTTAAAAGTTTTACAAAGGCATAAATGATTTCCCAAATATTTCAATAATTTCACAAAGATTAGAATGATTTCCCAAAGTTTAACAAAATGTCGCAATGATTTTGGATAGATTAAAAGGTTTCAAAAATATTTCGAAGATTTCCAATCATTTTAAATATTTCTAAGATTTAAACAAGTTCACAAATTATTAAATATTTAAAAAATATTTTTAATATTTTACAAAAATTCCAATGATTTTCTAAAGATTTCAAATTTTTCGCAAAAAATTCGAATAGTTTGCAAATATTTTACAAAAACTTCAATGATTTCCCAAATATTTCAACAATTTAAGAATATACCCAGTATTTCAAAAATATTTTAAATATTTTATAAAGATTTCAACGATTTTCCAAAGATTTCAATCATTTCAAAAATATTATCAAATATTTATAAAATATTTGAAATATTTCGCAAAGATTTGGCGTGGATTTAAAAGATTTTACAAAGGCATCAATGATTTCCCAAAGATTTCAATCATTTTCACAAACGCTTAAATGATTTCCCAAATATTTCAAATATTTCACAAAGACGTACAAAATTTCATAAATATTATCAAATATTTCAAACAAATTTCGCATATTTCACAAAAATTTCAATAATTTTAAAGAGATTTCAAAAATATTATCAAAAATTTATAAAATAATTAAAATATTTCGCAAAGATTTCGGATAGATTAAGAAGATTTCATGAAGACATCAATCGTTTCAAAAATTATTTTAATTTTAGACAGTTTAAAAATGCTTAAAAACTTGTTGCTTTACATTTTTTTCAAATTTTAAATTATTTAAAATTTGTTTTCAGAACTTTTAAGCATCTTTTAAAATAATTCGATTTCTTCCTCAAATTAATTTTAAATCGTGCAAAATATCAATATATCCTGGAAATCTTCCAGTTTCATTTTTGACAAATTTGGAAATATTTTTAAATTTTTTTAAATATTCTCTGAAAATTAATTTTTCAAAATAAAAATGCATTCTCCATTTTTCTAGGGATCTTGAGAGAGTGTTTTTTATTCTTTTAAAGCCTTTCACAATTCTTAAAAAGCGTCGAAATTCAACAATTTTACTTTAAAATTGTTTTTTTGTTTAGTTTCAAATATTTAATTTATAATTTCTGATTTTAAATTAGTAGTCAAATATTTCTAAATTTTAAGCAATTGTTCTTCTTCTGAATTACAAAATTTCAAATTTGAGACTAAAACAATATTTTAAATTGAATAAAGATTCAATTAACACAAATTAATTTTTAACGTTAAAATCTACAAACTCTTAAATTTTAAAACAGATTTCGAATCGTCTGATAAAATTAATTCTTATTCAATAATTAATCCTTAATTTATATTTCAATTTCTAAAATTGTAAATTTCAAACGTTTCCAATTTTTTAAGTAATTAAAAACTGCATTTTAAACCTCAAAGGAAAAAATTTTAAGTGCAAGATTTTCGAACGAGAGCTTTTATTTTCTCAAAATTTGTAAAATTCGCAGTCAAAAAATAAATTCACTATTATTGCTACCCTGAAAAATAGAATTTCAAACTACAACAGAAAATAAACGAATTTTCAACTGGACTAAGTAAATTTTAAGATAAAGAAATTAATTTTTAAAAAATTATTAACTTTGAACCATTTAGGTGAATTTTCAAGGAAAAATGACGAATAATTTTCTACCAGAAAGGACAAATTTGCAGAAAAATATATGAACTTTGAACCCTGACAATTCCAGTTTTGTTTAATTTTCAATTAAAACAATGAATTAAAAAGGCAATTTTTCAACCAAAAAGTAAATAGTTAAATTTTTATTTAAAAACAGAATATGCAACCAAAGAGATAAATTTTTTAACTAATCTGGTAGAATATTCAACTCGAATAGATACATTTTCAGTAAAAAAAATTATCATTTAAAAAAATAAGTATAAGATGAATTTACAGCCAAGCAGATTAATTTCTAAAAAAAGAGGAATTTTCAACTACAAATAATATATTTTTGACCGAAAATTGAATGATTAAATTTTTAGTTTAAAAAAATTAATTTTCCCCGAAAGAAATGAATTTTAACTAAAATAGTGGAATGTTCAATTAGAACAGTTAGATTTTCAGTAAAAAAAAAATTCAACTTGAATCTATTTTTTTTTAATTTCCAAATATTTCGTAGGTAAATTTTATCATTTAAATTCTTTTTTTTTTAATTTTAAGGAAGACATTTATTCCTAAATCTAAGCCTTAATTTTCGATACATTTTATTATTATTAATATAGTTCAAAAATGTTAATTACGTCAAATAAAAAATGAATTTTACTCACCCGAAGAATCAACAAGTCTGTGGTTGATGAACAGAAGAAGCGTCATTCTTTTATTGGAATAATTCGGATTCGTAATGAGTGCATGTAATTTAAAATTGTGTTTATCATCCTTTATCTCGACTTCGAGAAGTTCACGAGCTACTGGATTTCCATATAAAACCCGGATATTGTTAGTTTTTGTAGAGGAATGAGGCGTTCGAACCTGTATTTAAAATTTTTTAAATTGTAACGAAAAATAAAAAAATAAACGAAATTTATCAAGATTTATATAAAATAAATGATCAATTTTTAAAATATGAAAACACTACAAAAAACTGTAAATAAATTAGATTATTTTTCTATCAAGTTCTTGGAAATTTCTTTTGTCAATTATTATTCTGTAAGCCAATATTTAAAAAAGGCTTAAAATTCCTAAATTTTAAAGTAAAAACATTGAATTTTCAACAAAATAGATCTCTTTTTAAACAAATAGTTGAATTTTCAACCAAAAAGATTATTTCTCTACAAAAAGACGTTTTTTTTACAAAAGACATCAATTTTCAAACAAATAGTTGAATTTTATGCTAAACAAGATAAATTTTTAACCAAAAACTAATTTTCAACAAAAAAACACAAATTTTCAACAAAATAGTTGAATTTTTAACTAAAAAACATTAATTTTCAACAAAAAATAAAATATATTTTAAATCAAAAAAATGAACTAACTCTCGTCGAAATAGTAAAATTTAAACAAAAGTTATCAATCTTCAATAAAAATGATGAACCTTGAAAAAAATCATTTTTCAACAAAAAATAGAATAATTAAATTTTAAACGAACAAATTTTCAACCAAAGTGATACATTTTGTATCGGTTTTCTCCCAAAAAAGTCAAATTTTCAATAAAATTGTTGAATTTTCAACTAAAAAAGATCAATTTTCGACCAAAAACAGAATAATTAAATTTTAAACCAACAAATTTTCGACCAAGGTGATAAATTTTTTATTAAAATGATGAATCTTTAACTGGAATAGTTGAATTTTTAAGCCAGGAGGTTAATTTTCAACTAAAAAATACCAATTTTCTACCAAATAGTTGAATTTCCAACTAAAAAATACAAATGTCTAACCATAAATAGAATAGTTAAATTTTAAAGTGATAAATTTTCAATTAAAATTATGATTCATTAAATGGAATAGTGGAATTTGCAACGAAGGAGAATTAATTTTCTCCTGAAAACACAAATTTTCAACAAAATTGT
>JAWWLR010000054.1:70239326-70255041 GCA_035041075.1 Acraspis erinacei | reverse complement strand
GTAAAATAATTCGAATTTTTCCGAAAATGTAGTAAAAACCCCTGCAAAATAAAAAAATAAAAATGTCCTAAAATCTTCCTGATTCATTTTTGAAAAATTTTGAAATCTTTTAAATATTCTTTTAAAATTAAGTTTTCAATTTTTCTAGGAATCTTAGGAAAATGATTTTAATTCTTTTGAAGTTTTTCAGTTTTTAAAAAGCTTCTAAATTTTTTGTTCGAGATCTGCAAAAATCTCTATTTTTTGTAGGGATAATAGGAGTTTAATATTTATTTATAAATCAAAATTTAGGAACTTGAGTTAAAAATTAAAATTCTTTAAATAGGACAACTAAAATTCTCACCTTCAATGTTAATTTTTTTTCATTTTTGAATATTTGATTTATAATTACTGATTTTAAATAAACAGTCAAATATTTCTAAATGTTAGGCAATTTTTCCTTTTCTTAATTAAAAAAAATTTCATTTTTTTAATTTTCAAATTGCAATTTGAAACAAAAATAATTCAATTATTATATTTTATATTGAAAATTCGTCTTTTTAGTTTTACAATTTAACTCCTTCGTTGAAACTTGAAATACTTTCTTAAAAATTAATTTTTTTGTTGTTAAAAATTAACGTTTTTGTTGAAATTTCATATTTTCGGATTGAAAATTCAACAGTTAGGTAGAAATTTTTTTTTTTTTGTAGAAGATTCGTTTATTTTATACATATAATTAATTTTTTCAAGTTGAATTTTAACAATTCCATTTTGGATTGAAAATTAATTTTTTAGTTTAGAAATTAAACTTTTTGGTTAAAAAATTATGTATTTTGTTGAAAATGTATTTTTTGGGTTAAAAAATACTTTTTTATCTTAAAATTGTTGTTAGAAAATAAACTTTTTGCCTTAAAAATTAAATAGTTTGGTAGAAAATTCAACTATTTTGTTGATAACTTTTTTTATATTAAAAAATTAATTTTTGTTAATTAAAACTTAACTATTTTGTTAAAGATTCATACATTTTGTCAAAAATTCTTCTTTTTGGGTATTAAATCTTTAACAAAATAAATTAATTTAAAAAATTTATTGAAATTTTCAATCAAACAATTAATTTTCAACTAAATAATCGAATTTTTAATCAGAATTTTCAACAAGTTAAATTTTCGACAAAAAAATAACTTTTTGGCAAAACAATCAAATTTCTAAAAAATAAATAAATTTTAAATCAGATAGCTAAATTTTCAGCAAAGAAAATATTGGTAAAAAAAGAATTTTCAACGAATTAGTCCAATTTTCAACCAGTTAATTTTTCAAAAAAACAAATATTTTTCCAAAAACAAGTCAAATTTTCAGTAAAAAAAAAGAATTTTCAAAAAAATAGCCCATTTTCTAAACAGTATTTGTAACTAAAATAATTAATTTTCCAGCCAATAGGAAGTTTCAAAAAAACATTAAATTTTCGACAAAAAAGTTGAACTTTCCACAAAAAACTGACTTTTTAACAAAATAAAAAAGTTTTCAACAAAATAAAGAAAATTTCAAACGAATATTTATTTTAAGTAAAAAAAATTAATTTAAAAATAAAATAGTCAAATTTTCTCCAACAAAAAAATTTTCAACGAATAATGTTGAATATTTGAATTCAACGACGAAAAAATTCATGGAAATATTTTTAATTATTTTTTGTTTTCAAAAGTAATTCTAGGAGAATATTTAAAAAGATTTTAAAACATTACAAAATTTTTCTCAAATTTTCAAAACTTAGTAAAGAAGATTATTGATTTATTTTTAAATAAATAATACATTTTTTATTTTGTACTAAAAATGATTGGAAAAATGTATTTAACTTGAAAATAAATTTCTTTTAGTAAAAATTTCATATTTTTTAATTAAAAATTGCAACTGTTTGAAATAAAATAAGAATATTTTTTGGACATTTCGTCTTTTTTATTAGAAGATTAATCTTCCTGGTGAGAAATTTATCTCCTTGGTCAAAAATATAATTTATTATTAAAAATTCAACTGTTTTGTAAAAATCTCGTCTTTTTAGCCTTAAAATTCCAATTTTCAGTCCAAAATTGACATTTTTTTCTGAGAATTTCTCCTTTTCTAGTACAAAATAAATATTTTTTTGACTAGAAAATTCGAAATTTTGGATCAAATTTGTTTAATTATATGATCATTAAAAGAGAGAAAAATAATTAAATATATAAGTAAAAAAAACTTGAATACCTGCAATAATTTCAATCCTCCTTCTTTGACAATAACTTGTATATTACTAGCTTTCGCATCCAGGCTAAAAACGAATCAAGCCACAAGAATACGACTTTAATTTTAATTATAAACACCAAAATTTATTTATAAACAAAAAAAAAGTCACAAAAATCCTACCTGTTTTCAATCAATTCTTTCAAAGCATTTGCAGGTCGTTGAATGACTTCGCCAGCTGCAATTCTATTAACTACAACTTCGTCGAGCTTTTTTATTTTCGATGGTGCTATCATTTTTATAAATAATTGTTTAAAAACTATTCAAAATTGAACATTTTCTACGACATAAAAAGAACTCGCGCGCAAATATCAGATCAGCTGATTAGCGAAAACATAACCTATACAATTTCAGAAAATTGAGGAATTAATCATTATTGTATCACCTTATTTAGCTAAATATATCAAATAAACTGAAAATCTATTGTAAAGATCATTTTGTTTTGTACAAACTGTAAATTATAAACGAGATTTATATTTATATGACAATTTAAAATAGTTAAGGTGAATTCACGCTTCTTAAAGGTTGTCCAATGCAACCCTAGTTTTGACCAACCAGAAAAGCGTATTTCTCCTAGACTTTGATTCTGGTTGGCTAAAATAGAAGGTCTTTAATCCCAATGTGATCATATGACGTTTTCAACAATCGATTCAATCATATGACTGCTCTGGGCGTATTGTCTGTCAACGTGCTGTACGTTCAGAAAAAAGTGATTAATTAGTAGTTTTCGGGTTATTTCTCGGTGAAAAAAGAGAAAAGTAATATCTCTCTGGAAGAATGAAAGTCTGCGGACCCAAATACGCCCTTTGTGGCCTCGTAATTTCAGCATGGGGTGTTATTCAACTCGTAAGTAAATTTCCGTAGACACTTTTGAATGATTTTATATGTTCTTTCGTTATTAAATAAATGGAAATAACTCTAATTAACTGAAAATATTCGCACGCAGTTTAGAGATAATAAAATTTACATTGGTTTGACCTATTTTGATGCAATAATATTTAAGAATAACTTACAAGAATAATTTAACAGGTATCTGTTTGAGTATTAATTTAATTTACAGTTTTTTCTTTTAATTTTATTCTTGAAGTTCTATTATTGAAAAAGTTTCTCGATAAAGCAAAATTCCGAAAATATAATTACCGCAGTTGCTTATTGATAAAATTGAAATACATATTCCGAAAAATGCTAAATTGAGAAGTCGTCCTTTTGTATTGAAAACTAATTTGTTCGTCGAAATAATATTTTTGGCTCAAAATTAAATTGCTTTCTTGAAAAAACGTCTTTCGGATTTAAAAAATTTGTCCTTTTATATTAAAAATGTATTTTTTGTATGTTAAAGGTTCTATTATTTGGTTGAAAATTTAATTATTTTGTTGAAAATATAAATATTTTGTTTCAAATTTATCTTTTTTAGTATAAAATTTGACCTTTCTGTTGAACATTCGTCATTTTTGGTAGAAAATTCCACCTTTTGCATTGAAAATTATTATTTCGGTAGAAGTAATTTTTTGGTTGAAAATTCATCTTTTGTGGTGGAAAATGAACTTTTTTGTTAGAAAGTCATGTTTATGGTCCAAAATTGATTTTTTTTTTCTTTAAAAATCGTCTTTTAGATCAAAACATTCGTCCTTTTGTGTTAAAAATTAATTCTATTAAAATAAAAATTCTAATATTTGATTGAAAATTTAATTATTTTATTAAGATTTCAACTAGTTTGTTGAAACTTGATCTATTTTATTCAAAAATTAAATTTTTTTTTAAAACTAGTCTTTTGAATAAAAAATTCGTTCTTTTATATTAAAAATTAATTTTTGTATTTGTTAAAAATTGAAACATTTTGTTGAAACTATCTTTTTTAGTACAAAATTTGTCCTTTTTTCAACATTCGTCTTTTTACGTAAAAAATTCGTCCTTTTGTATTAAAAATTTATTTTTTGGTTAAAAACTATTATTGATTTGAAAATCGAATTATCTTGTTGGAAATTCAACTATTTTGTTGAAAAGTCATTTTTCTTTGTCGAAAATTAAACCGTTTTGCTGAAAATTCGTCATTTCTGATATACAATTCACCCTCTTGTATTAAAAATTAATTTATTTTCTTAAAAAATTTTTTTTTTGAAAATCTAATTATTTTGTTGAACAGTCATTTTTGTCGATCGAAAAATTATATTTGTTGTTAAACATTCGTCTTTTTGAATAGAAAATTTGCCCTTTTTGTATTAAAAATTATTATTTTGCTAGAAGTAATTTTTTTAGTTTAACATTTGTATTTCGTGGTTAAAAATTAACTTTTTTATGAGAAAGTCACCCTTTCGGTTCAAAATTAAATTGCGTTCTTGAAGAATTGTCTTCTAGATACAAAATTTTTCCTTTTTTATTGAAAATTAATTGTTTGGTACAATTAATTTTTTTGTTACAAATTCTAGTATTTGGTTGGAAATCAGCTTTTTTTCAAAAGTCGTCACTTTTGGTCTAAAATTCGATTGAAGTTTAGAAATAATTTTTTTGTCGAAAATTCGTCCATTTTGTTAAAAAATTCATCTTTCACGGTCCAAAATTCAAATTTTTGGTTGAAAATTTGCCTTTTTGGATATAAAATTCGTTTTTTCTGTATTAAAAATTAATCTTTTTTTAGCTTAAGTATTTGTTTTGGTTAAAAATTCAACCATATGGTTGAGAAATTAATTATTTTGTTGAAAATGTAACTATTTTGTTGATCTTTCGTGGTCGAAAATTAAACTATTTTCTTGAAAATTCGTCCCTTTGGACAGAAAATTCCTCCTTTTGTACTGAAAATTAATTTTTTTCACGATTTGAAAAGTCACTTTTAAACCAAGATACCATTTTTTTGCAACCAAATAGTTGAATTTTCTACAAAATAATTAAATTTTCAATCAAATAATACAATTTTAAATTTAAAAAAAATTATTACACCAAAAGGATTATTTTTTAATATAAAAGGAGTAATTTTTGTATAAAAAAGAACAACTTTTCAAAGAAATCAAATGAATTTTTCACAAAAAAAGGTGACTTTTTAAAAAAACTGTTGAATTTTCTAAAAAAATAGTTAAATTTTTTCAATCAAATAATAGAATTTTTAATTTAAAAAAATTATTTGACAAAAATGATTAATTTTTAATACAAAAGCACGAATTTACTATGCAAAAAGACGAATTTTTAACAAAGCCGTTCATGTTCCGACCAAGAAAGATTCCTTTTAATAAAATAGTTGAATTTTCTACAAAATATTTCAATTTTCAACCAAATAATGGAATTTTTAACAACAACAAAATTATTTCACCAAAAAGGATAAATTTTTAGTACAAAAGGAGTAATTTTTGTATAAAAAAAACAAATTTTCAAAGAAACCAATTGAATTTTGCACAAAAAAGGTGACTTTTTAAAAAAATGGTAGAATTTTCCACAGAAAAGATACTTTTAAATCAAGATAAAATTTTTTTGCAACCAATTAGTTGAATTTTCTTCAAGAAAATTAAATTTTCAATTATATAATAGAATTTTGACTATCCAAAAAGACGAATTTTTAACAAAAACGTGAATGTTTCGACCAAGAAAGATTCCTTTTAATAAAATAGCTGAATTTTCTACAAAATATTTCAATTTTATACCAAATAATAGAATTTTCAACAAACAAACAAAATTATTTCACCAGAGAGGAGTAATTTTTAATACAAAAGGAGTACTTTTCTAAAACAAACAACTTTTCATAGAAACAAATTTAATTTTGTTCAAAAAAATGTGACTTTTTAAGAAAATTGTAGAATTTACAATCGAAAAGTTACTTTTAAACTAAGGTACCATTTTTTTTGCAACCCAATAGTTGAATTTTCTACAAAGAAATTAAGTTTTCAACCAAATAATAGAATTTTTAACAAACAAAATTTTTAATACAAAAGGAGTAATTTTTGTATAAAAAAAAGAAACTTCAAACAAACCAATTGAATTTTGCACAAAAAGGTGACTTTTTTACGAAATTGTTGAACTTTTAAAAGAAAAGTCACTTTTAAACCAAGATAAAATTTTTGTGAAAGCAAATAGTTGAATTTTCTAGAAAATAATTAATACAAAAGGACGAATTTACTATCCAAAAAGACGAATTTTTAACAAAACAGTTCATGTTTTGACGAAGAAAGATTTATTTTAATAAAATAGTTGAATTTCTGACAAAATATTTAAATTTTTGACCAAATAATAGAATGTTTAACAACAACAAAATTATTTCACCAAAAAGGATTAATTTTTAATACAAAATGAATAATTTTTGGGTAAAAAAGAACAAATTTTCAAAGAAAAGAATTGAATTTTGCAAAAGTCGACTTTTTAACGAAAATGTTGAATTTTTATAAGAAAAGTCACTTTCGAACCAAGATACCATTTTTTTGCAACCAAATAGTTGAATTTTCTACAAAATAATTGAATTTTCAACCAAATAATACAAATTTTAATTTAAAACAATTATTTCACAAAAAAGGATTAATTTTTAATACAAAATGACGAATTTTCTATCCAAAAAGACAAATGTGTCAAGAATAATTCATGTTTTAACCATGAAAGATTCCTTTCAATTAAATAGTTGAATTTATCACAAAATATTTAAATTTTCAATCGAATAATAGAATTTTTAACAAATAAACAAAATTATTTCACCAAAAATGGATTAATTTTTAATACAAAATGATAATTTTTGTATTAAAAAAACAACTTTTCAAAGAAACCAATTGAATTCTGTACAACTAACTTCTAACTACAACTAACTTCTGTACTAACTAACTAACAACTAACTAACTTGAATTTTTAACAAAATTGTTGATTTCTTAAGAGAAAAGTTAATTTTCAACCAAGATACCAATTTTTTCAACAAAACAGTCTACATTTTAATCGAATACTTGAATTTTCAACAAACTATTGAAATATTCTACCAAAAAAGATCGATTCGAAACCAAAAGTACAAGTTTCGAAAAGCCTGAATTTCGTTGATAAATATTTTCGGTATTTTTCAACATTCGGAATTTTACTTTTCGGCCAAAAATTATTCCGTCCCAATTGTTTGACACACTCGACTCATTCAGCAATTTCTAAATCTATTCCCTGAGCGGTAGTTTTTTTCTTGAAAAATACAATATGCATTTTTGCGTTTTAGGGGCTGATGGGAATATTCTTCTACTGCAAAAGTGTTGCATTAGTCGAAGACCTTCCCCTGGAAGGAAAGACGTTTTCCAGCTCGAAAGAATTTTTCTTAGCAGCTGACAAAGGTTTCCAGCAAAATGCCATTAATTGCTGGATCGCAGCAATCCTCTACATCATCACTTTTGGCTTTTCCGGTTATCAGTTTTATCTCAACTCACGTTCATCGCTCAGTGTTTAATTTTAAACCCAACGGGTATTCCAGAGCCAGCTTAATTTAATACAATAAATCCATTTAATTATGGTTTTCTTCTAAAACAATTACGTGAGAATTATACATATGAAAATCCATGGAAGAGATTGAAAGAGACGAAGAAATTTGCTTCTGTCAGTCAGTATTTAGAGTCCTTTTGTTTACAGCTTCAGTCGATAGTTCCAGTTTACAATTGCTAATTTTCTTTTTTTTTTTAATTAGAAATTTCTAATAATTTTAAAGACAATAGAAATTTTTAACTTCAGTTCCAGTGTTGAAGTGTTTTTTTTTCTATTTAAAATACTTGGATTATGTAGATATATTTAACTAAAATGTCATGTTGTAGATGAACGAAAATAATTCTTTGAAATGTATAATTATAAATGTTAATAGATTTTCTGGTATGGTTGTTAGTGAATTTAAAAAAAAAATAATAATTTGGGTAAATTAGTATACTTGTTGCTATAATATTTCATGAAAAATATCTAATAAATGCTTGTAAAAAGACTCATGTATATGAAATGTGCGAATGGATACAACTATACAAGTATGATTTGATTGTATGATTGATATGTGAAAAATAAATATTGTTCTTTTAAATTTTGGATTTTAATTTAAGTTTCAAAATTTTTTTTTTTAGTTTTTCAGCATTTTTTTAAAAAGTACTGATTTATTAAGACTAAAGTACCAAAAAAGTTCAAAATAGGACAAAATAGGACTAAAAACTTCCTGCTCAAAATTGATGTAGAATATTTTAAATCCAAAGTTTTCAATTTTGCAAGATTAAAATATTTTGGACAAAATCGAATAGGTTCAAAAGGTATTTAGAAGAAAGAATAATTTTGAATTTAAAAAGATTTTAACCAATTTTAAACAAAGTGTGGATTTTTGAAAATTTTCAACTAAAAACTTTGAAGCTTTTTAAACATTTTGAATTGTTTAAATTTGAAGAAAACAAACCAATTTTCTGCATATACCTGGGGGAAATTAAAAAAAGAATTTGAAATATTTTAAGGCAATTTTCTAATTTTGCAGAATTTTCTGAAATGTTAAGAAATTTCATAAATAATTTCAACTGTTTTTTTGTTGGAAATAAAAATATGTTTTGTACCCGAAAATAAAAAATTTCAACAAAATAGTTGAATCCTCGACCAAAGAAGGTTAATTTTCAACCGCTTGTATTTTTAATGCAATAATAATAAATATTTTTTAAATGAGATGACTTTTCTACGAAACAATTTAATTTTGAACCCGAAAATATGAATTTTCAAAAAAAATTTCATTTTCAATTTAAAAAGATGAATTTCGAACAGAAAATATAACAGTTGATATTTAAATATAAAAACACTTTTATTTTAAATCAAAAACAGCCAAAAAGATTAATTTTTAACAATTTGTATTTTTAATCTAGAAATATGAATTAAAAAAATTTAATTTTCAACCAAAAAAGACGAATTTTTAAGAAAGTAAATGAATCATAAACCAAAAAGGTAATTTTTTAATTAAAAAGATTAATCTTATGCAAAAATACGAATTTTAAATAAATAATATAATAAATAAAATATTTAAATGATTACATTTTTAGCAGTTGTATTTTTGACCGAAAATTAGTAAATACTTTCCAAAAGGGACGAATTTTCTACAAAAAAAGTTTAATTTTTAACCCGAGAATATAGTTTCAACAAAATAATTAATCTTTAACCAAAATAATATTGATGAATTATAGATGATAGTTCAGAAATATTTTTATTTTAATTAAAAAAATAGTTTAAATTATTTTTTTAATTTCTTGAAAACTTTTAAATATCTTTGAAAGTAAATGTAGTTTTTTAACTCTGGAAAAGAACAAATTTTTCTTAAAATCTTTCAGTTTCTTTTATTTTTAACCTTAAAAAAAATGTATCTTTTCCCAGAGACGAATTTTCTACAAATCAGTCTAATTTTGACAAAAAAAAGTCGAATTTTCAACCAAAGATGAAATAGGTGATATTTCAATCAAAAAATATTTTAATTAGAAAAAATTATAATTATTTTATAAATTTTCTAAATATCTTTGAAAATAATTGGAATCCATCCTAAACATTTCAAAAAATTCTGCAAAATAAAAAATTTGCCTTGAAATCTTTCATATTATTTTTTTTTTTATTCTTAACCAAAAAATATCAAATATTATCAGAAAGAGACCAATATTTTACAAATCAGCTTAATTCTGAACCCGAAAATATAAATATCAACAAAAAAGCTAATTTTCAACAAAAAAAGACGAATATTCAACGTAATATGAAACAGTTGATTTTCAGTCCAAATATATTTTTACATATTTTCTTTAAAGAAAACAGTTAAGATTATTTTTGAATTTTTTTTAAAACTTCTAAATATCTGAAAATAATTGGAATATTTCCTAAGCGTTGCAAAAAATTCTGTAAAATTAATAAACTGCCTTGAAATCTTTCAGATTCTTTTATTTTTAACCAAATAGTACTAAATAATTTTCAAAAGAGACGAATTTTCTAGAAATCAATTTAATTTATAACCTAAAAATATGAATTTTCAACAAAAAAGATAATTTTCAAATATTAAAAAAGAGCAATTTATAACAAAAAATGTACTGGTATTATATTTCAATTCAAAAATATTTTATTTTAATTAAAAAACAGTTGTAATTATTATTTAAATTCTTTGAAAACTTCTAAATATCTTTGATTCAAAATTTGCCTAAAAATCTTTCAAATTCTTTTATTTTTTTAAATTTTTAACTAAAAAATATTCAATCTCTTTCCAACAAAGACCAATTTTCTACTAAAAAGTTTAATTTTTAATCCGAAAATATGAATTTTCAACAAAAAAAATTAATTTTCAACCAAAAAAGACGAATTTTTAACGCAAACTGTAATAGTTGATATTTCAGTCCAATAATATTTTTATTTTAATTAAAAAAAAAACCGTTAAAGTTTTTTATTTCTCGAAAACTTTTAAATATCTTTCAAAATAATTGCAAATTTTCCTAAAGATTTAAAAAGATTCTGCAGAATTAAAAATTTGCCTTGAAATCTTTCAGATTCTTTTATACTTAAACAAAAAATATTAAATTTTTTAAAAAAAGACGAATTTTCTTCAAATCAGTTTAATTTTTAATCCGAAAATATTAATTTTCGACAACGAAATTAATTTTCATCCAAAAAAGACGAATTTTTAACGCAAAATGTAATAGGTAGTTGATATTTCTGTCCAAAATATATTTTTATTTCAAATAAAAAACAGTTGAAATTATTTTTGAAATTTCTTGAAAACTTTTCAATATCTTTGAAAGTAATTTGATTTTTTGACATTTCAGAAAATTCTGAAAAATTAGAAAATTACCTTACAATTAATCAAAAATTGAAAAAATATTTTTAACAAAAAACAGCCTAAAAATATTCAATATTTCAAAATAATGGGAAATTTTCCTAAAGATTTCAAAAAATTCTACAAAATTAAAAATTTGCCTTGAAATCTTTCAATTATTTTTTAAAAACATTTTTAACCAACAAATATTCAATCTTTTTCCAACAAAGACAAATTTTCTACTAAAAAGTTTAATTTTTAACCCGAAAATATGAATTTTTAACAAAAAAACTAATTTTCAAAAATTAAAAAAGAGGAATTTATAACAAAAAATATAATAGTTGATATTTCAGCCCAAAAAGATTTTTATTTTAATTAAAAATACAGTTGAAATTATTATTGAAATTTCTTGAAAAATTCTGAATAGCTTTGAAAACATTCCAAACATGCCAAAGAATTCTGCAGAATAAAAAATTTGACTTGAAATCTTTCAGGTTCTTTTATTTTTTACCCAAAAATATTAAATATTTTTCAAAAGAGACGAATTTTCTACAAAAAAGTTTGATTTTTAACCCGAAAATATAAAGTTTCAACAAAATAATTAATCTTTAACCAAAATAATATTGGTTAATTATAGATGATATTTCAATCCCAAAATATTTTTATTTTAATTAAAAAACAGTTAAAATTATTTTTTAAATTTCTTGAAAACTTTTAAATCTTTCAAAATAATTGCAAATTTTCCTAAAGATTGCAAAAAATTCTGTAAAATTAATAAATTGCCTTGTAATCTCTCAGATTCTTTTATTTTTAACGAAAAAACATTAAATATTTTTCAAAAGAGACGAATTTTCTAGAAATTAATTTAATTTATAACCCAAAAATATGAATTTTCAAGAAAAAAGATAATTTAAAAAAAAGAGGAATTTTTAACAAAAAATGTACTGGTATTATATTTTAATGCAAAAATATTTTATTTTATTAAAAAACAGTTGTAATTATTATTTGAATTCTTTGAAAACTTCTAAATATATTTGATTACAAATTTGCCTACAAATCTTTCAAATTCTTTTATTTTTTTAAATTTTTAACAAAAAAATATTCAATGTTTTTCCAACAGAGACAAATTTTCAACAATACAATTAATTTTCAACCAAAAAAGACGAATTTTTGGCAAACTGTAATAGTTGATATTTCAGTTCAAAAATATTTTTATTTTAATTTAAAAAGGACCGTTAGTTTTTTCATAAAATTGCTCGAAAAATTCTGCAAAATTAAAAAGTTGCCTTGAAATCTTTCAGATTGTTTTATTTTGAACCAAAAAATATTAAATATTTAAAAAAAGACGAATTTTCTACATCAATACAATCAGTTTTTCGCAAAACAATTGAATTTTTAACCCGAAAATATGAATTTTGAACAGAAAAGTTAATTTTCAACAGTGTTTCAATCCTCAAACAAAAGTATTATTTTCATGCAAAAAACAGGTTTTAATTTTAATAAAAATATTACATTTTTACCAAAAAAAGATGAATTTTCAAAAACCAAAAATAGGAGTTTTCGAAAACAAAAAATTTGGCAGTACGAAAAAATATTTCCAACGAGTATTTGGACGACCCTGTGATATGGACGGTATGTATTGGTCTATATTAAGCAGTATATCGATTTTAAAATTGGATCTAGAAGAATACTGACTAAGCGATTGGCTCTTTTACGACGTGTTACCAACCCATCGTTAAATCCTGACTGGCTGGGATTTTTATATCTATTTTTAGTAAAATAAAACATGAAAGGAAATATATGTAGGGATGAGTTGGATTGCATTAAATTAAGCTTATTGAAGGTCTGAAATCAGTGAATAACGTTGCCATAGTTACTACTTTTTTCATTGCAATCAAAATAAGATAACGTTCCGATTTTATACGTATAGAAAGCACAGAACATTTTTATTGGGAGAAATTATTAAAAGAGAATCTGATCAGCAATATGTTGAAAAACAATTGAAAAAATATTTAAATAAATGGAGAATAACACGAGAAGGACAGTTTTGGTGACGGGATTTGGCCCTTTTGGGAAACATACTGTAAACGCAAGTTGGGAAGCAGTAAAAGAATTGGAAAAATTGGCTGATGAATTGAAACAAACATGTGATTTCGATCTTGTCACGGAAGAAATACCTGTTGCTTACGATCATGTGTCGAACAGAATTCCGCAACTTTGGGAGAAGCACAGGCCAATGGTGATTAAAATTCTCTCACTTATTATTGTAAACATTAATATTATTTGAATATTGATCAAATTAAGTTTTTTTCGCAATTTTTTATAAATCTTTGAATATTATAATTAGTTCAAAATTAATTTAAATACTTTAATTCGATTATTTCGGGAATGTACCTGAATTACGATTTTAAATTCCTGATTAGTTCCCGGTCAATTTTAAAGTGCATTTTGGAACATGAAATTACGGAACGGAATCAGAATTCCGAGTTGGAAGATCAGATAAATTTGGGTTATAAGCATTATAATTCTTATTTCTAAACCAGAATTAAAAATATTTTTCAAAATTTCCGTTCAATGACGGAAATGTTCCTTGTGCGAAAATGAAAATTATATTTCTTTACAAAAATTCCCTGTTCCGAGTTAGAATAATATTTATTTCAAAAAATTCCCTGTTTCTAGTCAGAAAAATCCCCGAATAATAAAATTCCCGACAGAAAGTTGCGGAATTATAAATTATCCGAAATAGGAAATTCCCGAATTTTAAAACAATTTAAAAAATTTGATATAAAAATATTTGATTATTGTATTTTTAATTAGTTATAAATATTTATATTAAAATATTATTAGAAATTTTCTGGTACGGATATTTTATAATTTCGGCCATTTTCCGTCAGGAATTTTATTATTAGGAAATTTTACAAGGTCGAGAATTTTATTTTTCGGAATTTTTCAGTCGTTCCGAATTCCCGAACAGTCAAAAATACTACCGAATTTGGAATTTCCCGAATAATAAAATTCCCAAATTTAAAGAATTATTTTTTAAAGAGATATTATTTATTAATTAAAAATACAAAAATACAACATTTTTGTAAAAAAAACTATTTTTAATGGTTATAGACTTCCGGATGAAATTTTGTCTAATTATTGTTATTTTAAATTTCAACATTATTTTAGAAACTGTAAACATTAAAAATAATTATTTGTTATACAAATATTGGAATATTGTATTTTTAATCAATCAATAATATTTATAAAAAATTTCATAGTATAAATTCGGGAATTTTCTACTTCGGATATTTCATAATTCGACAATTTTCTGTCGAATTTTACTATTCGAAAATTTTCCAATTCGGAAATGTTTATTTTTTAAATACTTTTGTGCAAAGTTTATGGAAGTAAATAATCTTAGACGGAAAAGGTAAGAAACATTTTTTTTGTCGAAAAGTAATATTAAAAAAAAAGAAATTTTATTAATTTGTAAATAAAGTTGAAAAAATCTGTTTTGTTCATTTTATTTATTAGTTTTTGATGCCCTCTTTAATAAAATGAGAAAAACGTACATATTTTTATGTTTAAAGCAAGTTTTTTCTGTTTTCAAGGATCCTGAAATATGATCCATTTTTACAAAAGATACGTAAAAAAATGTAAATAAATTTGTTGTCATTTTTTGAAATATTGTATTTCAACGAAAAATTTGTTTCTTATTTACTTCTGTCTGAGGTTATTTACTTCAATACACTTCACCCAAAAAAAAGTTGAAAAAAGTTTCTTTTTCATACACAAAAAATTAAGAACATTAAAAATTTGAAAATTTTCAATCAACTTGTCCAAATGTGAGAAATTGTTTAATTAAAATTTGTTTTGATTTTTATAAATCATAATTCAAATTATTTACCAAAATATTTTGTTATATGTAAAAAATGCTCTGTTCTAAGTCAAATAATAATTCTTTACGATAATTCTCCGTCTTAAAGTCTCAATTATAATTCTTAACGGAAATCCGAGACGACTTATTGCTTATTTAAGCTAAAAAATTTGATTAGAAAGTTATTCATTTTGGAGGAAATAAATGTGTCAGCTGATAATTTCATAGTGACACTGAAGACGATATGGAAATTATTCAGCTGCGGATTGCGATAAAAAATGTAATTTTAAGTTTAAATAAAAAATACAAAATTACATTATATTTATTTTAAATATTTTCTATTATAATTCAGAAATATTTATTTCTAAAATCTTTAAGAGGGATTATTCGAGTTCTGTCTATTATTTATTTTCTAGAAAGTTTGTAAAGACTCCTGATTTAGAATTCATTTCAATTTTTTTCTTTAAATAAATTCTGTCTTAAAATCAGAATTATTTTGGTAAATTCTTTTTTTGTGAATCTGAATGAAATTATTTTCCAAAATTTTTGGTTCAAAATTCAACTTTTTTGTGCATATTTCGTTTTTTGCCTTTAAATTTAAATAATTTTCTTGAAGATTCATATATTTTCTACTAAATCCTTTTTTTCTTTTGGTAGAAAATTAATCTTCTTGTTAAAAAACTCATTTTTATTGATTGATAATTATATATTTTATTAAAAATTCGTATTTTCCGTTTTAAAAGATCACTGTTTTATAGATAGATAAACGTTTATTTTTCAGCCTGCTAGCTTTAAAAAATGGACTTGCTTACACTTCCATTTTTACAGTATTTCCTTACAACTACATTTTTTTAAACTAACATCCATCCACACCTTAT
>JAWWLR010000054.1:70210342-70221800 GCA_035041075.1 Acraspis erinacei | reverse complement strand
AAATATTTTAGAAGATTTTCAATAATTCAGAAAGATTTAAAACATTTCACTGATTTTACAAATATTTCAAAACATTTTAATGATTTCACAAAGGATTAACAGAATTCAAGGATTTCGCAGATTTCACAATGATTTAAAATATTTCATAACGATTTCAAAGATTTAAAAATATTTTACATATTTCATAGATTTTCCACAGATTAAAAAAATGTCATAAATATGTGAGAAAGATTTTAAAGAATTCAAAAAAGTTTCAAAAAGATCTGAGAAAGATTGTAAAAATTTCCAAAATATTTCAAAAGATTAAGATTTTTTAACATTTCAAAGATTTTAAAACATTTAAAAATATTTTAAAATATTTGAATCAATTTCAATGATTTCACAAATTTTTCAAAGATTTTAAAGGTTTACAAAGGATTCTAGTAGAATTCACAAAGATTAAAAAAATAATTCGCACATTTCAATGCTTTAAAAAGGCTTATAAAATTTTACAAAGATTTCAAAGATTTCAGAAACATTTAGAAGATTTCAAAGATTTAAAAATATTTCAGAACTTTTAAAGATTTCTGAAAGATTAAAAAACTTGCAAAAAGAATTCAATAGATTTTACAAAGATGTAACAAATATTTATAAATTTTCTCAAATACTTCAATATTTTTACAAATATTTCACAAAATATCAAAGATTCAACGAAGATAGTAAAGTTTTCAGAAAGATTGAAAAGAATTCAAAAGATTTCAAAGATTTAAAAATATATCCAAAGATTTTAAAGATTCTGAAGACTTCAGAAAGATTTTAAACACTTCACAAATATTTTCGTGATTTCACAGTTTTCAAAAATTTCAAAACTTTGTAAAGATAGCAATAATTTCGCAAATATTTCAAAAAGTTTTGGAAAATTTCCAAATATTGTAAAGATTTCAATAATAACGCAAATATTTCACAAAGATTTAAAAATATATCAGAAAATTTCAAAGATTTATGAAAATTTGAAGAATTCAGAAAGATTTAAAACATTTCACGAAACTTTCAAGGATTTCACAAAGATTTCAAAAACTTGAAAATATTTCAGAAGATTTTGAATAATTGAGAAAGATTTTTAAAAATTTAAAAAAATTTCAGTGATTTCACAAAAATTTCAAATAATTCACAAGATAACAAAGATTTTGCAGAATTTAGAAAGATTCTAAAAACTTCACAAATAATATTTTCGTGATTTCAAAAAGTTTTCCAAAATTTCGAAACGTTGTAAAGATAACAATAAATTCGCAAATATTTCAAAAAATTTTGAAAAATTTCCAAAGATTGTAAAAATTTCAATAATAATGTAAATATTTCACAAAAGGTTTTAAAATATTTCAGAAGATACCAAATATTTTGCAGAATTCAGAAAGATTTTTACCATTTCACAAATATTTGACTGAATTCACAAAGTTTCCAAAAATGCCAAAAGATTGTAAAGATTTCAATGATTTCCCAAATATTTCACAAAGATTGCAGTGATTTCCAAGAAATTTCAAAGATTTATGAAATGTTTCGAATATTTAATAAATATTTCAAAGACTTAAAAATATTTTAGAAGATTTTCAATAATTCAGAAAGATTTAAAACATTTCACTGATTTTACAAATATTTCAAAACATTTCAATGACATTCACAAAGGATTAACAGATTTCAAGAATTTCAAAGTTTTCACAAAGATTCAAAATATTTCACAATGATTTCAAAAAGATTAAAAAATATATCTGAAGATTTCGCAAAAATGTTAAAGATTTTAGCAAGTTTTTAAACAATTCGCAACGATTTCAAAAGATTGGAACGATTTCACAAAGATTAACATTTATTTATATATTTCAAAGATTTAAAAAGATAAATAAATAAAAATAAAAGATTTTTAAATATTTTAAAATGTTTAAAAACATTTTACAATATTTGAATAAATTTAAATGATTTCACAAATATTTCAAGGATTTTAAAGGTTTACAAAAGATTCCAGTAGAATTCGCAAAGATTTCAAAAGATTTAGAAAATAATTCGCAAATTTCAATGATTTAAAAAGGCTTACAAAATTTTACAAAGATTTCAAAAGATTTCAGAAACATTGAAAGGCTTTAAAAGATTTAAAAATATTTCAGAACTTTTAAAGATTTCAGAAATATTTTAAGAATTTTAAAGATTTTAAAAGATGTAACAAATATTTATAAATTTTCTGAAAGATTTCAAAGATTTATACAATTTTCAAAGTTTTCAGAAAATATAAAAGATATTTCAAAAGAAATTTCATAATATTTCAATGATATCACAAAGAGTTGAAAGATTTCAAAAAAATTCAGCGATTTCACAGTTTTCAAAATTTTTTAAATAATGTAAAGATTTCAATGATTTTGAAGAATCCAGCAATATTTAAAACATTTCACTGATTTCAAAAGATTTCAATTAATGCAATGCTTTCACAAAATGCTTCACAAAGATTTCAAATATTTCATAAGCTTTCAAAAATTTCGACAGATTGTAAACATTTTAATGTTTACGTGAGAATATTATTCACAAAAATTTCAAAGATTTATACAATTCTTCAAAGATTTAAAAAAATATAAAACATATTTAAAAAGACATTTCAAAATATTTCAATGATATCACAAAGATTTGAAAGATTTCGCAAAAATTTCAGCGATTTCACAAAGTTTAAAATTTTTTTTAAATATTGAAAAAATGTAAAAGATTGAACAAAATTTCCGATATTTTGTAAATATTTTAAACATTTCATAGATATGTCAAGTGCTTCACAAAGATCTAAAATATTTCATAAGGTTTCAAAAATTTTGAAAGATTGTAAACATCTTAATGTTTACGCGAGAATATTATTCACAAAGATTTCAAAGATTTATACAATTTTTCAAAGTTTTCAGAAATTATAAAAGATGTTTCATAATATTTCAATGATATCACAAAGATTTAAAAGATTTCGCAAAAATTTCAGCGATTTCACAATTTTTTTTAAATATTGTAAAGATTTCAATTATTTCACAAATACTTGATTCTTTTTAATATTTCAAAGATTTAACCAAGTTTCCGATATTTTGTCAATATTTTAAGCATTTCATAAATATCTCAAATGCTTCACAAAGTTTTCAAATATTTGATAAGCTTTCAAAAATTTCGACAGCGTGTAAACATTTTAATGTTTACGCGAGAATATTATTCACAAAGGTTTCAAAGGTTTATTCAATTTTTCAAAGTTTTCAGAAATCACAAAAGATATTTCAGAGAGATTTCATAATATTTCAACGATATCATAAAGATCTGAATGATTTCGCAAAAATTTCAGCGATTTTAGAAAGTTTTCAAATTTAAACAAATATTTCACTGATTTCAAATAATTAAAAGCTTTCACAAAGATTTAAAAGATTTCACAATGCTTTCGCAAATACTTGATTTTTTTTAACATTTCAAAGATTTAACCAAATATCCGATATTTTGTCAATATTTTAAACATTTCATAAATATGTCAAATGCTTCACAAAGTTTTCAAATATTTCATAAGATTTCAAAAATTTCAAAAGATTGTAAACGTTTTAATGTTTACGCGAGAATATTATTCACAAAGATTTCAAAGATTTATACAATTTTTCAAAGTTTTCCAGAAATATCATAAATGCTGAAGATTTTAAACATTTCACAAGATTTTCTAAAATTTCAAATAATTTAGTAAACAGTGATATCATTACCTAAAAATCAATTCTTATGGATCCGTAGTTTAAAAATTCGTCGTAAACTACCAAAGTAATTGGCAAGACTTAAAAATAAATGCGAATAAAAATATTCCAGTCCCTTTTACAAAATTCCATGACTTCCAGATATTCTAGCAACCCTTAAAATTAAAAAAAAAAACGATGAAAAACCATGTTTACCTTATAGAAATTTTGCGTCTTCTCAGGCAACTTCCTAGCATGTCGAAGTATCTTTTGAATGTCGGACTGCAATCCAACTTGTCGTATCCAGGATGGAGCATTCAGGGCATAACTTCTCTTTTCTGCCGGCTTGACAGGAAAAGCCGGCTCAGCAGCTTTAATTAAGGGGTCGACTGAGCCCAGGTTGGTCAGATTTCCCAACCAGGGAATTATGTCCGTTCCCGGCTCGAGTACTGTCAACATTAAATTCGATTTTTTCTTAGAGTCAGACCCGGAGTAAATAAATCCGTACCAATCAGTGTTTAAAGCACAGAGCGCTGTCATGCCCTCCACCTGCAAATTAAAAATAAATTCTAATTTTACAGGTTTTCCAGGTCAATAAAAAAAAAAAAATCTACTCAATTTTATTTTATTTTAACACATTTAACTTGGTCGCAAACTAATTTATCAACAATTTCTTATACCCGGATACCTACGAGATTGGTAATATTAATGCGAAAATGTTTATTTCAACATTGACCTTAAAGAATTTTATTACCTTCAACTTCAGTTCAGCGGAAATTCGCTGATTCTTTGAGGTGCTACCTGGTACTAGCGGTTTTCCCTAATAATTTTTTTAAATCCCCTAAATTTCTCTGAGACAATCTCAATTTTTTTTTATAGAACATTACGAGTTCCTACTAAAATGGAAAATAATTACACTTTTGTATGAACTTTTACGAAAATATACATACGTCTAGAAAAACAAGCAGTTATTCGTATTTTGTTTCTTAGAAAAATACAAATCTATAGACACAATTTTCGAGAAAATGATGAATTTTCATTCAAAATAATGAATATTTACGATTTGAAGAATCGTTTCTTATATTTTTCCTAAAAAAAAACTACGATTTTTTTCACACAATTACAAATAATTACTATTTTCTTCGAAAAACTTGAGACCCCAACGTAAATTTAGTTTTTTATAATTTTTAATAGGTGTTATTATAGAAAATTACGAATTTAAATAAAAATAATAAATATTTGCGATTTGCACAACTACCTTAAGGTATTTGTACTTTTTAAATATTGTTTTCTTTCAAAAAAAATACAAATTTATAGACAGAATTTTGGATAAAGACAAATAAATAGGAAAATTTACAAGTCTGTGCAAGTTTACACTGAAAAGTCAGCTGGTTCTGTAAAAAATGCCGAAATGTTTATACGTAGACCATACGGTAGGAACTTCAGTAATTAACACCGTTTTTAACATTAAACAAGAAGTTTATTGTACCTTTAGTCACTGACTAAAGATAGTAAGAGAAAGACAGTCACAAATCTATCCATTAATTTTAATTTAAAAAAGGCACAATGCCACAATTACAAGAAAAAAAAGATACGAGCGTAACAGAGGGGTAGTAACCCGAGCCGTGGGTAATGGTGGGTAGAGCGGTAGTCGGCACTCTTGGCAACTTTTTAAACTGCGCTTGCGTCGCGCCTACAACCCGATTGGTCACTTTTAGCGCGGTGAGTTTGAATTATATAAATATTCAGATTTAATATTTATAATAAATAATGATTGAGAAGTGCCCAAATAGAATTTTTACTTTTAAATAAAGAAGATTAATTTTTAACCAAATAGTTAAATTTTCAACAGCAACAAAAATGAGTTTTCCAGTAAAGTACATTAATTTTCAATAAAATTGATGAATTTTCAATTCGAAATATAATTTTTTTGAATAAAAAAACCGAAGAATTTTATTTTCTACCCATCTGTTGAATTCAAAAAACAAACAAAATAATTTTGGATCCAAACATCTTCCTTTTTAATCCACAAGGTTGAATTTTTAACCAAAAAATTAATTTCAGACCAAAAAGCCGAATGGTTTAAAGAAATAGATAAATTTTCAACTAGAAAATGTCAATTTTTAATAAATAATATCACTTTTCTACCAAGAATGGAAAAGTTACATTATTATTTAAAACATTAATTACCAAATAAAAAAACAACCAATTTTTAACAAAATCGTTAAAATTTCAACGTAAAAGGTGAATTTTTAACAAAAGATTTCAACCCAAAAGATTATTCTTAATTTATAAGAATAATTCTTTTTTAAAAGGAATAGTTAATTGTTCAATATTAGAGATATTCAAGGAAATGAATACACAAATAAAAAAAAAATGTAACTGAATTTCCCTGTCCAACACCCAAAATTACCATTCTTAACTAAAATTATATTATTTTTATTTTCCAGGTTTCATTTAATTTTTTTATTCGCAAACAATGTCTAAAGGAAGCAGAATCACAAATAAACAGATTCTTATTTTTTTTCAAACAAAAGTCGTCTTTGTGAAAAATTTGAGAATATTTTAAAATCTTTGTAAAGTCTTTGAGATCCTTGAAATTTTCGAAATCTTTGTGAATTCGTTGAAATATTTTGAAGTATATAAAAACTTTGGAAAATTTTTAGATTTCTGTGAAATCTTCTGAAATCTTTCAAAACGTCTGTAAAATCTTTAAAACCTTGAATTATTCTTCGAAATTTTTATGAAATCTTTCTTTAATCTTTGTAAAAAAATTTGTGCTTGTTTGAAATAATATCTTTGAAATGTTCCGAAATCTTACAAATATGATTTACTATCGCCTTTTTTAAAATGTTTGAAATCTTCTGAAAATTTTAAAATGTTTTGGAAATCTTTGTAAAATGTTTGAAATATTTGTGAAATCTTTTTTGAAATCATTTAAAATCCCAAAAATGTTTAGAAATCTTTGAAATCTTATGAAAATTTTAAAATGTGTTGGAAATCTTTGTAAAATGTTTGAAATATTTGTGAAATCTTTTTTGAAATCATTTAAAATCCCAAAAATGTTTTGAAATATTTGAAATCATCTGAAAATTTAAGAATGTTTTGAAATCTTTTGAAAATTTTCAAATGTTTTTGAAGTTTTTGAAATCTGTAAAACCTTTGAAATATTTGTGAAATATTTTTTTTAATCATTTAAAATCCTAAAAATTTTTTGAAATCTTCTGAATTTTTTAAAATGTTTGAAATCTTTTAAATATTTGGGAAATCTTTTTTGAAATCATTTAAAATCCTAAAAATGTTTTGAAATCTTCTGAAAGTTTTTAAATGTTTTGGAACTCTTTGAAATCTTTTAAATATTTGGGAAATCTTTTTTGAAATCATTTAAAATCCAAAAAATGTTTTGAAATCTTCTGAAAGTTTTTAAATGTTTTGGAACTGTTTGAAATCTTTTAAATATTTGGGAAATCTTTTTTGAAATCATTTAAAATTCCAAAAATATTTTGAAATCTTTTGAAAATTTTTGAAATCTCTGTAAAATCTTTGAAATCTTTGTGAAATATATTTTTTTAATCTTTTAAAATGCCAAAAATGTTTTGAAATCTATGAAATTTTCTGAAAATTTTTAAATGTTTTGGAATTTTTTGTAAAATCTTTGATATATTTGTGAAGTCTTTTTTGAAATCATTAAGAATGTTTTGGAAATTTTTGAAATCTCTGTAAAATCTTTGAAATATTTGTGAAATATATTTTTTTAATCATTTAAAATCCCGAAAATGTTTTGAAATCTGAAATCTTCTGAAAATTTTTAAATGTTTTGGAAATTTTTGTAAAATCTTTGAAATATTTGTGAAATCTTTTTTGAAATCATTAAAAATGTTTTGAAATCTTCTGAAAATATTAAAATGTTTTGGAAATTTTTTAAATCTTTGTAAAATCTTTCAAATATTTGTGAAATTTTTTTTGAGATCATTTAATCGCGCTTGACTCAAAAATCTTGCTTAGATGAAAAATTAACATGCTGAAAACTCGTATTTTTTATTTTATGCGCATTTTTTTTTATTGAAAATTAAAATACTTTTTGGTCGAAATATCAAGTGATACACTTTTCCTTCATAATTTATCTTTTTGTTGAAAATTCGTTTTCTTTTGCTGGAAATAATTTTTTTTACTGAAAATTTAAAAATTTCAGATGAAACTTGAACTATTTTGTCGAAAATTTTTTATTTTTCTTTTGTTAAAAAATAATTTTAAACTAAAAAAGTAGCTATTCAAATCTTGGCTGAAATTTTTTCTTTTTTAATCGAAAATTCGTCTTTTTGCTAGATATTAATAATTTTAGTAGAAAATTCATGACTTTGTTTGAAAATGTAACTAATTTTTCAAAGATATTAGTTTTTTTTTGTTGAATATTATTCTTTTTAACTGAAAATTTAACTATTAAATTTTTGTTTGACAATGTATATTTTTTTGGTACAAAATTGGTCTCTTATTTGTCGAAATTAATTTTCTTTGTTTAAATTTAATTTTTTCTTAGTTGCAGATTTGTGTTTTTTTTTTGTAGAAAATTAATCTTATGTTTTGAAAATTTATTTTTTCGGTTAAAAATAAAATTACTTGGTTGAAATTTATAACCTTTAGATAAAAATTCGTTTTTTTGTTTATTGAAATTTTTTATTTGAAAATTCAACTATTTGATTGAGAATATATGTATTTGGCTGAAAAAAACTCTTCTTTTTTTGGCAGAAAATTAATCTTCTTCGCAGAAAATTCAACTATTTAGTTAAAAATTCATCGATATTCCCTAGAAACTGAAGAAAAAAAATTATTTATAATAAACTCGCAAAATTGTAGGCATACATATTCCCAGTCGAATGTTTAAAAAAAATGCGAAATATTTTAATTGCTCCGTACTATGAAAAATTATACCTGGAAAAAAATTTAGATACCTGAAGAAAAATCTGAGAAAATCTTTTGAGATCTGCTAAAAAAATTTGAAATCGTTTGAAATATTTTAAATATTTTAAAATCTTTGACACCTTTTTAAAATATTAAAAAATTTTAAATATTAAAAGTCCTTGAAATCTTCTCTATACACGCCTTTTTCAAATCCTTGAATCCTTTTTAAGTCCTTAAAATCCGTAAACTCTTTTTAAAAAGTTAAAAATCAACTTAAAAATGACAAAAGCTTTAAAATCACGAAATTTAAAAAAAAAGTTAACAATCTCAGAGATACCTTTAGAGCCCCATGAAGTAAAACGCAGAACGGTGGTCTCCTGGGTTTAAAAGCAAAAAAAGAATCAAATTCAAGGTTCTCATGAGAAATTCAATCTAGGAAGTGATCACAAAGCACGAAATTAAAAGAAAGTTAACAATCTTAGAGATACCTTTAGAGCTCCGTGAAGTAAAACGCAGAACGATAGAATTTCTCCATCGTCTCCTGGGTTTAAAAGCAAAACAAAATTCAAATTCAAGTTTCTCATGAGAAATTCAATCCAGGAAGTGATCACAAATCACGAAATTTAAAAAAAAGTGAACAATCTTAGAGATACCTTTAGAGCTCCGTGAAGTAAAACGCAGAACGATGGAATTTTTCCATCGTCTCCTGGGTCCTCGTTGTCGGACTCGTCCTCGAGGGAAATTCCTTGCATGCTTGTCGTCTTCTCCGTCGGCAGAGGCAGAACCAGATGCCGGGATATTGCACTAGGACTTCCCACATCAGCAACATTCAGAAATCCACAAATCTCGATCGTTTTCGCGATCGTTAAACCAGTCAGAGTCTCAAAATCGTTTTTCTTCGAGTAGGGCTGCAATTTATTCGTATTTTATATTAAAAAACAAAATTTTAAATACGATAAAAAGAGGCGCTAAAATTGATTAAGAATTTAGACTTACGATCGGCGGTGGCGAGAGCAGAATCCGAGATCCTACATTTCCACATTTTAAATATCCTTGGAATGGAACGTATGTCGATTCTGCTAATTTTTTGAAACAATTATTAACTGTCGCTTTTGTTAATTGTCCTTCTGGTACCAAAACCATACTATCGCCTCCGGCTAATTCCACCAGTCTTTGGTAGAGGGGAAGACCCATGCTTAAACCGGGATCTTAAGAAAAAAGTACAATATCAAGAGAGAAATCCAGAAAGAATCTTGGACTTGAATATTAAAAGTTGATTTTTCCAAAAACCCTTCAATTTTTTCTTTTAGTGCAAGAAACTCGCTAAACTTTTTTTTAAATAAAAAAATTTTAATGATAGCGATTTTAGAATTCTTTTTAAAGTTATTATATCGGTGCGAAAATTATAGATACATTTTTGTTCAAATTTAATTTTTTGAACCATAAATTTAAAATCTGTTTTTTTTTAGGTTGAAAATTTCACTCCTAGGCCGAAAGTTGAACTAATTTCTTGAAAGTTAATTTTTTTGGTTCAAGATTCGTAATTTTAGTTCAAAAATATTCGTTTTTTTTTTTTAAATTTCAGTTGAGGATTCAAGTATTTTGTTGAAAATTGGTTACTTTTGATTAAATCTAACTGTTTATTATTTTTAATTAAATTTTTATTTTTTTTTTAATATCAGCAATTAAAGTTTCTGTTGAAAATTCATCTTTTAAGATCAAAATTTTTTTTTGTTTTATGTTGAAAATTAATTTTTTAACTGAAAATTTGATAATTTTGTTGAAAATTCAAGTGATAGGTTGAAAATTCGTTTTTTTGTTGTTAAATCCGGCTGTATTTTATTTTTAATTAAATTTTTTTGTAGAAATACCAACTATTGAATTTTTTGTTGAAAATTCAACTCCTTGGTAGAAAGTTAAACTATTTTCTTGAAATTTATTTTTTTTATGATTTATAATTTTAGTTCGAAATTAGTCTCCTTTTTTGTTTGTTAAAAATTAATTTTATTAAATAAATATTTAAAGGTTTTGTTGCAGACTCATAGTTTAAGTTTGAATTTTTTTTTTAGTTTAGAATAATTTTTTTAAACTAAAAATTAAATAATTTTGTTAAAAATTTAATAAATAGGTTGAAAATTAATCTGTTTTAGTTTAGTATGCTAATTTTTTTAAATAAAAATCTTTAAGTAGAATCAAAAATTTTAGTAGAAAATTCGTATTTTTTTTGTTTGTTAGAAATTCATCTTTTTAGGATGAAAATTCTTTTCGTTTGAAAGTTGAACTACTTTCTCAAGTTAATTTTCGTGTTGAAAATTCATAATTTTGGTTGAAAATTCATTTTTTTCTAAATTAATTTTTTAATTTGAAAAAAATCAAAAATATAGTTGAAAATTTAACACCTTTCTCACAAAAAAATCCTTTCTTGTTGCAAATTCAATTGTTTTGTTGAAAAATTGTTTTATTGGTTTAGAAATTCAACGCTTTTTGTAGAATATTAACCTTTTGTTTAAAATTCATATTTTGTTGCTGATAAGAAGTCAACTTGAAATTTTTTTTTGGACGAAAACTATTTTTCTCAACATTTTTTAATTTTTTTAATTTAAAAGTTCATGTTTTGTTGAAAATTCAACTATTTTCTAGAAAATTTACTTTTTGTTTAAAATTCGTATATTTATATTGAAAAGTCAACTGAAATCTTTTTTTAAATGAAAATTCAACTATTAATAAAAACTTTAAGAATAAAAATTCATATTTTGATGGTGAAAAGTAAACTAAAATCTTTTTTTAACAGAAAATTCAAGTATTTAAAAAACAAAATTATCTTTTTGATTTAAAAATTCCTCTTTGTTTTTTTTTTGTAGAAC
>JAWWLR010000054.1:70196710-70207258 GCA_035041075.1 Acraspis erinacei | reverse complement strand
GTTGAAAAACGATCTTTTCTAGTCGAAAATTCAAATATTTGGTTGAAAATGAAACTATTTTGTTAAAACTTCATAATTTTTGGTTGAAAATTTATATTTTGGTGTTAAAAAATAAAGATGAAACCTTTTCTGGATAGATGTTAAACATTTGAAAAAAATGTGTCGTTTTTTATCAAAAATTGGACAGTTTTAGTACAAATTTCATCCTTCTTGGATAAAAATGTGACTATTTGATACAGAATTCAATTATTTTAAAAAATGGATCCTTTTTCTATGGAAAATTGAACTTTTTGATTGAAAGTTCATATTTTTATCTCGAAAAGTCAACTGAAATCTTTTTTTTTATGAGAATTCAACTATTAATAAAAATTTTAAGAATAAAATTTAATATTTTGATGGTGAAAATATTTTTGATTTAAAAATTCCTCTGTTTTAAGTCGAAATTTGATTTTTTTAAATGCAATTTTGTAGTTATACATTCTTTTAAAGGATTATGTATTTGTTTGAAAATTTAGCTGTTTAGTGGAAAAGAATTTTTTGGTTTAAAATTAATTTTTTAACTTAATATTGAACTTTTCCATTTTTTAAAGATTAATCGTTTTTATTTGAAAATTCTCTTTTTTCGTAAAAAACATAATTTTTTTGGTTTAAGATTTAATTTTTGTAGTGTAAAAATGCATCAGTTTCGTGGAAAATAAATGTTTCTTGAAGTAAAAAATCTTAATTTGTTGAAAATTCTTTTTGGTTTTAAAATTCTCAATTTTTGTGTGTGTAAACTTAAATCTTTTTAATTTAAATATAAACTAAGATACTTTTTTGTTGGGAATAAAATAAAATAAAATATTTCGTTGAAAAGCCGTCTTTTACGACATAAAAGAAATTGTTTTTTTTGTTTAAAATAAATGATTTAATTAAAAAATGTATCGTATAAATGAAAATTAAATACCTTGAGGAGCAGAAATGCAGACGACAGTCAGTTTTCCCGGAAAGGGAAAAGGCAGTGGAAACGGATTTGATTCCCTCGAGATATTTAAAGAATTTAGAGAATCTCCCAAGGACATTGGTCCAACTCCGGGGCTTCCGTCAGTTATTAAAATTACTTGACAGGCTGTAGAATTTCCCCATTCGGACATAATAATATTATTAACTCCATGAAGTGCTGTTTCGATACACGTTTTGTCACATTCTTCAATATTTTGGACCAGAGATCGAATGTGCTCGTAATCTCGAGTGAATGGGACGATTACTTCGTATAAAGACGAGAAGACTACCTGAAAATTAATTTTAAAAATAATTCGAAAAATTAATTTTAAAATTAATTCCAGAAATTCCAGAAATACAATTTATTACTTTAGTCAGACATAACACTTTTTATAATTTTTCGTTTATTGAAAATATTTCGGAAAAAAAGTTCAAACAATTTCAATTATTTTATTTTCAATATTTAAGTTAATAAAATTATTAATTAAAATTCTTGTCCCAGGGAAAACCTGAGAGAGTTGGGAATTTGCGATAAATTAAAGTTAAAGTTAATTTTATTATTTTTTTTTTAAATCGCAAATATTTGGCTGAAAATTAATCTGTTTTGGTTGAGGATTGAAATATACTGTTATTGAAAATTCATATTTTTTTGGGTAAATTCAACTATTTTTTGTATAAAATTAAAATCCTTTTTGGACAAAATATCGTTACAACTTGAAAAAAATTTTTTTTGTTGGTTAAAAATTTGAATACTTAATCTTCTTGGTGACGAATTTATATTTTCGGTTGAAAATTCCTTTAAAATTTAAATATGTGGTTGAAAATTCATGTACTTTGTTAAAAATTCACCTGTTTCGTTAAAAAATTAATCTTATTGGTTGTAAAAAAAATCTTTTGATGAAAAATTAGTTTATTCTTATAAAACTTGATCTTTTTGGTTTAAATTTCATTTCTTTGGTTTAAAATTTAACTACTTTGTTGAAAATTCGTTTCTTTTTTGGTTGAAAATTGATATTTATAGTTCAACATTCATGTATTTCGTTAAAATAATTTTTTTCAGTATAATATTAATAATTTTTGTTAAAAATTCACTTCAATTACTCCAATTTTTGTAGAAATTTACCTTCTTTGATCAAATTTAATTTTTTTTTAATTATCTGTTTTGCAGAAAATTTAACTATTCCAATTTTTGGTTAAGAATTCATTTTTTTGTTGAAAGAAAACAATATAGCTGAAAATTCGTTTTTTTTAATATACAAAATTAGAAATAGAAATAATAAATTTTTTTAAACGAAATAATAATAAAAAAATAATTTAATAAACTTAATAATAATAAAAACAAAATTTATAATATTTGTTTTTAATTATCTGTTTTACACAAAATTTAACTATTGTATTTATTGGTAAGGAATTCATTTTTTTGAAAATAGAAAATTCATCTTTCTTTTTAGTTAAATTTTGTTTTTATTATTATCCAGTAGAATATTAAAAATTTTGGTT
Organism: Acraspis erinacei; assembly: GCA_035041075.1. Classification (NCBI taxonomy): domain Eukaryota; kingdom Metazoa; phylum Arthropoda; class Insecta; order Hymenoptera; family Cynipidae; genus Acraspis; species Acraspis erinacei. The sequence goes on along the minus strand of JAWWLR010000054.1, from coordinate 70,204,777 downwards.
AAAAATTCACTCTAACTACTCCATTTTTTGTGGAAATTTACCTTCTTTGATAAAATTGAATTTTTTTAAATTATCTGTTTTACAGAAATTTTAACAATTCTAATTTTTGGTTAAGAATTCATTTTTTTGTTGAAAAAAACAAACTATTTAGTTGAAAATTCGTTTTTTTTGATGATAGAAAATTAGAAATAGAAATAATAAAAAAAATTTTTAACGCAATAATAATTAAAAAAAATAACTTAATGAAATGAATAATAATTTTCAAAAAAATTTATAATATTTTTTTTTAATGATCTGTTTTACAGAAAGTTTAACTATTCTATTTTTTGGTTAAGAATTCATATTTTTGTTGAAAAAAAAATTATTTAGTTGAAACTTCGTTTTTTTTGAGGATAGAAAATTAGAAACAGAAATAATAAATTTTTTTTTAAACGGAATAATAATAAAAAAATAATTTAATAAACTGAATAATAATAAAAACAAAATTTATAATATTTGTTTTAAATTATCTGTTTAACAGAAAATTTAAATATTATATTTTTTGGTAAAGAATTGATTTTTTTTTTAAGATACAAAATTTATCTTTCTTTTTAGTTAATTTTTTTATTATTATTCAGTTTTTAAAATTATTTTTTATTATTCAGTAGAATATTAATAATTTTCGTTAAAAATTCACTTTACTCCATTTTTTGTGGAAATTTACCTTCTTTGATAAAATTGAAATATTTTTTTTTAATTATCTGTTTTGCAGAAAATTTAAATATTATATTTTTTGGTGAAAAATTCGTTTTTTTAACATAGAGAATTAGCAATAGAAATAATCAAAAAACAATTTTAAACGGAATAATAATAAACAAATAATTTAATAAACTGAATAATAATAAAAACAAAATGTAGAAAATTTTTTTAAAATTATCTATTTTACAGAAAATGTAACTATTCTATTTTTTGGTAAAGAATTCATTTTTTTGTTGAAAAAAAAACTATTTACTTGAAAATTAGTTTTTTTTGAAGATAGAAAATTTATCTTTCTTTTTAGTTAAATTTTTTTTATTATGATCCAGTTTTTATTATTCAGTAGAATATTTATAATGTTGGTTAAAATTCAATTTAACTACTCCATTTTTTGTGGAAATTTACCTTCTTTGATAAAATTGAATTTTTTTTAAATTATCTGTTTTGCAGAAAATTTAACAATTCTAATATTTGGTTAAAAATTCATTCTTTTTCTTGAAAAAAAAAACTATTTAGTTAAAAATTCATCTTTTTAGGATGAAAATTATTTTCGGTTGAAAGTTGAACTACTTTCTCAAGATTATTTTCGTGTTGAAGATTAATCATTTTATTTGAAAATTCATTTTTTTCTGAATTAATTTTTTTAATTTGAAAAAAATCAACAATATAGTTGAAAATTTAACAATTTTCTTACAAAAACAATCCTTTTTTGTTGGAAAATTGTTTTCTTGGTTTATAAATTCAACTCTTTTTGTAGAATATTAACCTTTTGTTTAACATTCATATTTTGTTGCTGATAATAAGTCAACTTGATTTTTTTTGCACGAAAACTATTTTTTACTTTTTTTATTTAAAAGTTCATATTTTTATTATAAATATTGCATCTTCCTTGAATAAAAAGGCAAATGTTTTGTTGAAAATTCAACTATTTTTTAGAAAATTTACTTTTTGTTTAAAATTCGTATTTTTGTGTTGAAAAGTCAATTGAAATTTTTTTTTACTGGAAAATTCAACTATTAATAAAAACTTTAAGAATAAAAATTCATATTTTGATGGTGAAAAGTCAACTAAAACCGTTTTTTAACAGAAATTTCAACTATTTAGAAAACAAAATTATCTTTTTGATTTAAAAATTCCTCTTCTTTTTTTGAATTTTTCTTTCTCATTTTTTCATTCACTTTTTTTTAAATTATTTTTTTATTATTATTCAGTTTTTATTAATCAGTAGAATATTAATTACTTTTTTTTTTAAAATTCACATAAACTACTCCATGTTTTGTGGAAATTTACCTTCTCTGATAACATAGAATTTTTTTAAAAATGATTGTTTTGCAGAAAATTTAACAATCCTAATTTTTGGTTAAGAATTCATTTTTTTCTTGAAAAAAAAACTATTTAGTTGAAAATTCGCTTTTTTAGGGAGAAAATTCATCTTTCTTTTAAATTAAATTTTGTTTTTATTATTATTCACTTTTCTTTTTAATTATTTTGGATTATTATTCATTTTTTTACTTATTTTTTTATTATTATTCAGTAAAATATTAATAACTTTGGTTAAAGATTCACTTTAACTACTCCATTTTTTGTAAAAATATACCTTCATTGATCAAATTGAAATTTTCGTTTTCTTCAATTTATCTGTTTTGTAGAAATATTAACAATTCTAATTTTTGGTTAAGAATTAATTTTTTTGGTTGAAAAAAACTATGTAGTTGCAAATTCGTTTTTTTAGGATAGAAAATTCCTCTTTCTTTTTAGTTAAATTTTTTATAAAATTATTATTCAGTTTTTTAAATTATTTTTTTATTATTATCCAGTTTTTATTATTCAGTAGAATATTAATCATTTTGGTTAAAAAATCACTTTAATTACTCCATTTTCTGTGGAAATTTACCTTGTTTGATAAAATTGAAATATTTTTTTTAAACCTTCTTTGATAAAATTGAAATTTTTTTTAAATTATCTGTTCTGCAGAAAATTTAACAATTCTAATTTTTTGTTAAGATAGAAAATTCATCTTTCTTTTTAGTTAAATTTTGTTCTTATTATTATTCACTTTTCTTTTTTATTATTTTTATTATTATTCAGTTATTTAAAATTATTTTTTTATTATTATTCAGTAAAATATTAATAAATTTCGTTAAAAACTCACTTCAACTACTCCATTTTTTGTAGATATTTACCTTCTTTGATCAAATTGAAATTTTTGTTTTCTTCAAATTATCTGTTTTGCAGAAAATTTAACAATTCTAATTTTTGATTAAGAATTCATTTTTTTGTTTTAGTTAAATTTTGTTTTTATTATCATTCAAAATTTTAAATTAATTTTTTATTATTATTCAGTAGAATATTAATAATTTTGGTTAAAAATTCACTTTAACTACTCCATTTTTTGTAGAAATTTATCTTCTTTGATCAATTTGAAATATCTTTTTTTAATTATCTGTTTTGCAGAAAATGTAACTATTATATTTTTTGGTTAAAAAAACATTTTTCCTAAAAAAAAAGACTATTCTGTTAAAAATTATTTCTTTTTTTCGTTCCAAATTTAAATATTAGTTTGAAAATTCCTTTAAAAATTCAAAATTTGATTGAAAATTCATCTCTCTGATTCAAAATTAATTCTTTCAACTGACAATATAAATGTTCCCTTTTTTGTAGAAATATTAAACTTTTTACAGAAATTTAATCTTCATGGATGAAAATTGATCCGTTTCGTTAAAAATTTTCCCATTTTGCTGAAAATCCATATATTGGGTTAAAACTTTTGTCTATTTTGGTAAAAAAATCACGTATTGGGTTAAAAAATGTGTTTCTTTTTGTTTAGTTGAAGAATGATTATTTTTAGTTAAAAATTATTATCTTTGTTCAAAAATGTAACTATTTCGTTAAAAATTCCTTTCTTTTTGTTAAAAATGAATTTTTCAGACCAAAATTTGAACTATTTAAAGTTTAGTTTAAAATTTAGTTCTTCAGTTGAAAATTGCTGTATATTATTGAAATTCTTTAAAAATTCAAAATTTGGTTGAAAATTAATTTAATTTGTTGGAAATGAATCTTGTTGGTTGAAAATTAGTTTTTTTTCTTCAACATTAATCTTTTGAACTGAAAATTTATTTTTTCTTTGAAAATTCAATAAAGATATTTTTTACTTACAACTAAATTTAAGGGAAAATTGGGATAAGGAAGGATTTTCCAATAATATTTGTTCATAAGGGGATTCGCAAAAATAATAAAAAATATTTAATTTTTATATAAACCAGGTAAATATAAATAAAATAAGTATGTAGAAAGTTATAAAAAATAATAATTACCAAGGAAACAAAGTCCAGTTTTGCATTTGCTTGCAAATAGTTTAATAAAACGTTGATTCCCTGCACTGCCAGATGATGTCTCGTTGATTGTTCGCTTGGCAGATTGTCGGCAGAATTATTATTACCATGAACTGGACGTCTCATTGAAAGCGAGACGTCCAATGCTATCATCGTCGGCATTTTCGCTTAACTTTACTAGCACTTTTTATTTTTAAAATGATAATTTTTACATTTTAAAGTTATCTGACAGCTGGCTGAGAGGTTATGTTTATCACAACAAATCCTATTTTATCACTTGCACACTCAGAATATTGTAATTTTCTTATGAAAAAACGCTCAAAGCAACGCTTACTAATGCACTTGAGCGAATAAAGAGATTTATTTTAACTATGAAACTATGAATAGATTGGAAATACCGGTTACTAAAAAACATCAACGTCTCATATTTTGTAGGTTATGAATGATGGGTTTTATTTCAAGTTGTGACGTCAGCGATGGCTGCAGTCTGCAACCCGAGGGTAGCGTTTTGAAGATTCACCTGATTGGTTGAAAATTGAACTATTTTGGTGAAAGTATTATTTCTTTTGTGTTGAAAAGTTATTATTTTTTGTTAAAAAATTTATCTTTTTGGTTGAAAAATGATTTCTTGGGTTGAAAATTAATCTTTTTTTTTTGTAGAAAATGATTCTTCGTGTTTGAAAATTCATCCTTTTGGATGAAAATAAATTTAGTTTTTGTTGAGAATTCAACTATTTTTATGAAAATTAGTTTTTTTTATTGCTGCAAATTAATTAAATGGAAACGGCAATAATCGATTTAAATTCATATATTTTGGTTTAAAAAATCCTTTTTTTGGTTGAAAATTGAACTATTTTGATGAATTTTTTTGAATTAATTAAATAAAATTTTAACATTTCCATTTTTCAATGAAAATTGACCATTTTTAGTTAAAAAAAATTATTACTTAGTTGAAAATTCGTCTCTTTTCATTGAAAATTAATCTTTTTTGTCAAAAATGTACCTTTTCGGTTAAAAAATGAGTTCTCTAATTTAAAATTAAATTATTTTTTTTAAAGATAATTTTTCTTTTGTTAAAATTGATCTTCTTGAGTTAGAAATTTATCATGTTTTCTTAGAAAATTCTTCTTCTTTGAAAATTCATCTATTTTGGTTAAAAATTTTTGAACTTTTTTGGTGAAAATTAATTTTTTTCTTTGTTGAAAATTAAATAAATCAAATTTTAACTATATAATTTTTTATTATATTTTTTTTATTTGAATAATCAACCAAGTGGTTGAAAATTCATGTATTTTAATGCAAATTTTTCTCTTTTTTAAAATTATTCTTTGCAATTAAATACTCATCATTTTTGGGTTCAAAATTAATTATATTTATGTTGATAATTCAACTATTTTTTTGAAAATTAGCTTTTCTTCGAAAATTAATTGCATAGAATTTGAACTATTTCATTTTTGATTAAAATTTTTTTTTAGATAAAAAATCAACCATTTGGTGGAAAATTCATGTATTTTAATGAAATTTTGACTTTTTTCGTTGATAATTAATTTTTTTTAATTATCTCCTTGGTTGAAAAATCATTTCTTTGATTGAAAATTGAATTATTTATATTTGAAATTTCTATTTATATTTTGAAAATTTGAAATTTATACTTGATCTATTTTAGTTTAAAATTCTTAAACTATTTTGTAAATTTTGTTGGTAAAAAATTAACTTTATTAACTGAAAACTTAAGTATAATATGCTGAAATTTGTAGTTAAAAAGTATTTTTTTATTTGAATATTCATCTTTTTTGTTACAAATTTAATTTGTGTTTTTTAAAAAATAATTTAACTATTTTGATAAAATTAGTTGTTTTTTTGTTTGGCTGAAAATTAATTAAATGAAAATTTAAATTCATCTTTCTCAGTTGAAATGTGATCTATTTTGGTTAAAAATTTATTACTTTGTTGAAAATTGAACAATTTTGATGACATTTTTTAAAGTGTTTTTTAGTTAAAAGTTCTAACTTTATGTAGAAAATTAATCGTCTTGCCTGAAAATTCATACTCTCGTTTGAAAATAATTTTGTTGGTTTTTTGAAAATCCTTCTTTCGGTTCAATACGATGTATTTTGTTAAAAATTCGTCTTAAAAAATTGAAACGAATGAATATATAACTGTACAGTTTTCTAACTTTATCTTTTTTTAGTTGAAAATTCGTCTATTTGGTAGAAAATTATTAAATTGGAAATTCATGTTTTTGGTAAATAACTAGATTGATTTGTTGAAAATTTACATATTTTGTTAAAACTTTGTTTTTTTTTGTTGAAAATTATTTGCCTAATGAAAATTTGTGTATTCCATTTTTGGTTAAAAATTTATCTTTTTTAGTTGAAAATTCAACTATGTGGTTTAATATTCATATTTTGTTAAAAATTCTTATTTTTAGTTACAAATTCCAGTACTTGGTTGAAAATGTTAATCCACTTTTTGATTAAAAAATTAACTTTTTGGTTGAAAATTTTAACTCTTTGGTTGAATGCGATTTTGAAATCTTTCCTTGGAGACTCATTTCTGGATTTGGATGTTATTTTTTATTTGAATTTAATAGCTTTCCAAAAATAATATCAAAATACACTTAGAAAAAGACTGGTATTATATTTTTGTTTCGTAATTCATTCGATTGTTTAAAAATATTATTTTCTTGAAAATTGAATTATTTTGTGGAAAATGCAACTATTTTATTCAAAAATCGTATTTTTTTTCAAAAATTCATCTAATCAGTTTAAAGTTGAACTACATTTTTTTTAAACTGAAAATTTAACTTCCATTTTTGCTTAAAAATTCTTAATTTTAGCTGTAAATGCATGTACTTTATTAATAATTCAATAAAAAAACCGAGTAAAAAACATAAGTTTTCAGGGATAAATGAAATATTATAGAATTTTCAGCCTAAAGAGTTAATTACAAAAAGAAATTTCTACTAGTTCAATAAAACCGAAAAAACTAATTTAAACAAAATAGTAGAATTCTTAAAGAGAAAATTAATTTTCTACACAAAAAGACCATTTTTTCAACAAAACATATAATTTTGTTTAAAAAAAGTAGAACTTTCCACCCGAAACCAAATAGTTGACTTTTCTACTAAAATAATTTAATTTTCAACCCAAAAGTTCAATTTTCGAATAGGAAAGATAATTTTTCAACGAAAAATGACATAGTTAAATATTTCGCATAATTCCATTGCTGAAATTATATTGACAATGATGTTTTCCAAAAATTTCGCTATTCATTATTATTTGCTTTTTTATAAACAAATTATATAATCAAATTCACATTTAAAACGTCCTTTAACAAAAAAAGATTTTTTTCTAATTTAGTTGAAATTATATGGCTAATGATGTTCTACAGAAAAATTTTGCCAACAATCGCTAATCGTTTATTCTATATACAAATTATTTAAACAAATTTAAATTGCAGATATTTATAGGCAGAAAGAAATAGTTTTTTATTTTATTATTTTTTTAAATATATGGAGAATGAAATTGTCCATATGGTTGAAAGTTTTCTGTACTTTGTCCAAAATTTATCTTTTTTGATAGAAAATTAATCTTTGTTGGAAGGATTTATGGATTTGACCTACATTAATTTAGTGACGATTCACAGGAGTGCCATAAGTTCTATTCCAAACTTTGCACCAACATTTTCCTACTTTTCTCGAAAAATATTAATTTTTAAGAACAACTTTAGAATATGTTATGGTGTATTTTGAGTAGATCTACAACTTTTGTGTTAAGCTTTTAAAATTTTTTTTTATTAATTACTGAGACAAACGCAAAAAACAGATCGTAGGTTTCTGTTTTGTTTTATTGTTTCTGTTGCACACTCTAGGCCTGACATAGTTCTCTTTGACTTCGAGAAACGAACCATGTTCGTTATCCAATTTTCGGTACCAGCTGACAAAAACATCATAGCCAAGGAGAATGAAAAGAAAGAGAGGTATAGAGACCTTGTAAGG
>JAWWLR010000054.1:70162100-70173066 GCA_035041075.1 Acraspis erinacei | reverse complement strand
TTACTAGACGCGCGCAACTAGATTCATCTAGTGGGGCTAACTAGACCTTTTTCTCCGTGTACGGCTCGGATAATACGGACTACACTTGGGCTATAGCTCGGATAAGACGGATCAACTATTTTTATTTCAACCTCGGATAATCGCGACCGATAAAGCCGGCTCGGATAAGCAAGGTTCTACTGATCAATTTTCAACGAAATACATGAATTTTCAACTAAAAAAGATCAATTCTGAACCAAAGATAGAATTGTTAAATTTTCAGTTAGAAAAATAAATTTTTAACAGCAAAAAACGAAGTTTCAACAGAGGAGTTGAATTTTCAATCAAGAAAAACAGTTGTTTACTGAACTAATGAATCTTTAAGCAAAAAAATGATTTTTTAACCAAAAAATTTGAATTTTCAGCTGAAAAGATAAATTTTCTACCAAAAAAAGAAAACTTTGTTAAGAAAATATCGAAGATATACTCATGAATTTTCATCCCAAAAGAGAATAGTTAAAATGTTAGAATAATAAATTTTGAAACCAAATGAAAACCAGATTTTCAACAAAATAGTTAAATTTTAACTTAAACTAAACTTAAAGAGTAATAAATGTTGAAGAATTTAAAAATCAGGTGACAAATACTGGATTTACACACTGACAATAGAATCGACGCAAAACAACAAATATGAAAGTTCAATAAATGAGACTACTTTTCTACCCAGAAGATCAATTGTCAACAAAATAGTTGAATTTTTACCTAAGACAGATCAATTTTAAACTTAAAATGGAATAATGAAATAGTTAAGTTGAAAAAAAATTTCATCATCTTAACTAGAAATATAATTATTCAATTTTTAATTGAAAACTAATTATTTTGAGTTTATATTTCGTTGAGAAATAGTCTCTCTTAATTAAAAATTAATTTCTTTGCAGAAAATTCCACACTTGTGTTAAAAACTCATTCTTTTTTAGTTGGAGGAAAATTCATTTTTTAGTTAAAATTCTTGTTTCGTTTGAAAATTCGTTTTTTTTTTAGTTGAAATTTAATTTTCTAACTGCATATATAAATATTCTATGTTTGATTGCAAATTGATTTATTATTTGTATTTGAAAATTCTCGTATTTTTTCGAAAAAAAAATTTTGAGGTGGAATATTAATTTGCTTGGTGACTAATTCGTCTACTTGGTTAAAAATTTATTTTCTTTGTTGAAAATATAAATTTTATATTTTGTTTAAAATTAATCCTTTTTGGCAGAGAATTTATGTTCTTGGTCGAATCTTTTTGGATGAAAACTTATTACAGAGTTGAACATTTTTTTTACTTGAAATTAATTTTTTTTATCTAAAAACTTATTTCTTTGGATGAAAATTTAACTTTTTTGTTTTAAATTTACTTTTCTAACGGAAAACTTAACTATTCAATTTTTGATTGAAAATTGATCTTTTTTAGTTGACAATTCATGTATATTGTTGAAAATCCTTTTTTTTACGATTAAAAAGTTATTTTATGAAAATTTTTTGGTTTAAAACTCAACTGTTTTGTTTAATAATCCATTTTTGATTAAGAATTTCTCTTTTAGTTAAAAATTAATTTGTTTGTAGAAAATTCAATAATTTGGTTAAAAAATTATTTTTTGGTTTAAATTTCTTCATTTTAGTAGAAAATATCAGTATTTGGTTGGAAATTCGTCTTTTTAGGTAGAAAATTAAACTTCTTGGTTGGTAAAAAATTCATGTCTGTTGTTGAAAATTAAAACATTTCATCAAAAGTTCATATATTCTTAATTAAATCTGAATCTAAAAATTAGCGTTAGTTTCTTGAATAAAGGTTCATATTCTGATCTCTCTAATTGCTTAGTGGAAAAGCACCTGACCGGATGTTAGAAGTTCTGTGGTTCGATTCCCAATGGAGCGAAGATAGAAGATCCTTTTTTTCAAGAAAAAATTTTAATTCATATTTTTGGTTGAAAATTGAACAATTTGGTTAATAAGTAATATTTTTTTGTTGCAAATTCGCGTGAGTCTAGAGTGTAGCAAATATTATTAAATATTATTATATTATTAATTTATATTAATTATAATAAGAGATTTAGAATTCTATACGAGATACGGTACTTCTGTTCTATACTCTCTAATCTGGGGTTAGCAGTCTAAACTCTAAATTAGGTGCGAACGCAAAACGAGAATAGAGAGTTTAGACTTCTAACCCCAGTTTGAAGAGTATAGAATGGAGGTACCGTATCCAGACTTTTAAATCTCTTATTATAATTAATATAAATAAATAAAGCTGTCTAAACTCTCCCATCTCGTTTTTTGAAGGCCTGCAGCGCCACGCATGCGCAACGGTGTTAGCTGCCAACACAAAACTAGATTGGAGAGTTTAGACGGCCAACCCCAGACAACCGATTTGAGAGTATAGCAAAGAGGTATCAAAACATAACCATCCAACTGTTGTGGTTCGAAATTATGTAGGTGAAATCCATACCTGACAGTTGCCTAGCAACAAAATCCAGCACCGGTAAAGCAGTCGAATTTTATGTGCGGGTTTAAAAATAAGTTTTTTTTTAAGTTAGGTAGATAATAAAAAATAGGATATAAGTTCTAACATAACAAATGACCCACGAAGGAAAAGCACCTGTAATTTTTCAAGACTCCTCAGAGCCTAATGTAATTAGTCACGATTTACTTGTTAATTTGGTAATCGATCAAGGACCTAGAGGAGAGGCTGGAAAATTATTTCAAGAGGATGGAATTAAATTGGAAGAGGTCAAGGAAATTCGAATTGAATTCCTTAGTAAGTCAGTGCTTAAATTATTTATCGTTTTTTCAAATAGTTTAGTTTTTACCAAAAATAAGAGACTTTGAAACTATTCCAAATTGACAAACATCGCAATGAATATTTCAATTGGATTTTTGAAAGTTCAAACTTTTGATAGCAGCATGGCCGCAATACTTAATTTTTTAAATTTCTTGATATTTCTCTGACCAAATTTTCACTTTTTCTAACATTGCATTTATTATAAACGGAATAAAACGATAAAATTGCAAATTAAAAATTTTAAATTTCAATATTAAAAAAGGATGACTTTTTTACTATCAAAGATGAATTTTTAATCCCAGGAGGAAAATTTGAAACAAAACAGTTGAGTTTTCAACAAAAAATATGACTTCTGTTGTTGCTAAAATTTTCTACAAAATAATTGAAAAGGCGAAATTTCTAAGAAAGTTGAATTTTCAATCTAAAAAGTTAAATTTTCCACTAAAGATTTAAAATGGCAACAAAATAATTAGATTTTTAACAAAATAGTTAAATTTTTAACAACATAATAGAATTTTTAACCAACAAAGATTAATTTTCCACAAAAGATGTAATAGTTGATATTCTGCACACACACAAAAATAAAATTTCTGTCAAAATAAATTAATTTAAAAATAAAAAACCCATTTTCAACCGAGAAAAATAAATTTCTCCAAAAAATTAAGAAATTTTAAGAAATATACATGAATTTTCATACAAATATTTGAATTTTCATGTAAAAAAGATGAATTTTCAACCTAACTGTCGAATTTTCAATAAAAAAATGATTTAATTTAAACAAAAACAATTGCATTTTCAACCAAATAGTTAACTTTGCCTAGTCAAAAAGGTGAATTTTTCGAAGACGCAGCTGAATATTTGATCGAAAAGTTGCATTTTCAACAAAAAGATTAATTCTAAACGAAAAATGTTGATAAATAAAAAAAAAAGAATTTTCAACGGCTTAGTTAAATTTTCAACTAAAAAGCTGAAAGTTCAACAAAATAATTTAATTTTTAACAAACCACTCAAATTTTTAATTAAATAGTTGTATCTTCAAGCTGCAAAGAATAATTCTCAACAAAAAATATAACGGTTGATATTTCAACAAAAAACGACCCTGCCAAAATATATGAATTTTAAAACCAAACATGACGAATTTTTAAACAAAATGGTGAATTTTCAAGTGGAAAAAAAGCAATTTTCCTTCACTAATGGAAAAGTTGTAAAAAAAATTAATATTCAATAAAAAAAAAACAATTTTCCACAAAATTCTAAAATTTTCTACCAAAGAGATGAATTCTAATCTACAATGATAAATTTTCTAACTAAAAAGTCGAATTTTTAACACATGAAGATTTGCCAGTCAAAAAAGAAAAAAAGGTTTCGACAAAAGAGTTAATTTTCAATCAAACATTGCATTTTGAACCAAAAAAAAGAAAATTCGAAACCCTGAAGATTATTTTTCTATCAAAAAATATAAATTTTCAACTAAAAGCGATCAATTTCGAACAAAAAATGGAAAAGTAACACGTTCAGTTAAAAAATGAATTTTAAGCCACAGGAAAAAAAGAATTTTTAAGAAAATAGTTCAATTTTCAAATAAAGAGATGAACCGATTATTTGAATTTTCATTATAAAAAATAATTAATAAATAAATTGAATACATTTTCAGAGATGAACTAAATTTTTTTCACCTGAATTAATTCCAGTCAGAAAAATAACTTTTAACCAAAGAAAAAAAACTGTTTTTAACCAAACAGATGAAATAAAAAAAATTGTAATTCGACGAAAAAGTTAGACTTTCACCCAGGTAAATAAATTTTTCATTGAAGATATAAATTTTAGATAAATTAGTTTAACTTTCCAAAAGAATACATTTCAACTAAAATTATGAATCTTCAACTGAATAGTAATTTTCACAGTTACGTTTGTTTTTGGTTTTAAATCTGAATTTTCAACTCAAATGATCAACTTTCAAACAAACAAAATTTGTTCAACTATAAGTATGAATCACCAAAAAAGAGTTTAATTTGAAATAAAAAACAGTTTAATTCAACCAAAAAAGGCCAATTTAAAAAAAGAATTTAATCATCAACCTAATACTGAAGCTTTTAACTTTGGGCATTAATATTCAAAGACTAGAACTTTAGTCTTCTAAAATTTTTAGCTCTTATAGAAATTCTCTGAATTTTGAAGATGTCCTCAAAATCGATGACTAAACTTTCACTAAACTTTCTTGTTCTAGATATCCTTAATATTGATCATCTCTGGGTGATGGAGAGCCTAGTGAAACTAAAACTATCCAGCAATATAATCGAGAAAATAGAAAATCTCGAAGAACTTGTCAATTTAAAAGAGTTGGATTTATCCTTCAATCGAATAAGTGTAATGGAAAATTTGAATCACCTTATAAACCTAGAGATTCTTTTATTATATGGAAATAAAATTGAAGTAGTTGAAGGAATAGACGACCTGGCAAAGCTTCAGATCATGAGCCTTGGGAAAAACGTAATAAAAACACAAGATCATGTAGGTTTCTTTTAAGGGATTAATTACTCGGATGCATATATAAGCACACTTCCCCTTCTCATATTTTCCCTACCCTAATTGACTTCTCCTCCCTTCTCTAACTTCTTCCTCCTCTACTTTTCAATCTCCTCACTCTCCGAGCTAACACTCCTCTTCTCTCACTTCCCATCCTCGGCCCGCCCTTCCCCCGCTCTACTTACCCACACTACCCTAATGGTCGTCCTTTAGTTCCCCTACTTCCTTAATACTCATTTTCCCTAGTTGCCGTTCTCTCACTTTCCATATTTGCCTTCACTCATCTTCCATCACTCCTTCTCCTCTTATTTCTCGAAATTTATCCTACCGCCCCTTCCCACACTTTCAATACCTCGTCACGAATTTTTCAACCACTTCCCCCACTTTTACCCTCGTTTCCTATCGCGTCCCCTCTCCTAATTTTTCCTTACATATCCTACTCTCTAATTTCCTCGCACTTCATCTCCTCTCACTTCCCACTATTTCGCCTACTTCCATATCTTCTTTTTCGACCCCTATTTCACTTCCTCTAATTTTTCTTCCCGTACTTTCAATACTTCCATTTAATACTAACAATACCCCCTTATTTCCTATCACTTCCTCTCTTCTTTGCCCCTCATTTACCCTACTATCCCTCTACTCATTTCTCTCACTTCTCCTGATTCCCCTTCCATCATTTACCACCACTACTCCTCCCCGTCGAGTCCGTGCATAAACTACGTTCACTTTCTTCATAAATTTTGATTTTGATTTTAAAGAAAAAAAGTTAAATTGAATAAAAAAAGACGAATTTTCAATGAAATATTTTAATCGTCAACTAAATCAGTTTTATTTTCAACCAAACATTTGCATTTTTAACCAAAACAAGATTAAATTACTACCAAAAAGATGTCAATAAAGAAAAACTACTTAAAAATACGATTTTTCAATAAATTACATAAATTTTTTAACCAATTAGTTGAAGTTTTAAACTAAAAAAAATGTTTTAACTAAAAATGAAAGTTAAATTTTTATTACAGGAAATTATTCTTCCTAAAAAAAATAATTCTCTTTAAAATAGTTGAATTTTTCAGAAAACAAGGCGAGTTTTGTACAAAATATTTGAATTTTGAAACCAAAAATATACATTTAAAAAAAGTTAAGGTTCAACCAAACATGGGGTTTCTGAACCAAATTGTTAAATTTTCAGTTAAAAATATTAATTTTTAACAATCAAAAAAACGAATTGCCAACCTAAATAGTTGAATTTTTTAACTAAAAAATGAATTTTGAACCAAAAATTAAAATTAAATTGTTATTACAGAAAATTATTTTTCATAAAAAAACTAATTTTTCTTCAAATAGTTGAATTTTCTACTAAATTTTTTAATTTTCAAGCCAAAAAAACGAGTTTTGTACAAAATAGTTCAATTTTTAAACCCAAAATATTAAGTTTTAACAAAAAAGTTAATTTTCCACCAAACATTTGAATTTTTCAACCAAATTGTTAGATTTTTAGTTTAAAAAAAATCATTTTTAACAACCAAAAAAACAAACTGTCAACCTACAACGGTGTATTTTCAATAAAAAATGGAAGAGAAATTTCCAATAAATTACATAAATTTTCAACCAAACCGTTGAATTTTTTAAAGAAAAAATACAATTTTAACAAAAAACGAAAGTTAAAGTTTATTACAGAAAATTAATTTTCAACAAAAAAAACTTATTTTCTTTAAAATAGTTGAATTTGCTACATATAATTGAATTTTCTACTATATTCTTGAATTTTCCAGCAAAAATGACGAGTTTTGTACAAAATAGTTGAATTTTTAAACCAAAAATATAAATTTTTAACAGAAAATTTAATTTTCAACTAAACATTTGAATTTTTCAACCAAATTGTTATATCTTCTGTTTAAAAAAAATCATTTTTAATAACCAAAAAACAAACTGTCAACCTAAAAAGAAGTATTTTAAATGAAAAACACGATATCAATAAGTTACAAAAATTTTAAACCAAATAGTTAAATTTTGAAACTAAAAAAATCAATTTTTAACCAAAAATGAAAGTTAAATTTTTATTACAGAAAATTAATCTTCAACCAAAAAAAAAAAATAATTTTCTTTAAAATAGTTGAATTTTCTATTAAATTGTTGAATTTTGTAGTCAACAAGATGAGTTTTGTATAAAAGAGGTGAATTTTTTAACAAAATATTTTAAATAAAGAAAACTAATTTCAATTTTTTTAAACACATTTTCAACGAACTACATAAATTTTCAACAAAATAGTTAAATTTGGAATCCATAGTATGATATTTCTACAAAAAAAAACCGAATAAAAAAGTCTGAAAAGATAGACACATTTTCGATCATAGAAATGAATTTTCAACTAAAATGATGAATCTTTAACTAAAAAATTGAATTTTCAATCAATCATTAGCTCCGCGTTCCCACTCATGCTTTCCTCACTTCCCTTTCCTCATTTCTATAAAAAAAATACGAATTTTCAACATAACAGTTTAGTTTGTTACCAAACAATATGACTTTTCTACAAAAAAGTAGTTGGTTCTATTAATTTAGCTTGTATTTAATTAACAAACGAGAAAAAAAGAAAGTTTATTGATACCATGGGAAAGAAAATTTTTCTTAATTTGGGTAAAAGGGGAATGGAGAATAGAGAGTTGCGCATAAATTTAATATCATTTTCATAAATAAATACTTTAGGTGATGTATTTACGCAAGTTTAAAAACTTGCGAAGCTTGAATATGGAGGGAAATCCTTGTACAGAAGAGGAAGGATACTTGGATTATTTAATTGCTTATATTCCCCAAATCGTCTATTTACAGTATAAAATGATAACTGAAGAGCAGCGAAGAAATGCTGTAGAAAGACATTAGTAATTATACTTAAATGCATCAAGTTTACAAAATAAGTTCAATATTCAATTAATTTCTATTTTCAGTCGAACGCTAAGTAATCTAGAGGAAAAAGAAGCAAAGGAAAAAGAAATGATGGACGCGAAAAAGGCTTTCGACGATCATGTTGCTCGAGTTTCGATTTCGTATGTAGAATATTTGGATGGTGATCACTTATTTGATCAGATGTTCGAAAACGATAAAGGTGAGTCTTTTTTTAAACAAAAAAAATTGTGATTCAATAAGAGAATTTATACTAATTTTGTGATAAACTGGACAAATATGAAATAGAGGGAAGAGCTTTAATGAGTTTGAACGAAGAGACTCAAGCAGCCTATGAACAATACAAAAGAACTTTCTCAGAACAGTGCCACGAGTTGTTCGATTTGGGATTAAAAGAACAAGAACGTAGAACTGAAGAAATTCGTCTTTATGAAGAAACAGTTAAGAAAGGAAAGAAAGATGCTCAGACAGAGGCCCAATTGTAAGTAATAAATTCAAAAAAATTAGTGAAATTGCGCGACGTGCACCTATAAAAAGGGTTTTGCAGCATATCAAGACTTCAAATCTCCCCCTTCCATACTTTACCTCACTTATACCCCCTAAATTCCCCTCTCCTCCTATACTTTCCCTCACCACTCATCTGCTACCCCCTTTCCTCACTTTCCCTGCTAATACTCTCCTTTCCCTACTTTCCCAAAACCACATTTGCCCCTAAGTTGACACTCCCATCCTCTTTTCCCACTTTATCAAATCTCACTTCCCCGTAACTGATTTTTCCAAGTTTCCCTCCTGTCCCTTCCTCTCACTGAATTTCCCCTCACTTTTTCTACTTCCTCGCTTCTCCCATAACCTCTCCTGCTTGTTCTTCCATCATTTCCTCTTATTTCTTCTACTTAACCCTTTTATGACGTTTCCTTACTTCAGGTAATTCCCCTCTCCTCATTCCCCCTACTACGGTACCTTAATTTTCTTCCACTCCCCGAACCTCTTTTTCATACAGTTCCCCCGCTGTCCTTTCCTACTCAGCCCACATTTCCCTTACCCTAATTTACCACCCGAAACTTTAAGTCCTTCCCAACCACTCATTTTCCTAACTTCCTCTTCATCCTACTTCTTTTACTTCTCATATCCTTATTTATACTGTCCACGCTATTTTTCTCTCACCTTCCTTCTATAATTCCTCTCCGCCTGCACTCATTTCTCCTACTTCCCATTCGCTTATCTCGCCTACCTCCCTTGACTTCATCCCCCGCAACACCCTTACTTTTTCTCCCACCCATTCCCATATTCTCACATCCCCTATTTCTTCTCCGATCAATTTTCCTCTTCTCTCTTCTCCTTCCAATCCTCTTATCTCCTTTACGTTCCGCTACTTCATTACCCTAATTTTTCTCTCATATATTCCCTTCCTCTTGCTTTCCCTACTTCTTCTTTCGTCAATCTGCGTCCTCTACCCTGCCTTACTTTTCGCCCTATAATTTCGCCTCACTTCACCAACCAACGCGCATGCCTTTCTGTCCTCTTACTCTCCCAACTTGGTCTATTCTTCTTTCCCTTTACTCTCCCTATTTCGTCTACCCTTATTTCCCCTCACTCCTCCAATTCACTTACACTCATTTCCCTACACTCCTCCACTTAGCTTACCCTCACTTCCCTTCACTCTCCGACTTCTCTGTCCCTAATTTCCCCTCACTAACCCACACTCACGATACACCTCATCCCTTAATTTCCCCTACTTCCCATCTCCGCATTTTCACTACTTCCCATCTTCTCATTTTCACTTCTTCCCATACCCTCATTTCCCTTACTTTACATATCCACATTTATCCTGCTTATCCCTCTACTTATATCTTCTTACTTCAACTACTTCCCCTCCCCTCCTTTATTATAAGAGCTCTTCGCCATCTCTACTTCATCTACTCGAACCTGACCTCCTCTCACCACTTCGCCCCCTAATTTCCATCCCCTAAGTTTCCCAACTTTGCCTCCTCTAATTTCCCCGATCTTTCCCTACTTGTTTTACCTTTTCTCCTCTTAACCCCTTACTCCCTACTTTCCCTTCCACCATGTCCCCTCACTCACTATACTTTTCGTCCCTTTATTTCCCCCACTTCCCATCCCCTCATTTTCGCTACTTTCCATCCCATAATTTCTCCTACATTACCTCCCCAAATTTATACTACTGATTTATCCCTCCCCTTATATAATCTCACTTTACCTACTTCTCGTCCCCTCAGTTATTATCACTTCTCCTCAACCTTCTTCTTCCTCTACTCCGACTCATCCTCAGTTCCCACCTACTGTCCATCCTCTAAATTTTCCTGCTTTACCTACCCTCATTTTCTTTCAATTCTCCTACATTGTCTCCTCTCCTTGTCCATACTTTCGCTCACCCAACTTGCACTCTTTCCCCTACTTTAATTTCCACTAATTCGCCTCAACTGCTATACTTCCTCTTTCGTTCCTCTTCCTTTTATTTGCCCTAATTTCACCAATTTC
Source organism: Acraspis erinacei (assembly GCA_035041075.1). NCBI lineage: Eukaryota > Metazoa > Arthropoda > Insecta > Hymenoptera > Cynipidae > Acraspis > Acraspis erinacei. The sequence goes on along the minus strand of JAWWLR010000054.1, from coordinate 70,162,339 downwards.
CTTCCCATCATTTTGTATCACTCCGACTATCCTCGTTACCCCTCATTCTTCCGACGTCCCGTCACTTCATTTTCCCTACTTCCCACCCCCTCACGTCACCTAGTTTCCCTACCCTCATTTCCCCTAATTACATCTCGCCTTACTTCCCCTCAATTCGCCTTCTAAACTTCGCTTATTTCTTACCCATCTGGTTCATTCCCGTACTTTTCCTCCCCTCATTTCCCCTACTTTCAATCCCC
>JAWWLR010000054.1:70146648-70158857 GCA_035041075.1 Acraspis erinacei | reverse complement strand
ATTTTATTTATTTTATTTATTTTATTTATTTTATTTATTTTATTTATTTTATTTACTTTATTTATTTTATTTATTAAAAAACAGCCCCTAATAGTTTAGATTTACATCATTAGTTTCTGCAAAACTATTTATTTCAACAGGGAAGAAAGAAGGAGAAATCGGAATCAGGTGTTGGAAATATCCCACTTTCTTGAATTTCAACGAGAAGAATTCAACAGACTGCAAGAACGCCGTAAATCACAGATAAATGAAGACCACGAAAATGTCCTTGCAGCTCTGAAAGATTGAAAACGTATCTAAATTTCTTCAACTTTATAAAAAATCTCTATTCAAACTTACTTTATTGTAATAACAGCATTATTTAAAAATGCCTCGTATAAAAGTAATGTTATAAAAATATTTCTGCGGCTGGGCCTAACAAAATTATATAATTTTAGCAATGATACTGAAAAAAATCTAGACAAGATTAACGAATTATTTCTACGAAAAATTAAATCTTCTTTTTTTAGTAAAGATATTAGCTACCTATTTTGGAAAGTTATTTTTTCTTCAGGGACTGAAGGTAGAGTTCGAGTCCCGCTTGGACTTTTGGTGATTTGACGAAATTGATAAATATTTCTGTATCTATTTGCCGATTATTTTTCAGCCATGTCAGAGCATTGTTCCTGAGTCCAAGTTTTGTTGCAGTTCTTCCACCACCTGCAAAATAATAATTAAAAAAAAATAAAACAACTCCCTTTGGTAATATTTTTTTAATAAAAGAATTATATCAAATTCTATACGAATAGAAACATAAATTAATGTTTAAACAATGCACAGTAAATAAATTTTCTTTTTTCTAGCATAAATAATTCTCAAGAAAAAATGTAATACTTATTTTAACCAACAGATTTAAATTATTGAATTTTGCAGCCAAATACACGATTTTTGTTTACAAAACAGTTGAATTTTCAACGCAAAACAGTTAAATTTGCAAATAATTGTACAAGTTTCTAAAAAATAATCAAATTTTCGAGTTAGTTTTTGACCAAATAGTTTAATTTTTTACCAAATTGTTGATATTTCAAGCCAAAAGGCAAATTTTATACGAAACAGTTAAATTTTCTAATAAAAAAATACAAGTTTTTTAATTAAATTGTTAAATTATTAAAAAGATATCATCAATATAATATCTATAATGTATAATACCAAATACTTGAATTTTTTACTTACTTTTTACTTTAATTCTTGAAATTTGAAAATATAAATTTTCAATAAAAGTGTTCAACCAAATATTTGATTTTTGTACTAAACTGTCGAATTTTTAAATAAACAAATTGTCTTTAATTAAATTTTTGTATTAACAGATATTTTTAATTTTATACAAATTTGATGAATTTTCAAATCAAACAAACGAATGTTTGACAAAGCAATTGAGATTTCAAACCGAAAATATGAATTTATAAGAAAAAAGTTTATCTTCAACCAAATAATTAATTTTTGACAACATTTTTTAATTTTAAAGCCGAACAGACGAGTTTTCCTAAAAACAGTTGAATTTTCCAAAGAAAAAGTTTATATTCAACCAAATAATTGATTTTTTTTCACCAAGCTGTTAAATTTTCAAGTAAAAGAGACGAATTTTTTGTACCAAAAAATCGAATTTTGAACCGAAAAATATGAATTTTCAATAAAAAATGTAATTGTGAACCATGCAGTCGAATTTTGAACAAAGTAGTTAATTTTGCAAATAAAAAAGGCTTTTTAATGTGCCTGTTGAGTTATCAACAAAATGATTAAATCTTGCAGTTATTTCAACCAAATAGTTAATTTTTTACCAAATTTTTGATTTTTCAAGTCAAACAGACATTTTTTCGACAAAAAAATTTATGCTTTTTCCACCCGAAAATATGAATTTTACACAAAAAGTTAATTTAAAAAAAAAATAATTGATTTCTTACCAAATTGTATAATTTTCAATTAAAAGAACCGAATTTTCTACAAAGCAGTTGAATTTAAAAAAAAAAGATAATTGTGAACCACAGTTGAATTTTCAATAAAACAGAAGAATTTTCAACAAAACAATGGATATTTCAGAAATAAATTATGATTTTTCTACAAAACAATTCAATTTTTAAGGAAAAAGTTAATCTTCAATAGTCAAATTTTCAATAAAACAGTTGAACTTTCAACTAAAAAGAATACATTGCAATTTCGATTGTTGAATTTTCAACATAAGAAGACGAATTTGCCACCAAACAATTGACATTTCGCCAAACAATATGATTTTGCTACAAAATATTTGAATTTTCAACTCAAAAATATAAATTTTCAACAAAATAATTGATTTCTTTCCAAATTATATAATTTTCAAGTAAACAAAACCGAATTTTCTACAAAGCAGTTTAATTAAAAAAAGATACTTGTGAACCAGAAAAAAATTAAATTAAATTAATCGTTTTCTACAAAAAAGTTGAATCCTAAAGAAAAAAGAGAATTGTCAACGACAGTCAAATTTTCAATTAAACAGTTGAATTTAAAACCAAAAAGAATACTTTTTAATTCGATTGTTGAATTTAAAAAACAAACAGACGAATTTGCCACAAAACAATTGACTTTTCGCTAAAAAATATGATTTTGCTACAAAATACTAGAATTTTTAACTCAAAAATATAAATTTTCAACAAAAGAGTTCAACTTTAAGCAAATAGTTGATTTTTTTAACCAAATTGTTTAATTTTCTAGTAAAAGAAGTTTAATTTTTAACTCAAACATATAAATTTGCATCACAACAGTTAATCTTAAAACTAAATAGTTGATTTTTTGATAGAATTGTTGGATTTTCAAGTAAAAAATCAATCAATCAAAGTTTATCTTCAACAACATATTTGATTTACTTACTAAATTGTTGAATTTTTAAGTAATTAAAAAAAGATAAATGTTTTACAAAATATTTGGTTTTTGTACCAAATTGTTTAATTTTCTAGTAAAAAAACGAAATTTTTACAAAACAGTTGAATTTTAAACAAAAAATGTAATTGTTATCCGGATTGTTAAATTTTCAACAAAAAGGTTCAGTTTTGAATTAAAAAAGACTTTTTAATTGAACTGTTGGATTTAAAAAAAAAAAGTCAAATTTTCCAGTTAATTTCTCACCAAATAGTTGATTTCTTTAAAAGCAAATTGTTGTTTTTTTTTTAACCCAAAAAACGAATTTTCAAAAAAAATTTGAAATTTTAACCCGAAATTATTTTTATTTAATTTTTTATTTTAATATTTTGCATAAAATACTTGGCCAGTTATTTTTAGCAAATAGTTTAGTTTTCAAATACAAAAAAAAACGAATTTTATACAAAATAGTTGAATTTCCATATAAAAAAAAAGAATTTTAAACAAAAAGGTAATTGGAAAACATATTGTTAAATTTTCAATTAAAAAACAATTTTTAATTAAATTGTTGAATTTTTAACAAAATAATCAAATTATTCAGTTACTTTGATCAATTAGTTAATTTTTTTCGAAATTGTTGAAGTTACAACAGAAACAGACGAATTTTCGACAAAAAATTTTTATTTCAACACGGACAGATGAATTTCAAATCCATAAATATGAATTTTCAAGAAAAAATACGAATTTTCTACAAAAAAGTTGAATTTTTAACTAAAAAAGGGGTTTTTAAAATTAGATTATTGAATTTTTTTACCAAATAATTCGATTTTCCAGTTATTTTCAGCAAATAGTTTGCTTTTTTACCAAATTCTTTAATTCTTAAGTAAAAGAAATGAATTTTATACAAAATAATTGAATTGTTGAATTTTCAACAAAATAATCAAACTTTCCAGTTATTTCGAAGAAATAGTTGATTTTTTTACTAAATTGTGGAGGTTTCAAGCCAAACGACGAATTTTTGGCAACAAAAATTGATTTTTCAACCCCAAAATATGAATTTTCTACAAAACACTTGAATTTTCAACCCAGAAATATGAATTTTTAACCAAACATTTAATCTTCAAATAAATGTTCGACTTTTTTCTACCAAATTGTTGAATTCTCAAGCAAAAAATACGAATTTTCTACAAAAAAGTTGAATTTTTAACTAAAAAAAGGCTTATTTTTTTCTACAAAACACTTCAATTTTAAAGCCGAAAATATAAATTAAAAATAATTGTCAACCATATAGGTAAATTTTCAACTAAAAAAGGCCAAATTTTTAGTTTTAAAGTAATTAAAAAACAATTTTCTACAAATAAAGTTCAATTTTCAAGCCAAAAAAACGATTTTTCTTCAAAACCGATTGAATTTCCGAACAAATACTTTTGGTTTTTACCTAAATGTTAAATTTTCAAGCCAACCAGACGAATTGCCGATTAAAAAATTTATATTTCAACCCATAAATATGAATTTTCGACATTAAAGGTAATTTTCAACCGTACAGTTATATTTTTAACAAAACAGTTGAATTTTCGTCCTAACAATAAAATTTTCTCGTTTTTTTTTACCAAATTGTGGAATTTTCAAGCCAAAGAGACGAATTTTCGACAAAATACTGAAATTTTCAACCCGGAAATATGAACTTTCAACAAAAAATTTAATCTTCAAAGAAATTTTCGACTTTTTCTTACCAAATTGTTGAATTTTCAAGCAAAAAATACGAATTTTCTACAAAACAGTTGAATTTTTAACTAAAAAAAGGCTTTTTAATTTAATTCTTTAATTTTCAAGAAAATAATAAAATTTTCCAGTTATTTTTAGCAATTTATTTTTTATTTTAATTGATTTTTTACTGAATTGTTTAATTCTCAAGTAAAAAATAATAATTTTCTACAAACCAGTTTAATTTTCAAACAAAACAATTGATATTTCAATCTAAAAATATTAATTTTCATGAGACAATTTTCTACAAAATAATACAATTTTCTAGTTCGTTTTCGCGCAAATAGTTTCATTTTTTGCTCAATTGTCGCATTTTTAAGCCAAAGAGACGAATTTTCGACAAAATAAATTACATTTTAACCTGCAAAAAGGAATTTTATACAAAAAAAAAATAATTTTTTTGCCAAACTGTTGAATTTTCAAGCCAAATGGACGAATTTTGAACGAAAAAAAATTATATTTCTATCCAAAAATATAGACTTTGTACAAAACAATTAAAATTATATTTTCAGCAAAACGGTTGAATTTTTAAATAAAAAACTGATTGAATTGCCAAATTATTGAATTTTTTAACCCAAAGAAACGAATTTTCGACCAAACAAATAATATTTCAACCCGAAAATATTAATTTTCAATAGAAAGTCAATTATCAACCACATAGGTAAATTGTCCACAAAACAGTTGAATTTTCCACCAAAATAAAAAGGCTTTTTAATTAAAGTGTTAAATTTTTAACGAAATAATCAAATTTTCCAGTTATTTTTAGCAATTTATTTTTTATTTTAATTTATTTTTTACTGCATCGTTTAATTTGCAATTAAAAAAAAAAACAATTTTCTACAAAACAGTTCAATTTTCAAACAAAACATACGAATTTTCGACAAAACAATTGATATTTCAATCCAAAAATATTAATTTTCACGAGAAAATTTTCTACAAAATAATAAAATTTTCTAGTTCGTTTTTGACCAAATAGTTTAATTTTCTTCTAAATTGTGGCATTTTTAAGCCAAAGAGACGAATTTTTGACAAAATTTTGACAAATTTTTGACATTTTAACCTGCAAAAATAAATTTTCTACAAAAAAATAAATAATTTTTTACCAAAGTGTTGAATTTTCAAGCCAAATGGACGAATTTTTAACGAAAAAAAATTATATTTCAATCCAAAAATATAAACTTTGTACAAAACAATTTAAATTTAAATTTTCAGCAAAAACAGCTGAATTTTCAAATAAAAAACTTCCAATTTTTCAGGAAATAATTGAATTTTCTAGTTATTTTTCGATCAAATAGTTTAGTTCTTTTGCCAAATTATTGAATTTTTTAACCCAAAGAGACGAATTTTCGACCAAACAAATAATATTTCAACCCGAAAATATTAATTTTCAATCGAAAAGTCAATTATCAACCATATAGGTAAATTTTTCACAAAACAGTTGAATTTTCCACCAAAATAAAAAGGCTTTTTAATTAATATGTTAAATTTTCAACAAAATAATCCAATTTTCCAGTTGATTTTAGCAATTTATTTTTTATTTTCATTTATTTTTTACTGCATCGTTTAATTCGCAATTAAAAAAAACAATTTTCTACAAAACAGTTCAATTTTCAAACAAAACATGGGATTTTTCAACAAAAAATTGATATTTCAATCCAAAAATATTAATTTTCAACAGAAAATGTAATTGTCAACCATACAGTTAAATGTTCAACAAAACAGTGGAATTGTCAACCAAATAATAAATTTTTTTGGTTCGTTTTCGACCAAATAGTTAAATTTTTTGCTAAATTGTGGCATTTTTAATCCAAAGAGACGAATTTTCGACAAAATAAATTACATTTTTACCTGAAAAATGAATTTTCTACAAAAAAAATAATTTTTTTACCAAATCATTGAATTTTCAAGCCAAACGGACGAATTTTTAACGAAAAAAACTTATATTTCAACCCGAAAATATAAACTTTGTACAAAACAGTTGAATTTTTAAATAAAAAACGTTTAAATTTTTACGAAAATAATTCAATTTTCTAGTTATTTTCGACCAAATTATTGAATTCTTAAGCCAAAGAGACGAATTTTCGAGCAAACAAAAAAAAAAAAGAATAAAAGTTTCTTGTTAATTTTCGACGAAATAGTTTAATTTTTTACCAAACTGCTAAATTTTGATGCGAATTTTCGACTAAAAAATTGATGCTAAGAGATAAAGCACAGACCAAATAAAAGTATTTAAATTATTTTTTTGTGATTTTTTTTTCAAAACAGTGTCATCGCCCAAAAAAAGTGTTGAATACTGGCAATAAAAGCGTTAGTTCAAGCCCTGAAATTAATTTTAATGAAACAGGAATGCTTTATAATCACTTTTTTAAAATTTATTTGTAAAAATTTTTTTAAAAATAATTACCAGGTATTTTAGCGAAGCTGTTGATATATTTCTCGCATTTGGCAATCGCATCGGCTTTGTCTGTAGCTAATTCGTCAACGAGGCCGATACTTAAAGCTTCTTGGGTCGAGAAGAGGGTTCCCCTGAAAATTTTATAATTTTCAAAACACGCAAAAGAAAATTTCCTAAAAGTTCCAGATTTTTTTCCAGATATCTCAACATTTTTTCTTATTATGAAACTATTCGAGTATTTCGCATTTTTTTTTAAATCGACTAGGAATGTGGATAAAATTTCAAGAATTTATTATAAAAAATGTTTTTTTAGTGCTTGAAAATGTAATTTATTAAAATATTAATATTCATGTGTAAAATAAAATTACTTTTTTCATTTGCGAATAATTTCTTAAAAATAAAAATAATTTCTTAAAATTTAGTGTATATTTAACATAATAATATTTTGAACGAAAGATATTTTTCAGGTGACTAGCACCATGCAAAAACTGGAGAAATAAGGAGATTTTTCACACAAAAAAAAGAAATATATTCTTCTTAGCAAAATTAATTTGGGTACTATATCAAGTTCAATTTTAAAAGCTTTAAATTACTAAGATTTTAAGTAAAAATATTGCATTTTCAAAAATATAGATAAATTTTTAATCAAATAGTTGAATTTTAAATTAAAAAAATATATTATCTACCAAAAAACACAAGTTTTCAACAAAATATATGAATTTTCAGCTAAAAAAGAGAAAATTTCAACAAAAAACGGAACAGATACTTTTGCGGTTATAAAAATTACTTCTTCAACAAAAATAAAAACAAGTTTTCAAAAAAATATTTAAATTTCAAGCAATTCGTTCAATTTTCAACCAAAAGGGTAAATTTTTCACAAAAACAGATGAATTTTTAACAAAATACACGAATTATCACCTAGAAAAAAAAAATTAAAAAAAAATTGAATAGTAAAATTTTCAGTGAATAAAATTTATTTTCAACTAAAGATATGAATTTTCAACCAAAATTATGGAATATTCAACTGGAATAGTTGAATTTTCCACTAAAAATATGAGTTTTCGACTAAAAAATATAAATTTTCAACCAAAAACGGAATAGATACTTTTGCGTTTATAAAAATTACTTTTTCACCAAAAATAAAAACAAGTTTTCAAAACAATATTTAAATTTCAAGCAATTCGTTCAATTTTCAACAAAAAAGATGAATTTTTCACCAAAACAGATGAATGTTTCAAATACACGAATTGTCATTTAAAAAAGCCAAATTTTGTTCCAAAAAAAATTGAAAATTCTCAGCGAATAATATTGATTTTCAACTAAGGATATGAATTTTCAACTAAAATAGAGGAATAGTTGAATTTTCAACGAAAAATAGAATACTTACATTTTTAGTTACAAAAATTACTTTTCCATTAAAAATAAAAATAAATTTTCAATCAAATATATAAATTTTAAAGCAATTCGTTCAATTTCCAACCAAAAAGATGAAGTTTCCACCAAAAGAGACTGATTTTTTGACAAAATACAAGAATTGTCAACTAAAAAAAATCAACTAAAATGATGAAATATTCAACTGGAATACGTAGTTGAATTTCCCAGCAAAAAAAAAATGTTTTTCGACTAAAAAAGATAAAGTTTCAACTAAAAATGGAATAGTTACTTTTTAAGTTACAAAAATTACTCTTCCATCCAAAATAAAAATAAATGGTCAAGAAAATATTTAAATTTCAAAGAAAGTGATGAATTTGTAACTAGAATAATTAAATTTTTCACGAAAACAGATGAATTTTTTCACAAAATACATCATTTATAATTTAAAAAAGACCAATTTTCAACAACAAAATTGAATTTCAACTAAAGAATATGAATTTTCGACCAAAATTATGGAATGTTGAACTAGAATAGTTAAAATTTTAAACAAAAAGATGAATTTTCAATTAAAATTATGTATCTTTAACCAAAAAAGGATTTTAATTTTTAATAAAAATCTATTGAAATAAACAAAAAAGACGAATTTCCAACAAGAGTTAAATTTTCAAAATTAAAAATGTCGCAACGAATGATTAAAAATTACTAATTAATATTGATACTTCTTTAAAATTTAACTATTTGTAATTATAAGCCTGCATGATTTAAAAATTGAGAAAAAGCATTAAAAAATCAAATTATTCGGTGAGAAAATTAAGAAGTTTCGCCTTAAAAATAAAAAATAAACAATTCTTTTAATTTTGCAATGATATGCATTTTTTTAAGGAAAACTTTTAATTATATCAAAAGACATTTAAAAGTTTTAAAAAGATTCTAAAATTATTAAAATCTTAAATTAAGAAAATTAAAACAATATAATTTGCCTGAAAAATAAAACCATGAGATTAAATTGTACAATAAATTAAGTAAATACAAATTTCCAAATAAGTAATTCTATTTCATGATGAAAATTATTTCCAATTTTTCGAAACATTATTCATAAAAGAGAATTTTTTGTTACCACACATTAATTTCTTAAAATTTTCACACTTTCCAAGAGACAAGAAAACTTACCAGTAGCGATAAGAAAAATTTGAAGATGTTTTTAATTTTGTATTTATAAAAAAAATTTTAGAAGAAAATAAAATTATTTTTAAACCAGAAAAAAAACTAATTTTCAACAAAATAGTTATAAATATTTACTGTAAAAGGGCAAGCTCAGCTTTTCGGTAGCCAATCGTAGAAATATAAGCATCCTGGAACCATTTGGGAGCCACAATTCCTAATTTGGTCTCGTTTAGTCCAATTGTGTGTTTCCCATCAACAAGAACTCTATATTCACAGGAAATTGCTGTCAAACATCCTCCGGCTGGACTCGCTCCCTAAAATCAATTAAGTTTATTTTTTACTCTTTATTTTTTATAATTGTTTTTTATTTTTAATTTTATATTTTTTTATTTATTTATTTTATTTTCGAACTTTTCGTTCGAAAGTATTCAATTATTTTTTAATCCTTTCCAAACTTTAAAATATCTCTTGAACCTTCTCGAATTTTGTCTTAAATAATAATTCTTCATTAGTTATTTATTTATCAAACGGTGTTTTTCTTTTTATATCTTTTCAAATATTCTGCTAAAATGAATTTTTCAAAATGAATCACTTTCGATTTTTCTATGAATTTTCATAACATTTTTTATTATCCTAAAAAATTGTAAGGTCTTAAAAAAGCTTCAAAATTCAATTAGAACGGAGCAAAAATTCAATTAAATTAGGGAGAAATAATTTTTTAAACCATTTATTATTATTTATAATAATATTCTTTTAGAATAATGCTAGAAAGTTTTTTAAATATTTTTCACTATTTGTTCACTTTTTAATTAGAGTGAGGCAATAATTAATTAAAATAAAAAAAATAGTTTGAAACATTTATTAGTTCTTTAAATAATATTTTCTCTGAAAAATACAAGACAAAAATACATTTAATATGAACCACATTAAAAATAATGAAGAATATTTAAAAGATCGGTTTTATTTTAGAAAAGTATATTTGCACAGAAAAAGAGTGTTTAAAAAATGGTTAAAAAAAGCCAAAGCAAAGTACAAAATTTCAGAAATGGCTAAAAACAATAATTAACTGTTCAAAAAATGTATGTAAACATCTAGTTATCAGCAGAAAGTAGTATTTCACGTAGTAGCTACAATTCTTATTTAAAAACCGCAAAAAGAATTATAATTAGCGCCAAAAATTCGCAAAACCTTATAAATGAAAACAAATTCCATTCGGAAATGTCTTTTTTTCAATTATTGTTATTATAAATTCGAATAATTTTATAAAACTTTAAAATTTTTAATTAATAATAATATTTTCATAGAACTATTTGATTATTGTATTTTTAACAAATAAATAATAGTTATTAAAAAAACATTTTCTTGATTGTTTAAATTCGGGAATTTTCTAGTTCGAATATTTCATTCGGAATTTTGTATTTGGAATTTTATTATTCGGGAATTTTCCAATTTGGGAATATTATTAGTCGGGAATTTTATAATTAGGCCATATTCTGTGTGGAATTTTATTATTGGGTAATTTCATAATTCAGGAATTTTTTAGTTAGGATATTTTATAATTGGCAAATTTTCGTTAATGTTAATGTTATAAAATGTCGGAATTTTCCGATTCGGTAATATTGTAAACTGTCGGAAATTTATTATTTGGAAATTTTCTAGATCGGATATTTTTTTTTATTCTGAAATTTTCTGGCTGGAATTTTATTATTCGGAAATTTAAAAAATCGGTATTATTATAAAATGTCAGAAATTTTGCAATTCAGTAATATTGTAAACTCTCGAGCAATTTATTATTTGGAAATTTTTGTATTTAGGAATTTTATTATTCTGGAATTTTCTATTTCGGATATTTTATAATTCGGCAATTTTCTGTCCGGAATTTCATTATTTACGAATTTTCTAGTTCGAACATTTTCTGTCTGAAATTTTATTAATCGAGATTTTTCAAATTTGATAATATTTTTAACTTTCTAACATTTTATTCTAAGGAAATTTTATTATTCGAGAATTTTTTATCTTGAATTTTATTATTCCGGAATTTTATTATTCGAAGATTTTCCACATTAGGAATTTTATTATTCTGGAACTTTCTATTTCGGATATTTTATAATTGGGAAATTTTCCGTCAGGAATTTTGCTATTTATGAATTTTCTAGTTTGAATATTTTATAGTTCGAAAATTTTCTGTCTGTAATTCTATTATTCGTGAATTTTTAAATTTGGTAATATTTTTAACTTTCTAAAATTTGATTATTAGGAAATTTTATTATTCGACAATTTTCTATCTGGAATTTTATTGTTCGGGAATTTTCAAATTCGGTAATATTGTAAACTGCTGAGAATTTTATTATTCGAAAATGTTCCAATTTAAGAATTTTATTATTCTGGAATTTTCTATTTCGGATATTTTATAATTGGGACATTTTCGTCATGAATTTTATTATTGGGACATTTTCTAACTCGGATATTTTATAATTCAGAAATTTTATTATTTGGAAATTAATTAAATTAATTAATATTATAAAATTTCGGGAATTTTCCAATTAAGTAATATTGTAAACTCTCGGGCAATTTATTATTTGGAAATTTTTGTATTTAGGAATTTTATTATTCTGGAATTTTCTATTTCGGATATTTTATAATT
>JAWWLR010000054.1:70113936-70126352 GCA_035041075.1 Acraspis erinacei | reverse complement strand
ACCAAATGCAAATACCAATTTTCAAGACAATTAATAAATTTTTTTACTAAATAGTAGAAATTTCCACCAAAAAAGACGAATTTTCAACCAAGTTGTTAAAAAATAATAGTTAAATAGTTAAATTATTATTAAAAATAATTAATTTTCAGTAAAAAGTAAACGAATTTTCTACAAAAAGGTGGGTTTTTACTAAATTTTTTAATTTTAAAGCATATATTTGGAATTTGTACCAAAAAAAGACGAATTATCCAAAAATTACATAAATGTCGTTGAGTTTTTAAACTAGAAATGATCAATTTGTAAGAAATCTCTTTTGTTGGACATTAATTTTCTAAACTTAACTATTTAATTGTTGGTTGAAAAATGATTTTTTTTTAACTAAACATTCTTCTTTTTGATAAAAATTCATCATTTTAATTAAATTCAAATACCCTGATTAAATATTCTATATTTTAGTTAAAAATTCACCACTTTGGTTTCAAATTCAACTATTCCAGTAATAGATTCGTACTTTTAGTTAAGAAATTATCACTGGTTTGAAAGTTTCACTAATAGTTGGGAACTAGTTGTTTTTTTTTTTTTTTTTTTAAATTATTATTTTTAACTGAATATCTTCTCTAATTAAATATCACATTATATTAGTTAAAAATTAATCTTTTTCGTTAAATTTTGTTTGTTAATTAAAGATTTAAGTATTCTATTTTTTGTTTGAAAATATATATTTTAAATTGAATTTTATTTGTAAAAATTAATCTTCTTTGGTAAATATTCAATTATTCTAAGTAAAGATTCATCATTTTGGATGAAAATTTATCTCCTTGGTTGAAAATTATATATTTTTTTAACTGAAAATTTAACTATTCGATTTTTGGTTGTCAATTTATATTTTTTAATTGAAGATTCATGTACTTTGTTGAAAATTTTACTAAATTTTACATTTAAAAGAATCTATTAAACTGATTTTTTTATGGATGAACATGAAACTTTTATTCCTGAAAATGGGTAAAAGCTACTAAAATGATTTGTCTAACAAGCTCAAGTTGAAAGCAAAGTTACAATTTTATCAAAATATATTGTAAAAATATGTCCTATTTTTATATTTTGTCAAAATAAAAATAACTCTGGAAAGAGTGAACATTTTAAAAAGATTTTGGGCTCATTTTAAAGGAGTCTGCATAGCATTTTGCAAAATTTTCTCCCAAATTTCAATAAATAAGAATATATTGAATTTGAAATATTTTCGTGACACAGGATTGCTTCAAGGGCAATTGGAAGGAGCACAAAGTTCTACATAAACTAGCAAGTATGTGTAAATAATTTAAAAAAAATTAATTATTTAAAAAATATTTTAACGATTCGGATTTGGGGAGAGAATTTAATTGGTCAATTGAATTGTAGAGGGGGAAGGAAGCAATCAATCAAACGAGTACAATCCGTGGCCTCATTATCACTATTCTGGAAAATTGCGACCTTATCAGAAGGAAACGCGACGAATCGTACCCGTTTCCATTGGCCGTCCAGATTATGCAACTCATCCATCTGGAATTCCATTAAGTGAACAAGAAGTCCGAGGATCGTCTCAAATTAAAGTTTTGGACGATGAGGAAATCGAGGCGATGCGCGTTTCCTGCAAGGTATTTTACCGTTTTTTTTTATTTTCTTCAAATGAAATAGTTTATTATATTTTTAGGAGCCGCTGGCAGCGATATTTTTAATTTAAAGAAAATTTTTAAATCCCTTGAAATGCCATAAACCCCCTTGAAAACTTTGTAAAATTTTATGAAATCTGATGATATTTCCTGAAATCCTGAAAATTGATTAAAATTTTTTGAGAGATTTAAAAGTCCCTTGAAATCTTTGAAAACCCTTGCAGATTTTTTAAATCTTTTGCAAATTTCTTTGAAATCTTTTTAAATTCCTGGATAATTTTTTAATTTCTTGGAATCAATAAAAAAACAGAAAAATATTTCAAATGATATGAAATCTAATAAAATTCTGTAAAATTTTGTAAAGTTCTCGAATATTTATTTAAATTTTCTTGAAATCGTTAAAAATATTTGTTAATCCCTTCAATTTTTTTTATATTTTATGAATTATATGTAATCTTTCTAAAAAACATAAAAAATTCAAATTCTTTAAAATCGTTTTAAATCCCTTGAAAATTTTTTATTCTCTTGAAATTTCCTTGGAATTCTTTAAAATCCTTTAAAATCTTTCAAAATCCTTTGAAATCTATAGAGATCTTTTGAAATCATTTACAAATTTTTTAATTTGTTTGAAAATTATTTGGAATCTTTGAAATTACTTTGAAATTTCTTGAAAATTCGTTAATGGTTAATAAATCTGTTGAAGATTCCTTGTGATCCCTTAAAATTCTCTGAAATATTTTGAAAATTTTGTAATCTTTTAAAAAATCTTTGGAATTCTTTACATTCCTTCGAAATATTTTTAAATTCCTTGATAAAAATTCTAATCTGTTGAAAATTACTTGGGATTAAAAAACTCCTAAAAATTTCAAGTGCTTTGAAATCTTTTGAGATTTTTTGAAATTTTTTTAAATCGTTTGATATTTTTTAAATCTCTTGAAAATTCACTGGAGTTAAGAAACTAAAACATTTAAAAAATCCTTTGAAATATTTTTAAATTGCTTGAAATTTTGTAAATTGGTTGAAAATTACTTGAATTTAGAAAAATCCAAAACATTTCAAAACCTTTTTTATTATTTTGAAATCCTTGCGATTTTGTCAAGATATTGAAAATTCCTTAGAATCTTTTTAAAAAAATTTTAAATATTTGAAATCTTGTGAAATTTTTTGAAATCCCTAATAGCATTAAAATTATTTTTAAAAACTCTACAATATTTTAAATCCTTCGAAATATTTCGATATCTTTTGAAATCTCTTGGAAATTTTGTATTATTTTGAAGATTTTTGGAATTACATAAATTCTTTCAAATCTTTTGAAATCCCTTAAAATTTTTGTAATATTTTGAAAGCTTAACATCCAATCCTTTAAAATATTTTTAAATCCCGTGAAAATTTTTTAATCTCTTGAAAATTCCTTTGATTTAAAAAAACTGTAAAACATTTAAAATCTTTTAAAAGTGTATAAAGCTCTGGAAAATTTCTTTAAATCCCTTAAAATCCTTTTAAATCTTTTTAAATCCCTTGAAATCAATTAAAAGTTTTTTAATCTCTTGAAAATTCCTTGGATTTTAAAAAAATTCAAAAGATTTCTAATATTTTGAAATCCTATAAATTTTTCTGAAAATCCTTGAGATTTTATAAAGCTGTTGAAATTTCCTTGAACTCCTTTAAAATTGTCAACCCAGCAGATGAATTTTCAACAAAAAAATTAAATGTCTATCAATAAAGATAAATTTTTGAGAAAAAAATCGAATAGTTAAATTTTCAGTTGAAAAAATTAATTTTCAACAAAAAGAAACAACTTTTAACAACATATTAAAATTTTTTAAGCAAAGAATATAATGTTTAACTAAAGCAAATGCAACAGTTAAAGGTTCCAGTTAAAAAAATGGTCAATTTAAAAAAAAAACTTATTTCCAATCGAAGACAAAATATTATAAAAATATAAAATTCAATAAAATATAGAAATTTTAAAAAATGGCTGAACTTTCAACTGAAGATGATATAATCAGGTGAATTTTCATTTTTTTCAATTATTTTATTATTTTAGTTTACAATTTTTTGCAGTTTTCGACCAACAAATTTAGAAGTTTTTAAACAATTAAAAAAAATAAAAAACATTTTCTTAAGTTTTCTAGGAAAATTGAAAACGATTTTATATTAAAAAAAGTTTTAAGAGATTTCCAAAATTCTCAAGAGAGAATTTGGAATATTTTAAAGAAATGTTTTAAAATGTCCAAGGTTTTCTAAAAATTGTAGAAAAAGTTCGATAAATGTAATTTAAAATGAATCGAATTTTTCCTAAAATATTTAGAACATACTGCAAATTTTAAAAGATTTGCTTAAAATGTTTTAGATTCTTTTTTTGAAAATTTTGAAAACCTTTTCAAATCTATCAAAATATTCTGATAAAGTAATTTTTCAAGATGAAAAATTATTTTCAATTATCCTAGGAATCTTAGGGAAATGTTTTTATTCTTTTAAAGCCTTTTGAAATTCTTGAAAGGCTTGTAAATATTTTTATTTCATATCTGAAAAAATCTACAATTTATTTTAAATTAGGCTTTGGCTATTTGCACCGAAATTTTGGAAATTATTCGAAATCATTTCAAATTTTTAATTACATTTAAATCTTTTCAAAACCTAAAATGGCTCAAATTATTTCTCCATGATTTTAAAAGATATTTAGAAGTTCTTAAAAGATTTGAAAAATAATTTTAAATTTGTAAAAGTGTAAAAGAACTTCTTAAAATAATATAATTTTGAAAATTTTAAAGTTCATTGATTGATTGCTTAAAATTAGAAATAAAATCATAACGTGAATTTTATAGTTTTGGTACTGAATTTGAATCTTTGAATATTTTTAAATTTAAAAACTTCAATTTTAAATAATTTAAAATTCGAAAGTTCTACTTTGCGTGTTTCAATTTCTAGTTTATTTTTTATTATTTCAAATAAAAAAATGTTTAGCGTTAGAGTTCAAATTTTATAATTTTTTCGACCGTGAAAAATGTTTGCGAATTGGGAAAAAACCGGGACTTTTTTTCTTCGATTAAAAGGTCCTCTATTTTTAAAAAATGCTGGAAAATGAAACGAGTTTTTTTTCTAAAGCTTTCTCTTTTTTTTTAAATCTCTTTCCTGATTTATAGCTTGGACGAGAAGTTCTCGATGAAGCTGCAAAAGCAATCGAGGTTGGCGTGACGACCGCCGAGGTGGACAGGATCGTCCACGAGGCTTGTATCGAAAGAGACTGCTATCCATCTCCTCTCAATTATTATGAATTTCCGGCGAGCTGTTGCACTTCCGTGAATGAGGTGATCTGCCACGGTATTCCTGATAATAGGCCGCTAGAAGATGGTGACATTTGCAACGGTAACAATTTTCACAGCCTTTCGAAAACTCACGCTATTTTAAAAAGTTTTTTTCTTTTATCAAATATCTTTGATAAATTGAATAAGACAGTATTTCATTTAAAATTAAAAAATTTTCAAATCGTTTAATTTATTTAAAACAAAAAAAATTTATTTTCAACTATAAAAGATGCCCTTTTAATCAAATAATTTTAATTACTTTAAATTTTTAATATAATAGTTGATTTTTCGATCTAGAAAGATAATTTCACAACAAAAAAGTGTCATCGTTTATATTTTATTAATAAAAGATTAAATTCATAACAGACGAAACAGAATTTTAAAACATAAAAGGACGAATTTTCAACAAATCAAGATTTTTATTGAAAAAATAAATAAAAGTTTATCTAAATTGTTGAACCTTCAAGCCAAAAGACGAATTTTCTCTTTAAAAAAATTGAATTTTCAAACAAAAGGCATGACTTCAGCAAAAAATTTATTTTACAGGAAACTGATGCATTTTTACATAAGAAAAATGAAATTTCAAATCAAGAAAATTATTATTCTTTTTTTTTTTACCAAAAAGTGGACATTTCAACTAAAAAGGATTAATTTTTATAAATATAGAAGTGTTAAATTTAACATTAAAAAATTATTTAAAAAAGGCTTTTCCACTAAAAAGTTAAATTTTCAAATAAAGAAGAATATTGAGCAAAAACTGGCATTTTTATTTAAAAAAAAAATGAAATTTCTACTTAAGCAGGTGAATCTAGGAATTAAAAAGATAAATTTTCAAAAAAATAAGTTTCAATGAAAAAAAAATTGAATTTTAAACTCAAGAATAGGAATTTTTAACAAAAATGAAGACTTTTAATTTAAATTTTTGAATTTTATTATCAAAGAGTTACATTTTTATCCAAAAAAGATTAAATTTCTGTTAAAATAGATGATTTTTTTATCCAAAAAAATAAGTGTCTACGAAAAAAAATGAATTTGAAATTCAAAAAGGCGAATTTTGTCAACCAAAAAGGATGAATTTCTAAAAAAATAGTTGAATCCTGTACAAAATAGTTGTATTTTTATCCAAATAAGATGCAATTTGTACTAAAACGGAGGAATTTTTAATTAAAAACGACCAATTTTTGGGTAAAAGTTGAACTTTCATCCAGAAAAGATTTCAGTTGACTTTTTAAGATCAATTTTTCAAAAAAAAAGTTTCTACGAAAAAATTGAATTTTCAATCCAAGAAGACGAATTTTTTTCAACCAAAAAGGATGAATTTCTAACAAAATAGTTGAATCCTGTACCAAATAGTTGTATTATTATCCAAGAAAGATGCAATTTGTACTAAAACGAAGGAATTTTTAATTAAAAACGACGAATTTTTGGGTAAAAGTTGAATTTTAATACAGAAAAGATTTCAGTTCATTTTTTAAGATCATATTTTTAATAAAAAAAAAGTTTCTATGAAAAAATTGAATTTTCAATCCAAGAAAACGAATTTTTTTCAACAAAAAAGGATGAATTTCTAACAAAATAGTTGATATCTCTATCAAACTGTTACATTTTTATCCAAAAAAAGATGAAATTTGTACAAAAACAGACGAAAGATGAAATTTCTCTTAAAAGGGATGAATTTTTAATTTGAAAAAATTAACGTTTACATTTGAATTTTCATCCAGAAAAGATTTCAGCTCTCTTTTCAGCAGAAAAATATTATATTTAAATAAAAAGTAAATTTTCTACGACACAGCTGAATTTTCAACCAAAAAATATGACTTCAACAAAATGGTTTAATTAAAAAAAAACAGTTGCATTTTTATCCAAGAAAGGTGTAATTTCTTTTAAAGGAGTCGAACTTTAAAAACAAAAAGAGGAACTTCAAAAAAGAGTTGAACTTTCACCTTAAAAGTTGCATTTTGGCACAAGAAAAATAAAAATTATATTAAAAGAGGTGAATTTTTAAATTTAAAATACAAAATTTGAAGGAAAGAGTTGAATTTTTTATTAAAAAATAAATTTTCAACGAAATAGCAGAATTTTCAACCAAAAAGTATGAATTTGGAACAAAATTGTGGATTTTTCAACCAAATAGTTTGATTTTTTATCCAAGAAGGATGAAATTTCTTCTAAAATTGATGAATTAAAAAAAAACTTGAAAAAAAATTGCTAAAATTTTTTATCTAAAGAAGATATGAGCATAAAAGTCAAAATTTAAACCAAGAATTATGGCTTTTTACTAAGATTGTTAAATTTTCAACCAAGCATTTTTGCATTTTTGCATTTTTGCCCAAGAAAAAAGAAAATTCTTCTAAAACAGGTGAATTTTTAAATGAAAAAGACTGATTTTCAAAATTTTCAATTGACTTTTCATCACAAAAATACGAACATTAAACAAAAAGTAAATTTTCTAGGAAATAGTTGAATTTTCAAAAAAAAAAAAAAACAGTTGCATTTTTATCCAAGAAAACTGCAATATTTGTACTAAAAAGATGAACTTTTAAATGAAAAAGATAAATTTTCAGAAAAGTTTTCATCCAAAAAATATTTAAGTTGATTTGTCAGCACGTATTTTGTTTTAAAAGAACGACTTTTTTTGTATTCCAGTTAAATATTCATAATTTTACTTGAAAATTTATATTTTAGGTTAGAAATCAATTTTCTTGGTTGGAAATTAAACTTTTTTTGTTGAAAAAGGAGCTATTTAATTGAAAAATTGTTTTTTCTTTGGATAAAAAGGTATTTTTTAACGAAAATTGAACGATTTTATTAAAAATGTGTTTCTTCTTTGTAGAAAATTAATTTTATTGTTTAAAAATTCATCTTTTGGATAAAAATTCAAGTATTTTAGTTTAATATTCATCATTTTAGTTGAAAATTCATATTATAGGTTAGAAATAATAATTTTTGGTTGAAAATCTGTCCTTTTTTTAATGGAAATTCAACTAATTGGTTGAAAATTAATATTTTCTATTTAAAAATCAAACTATTTGTTTGAAAATGTATCTACTATATAAAAATTCGCCTTTTTTGTAGGAAATTAGTTGTTTTTTTTCTTCAAAATTGAAGAATTTGGATGAAAATTTGTATTGTTTAATTTAAAATTTAACTATTTCGTTGAAAATCTTCATATTTAAAAAAAGAGTCAATTGTAGGTTGAAAATTTTCGTTTTCTTTGCAAAAATGCATTTTTTTGTACTTAAAATGTAACTATTATTCCAGGTAAGTAAATCCCATCATTTTAGATGAAAATTCATCTCTGGTTGAACATTAATTTTTGTCTTAAAATTTAATTATTCAATTTTTGGTTGAAAATTCATATTTTTTTTGTAGAAATTAATCTAAAAATGTAACCATTTTTTTAAAAGTTAGTTCTCTATTGTTGAAAGTTATTTTTTTAGGAAAATAATTTTTTTTAACTAAATATTTAAATTATTCCAATTGAATATTCTTTAGTTCCAATTAAAATTGCATCTATTTTAAAATATTTCAAAATATTTTAAAGAATCCCAAGGATTTTTTAAAAGATAAAAAAAATTTTAAATTTTTTTGTTTAAATCCAAGGAATTTTCAAGAGAATTAAAAATTTTCAAAATATTTTAACGGGACTCGAAAGATTTTAAAGAATTTCGAAAGATTTCGAAGGATTTCAAATGTTTTAGAATTTTTCAACTCGAGCGAATTTTCAAGAGATTTCAAAGGATTTAAAAATATTCCAAAAAATTTGCAATAGTTTAAAAATTTGCAAGCGATTTCAAAATATTTCAAAGGGTTTAAAGGGTTTTCTAGGAATTGTCAATGATTTTAAATGTTTTAGAATTTTTTGAATCAAAGAAATTTCGAATAGATTTACACATTTTCAAGGGATTTAAAAAGATTTTAAAGGATTTGAAATATTTTAGAAATTTTGCAAAAGATTAAAGGGTAATTTTTAAAGGATTACAAAAATTTTCAAGGGATTTAAAAAAAAAAATTCAAAGGATTTCAAATATTTTTCAAAAGATTTCGAAGGATTTGAAATGTTTGGGAGTAATTTAAACTATTCTACGAAATTTTTAAAAGATTAAAAAATGTCCAGAGATTTGAAATATTTAAAAAGTATTTCAGGAGAAATGATTTAGTATTTATTTTTATGGATTCCAAGAAATAAAACAGTGATCAAGGAACTTAAAAATATTGTAGAGTATGTTAAGGAATTTCAAGAAATTTTAAAGAGCTTTAAAAAAATTCAAAGAATATTAAAATGTTGCAATAACTTTGCAAGATATTAAAACTTTTTCAAGGGATTTACAAAATTTTCAGGGGGTTTATAAATTGTTATAGAATTTGAAATGTTTTACCGTTTTTTGTTTTAAGGATTCCAATAAATTTTTAAGAGATTTGAAAATTAATAAGGAATTTAAAAAGATTTCAAAGAATTTTCAAAAGCTTTAGAAAATTTCCGGGGATTTCAAAAGATTTTAGAGAATTTTAATTGTTTTTTTTTCTAAGGATTTCTAAAAATTTTTAAGAGGTTTAAAAATTAATAAGGGGTTTTAAAAAAAATTTTAAGAATTTTTTTTAATTGAATTTTTTCTAATCGTCGCATCTTACCAATTATTTTTTTCCGGGAAAATATTCTCTACAACTCCACTGTTTCCAATTATGAAAGTAATTTTTTCTATTGCGGAAATCGTTAGAACCATTTTTTTCTTTAAGAAAACATTTTTTAAACAAAGAAATGTATTTTAAGATTATTTAGTTTTTTTTTAAATTGGAAGCAAAAAAATATGCTTAAAATAAATGTTCTTTTGTTGTGAATTTTATAATTTTTCATGCAAAAAATCATGTTTTGTATTTAAAATGACATCATTTATAATATTTCAATTCCTAAAATCATAGAAAAATTATTTTTTCAAGAGCTTTACAAAAATTCAAAGAATTTAAAAAATAAAAAAGAAAAGATTTCAATACATTTTAAAGTGATTAAGACATTTTCAAGGCATTTAAATTTTTTTAAAGGATTTTAAAAGATTTCTTGGATTTTGAAATGTTTTAGTGTTTTTTTTTTCAAGAAATTTTCATGAGGTTTAAAAATTAATAAGGGATTTAAAAAGATTTCAAATCATTGAAAGACACTTCAAGGATTTTTTTGAACATTTGGCTGGTTTAAAAAAAATTGTAATTTAATTATTTATGTTTTGGTTGACAATTTATCTTTTCAGGGGAAAATTAATTTTTCATTTAGAATTTAACTATTCCAGTTACGGATTCATCATTTTAATTGAGAATTTATTGCTTTGGTTAAAAATTTTAGTATCTTGTCGAAAATGTGTTAGTTTAAAAATTAATTCTTTTATTTTTGGTTGAAAATTAACCTGTTTCAGTTAAAAATTCATTATTTTAGTTGAAAATTTATTTTTTTCTTCTAAATTCGAATGCTGCAGTGAAAGATTAATTATTTCAGTCGAAAATTAATTATTTTTAGGTGAAAATTAATTTCTTAACTTAAAATTGAACTAATCCAGTTGAATATTCCTTCATTTTCGTTGAAAATTCATGTTTATTATTGAAAATTCCACTATTCCAGTTAAAGATTCTTAATTTTAATTGAAAATTTATCACTTTGGTTAAAAATTTGTTGGTTTAAAATTTATTATTCTGTTTTTGGTTGAAAATTGATGTTTTTTAGTTGACAATTCAACAATTCTAATGAAATTTTTTGTTGTTGAGAAAATCGATCTTCTTGGTTGAAAATTCAACTTTTCTAGTAACTAATGTAACTTTTTGTTGGTTTAAAATTTTATTATTTTATTTTTTGTTGAAAATTAATTTTTTTTTAGTTAAATACACAACTATTTTGTTGGATAATTGTCATTTTTAGGAGAAATTTAATCTCTTTTGTTGCAAATTCAACTATTCCATTTAAAAAATCATAATTTTAATTGAAAATTTATCACTTTGTTTGAAAATTTAACTATCTGGTCGCAAATTTGTTGGTTTAAAATTAATTATTCTGTTTTTGGTTGAAAATTGATATTTTTTAGTTAAAAATTCAACAATCTTATTGAAAATTTGTATTTTTTTGGAAAAAATCAAGGTTCATCAATTTTATTGA
Organism: Acraspis erinacei; assembly: GCA_035041075.1. Taxonomy (NCBI): domain Eukaryota; kingdom Metazoa; phylum Arthropoda; class Insecta; order Hymenoptera; family Cynipidae; genus Acraspis; species Acraspis erinacei. The sequence goes on along the minus strand of JAWWLR010000054.1, from coordinate 70,115,259 downwards.
AAATTTGTAAGTTTGGTTTAAATTTTACTATTTCGATGAAAGTTGGTTGATTTTGTTGGTTTAAAATTTGATTATTTTATTTTTGATTGAAAAATTAATTTTTTTTAGGTAAAGATGCAACTATTTTGTTGAAAACTTGTCATTTTTAGGAGAAATTTAATCTCCTTTGCTGCAAATTTAACTATTCCATTAAAAAAATCATAATTATAATTGAAAATTTATCACTCTAAAATTTAATTATTCTAATTATGGTGAGAAATTTCTATTTTTTAGTTGGAAATTCGACTATTTTGTAGAAAATTGGTATTTTTTAGTTGAAAATTGACATCCAGGCTTAAAAATTCAACTATTCCAGTTAAAGATTTGTAATTCTAATTGAAAATTTATCACTTTAAATATTAATTATTCTATTTATGGTTATAAATTTATATTTTTTAGTTGAAACTTAACCTCCAGGCTTAAAATTTCAACTATTTTACTTGTAGATTCATCATTTTAATTTAAAATTTATCATTTTAATTGAAAATTTGACTATCTGGTCGAAAATTTGTTGCTTTAAAATTTAATTATTCCGTTTTTGGTTGAAAATTGATCTTTTTTCGTTGAAAATTCAACTATTTTGTTGAAAATTTGTCTTTTTTTGGGAGAAAATCGATCTCCTTGGTTGAAAATTCAACTTTTCAGTTCAAGGTTCATCATTTTTGTTGCAAATTTACAGATTTGGTTTAAATTTTACTATTTCGACGAAATTTAGTTGATTTTCTTTTTTTTAGAATTTGATTATTTTATTTTTTGTTGAAAATTAATTTTTTTTAGTTAAAAATGCAAGTATTCCATTTAAAGAATCATAATTTTAATTGAAAATGTATCACTTTGTTTCAAAAATTTTACTATCTTGCCGAAAATTTGTTAATTTTGTTGGTTAAAAATTTAATTATTCTATTTTTGGTTAAAAATTTATACTTTTTTGTTGTAAATTCAACTATTTTGTAGAAAATGTGTATTTTAAGTTGAAAATTAACCTCTAGGCTTAAAAATTTAACTATTCCATTTAAAGATTTATAATTTTAATTAAAAATTTATCACTTTAATTGAAAATTTGACTATCTGCTCGAAAATTTGTTGGTTTAAAATTTATTATTCTGTTTTTGTTTGAAAACTGATCTTTTTTAGTTGAAAATTCAACAATTTTATTGAAAATTTGCCTTTTTTGGAGTAAATGGTTGATAATTCAACTTTTCTAGCTCAAGATTCATCATTTTTATTGAAAATTTGTAACTTTGGTTTAAATTTTACTATTTCGACGAAATTTAGTTGATTTTG
>JAWWLR010000054.1:70081109-70100180 GCA_035041075.1 Acraspis erinacei | reverse complement strand
GAAAAAAGAATTTTTAACAAAATAGTCGAACTTTCAACTAGGGAGGGTGCATTTTCAACTAAAAAAATTTATTTTCCAGCCAAAAAGAAGTTATAAAAAGAAAAACAGTTAAATTTTCCACAAAAGAATGGCTTTTTATCAAAATAATTTAATTTTGTAACAAAATAAATTAATTTTCAATCAGATAGTTAATTTTTTGATTAAAAAACATTGTTAAAAAATAAATAAAAAGAATTTTCAAGAAAGTAGTCAAACATTTATACAAAAGATTTTCATAATTTAGCCGATTCGATTGATTTGAAAAATGCGACGGCTCTCTAAAATAAAAAATTATACCAGGAAGAATCTCGAGATACCTGGAAAAATGTGGAATTTTCAGGGAATTATTTTCCAGGATTTGAGTAGAAACCCTGATTATAATCATTTGTAGTTTTCCAGTGTACAGTCTTTTCGAAGAAAATTTGATCTTGTTAGTGTAAATACTCGTTCTAGAGTATTTAATTTATTTTTTTAAATATTGCAGTCTACTATTAACACGAAACTTAAAATTAAATAAATTAAAATTACGAGTTGTATTTACAAATCAACACATACATCAATGCTGCGAGATCACTTGCCGGTTTTTTTTAGCCGTGTCCCGAATTCGGTACCGGCACTTTGTTCGTAGGAGGCTTCCTCGGAGGTGGATTTGTTTGAATTATCAGGATTCTCCGGCTCTTCGTTTTCGTACTCGTAGTCTTCATTGACGGGAACCTTTTCTCCGGATTCTGATTTTTCTTTATTTTCTCCGTACTCTTCGTTATCGGGAACCATTATTCTTAGTGGATGTTTGTCATCTTCGTCCTCTTGATTATTATTTTGTCTTGGTTGCTGATAACGCTGTTGTTGGCGGTATCTTTTTTCGTATTCTTCATTTTCCTAGAGGATTTCATCAAATTATTAATTTAATTAATTTTTAGAACTTTTCTGAAACAAAAAACTGAAATCCTCAAATAAAACAGATTAATTTATTGATCAGTTGTTGCAAAAAGATGAATTTTCTACGAAACAGTTTCATTTTTAACCAAATAATTAAATTTTCAACCAAATATATGCATTTTCAAACAAGTAGATTAATTTTCTACCAAAAAAAGAGAAATTTCAAACTGAAATGATGAATTCTCGACGGAAAATGTAAAAGTTAATATTTCAATCTAATGAGATGTTAATTTTAAACAATTTTTCAGCAATATAGATTTTAATTTTGATTTTTACAAAAAGAAATTAATTTTTAAACAAAAAACGTTTTTCAAATAATTTTTAATACAAAATAAAAAGTTTATTATTTAGGTTTCTGTGTGTATTTGATTTAAGGCTTTAAGAAAATTCAAAAACATTTTTGAAGATTTCAGATTTGTCGAAAAATTATCTAGAAAAATTCTAAGGATTTTTATTTATCTTACAAGATTAAAAAAAATTATAGGAAAAAATGAGAAATTTTTGAAGGTTGGAAAAATTTGTCAAACAAAGTATTAATCTTCTGTATTGATTTTTAAAAATTTCGGAAAACTTTTGTAATGTTTTAAAATCTTTTTAAATATTCCTTTTAAATAATTTTTAAAAACAAATATTCACTTTAAATATTTCCGTGATATTTTTTATTGAAAATTTAAATATTTAGTTAAAAAGTCAGTTTCTTTTTCGAAAATTCACCTTTTTTGTTAAAAATTTTGGTTAAAAATTTAATTACTTTGTTGAAAATTCTGTTTATTTTGTTAACATTTCATTCTTTGTCGAAAATTTAACTGCCTTGTTACAACATTCTTTTGGCTGGAAAATTAATTATTTTATTTGAAAATGCTGTTTGAAAAATGGACTTATTTTGTTAAAAAATTAATTTTTTTACTGAAAATTTGACCATTCTTTTGGAAAATCAGTTTTTTCAGTTGAAAATTTAACTGTTTCTTTAAAAGTTTGACTTTTTGGCGCGACAATAATTATTTTAGTTGAACATGCTGGTTAAAAATTGAACTGTTTTGTTTAAAATTATTTGTTTTACTGAACATTTAACTTTAAAATTAATTTATTTTGTTAAAAATTTAATTATTTTGGCAAAAAGCTATTTTTATCGAAAATTTAACTGTTTTGTTGAAACTTCTTTTATGCTGGAAAATTTATTATTTTGGTTGAAAATTTATCCCCCTGGTTGAAAGTTGGACTATTTTGTTGAAAATGATTTTTTTTGCTGAAAAATTTAATTATTTCTTTGAACATTCATTTTTTTAAATTTCATTATTTTGTTAGAAAGTCATTTTTTGTCGAAAATTTAACTGTATTGTTGGAAATTTATCTTTTTGACTGAAAAATTAATTATTTTAGCTGAAAATGGATTCTACTATTTGAAAATTGTACTATTTTTTTGAGAATTATTTTTTTTATTTGTCTGAAAAATAATTTTTTAACTTAAAATCTAACTATTTGTTTCAAAATTAATTTGTATTGTTAAAAATTTTATTATTTTGTGGAAAGTCCTTTTTTCATAGAAAATTGAACTATTTCCTTGAAGATTTGTCTTTTTGGCTGGAAAATTCATTTTGTTTTTTCGAAAATTTAACTCTTTTGTGGAAAATTCGTCCTTTTGGATTGAAAATTCTTCATTTTATTTGAAAATGCATTTTCCTGGTTGAAAATTTGACTATGTTGAAAATTATTGCCATTTCCGTAAAAAATAATTTTGTTTACTGAAAATTTGTTTCTTTTAAAATTACTGTTTTTTGTTAAAAATCTAATTACTTTCTTGAACAGTTTTCTTGTTGTTGTAGAAAATTAAACTCTTTTGTGGAAAGTTCGTCCTTTTGGATTGAAAATTCATCATTTTATTTGAAAATTTGATATTTTGTTCAGAATTTTTTTTTCTTTTTGTTGAAAATCATTTTATTTTAACTTATAATTTGACTGTTTCTTTTAAAATTAACGTCTTATTAAAAATGTAATTACTTTTTTTTAAAGTTATTCTCTGATAGGAAATTTAACTGTTGCGTTAAAACTTAGTTCTTTTTGTCTGAAAAATACATTATTTCAGTTGAAAATTCCCATGGTTAAAAATTTTACTATTTTGATAAAAATTATATTTTTACTGAAAACTTAACTATTTGTTTGAAAATTAATTTTTTTATTAATAATTTAATTATTTTGTTAAAACGTTATTTTTCGAAGAAAATTTAACTAATACGTTGAAAAATGGTCTTTTTAGGTGGAAAATTAATTTTTGTAGTTCAAAATTAGTTGAAGATTTGACTATTTTATTAAAAATTCATCTCTTCAGTTGAACATTCACTATTCAATTACTTTTTTTTTAATTTAACTGTTGCGTTGAAAATTTGTTCTCTTGGAATTTTACTACTTTCTTAAGAATTCTTTTTATTTTTGATGAAAATAATTTTTTTACTGATAAATTAACTATTTGTTAACAAATTTATTTATTTTGTTAAAAATTCAATTATGTGGTCAAAAAGTCATTTTTGTCGTCGAAAATTCAATTTTTCTGTTGAAAATTTTTTCTGTTGGATTAAAAATGTAATATTTTAGTTGAAAATGCATGCTGAAAATTTTATTGAAAAATTAACTGTATTGTTAAAACTTCCTTTCGGCTGGAAAATGAATTATTTTAGTTGAAAATTCTAGTTGAAAATTGGACTATTTTGTTGAAAATTATTTTTTTTTTCACTGCAAATTTCACTATTAAAAAAAAATTTATTTTGTTGAAAATTTAACCACTTTGTTAAAAAGCCTTTTTTGTTTTCAAATAAATAATTATTAAAAAAAACTCATGTTTAAAAAAATTCGTCAAAAAATTAACTTTAGTGATAAAATTTTATCTTCGGCTGGAAAATTCATTATTTTATTTGAAAATGATGGTCGGAAATTGGACTATTTCGTTGAAAATTATTTCTTTTACCAAAAATGTAAGTATCTGCTTGAAAATTAATTTATTTTGGTTAAAAATTTAATTATTTTGTCAAAAGGCCATTCTCTTTTTGTTGAAACTTCTTTTATGCTGGAAAATTTATTATTTTGTTTGAAAATGCATCCCCTGGTTGAAAATTGAAGTATTTTGTTGGAAATTATATTTGTTTTGCCAAAAACTGAATTACTTCTGTGAAAATTCATTTTTTTTTAATTTTCTCATGTTGTTATAAAGTTATTTTTTGTCGAAAATTTAACTGTATCGTTGGAAATTTATCTTTTTGACTGGAAAATTAATTATTTTTTAGTTGAAAATGCATCCTACTAGTTGAAAATTGTACTATTTTGATGAGAATTCTTTTTTTATTTGTTTGAAAAATAATTTGTTTCATTTAAAATTTAACTATTTGTTTGAAAATTAATTCAGTTTGTTAAAAATGTTATCATTTTGTTAAAAGTCTTATTTTCTTAGGAAATTTAACTATTTTCTTGAAGATTTTTCTTTTTGGCTGTAAATTCATTTTTTACGATAGTTTAACTGTTGTTTTGAAAATTTGTTCTTTTGGATTGAAAATTTATTATTTTATATGAAAATGCATTTTCGTGGTTGAAAAAAGACTATTTTCTTTAAAATTATTGCCTTTTCCGTAAAAAAAATAATCTTGCTTACTGAAAATTTAACTGTTTCTTTAAAAATGAATATTTTTTGTTAAAAATGTAATTACTTTGTTGAAATTTTTTGTTGTTGTAGAAAATAAACTCTTTTGTGGAAAATTCCTCCTTTTGGATTGAAAATTAATTATTTTGTTGGAAAATGCAGTTTCCTGGTTGAAAATTCTTTTTCTGTTTGTTAAAAATCATTTTTTTAACTTCAAATTTATCCGTTTCTTTAAAAATTAACGTCTTGTTAAAAATGCAATTAATTTTTTTTTAAGTTATTCTTTGGTAGGAAATTAAACTTTTTTGTGGAGAATTAGTCTTTTTGGATTGAAAATTCATTATTTTATTTCAAAATGCATATTCCTGGCTGAAAATTTGATATTTTGTTGAAAATTCTTTTTCTCTTTGTTGAAAATGACTTTTTTAAACTTATAATTTAGCATTTTCTTTTTAAAATTAACGTTAATTAAGAAAATTGAACTGATGTGTTGAAAATTTGTTTTGTTTTTCTGGAAAATTCAATACTTTAGTTGAAAATTCCGGCGGTTTAAAATTTTACTATTTTGTTGAAAATAACTTTTTACTGAAAATTTAACTATCTGTTTGAAAATTAATTTTTTTTATTAAAAATTTCATTATTTCGTTAAAAAGTGTTTTTGTTTTCGACGAAAATTTAACTGTTATGTTGAAAATTTGTCTTTTTAGGTAGAAAATTCATTATTTAACTGATAATTAAACTATTCCATTTTTGGTTGACAATTTATCTTTATTATTTAAAAATGTATGTATTTTGTTAAAGATTCGTCCTTTTGGATTAAAAATTATTTTTATTATGGTATTATGGTAGAAAAGCAATATTTTTCTGTTAAAAATGAGCAAATTTTTAAAAGTTTATTCTAAAAATTGATAATTTTTTTCTGTTTGTAAGAAATTATGTTATAAAAATGTAGAATAAAATGCTGGTCTTTAAATATTGATGATCAGGGAAAAGAGAAAATTGGTCAGCGAAAAATGGGACAACAGTGAGGAAATTTTGCAATTGAAGTTTTTTTTGTAAACTATAAAAAATTACCTGTTCCTGACGAATTTGTTGTTCTCTAAACTTCTGTTGTTGGTAGGTTTGCTTGAATTTGTCCTCAAATCGCTGCTGCTGATCGTAACTTTCCCCTTCTCCCTCTCGTTGTTCATTGACTCGATAGGATTCGTCTTTGTGATTCTCAGGTACGAGCTCGTCTTGTTGGAATTCTTGTTGTTTTTTTAATTGACCAATAAGGTGACTATTCACATTACCAGCAGCTGCGAGAGCTGCCAGTTTTTCCGCCGCTTCTCTATTTGGAAGTGTCGTGTAAAACCGAGAGGATACACTGCTGGGGTTGTTTACCTTCAAAACGAGGAGAAATATATAAATTATATTTAAATAAATTTTACATTAATACATGGGCATTATTGGAAATGAAATAATTATTTTTGAAAACCAAAACTTACTTGAAAATGTACATTTTGAACGGAAACCGGAAGAATTACATTTACAGTTAAAATAATTAATTTTCAACCAAGAAAAATAAAATTTTCAAAAAAAATAGTTAAAGTTTTAACCAAAGTGAGGAGTTTTTGTCCAAAATTTGAATTTACAACCCAGAAATATACATTTTCTGCGAAATAAATAAATTTCCAACGAAATAGATATATTTTCCACCAAGGAGTCTATCAAAAAAGATAAATTTTTAACAAAAAATGGAATACTTAAATTGATCAACTAGAAAATTCGTTTTCAAGAAGAAAACCTAATTTTAAACTAAAGAAATAAATTTGCAGCCGAAAAGATTAAGTTTTTACTAAAAAAAAACATCAATTCTTAAGAAAATGAATGATTTCTCAACCAAATTCTGATTTTTTAAAATAATATTCAAACTTGTAGTTAAATTTTTAACTAAATGGATAAATTCTCACCCAAGAAGGTGAATTTATACTAAAACACATGAATTTTCAACCTACTATTAAAATTTTAAAGGAATTTTAAACCTAATAATTAAATTTTCAACCAAAAATGTGAATTAGTCACAAAGAAGATAAAAGGTAGAAGATTTCTCTTTTCCAATATTTTAATTGCTTTATTTAAAATGAAAAAAATATTTTTGATAACCAAAACATACTTGAAAAGATAAATTTTGAACAAAAAATGGAAGAATTACATTTACAGTTAAAATAATTAATTTTCAACCAAGAAAAACAGAATTGTCAAAAAATATTTTAATTTTCAATCAAAAATAGTTGAATTAAGTCAATAAATATAAAATATCAAAAAATTATTGGAATCCTTAATCTAAAGAAACTAATTTTCAAACCAAAAAGACAAATTTTTGACAAAAAAGTTGAATTTACAATCCAAAAACATGCATTTTCTACGAAATAAGTAAATTTCCTACGAAATTTACGAAATTTTTAACAAAATGATTGATTTTTAACCAAATTTATAATTTTTAAAGCAAAGAATTCCAACCTATAGTTAAATTTTGTACTAAATAAATTAATTTTCTTCCAAAAATATATAATAGGGGAGAATAACTCTTTTCCAATATTTTAATTACTTTATTTAAAATGAAAAAATTATTTTTGATAACCAAAACATACTTGAAAAGATACCTTTTAAACAAGAAAATGAAAGAATTACATTTACAGTAAAACAATTTGTTTTCAACCAAGAAAAATAAAATTAAAAAAAAGAAGTTAAATTTTTAACCAAATTGATGAATCTTCGATAAAAAAATAAATTCCCAACTGTCATAGTTGATATTTTCACTAAAAACATATTAATTTCCAATCAAAAATAGCTAGATCAAACCAAAAAATCTGAACTTTCCACAAATTATTGGAATCTTTAAATTAGAGAAACTAATTTTCAACCACAAGGGAGGAATTTTTGACAGAAAAAAGTTTAATTTGCAACCAAGAAGAATTAACGTCAACTAAAAAGATAAATTTTCGAAAAAATGGAATACTTACATTTTCAGTTAAAAAATTAGTTTTTAATAAAAAAATCTATTTTTGATCTAAATAAATAAATTTTCTACCAAAAAAATAAATTTTTTGCAACCAAATAAATGAATTTTCATCCAAAAAGATTGATTTATACCAAAAAACATGAATATTTAAACAAATACTAAATTTTTAAAGGAATTTCTAACCTAATAATAAAATTTTCCAACAAAAAGGTGAATTAGTTACAAAGAAGATTAATGTTCTACAAGAAAACATTTTAAGATTTTTAAAAATATAGAAAATTTCAACCAAGAATGATTTTTCAGTCAATAATGAAAAAAACTCTCATTCAAAATTTTCAATTTTCAAGACAAAATACGAGTTTTGGAAAGAAAATTAATTTTTTAAACCAGAAGAATTTTCAACACAAAAAATACCAGTTTATAAAAAATTTAATTTTCAACTGAACAAAATAAATTTTCTATCAAAAATGATTTTTTTCAGTAAAAAAAAACCTTTAAAAAATATATTCCACAGACCAAAAATAGAATATTAAAATTTTTATTAAAAAAATTAATTTTCAATAAAAAAAAACTAATTTTTATCCAAACATATTAATTTTCTACCAGAAAAACATGAATTTTTAACAAAATAAATTAACTTTTAACCAAAAGCAGGCCTTGAGCTCACTTTAGAGATAAAAAAGTGTAAATAGTGCCCCAAAAAATAGTAGCAAAATAGTGTAATAAAATTCCTTTTAAGTATTAATAATGAGCTTCAATTTTTAATTAAAATATAATTTTTCTATATATAAATTATCAAAATCCCTATTTATTTATTGCGGGTTTCACACTCCTTCCGCGTTTTCTCATATTTCTACTTAATATTCAAATGAATTAATAATAGAAATATTAAATTTTTCTTTAAGAATTCATTTTTTTAATTTAAAAAATGTCATTATTTGCTTCAAAATTGAATTGTTTCATAGAAAATTCAAAATTTTGGTTGAAAAATAGTTTTTTTTCGTTTAAAAGTATGTTTTAAACTGAAAATTTAACAATTTGTCATGCAAATTATTTATTTTGCTAAATTTGGCTAAATTAAGTTTCTTTTGATTAAAAATTAATTTTTTAACTGAGAATTTAACTATTCGATTTTTTGTTGAAAAATAATCTTTTCTAGTTGAAAATTCATTTAAAAATATATTTGGTTAATTCGTATTTTTTGGTAGAAAAACAATTTTTTTGTTTTTTAAAAATGCAGCTGTATGGTTAAAAATTACACATTCAGTTCGAAATATATATTTTCGAATTGCAAAATTGTACGGTTTTGTAAAATTTTAAATATTAATTTTATTTGTTTATTTATTTTTTAAGTTATATAAATATAAGTTTGCTTAGATTTTTGAGAAAATTCAAAAAGTTTATTGAAGATTTCAGATACTAATGTCGAAAAAGCCAAATTTGGTATTTTACAGTATTTTACAAAATTTTAGAAAAAATTCGAGTCAGCTTAAAAGATGTTTAGGACTTTTGCAAGTGTGGATGAAATTACAAAAATATATAATAATACATTTTCAAAAATATTTCAAAGTTATAAAATATTTTTAATCTCTTCAAAACTTCTTGAAATTCAAATTTGTTTAAAACTAACTTTAATTATTTATAAAATTTGGAAAAATCTTTAAAAATTAAAAATATCGCATTTGAATCCTCCAGATTTTTTTCGAAATTTTGAGAAATCTTTTCAAATGTTTTGATATCTTTTTAAATTTCCTTTAAAAATTAGGTTTTAAAAAGAAAATGGCATTTACAGTTTTTCCAGAAATCTTAAGAAATTATTTTTATCATCTTGAAATCTCTCAAAATACTTAAAATCCTTCAAAATGAATTCTAAAAATTATTCGAATTTTTTCTAAATTTGTTTCAAAATTCTGCAGTTAGAAAAATGTCCTTAAAGAGTCTCAAAATTATTGTTTGAAAGCTTCAAAGTTTTTCTTCAAAATCAACAAGAATTTAAAAGTTGTTTAATTTTTTTTCAAATCTTCCCAACATTTATATTATTTTCTAATTTTTATAAAACCTCTAAAACTTTGAAATATCTTTTAAATTAATTTAATTTTCCTAAAATTGTTTCAAATTCTGCAAAATACAAAAAAAAGGCCCTAAAATCTTCCAGATTGGCTTGTGCCTCAATCATTAGAAATTTTGATCAAATATCTTATTGTCGGTACTGAAGATTTTCTGAATAGAAATGTTATTCAATATTCTTTATTTTTTTAATATGATAATCTGGAATATAATATGCTTTTCTAGAATATTCTAGAATGTTCTGAATTCTGGCGTGCTAAAAATCGTATAAGATATTCTAAAAATCTGGAATATGTTTGATTTTTCTAGAAAATTATAGTTTGTGTCGAACATTTCTAGAATTCTGAAATGATATTGAATTTTCTAGACGATTCCGGAATGTTCTAGAATGTTCTAGATAGAGATTTTTGAAATAAAAAAACTATTCTTTTTATAAAATTCTCTGGAAGTTCTTACATTTGCTTCACTTTCTTAGAATATTCTACACTGTTCTTCATCAATCTAGAATCTTCTACAATGTCTAAATATTTTGGAATTTTCTATAATAGCTTAGAATTAGATTCAAGATTGTTTTTTATTAAAAATATTAATCTGGAATATTGTATGATGCAATATTCTTGAATTTTCTAGAATGCTCTAGAATATTATGAAATGTTCTGACGTCATATTTAAATAAAATATTCTCGAAGTTTCTAGAATTACAAATTTATTCAACAATCTGGCAATCCATTGACCATTTTGTAGTATCCTAGGAATAAGAAGTAGAAAAAAATGGGATCACTGTAAAGCCTATTTATATTATTATGCTAGAATCTCTTACCTTATTATAATAGGTCGACTGTCCTCTCTGATTCAAAGTCTGCTCATACTCAATGTTATTTTCCTGCTGATCCGAGACCTCAGCTGGATAATTAAACTCCTCATTCGTCCTAAGAGCACTATTAACATCCCCAGTTCCTGCAGACTCTGGTTCCAGATTGTAATCAGCAGTGACTCTACCAGATCCGTAATCTTGTCCAATCAGTATCTGCTGCTGAGGACGTTGATTCTTCTTTTTATTAGCTTGTTCATCATAATTAAAGGAATGCATCTGAGGTTGCGAGAACCTAGTCACACCATTAGAATCGGTTTGGAAGAATTGACCTAGTTGTTGCTGAAGAATGTGTTGCTGAAGCTGGGGTTGTTGACCACTTGTGTACTGTTCAGGGAGTTGTTGGGGGAAATTATTCAACAAGTCATAAAGTTGAGTGGCTGAGAGAGGAGGTCCAGCTGGAGCTGGGTGTCCTACATGCAGGTCAGGGAGCTGTTGTCCTCCAATTGTTGCCTGACTAGCTGTTCCTGGGAAACCAACTGAGAGGGAACTGTGAAGATTTGTTTGCATAGGAAGACTCGATTGTCCGAATTGAATGGTGTTGGTTCCGATAAGTCCAGTGTTTGAGGGAGAATGATTTAGATAGACTTCGTTTGCTTGAACCTCAGGATTGATGACTGTTGAGACTCTTGTAGAATCATATTCAGGAGTGTAGTAGGCCGGAGGTACCGTATGGTAATCTTTAATGTTGTTGTCATTCGTTTCTGTTACTTCATATTGATGCTGAGATTGCAGAGTTGGAGATGGACTTGTCACTGGTCTTTGTGTTACGCTCGTTCCTGCTTCAAATGATAAAAAGCTCTAGTTGAAAAGAATTTTTCTTAACTTGTTATCATGCTGTTGTCAGGTTTTTTGATATTGCTAGGACGCCAAAGTTTGTGAATTTTGCTAAAGAAGATGTTTTACAGCACCGAAAAGATATTCTAAAACTTGAAATACTGTCTCAGGTAGGTCTTCATTTAATTTTGTTGCTTGTTATCTTAATATGTTTGTATATTTAAATAATATACAAATGAAGTCACTTTACTATTTATAAAAAAAAGAATGGAAGATGTAAGCTTTGGGGAAAACATTATTCAGGCAACGTTTTAACAGCACTAAAGACCATCCTTAAAATTGCCCAAAATCCAAGCTGAAAGTTAAAAAAGAACCAATACTCTGCCGAGGACATAAAGAATGTGTAAAATGAATTTAATATTAGCCAGGAAACTATAATTGAGATAGTTTCTGTATTTCGTTTTGCTAGTAAAATCAAGAAATTTATTGAACAACATCTAAAGACGAAAGTGCTACTGCCTCCTGAGTATCTACTTTTGATGAAATCCTTGTTTATTGTACCAACTTGGAAGGCTTAATCAAATATAAGAGAAAAACTGCAATCTTCCAACGTGCATCTTGGGACTGACATTGACAGTGTTGGAGGTTTTCTTAAGCTATGTTTGTCAATGCAGTGATCAGAAGATGCTGAACAAGGTGAAGTTTATCATCGAAGATAATAAGAGGGAATCAAAGAAAACCGATAAAAAAATTTGGAGGTAAAAAACTGTCCATACATGGACTGGTGCCGAGCTGTGAGGAGAATTTGGTGAATGTTTCACCGGTCAACGATAGACACCGATTGTTTTGGGGAGACCATTGTTGCTGACCTAAAATTGCTAATATTATGACTGGTATCATATCGCATAGCCATAGCAGTCTCTACCGATGTACTTGGTGCCATGAAAAGAATCTACCGATGTAGCTGGTACCATGGAAAGAAAAATAAACTGAGAGAGGACTTTGAGAATCATTTGTAATAAGAGAATACTATGATAAATGGCAAGCAACAGGTGAAAACGTTTGCCGAGCTAATAAATACAAGAACTGTAATTATCCGCCGATATTTTTCACGGCTAGTGAACAAAATGACGCTGTTCGTCATAATTAGGCCTCCTGAGCTACATCTGATGATTGATATGAATACCTTATTCAGCCACATGAAAGCTGGAGGCATATCTCTATCAATTTCTAAATTCTGAGTCCAAGGTCTCTATCACTGCTTCTAAGAAAAGCTACTTTGATCTTTAAAAATATAGAAAAAGACCATCTTATGATGTCCTTCATTTTGGCATAAACTACTCGGGCTCTCAAAAAAGAATTAGCAAACAATCGAGATAGACAAGCACCTATTCAATGAAAGTTGGTTTAAACTAGGCGTCTGTTATCAAAAGGTACTGGTAAATTTCAACAAATTTAAGAAATTAAGTACCGCTAACTGGGGAAAAGCAGCAAAACTTTGATTCTGGATTTGTGAATCCGAAATTATCTTCTTATAGAAGAAGCGATATTGCGTTTTAAATACAGAATCAAGAGTGCGCAAACTTTGAAAAAAGTTCTGATGGAAGCATAAATTCTGTTGCATCTTGATTTTTTGTGGCCTTTCAGCTATCCAAATGATCAGTTGTCCAAATTAGAAACGAAGGTCAAAGCTTCAGCTGGGTTGTTGTGGAAAATAAGGAATCTACTACTTATTTGATTATCGATTTAGTTTGAGAAAAACTTTGTTACCTGGAAAATGGATATTATTCGACTCGTATGGCCTTCGCGGTGAATGGTCCTCGTGGTGTATCTTTTCAGATGCCTGTGATTCCACTAGATTGTATGGCTTATCAGCAGGACTTAAATTCGGAGCAGGAATCGTGTGAATGGGTCCTTTGTCGTCATCAATAGGACCTCGATGAGAGGGTGGGATTATAACAGCTTCTGGTCGATATTCCGGACTGTATTCAGGAACTTTGCTCAGTGAATGAAACTCTTTCACTGGTGGACGTTGAGGTAGAGTTGCGTGATTGTTAAGAACGCCCATTGCAGGAATCTGATGAGTTTTCCATCCGTTGGGTACAACGTTGAATACAGGAGGACGTCGAATTCTGTGACGAAAAATGCCAAGTTTTAAAAATGCGGTAAGCGGATTAGTTAAGCGGATAAGCGGTTAAGTGGATTTCCCAGAAATACAGGTTTATTACAGGTGGATTACAAGTGGACTGCAAGGGGATTATCTAATATTGCAAGTAGATTACAATTAGATTACCATGGATAAGAAATGGATTACCTTAGATCACAAGCGGATTTCTCAGAATTACAACTAGATTACTGTGGATTAATGAAGATTAACGTGGTTTACACAAGATTACAAGTGGATTTTCAAGATTACAAGTGGATTACACTGGATTACGAGTAGATTAATTAAAATTACGAATATATTTTCCAAGCTTAGAAGTGCATTACTCAGGATTAGAAATGAATTTCCTAGAATGAAAAGTGGATTACTTAAGATCACAAGTGGATTTTGCAGGATTACAAGTTGAATACACTGGATTATAAGTGGATTACAGTGTTTTACAATTAGAGTAGATTACGCATAATTAGAAGTGAATTACCTTGAATTGAAAATGGATTACTTAAGATTGCAAGTGGATTTTCGAGGATCACAATCGGATTACTTAAGATTACAAGTGGATTTCTCAGGATTTCTCAGGATTACGCTGGATTAATTGATATTACAAGTGGATATTCTAGGATTACAAGTGGATTGATCAGTATTAGAAGTGAATTTTGCTGGATTGCAAGTCGATTCCTTAAGATTACAAGTGGATTACATAATTTTATAAGTGGATTTCTTAGGATTACAAGTATATTGAGAATTATAAGTGAATTACGCCAGATTGCAAATAAAGTACCCCAGATCAATTGAGGTTACAAGTGGATTTTCCATGATTACAAGTGGGTTACTCAGGATTAGAAGTAAATTACCTAGGATTACAAGTGAATTACTCAGAATTAGAAGTGAATTACTCTGGATTGCAAGTGGATTACTCTGGATTATAAGGTGCCTATTCAATGCTACAAGTGGATTACCCAGAATTACAAGTGGATTTACCAGGATTACAAGTAGAATACTCATAATTAGAAGTAAATTACCCAGGATTGAAAGTGGATTACTGCGTATCACAAGGGTATTACTTAAGTTTACAAGAGGATTACCCAGGATTACAAATTGATTACTTAGAATTCGAAGTGAATTACTGTGGATTGCAAGTGGATTACTTAATATTAGAAGTAGATTACCTTGGATAACAAGTGGATTACTTAAAATTACCAGTGGAATACTCTGGATTAGAAGAGAATTACCCATGATTAAAAATCGATTACTGCGGATCACAAGGAGATTACTTAGGATTACAAGAGAATTTGTCAGGATTACAAGTGCATTACTCAAAATTAGAAGGGAATTACTTTGGATTAAAAGTGGATTACTTAATATTACACGTGGATTACCTAAGATTACAAGAGAATTTCTCAGGATTACAAGAGAATTTCTCAGGATTACAAATGGATTACTAAGAATTAGAATTGAATTACTCTGGATTTCATGTGGATTATGCTGTATTAGAAGTGTATTACTTCATATTATAAGTGGATTTTTGAGGATTACAAGTGGATTACTTAATATTACAAGTGGATTTTCAAGGATTTCAAGTGGATTATTGAGGATAAGAAGTGAATTACTTTGGATTAAAGTGGATTTCTCTAGATTAGAAATGGATTACTTAATACTAAAAGTGGATTTTCAAGGATTTCAAATGGATGATGCAGGATTAGAAGTGAATTACTTTGGATTCAAGTTGATTTCTGTGGATTAGAAGTGGATTACTTAATATTACAAGTGGATTACTGTGGATCACAACTGGATCACCTAAGATTACAATATAATTTCTGAGGATTACAAGTGGATTACTAAGAATTAGAATTGAATTACTTTGGATTGCAAGTGGATTATGCTGGATTAGAAGTGATTTACTTATAATTACAAGTGGATTTTTGAGGATTACAAGTCGATTACTTAATATTACAAGTGGATTTTCAAGGATTTCAAGTGGATTATTCAGGATTAGAAGTGTATTACTTTGGATTCAAGTGGATTTCTCTTGAGTAGAAGAAGATTATGCAGGATTAGAAGTGAATTACTTTGGATTAAAGTTGATTTCTGTGGATTAAAAGTGGATTACCTAATATTACAAGTGGATTACTGTGGATCAATAGTGGATTACCTTTAATTACAAGAGAAATTCTCAGAATTACAATTGGATATCTAAGAAATAGAATTGAATTACTTTGGATTGCAAGTGGATGATTCTGGATTAGAAGTGTATTACTTAATATTATAAGTGGATTTTTTGGGATTAAAAGTGGATTGCTTAATATTACAAGTGGATTTTCATGAATTTCAAGTGGATTATTCAGGATTAGAAGTGAATTACTTTGGATTCAAGTGGATTTGTCTGAATTAGAAGTGGATTACGTAATATTAAAAGAGAATTTCTCAGGATTAAAAGTGGATTACTAAGAATTAGAAGTGAATTACTTTGATGGATTGCAAGTGGATTATGCTGGATTAGAAGTGTATTTTATAATATTATAAGTGGATTTTTGAGGATTACAAGTGGATTAATTAATATTACAGTGGATTTTCAAGGATTGCAATGGAATTATTCAGAATTAGAAGTGAATTACTGTGAATTCAAGTGGATTTTGATGGATTATATGTGGATTACTTAATATTACAATTGGATTACTGTGGATCACATGTGGATAACTTAATATTAAAAGATAATTTCTCAGGATTAAAAGTGAATTACTGAGAATTAGAAGTTAATTACTTTAGATTGGGAGTGGATTATGCTGGATTAGAAATGCATTACTTAATATTATAAGTGGATTTTGAATGATTACAAGTGGATTACTTAATATTAAAAGTGGATTTTTAAGGATTATAATTCGATTACTCATTATTAGAAATGAATTATTTTGAATTCAAGTAGATTGCGTTGAATTAGAAGTGGATTACTTAATATTACAAGTGGGTTTTTCAGGATTACAAGTGGATTACTCATGATTAGAAGTGAATCCCCCAGGATTATAATTGGATCATGATGGATTACAAGTAGATTACATAATATTAAAAGTAGCTTTTCCAGGATTACAAGTGGAATACGTTGGATTAGAAGTGAATGACCTTGGAATACAAGTGGATTACAAGCTGATTATACTAGGCTTACTTGCTAGATTATTTATGATATATACCTGTAATTATTTGGCTTGTGAGCAGGAGGTGGCCTCTTCGGAGGGTAATTATTACTATTAATATGAACAGTATTTCCCATTGAAATTCGCGGCCCAATTGGCCAAGATTTCTTGTAGATTTGAGGAGGCGGAGGTGGCATCGGTCTTCGAATTTTGTACCTCGCTTCCGTGAAGCAAACGACATACATGGCCAATAACCAGCCAATCCACTTGGCTGACTGGAATAAAAAAAGAAAGAAAGTTTATGTTCCAGATCCAAGTTTCAATGTCAAATGTCTGAAAAGAGTCTCGAGTCTCGAGAAAATGATGATAAATGAATCCAGTCAATTTCAAAGCAATGACATTTCAAATTGAAGATCTCACTGCTTTTTTAAATTGAATCTTTCGAGACTGCACGCGTCGTCTTTTATTTCCGGCCTTGTCATAGAAAGTGGAACGAAATTAAAAATTGTTATCGATCAATACGCATATTATTATTTATTATCCGTGACCGCCAAGTTTGAAATATCATAGTGACGAGGAAAATTATATCTCGGAAATGTGATTGTGAAAGCAAATTGATTGCCCCTTAAGGCCATGTAACAAGTCTAACAGCTGATCAAGGCAGTCTTGAGATAAATATTTTTTTCACACATATTTAAAAATTAAAGTTTAAATAATGCGGAACAAATTTTCAGAAAATATTAATAAATATTAAAGAACCGTTTGTGCCAAGGCACAGGGTTAGGGGAAGAAGAAAGTTTATTCATGAAAATACAAAATATTGATCGACGCATTGGGGCTTTACGGCAGAAGTTTGACTTCTATATTTCTCTGTCGGTAATCATGCAATCTGTATTACCCACTGACCCGTAGAAGTTCGAAGTTGTCTACTCGCTGAGCTAGTGCTCATATTTGCGTATAATTTTCATGAGCGATTTTTGTTGTTTTGCCCCACTTTCATAAATATAAACTTCATAACTAGCCCTTTTCGCAACATTGAAAATTGCTTGCAGGGTTTTACAGCACAGTCGGTATGTCTCCAAATTAGTAATTAAAAAAAAAACTTTTTTCACAATTATAATTATTTAGGATCAGAGACAACTTCCTTCGTGCCTTCTATTTAGCGTGCCAAATTTTTTAACACGATATTTCATTCCGTGTGGACGTAAGTTGGGAAAGAAAAGTACCGATATAGCTTCCACTTTTATTTTCTTCAAATTTTTTTTCAATATTTCGATCGGAACAAAGCAGAGACATGCACTTTATTGCCTCGTCTTTCATTTCCCAAACTTTCAGAGCGATACCTCATTTCGTTTAGACGTAAGTTGGGAAAGAAAATTTGAGGCCCAACTTTGGTCACGTGATGCTCTCGTCACATGGCCTTAAAGATAGGCGAACATCTCGATTATATGCGATAATTTCTCGATTACAAATTAATTCAATTTCACGACCTACGATAAAGTACAAGCTGTAAAAAAATTGTAAGCTGTAAACAAATTGATGTAAAACCCGATAGATTTGTCGTTTTAGAAAGCAATAAGCTCGTCATGAAATTTTTTATTGCCAGCAATTCAAAGTTTGATTTACCCTTAGCCAAGCAGTTGTACTTCTAACAAAAAAGATAAAATTTGTACAAAAAGAGATGAATTTGCAACAAAAAAACAGTTCAATTTTGAAAATGAGGAATTCTTTAAACAAGAGAAAAAGGGGCCATGGTCTGAAGTCTGTATTAAGATGCTTTACTTGTAAAATGACATCATTATACATTTTATTTTTTCAAGCATTTAAGACATTTTTATTCACGTTTATATTTTCCAAGCGTGATTTCACATTCTATGTTACCCCCCCCCCTTTTTTCACAAATGGTCAGAAAATCGTATTTTAATATTTTTTTATACAATATTTGTAATCTGTCACTCAGAAATAGCTTCAGAAGTGAGTTTTATACGATTCCTATAATTAAAAAAAATCCTGGTCGTCTTTTTCAGGGAGTCGTCGATGTGATTTATGTCATGCGAAATTCATTGGCTCCCCGGCCTTGTAGCGATCCGCGCTCTGTAAGCAAGTGTACGCATTTGCGCATCATGCACGTCAGTGTTTTCAGGTGTTTTTGCTGATGAAAAACGTGTCAATTATAACATTTCCTTAAAGAAGTATAATTTTCTAACTAAAAATCAGTATAATATAATGAAAAAACGACTCAAATATTTCGCGGATTATTGCGTTTTGTAGCCTGATGTAACGGTCATGCTAGGATAGGTGGAAATGTCAAGAAGATGGGCATAGTTATTATATTTTATCATCGGAATGCATACTACTTTGTGGCGATAATTTTTTAAACCGTAAAATTAAGTTTTAAATGTCTGAATAGTAATATTTTTCAAGTGTAAAATGCATTAACGCAATTATGTGTGATCCTTT
>JAWWLR010000054.1:70022630-70041713 GCA_035041075.1 Acraspis erinacei | reverse complement strand
AGTGAGGGCAAGCGAACAAAGGAGAAATCGGGAAACTAGAAGTGTCGTAGCTAGAAGTGTCGTAGAGTCTACTGTATTAGGATGGTAGTTAGATAGACCATTTAATAGATTTGAATTAATCTTTGCATTTTTTAAATACCTTCTCACCTCGTAAATATTATCGGAAAGATACTTCCAAATATTTTTGTACCTGGTTTGTTGATTTATACCCTTCACACCGAAATCAGTGACTTTTACATAAATTACGTCTGGAACAGTTAAATCGAAACTATACACGGAAAAAACGATACAGCTAAGTGAACTTCTGCTTCTCACGCGGCTGTCCGGTAAGTAAACGGTACGTAACCAGCTCGCACCACAGGAGCGCGACAGATCGCACGTGATTGGTTGGCGCTCTGTGTGTGCATGGGCGGCTCGTGCGTGAGCCGTTTCTAGCATACTGCACACGTATTTTCTTGTGCGCACATCTTCAACCCGATCCGGCAGATACGCATGTTTATTGATAGCGCGTCTTTATTTACTTGCAAGTTTACGATCTTATGTCAATAACTTCAAAAATGAATATTATTGTGAAATATATTTTTAATTAATGGTAATCAGGAAATTTTTTGGCAGGTGTTAACGCCTTCAAAAAAGAAAATAGTAAAAGGTATGCATTATAATTAAAAATAATTTTAAAAAAATCATTTCTTTCTCTTTTATCCGTTAACTTATATTTTTGTCATTGTTCAATTAAGAAACATGTATGCAATTTTTAATTCTTATTAGTGCAATTTTCTATAGTTTCTTTTTAACTATTCGAAACCTAATATATGAAAAAGTCACTGATGCCGGTGTGAAGGAAATAAATTGACAAACCAGGTAACAAATATTGGACATCTCTTTCCGATAAAATTTACGACGTGAGAAGGTGTTTAAAAAAACTCAGAGACTGATTCGAATCTATTAATTGGCCTATCTGATTACCATCCGAATAAAGGTAGCCAATATCTTAACCCGTAGATTCCACACTAATGTGAATTCAAAACTGTAAAATAAAAGTGACTTTCTATAGAAAGGTGCCTTTTTGTTTATAATTTATAGCCTAACAAGATTTTGAAGCGAAAATATTTTAATTTGAGAATACAAACATTTTTAGAGAAAAATAAAAACGAAAATATGATTTAAGTTACTATTATTATTATTTTTGTTATTATTATGTCATAATTATTTGCATGGTGAAATAAATCCTTCAAAACCATCTCCCTTTTGCCTATAATAATTTGCGCTTAACATTCTCTGCAACTCACTTTTATCATTATAATTGTGATAAATTATACAAATTATACATTTAATTATATACTAATATTATTTTCTATCATAGTTATAAGTTCATATTAAAAAACTTATTTTCACACTTGAACCGAAGTCATAAACGACGTTGTATTCGGTCCCAAATTCCGATCTTGTTTCCGGCGTCATTTCCGGTGTCGTTTCCGACCTATTTTCCTGCGTAGTTTTCGGCGTCGTTATCGATGTCGTATCCTACGTCGGATTTTTCAACAGGATTTTACTTTTAGTTTAAAAAAAAGATATTTAAACTGCGGATAATTTTGTTATTGTCGCATTTATTTTTTACATTAATGTGAAAATTAATAAAATACATCGATTTTCGTGAAAGCGATTATCTCAACCGTTGGGTCCCTCAGCAATTTTGGTAGAAGAAGAATTATTTTACTTTTACATTTTGAAATTTAAATTAAAACTGGGTATCAGCTTATTATGAGCATACTTAAATATTAAAAAAGTTAAGATAAAAATTGATTAAATAAAAAGATATCAATGAAAGCCGTTCCTTAGACCTTCAGGTCTCTTAAATATTTAAAAAATATTAATTTTATTATTATTCGTGTTATTATTAATGTTACAGAATTCGTTTCTGTTTACGTTTTGATTTTGTAATTAGTATACTTAAGTATTTTTAAAAAATTAATATAAAAATGGATAAAATAAATCGATAATAATGAAAGCAGTTCACTCCACCTTCGAGCCTTTTTCAGGAGAAGAATTATTCTACTTTTTGGTTTTGAAATCGATATTTGACCTGGGCATCATTATTTTTATTGCAGTATTTCCATATTTTTTTAATTAATAGGAAAATTAATTAAATAGATCGATATTCGAGAAAGCGGTTCATTGAACCTTCGGTCTCTGCTAAGTATCTCAATACATTCTTTATGAGAAGAATTGTTTTACTTTTAAATTTTGAAATTTAAATTAAACGTGGGTATCATTTTATTATTAGTGTATTAAAATATTTTTTAACTAATACAAAAATTGATTAAACAAATCGATGTTAGTGAAAGCGTTTCACTCAAACTTCGGGTCTCTGCTAGCCCCTTAATAATTTTTGTAGAAGAAGAGTTATTTTCGTTTTAAGTTTTAAAAATTAAATTAAACTTTGATATCATTTTATTATTAGTGTATTAAAATATTTTTTAACTAATACGCAAATTGATTAAACAAATCGATGTTAGTGAAAGCGTTTCACTCAAACTTTGGGTCTCTGCTACTCCCTAATAATTTTTGTTGAAGAAGAGTTATTTTACTTAAAAATTTTTTTATTTAAATGTGCCTTGGGTATCATTTTATTATTGGTGTATTAAAATATTTTTTAATTGTTAAAAAAATTGATTGAACAAATCGATGTTAGTGAAAGCGGTTCACTCAAACTTCGGGTCTCTGCTAGTTCCTTAATAATTTTTGCAGGAAAAGTTTTATTTTACTTCTAGGTTTAGAAACCAATATTTAACCTGGATATTATTTTTTCATTTGCATATTAAAATTTTTTTAATTAATGTAAAAATTGATCAAATAAATCGATTTTAGTGAAAGCGGTTCACTCAACTTTCGGCCCTCTGCTAGTTTCTTAATAATTTTTTAGGGGAAGAATTACACATTCCGACAAGGGTAAGTTACAGAACGTGACTATACTTTCCCGAAGGATTTTGGCGCGCTAAATCTGAATCTGGCTTCAGAATTGCTCCATCACGTCATTTTGTAGGTTATGTAGCCCCGCGGATTTTGTTTTTCTTAAAAAAGTACACACATTATCTTAATATTAAAGTACAAATCTTAATCTTTCAAATGCTATTTAGTTTAGAATCTCTAAAAAATCTGACATGATGAGGCAATTCTGAAGCCAGATTCAGATTCAGCGCACCAAACTCCTTCGGGAAAGTATAGTCCCGTTTCTGTACCTCAAAATCAGTAAAATTTTGTTGGACTGTGTTATTTTACTTTTAGGTCTTGAAATTCAAATTAAATATGGGTATCTTTTTATTATTCTTATAATTCAATATTTTTTAATAATATTAAAATTTGTCAAATAAATCGATTTTCGTGAAAGCGGTTCACTGAACCTTCAGTTCTTTGCTAGTCCCTTAATAATTTTAGTAAGAGGAGAATTATTCGGCTTTTTGGTTTTGAAATCGATAATTAAACTGGGGATAATGTTTTCATTGTTGCGTTTAAATAATTCTTAAATTAGTATAAAAATGAATAAAATATGTCGATTTTCGTGAAAGCGGCTCACTCAACCTGTGGGTCTGGGCTAGTTCTGAAATTTAATAATTAATTAAAAATAGTTAATAATAATAATAGAAATAATTAAATATTTTAAAAAATTAATATAAAAATTGATCAAATAAATCGATCTTAATGAAAGCGGTTCACTCATCCTTCGGGTCCATAATAGTCCAATAATCATTTTTGTAGTACAAGATTTATTCTACTTTTTGGTATCATTTTATTATTAGTATACTTAAATATTAAAAAAAAGAATAAAAAAATGTATCAAATAAATCGATATTAATGAAAGCGGTTCAGTCAACTTTCCGGTCTATAATAGTCCAATAATCAATTTTGTAGTAGAAGACTTATTCTACTTTTTGGTACAATTTTTTTATTAGTATACTCTAATATTTAAAAAAATTAATATAAAAATTGATCAAATAAATCGATATTAATGAAAGCGGTTCACTCAGCCTTCGGGTCCATAATAGTCCTATAATCATTTTTGTAGTAGAAGATTTATTCTACTTTTTCGTATCATTTTTTATTAATATACTTAAATATTAAAAAAAGATATAAACATTGATAAAATAAAAAGATATTAATGAAAGCGGTTTACTCAACCTTCGGGTCTATAATAGTCCAATAATCATTTTCGTAACAGAAGATTTATTCTACTTTTTGGTATCATTTTATTATTTGTAAGCTTCAATATTAAAAAAAAAATTAATATAAAAATTGATCAAATAAATCGATATTAATGAAAGCGGTTCAGTCAACCTTCGGGTCTATAATAGTCCAATAATCATTTTTGTATTAGAAGATTTATCCTGCTTTTTGGTATGATTTTATTATTTGTATGTTTCAATATTTAAAAAAATATATTAAAATTGATCAAATAGATAGATATTAATGAAAGCGGTTCAGTCAACCTTCGGGTCTATAGTAGTCCAATAATCATTTTTGTAGTAGAAGATTTATTCTAAGTTTTGGTTTTGAAATTGATCTTTAACCTGGTGGTAATTTTTTTATTGTTGCATTTATCTATTTTTTAATTTAATATGAATATGAATAAAATAGATCGATTTTCGTGAAAGCGGTTCATTGAGTCTTAGGGTCTCTCCGTGAAGGTTCGTAATGAACCACTGCTTTACCATCTCAGTCATCATATTAGGTGAATGGATACCGGCGAAGAATTCCCTCGAGTTTCAACTTTTATGAAAGCACTTGGGAGTCCGGTTGACCGACTTGACTTTTGTGAAACTCTTCTTTAATGTGTATAATCGATTCCATTGCTCAGAAAGAAAGATCATTGATCTCAATTGAGATCTAATACTTATCATGATAGCTATACTTCTTTAATTATATTACATTAGAATATTCTCTCTTTTTTAAAGCAGATTCTAGGTATTACAACGAAGCTATTTTCTCAAAAACTTAATGTTAATATTTATTTACTTCATATTTTTCCTTCATTTAAATTCAGATTTTTAAAATAAATTAAAATCTTAATTTAGTATAAACTAAAATAAAATTACTTTTCTAGAAGAAAAAGAAAAGGAAGAAGATAAAAACGAAAAAAAGAAGGAAAGAAAAAAAGAAGAAGAAAAAGAATAAATTAAAGAAATAAAAAGAAAAGAAAGAAGAAGAAAGGGAATTAAAGTTTTACATTGAAAAAAGATTTTAATTATAATTTTTTTTCAAATTATTATATCTGGTTTGTTTGGATTTGAATTGGTCATAATATTTAAATTTACAGGTAACGACAGGTGCAATGGAGTCTTCCTCTTCGTTTAGAAAGTTTGCTCTGTACTTCAATAGATGGCGATAAACTTATAAGGAAATAAGTAATTTTATTTCGTGGCAAAATGGATTTTGAAAATTTGAAAATATGTAAAAAAAGAATCTGAAAGATTATAAGAAAACTTCTTTAATTTTACAGGATGTTGGAAATTTTAAAAAGGTTCGAAAATAATTTGAATTTTGAGAAGATTTCAAAAGATTGAAAAGAAATTGTAGATTACGGAAGATTTCTAAGAAAAGGAAGTTTTTAAAGAATTTTGAAAGGTTTCAAAAGAATCAAAATTTTCTTAAGATTCCTGGATAATTTTTGTATGACTTTTTGATTTGAAAAATTGATTTTAAGAGAAAATTGAAAGAGATTGGTAGAGATTTTAAATTATTTTCTAAAATTTCGAAAAAGAATGCAGAAGATTATGAAGATTTTGAAGAAATTGAAAAATAATTTTAAACTTGGAAAGTTTTCGAGAAATGTGAAACAAGATGTTGGTTTAAAAAAGATTCAAGTTAAAAATTTAAATGCTTTTTAAGAATTGTAAAAGGTTACAAGAGAAATTTTAATTTAAAGTTTAATTCAAGTTTTTTTAGTTTTGAAAGATTTTTTTTAAAATTCTATAAAAAATTCGAATAATTATAGAAGATATTTCGAAAATTAAATAATTAGGAATAATTACATTTATTTAAAAAGATATTTAGAGAAGATTTAGAATTTTTTAAAGATTCAGATTTTATTTAAAATTTGTAAAGATTTCAAAATTTTTAAAATATTTAACAACGAATTTCAAAGCGTTTAAAGAACTTTGAAAAGTTTCAAGAAAATAAACAACTTTTCTTAAGATTCCTGGAAAAATCTCAAATGATTTTTTATGGAAGATTTTAATGCAATTTTTTTATTCCGAAGATCTTGGAAAAATTTTCCAAAAATTGTAGAAAAATTCGAATAATTTAATACAAAATGTAGATTTTTGAACATTTCAAAATAGAATTTAAAGGTTTCAAGATTTAAACAAAATAAAGATTTTTGAATATTTATATATTAATTAAATTTTTTGTTATTTTGAAAAATTAAAAAATAAATTAAGAGTAATTTTGAATATTTTGCAAACATATTTAGAATTATTGGAGAAAAATAAAAAAAATAATATAGAATCTGAAAAAATTAAAACAATTCTAATAAAAATGTAGAGTTTGAAATTTTTGTTATATAAAACCTAAATAAATTTTTTTTAAGATTTCGAAGTTTTTTTTAGAGATTTTGAAAAGGTTCAACGTAATACATTTTTTCTTTCGATGCCTGAACAGATTTAAAATAATCTTTTATTTGAAAAACAATTAATTTTAAGAGAATATTTGAAAATATTTCAAAACATTTTAAAAGATTTGCAAAATGTTCGTAAAAGAATCTGGCAGTGTTAAGAGCAATCTTTTTATTTTTGCTGATTTAAAATAGATAAATGTTAGGTTAAATTCGAATTATTGTGCAAAATATTTTTTTAAAAGTTTTGAAAGGATTCCGATTTAAACCTTTTTTCTTGAGAACCCTAGGCAAATTAAAAAAATATATTTTTTTAGTCATTACTTTCTGAAGAAAATTAAAAAATATTTCAGTACATTTAAAAAAATTTCCAAAAATGCAACCAAAAATCTGGAAGATTTTAAGGTCATTTTTTGATTTTTCAATAAATTTAGCAAAATTTGAATCGGTTTAAAAGATATTTGGAAATATCAAAAACTGGTTGAAAATTATTAATTTGTTGTTTAGAGTCTACTATTAATTTGAAAATTAACTTTTTCGTTGAAATTTGGATTATTAATTAAGAACACAAATAAAAAAATAATTTCGATTTATTAACACTTAAATTTATTAGCAATGAAAGGAAATTAATTTATTTACATATATCAGTATTATTTAATAACAATTAATCAATTAACTGTAGATAGGTTTCCCCTATCTGAAACTGCCTGAAATCTTCAAAATTGCTTTTGAATTTTCTCAATAATTTCAGGAACATTATGTTTATATAAAAACTTTTAAATGTCCCATAAATCCTTAATTTTCATTTAAGAACAATTAAATTTTTATAATTAAATTTTGATGTGCAGGAATAAGGAAAGTCAATAATAAGTCGTTAAATGTATGGCTTTTTGTCAATATTACATTACGGTATTTTATACAATATTTATACAATTGTCCTTACTATAGTTATAATACTCTAACGTAAAATTTCAGTAGTTATTTAGTTGGGGTGGTGGTCAATTCCGCTCCAGATACCTGCGAACGGTTCCCCCACTACCTGACTTCCCCTCAGTCATCCGAATTGCTGCCGTCGAGCCTGGGCAGCCAGATTCCTTTATACCTAATTAAAACTTAAATGCGGAATTTAAGATTTTTTCCATCTAGCCAAGAAGGATTTTTCAGCCCATAAAAAATATCTCAGCCAAAATGTTGAATAGATAAATCAGTAAAAAGATTTATAAAATTTTTAAATTATGTAATTTTAAGAAATTTTAAGCTAGAAATTCTAATTTATACATCAAAATTGGTTCTAAAATTATTTTAAATATTCTCTTGAAAATTTGTTTAAAAAATCATTCAACATTTTTCAGGAATGCATTATCTCGGGACTCAATTTTTTTCCATAACTTTTTGAAAAATCGGCAAAATAAAAAAATTGCCAAGGACCAGCCCTCGGTTATGAAATATTTTTTTTGTGTTCACCATGTCCAAAGGCTGATATATTGCTCTCAAAGTTTTAAATATAAGAAATGAGACAATAAATAGCGTTCGTATTTATAGTTTGAGTAATAATTTACAAAAATGATCTTCTTTAAAATTATAAACATATTGATGGTTACAATTGTTCTTTAATGCTTTTTTATTTAATCTTTCAAATTCGAAACACGATATGACAATCCGTCTGGATGTATTGAGCACAAAAAGAATGAAAATAATTTTACACATTTATTTTTTACTTGGATAATTTTTTTCAAAGTTATTACTCAAACCAAATATACAAACGCAGTTTATTCTCTCATTTCCCATATTCTAAACTTTGAAAGCGACATATTTTAACATGTCTTATATTTTAACATGCCTTTGAACATGTTGAAAAATTCGAAAATTAAAAAAAATGTTTATTAAATTAATTTTACGACAAAAAATATTTTTAGTTTTCCCAGGAATTTTGATAAGAAAATTTATTCTTTCAAAACGTTCAAAAATGTCTAGAAAGCTTATAATTTTGTGCTCAATTCTTTAAAAATCTACGTTTCGTTTAAAATGTCCTTAACCATTTTCAAGTTTTAAATTATTTTGAATCTTTTTAAACCTTTTAAGTTTATCTGAAACTTGCCCGAAGTGTTTCAAAATAATAACTAATTTTTTCGGGGTGTTTAATGAAAATTAGGTTTTTTTTTGGTTGATAATTGTTTTTAAACCTTTTTTAACTTTTAAAGTCAAATATTATATCGTTGGAATCGTTATAATTCGCAGATTGGAAATATTATGTTAATAAAATGCTAAGTGCTAAATTAGAAAAAAAAAATTCCGCATTTCAGTCTTGAATGGTACAAAGGACTCCTGCTGACCAGGCTCGGCGGTAGCAGTTCAGCTCAGTGAGGGGAGGCCGTGTAGTGGGGGAAGGGTTCACAGGTAGCCGGGTTGGAAAAATCATCTGCCCTTAAGTAAGAAAGGAAATTTAATTAAATCGCAAATGTAATTAGTCTCAAAGGTAATTAAGTACCCTTTTGTCACTGTCCTTTCGCAATGAGCGATGAACTAATATGTTTTGTTACATTATTCTCTGTACAACTCAAACAGCTATTTCAAAAATAAATAAATCCTTACGGGAGAAAACAAGTAACGATTCTTATAACTAAATAAAATAATTATCTAAAGATTACCATAAAAAATAAAATAAAATATTCTCGATACATATAAAAATAAATTAAACTTAAACTGAGTCCGAGGAGACATCCCGCTATTTGGTGCATACAATTCAGGATTAATATTAACTTTTTATCATGAAAAGAGGATCCAACTTCTTAATCTGCAAAGCTATTTCAGTTTGGAGAAACCAATTCTCTGGGATTGAAAATCCTTGGCATTATCTTATCTGATGGAAGGTACCTCTTTCCTATCCGATAATTTCGTCGGATTGGGTACAAAGCGTAAGCGTAGACAACTGAAAAAGAGAAACATTTATTAGAGAAGATAAAAAAAATTCTAATTTTAATCGAGGTATTAGAAACAAAAATGATTAAAGATTTGTAAGTACCAATTGTGGGGCCCGATATGGCCCGGATAGGGAAAAGAAGGCACTCCCAGATCAGCGCCCGATCTAGGGCCGTCCCCGATAGGGGAGTGCATTTAACGCTGAATTCAGGGCTGCCAGGCCAGGGCCTGATTGGGGCCACATCAAAATTTCTACTCGGATTCATATGCAATTTTCCGACCGACTATAGCAGTTTATAACCCTACCGACATTATAAGACCGAAAAAATTCTTTGATCCATTTTTAGAAAAATTGCATTTTAATTTATTATTACAAATTAATTTTAAATTAATAGCAAAAAGGATGCTTCACGCGCTTCTTATGCATTTCTTATTTTGATTGCATAATTTTCAAATTAAAATATTTGTTTGAATTTTAGGTACTTTAAGATATAATTAAAATCATAAATTAAAATCAACATTGAAAAAGCTTGAAATCTTCTTATTTAACATTTGCTATTAAAAAAATCTGAAAGATTTGACGGCAACTTTTTAAAGTTTAAAACAATCTTTCATATTATTCAAATTTAAATTGGCTTTCAGTAATTTGTAGCTTTGATTTAAATATAAGATTTTTTTCTGACAGCAATTTGTAAATATATCATTTAGGATCCTTCAATTTTTAATTTGTATAATTTAAAATTATGAGGTTTTGAATTTTCTTTGAATAGTTCAATTTTAAAGATTTTTATTTGGAAACTCTTCTATTTTAAATATGTATAAAACATTGTTAAATAATAAAAATATAAATAATAAAAAATACAGAATTTTTAATGGTTAAAATCAAAAGTATGCAACTTTTTTATTTTAAAACTAAAAATTTACATAACTTTTTATTGTAAGTAGTCGAAATTATAAACTCTTCAATTTTGAACATTTAAACTGAAAACTCTTTATTTTAATAAAGTATGTCAAAAATTCTTGACTTTTTATGAATTTGCAAAACAAAAGTTATGTTTTTAATTATAATTTTTCAAGTTAAAGGAACTTGGAATAAATCCAAATTAGAGAATTTTTAATTGTAAAACTTAAAATGTTTACAATTTTAAATGGTAAAACTCAAACTTTGCATAATTTTTAATTGTAAATTTTAAAATTGGCGCAATTTCAAATTGCAAAACTCAAAATTTGCATAGTATTTAATAGCGAAATTCAAAATTTATATAATTTTTCTAAATTAAAAATTCTCAAATTTAAACATTGCCAATTAACAACTCTTCAATTTCAAAGATTGTTAATGAAAAACTCATCAAATTTAAAAATGTAGAAAAAAATCGTTAAATTGGAATTATTTTGAGAATTAAAATTCAGTTCTGAATTATGAATCTTTCAAATTGGAGAAATTTCGAATTCTTAAATTTAGTTAATTTTGAACATCAAAAATCAAGTTATCAATGATAAATTTTCCAAGTTTAATAAATTTCAACTGTAAATAATAAAAATCACAGAATTTTAAATTGTAAGATTCAAAATTTTTAATTTTAAGTTGTGAAAATTAAGAAGTCTTTGATTTTGTATATATGTAACTGAAAACTCTTAAATTTTAAATATGCATAAATAAAAATTCTTGAATTTGGATGATTATAAAGCTTAAAAGTTAAGTTTTTAATATCAAAATTACATTATTTTTAATTGTATAACTCAAAATCTGCATAAAATGTAATAAAAATTTTCAATTTGAATGTATTCAATTGTACATTCTTATCAATTAAAAAAATCATAAACAAATATTCTTAAATCTTGATGATTATGAAGATCAAATGTCAAGTTTTCAATTAAAAAATTTTCAGTGAAAAATTTCGAATGTAAATAATAAAAATTACAAAACTTTTGATTGTAAAACTCAAAACTTTCATAATTCTTAATTGTAAATTGTGAAAATTAAAAAAAAATCAATTTTAAGTATGTATAATGGCAAATTATTTCAATTAAAAACTCTTCAATTAAAAAATGCATGAAAAAATATTCTTGGATTTTCGCGAACAAGTTATGTTTTCAACTATAGATTTTACAAATGAAAAAAATTTTAAATATAAACAATGAAAAGTACAGAATTTTGAATTGTTAAACGCAAAATTTGCATCAAATTTAATTTATAACTCAATATTTGGATCATTTTTAATTTTATATTGTCAAAATTAAAAACTCTTCAATCTCAAAAACTTGCAATTTAAATTTCTCTATTTTTTAAGATCTACTATTGAAAGTTTATGAATGTTAAAATTTTTACGATCCATGATTAAATATTCTTCAATTTTGAAGATTTACAATGAAAAATTCTTCAATTTGAAAGACTTATAAGAGGAAATTCAAATTCCCTTAATTTTGAAGAATTAGAATTGAAAAACCCTGAATTTTGAAAATACTGAATTAGACATTATTCAATTTTCAAGATCGATATTTTGTAGGTATATGATTTTGAACGTTTTTTTAAATAGTTCAATTCTGAAGATTTATAATTGAAAATTCTTTAATTTTAACGATTTGCAATTTGAACTTCTTAAATTTTAAATATTTTCACTGAAAACCCTTTAAATATTTAAATTGCATAATAGAAATAAATACAGTTTAAAATGATTTTTTGTTGTTGAAAAGTTCATTTTCAAAGATAAAAAATTCCCGAATATTAAGATTACCGAATAATAAAATTACTCAATTAAAAAATTCCCGAATAATTAGATTCCTGAATAATAAAATTATCGAGTAATAAAATTCCCGAATAATAAAGTTGCCGAATAATGAAAATTGTGAATAAGAAAATTCCTGAATAATGAAATTCCTGAATAATGAAATTCCCGAATTATACTATTCCCTGAATTATAAAATTACCGAATTTATTCATTCCCGGATAATAAAATTTCTGATTTGGAAAATTCCCGAATAATGAAATTCCTGAATTGGAAAATTCCTGAACTGGAAAATTCCTGAATAATCAAATTTCTGAATTTGAAAATTCCGAAATAATAAAATTTACGGATAATAAAATTTCTGAACTGGAAAATTCCCGAATAATAATATTGCCGAAAAATGAAATTCCTGAAAAATGAAATTCCCGAATAATAAAATTCCAGAATTGGAAAATTCCCGTATTATATGATTCCCGGAATTAGAAAATTACGGAATAATGAAATTCTTGAATAATAATATTGAGTTTTCAAATAATAAAATTCCCGAATAGTAAAATTTCTTAATTGGAAAATTTATGAATAATAACATTCCTAAATAATAATATTTCTGAATTGGAAAATTACCGAATAATGAAATTTATGAATTGGAAAATTCCTGAATAATGAAATTTCAGAATTATATGATTCCCTAAATTAGAAAATTATCGATAAATGAAATTCCTGAATTGGAAAATTTCCTAATAATAAAATTTCTGAATTATAAAATTGCCGAATAATAAAATCTCGAATTGGAAAAGTACCGAATAATAAAATTCTGGAATCGTAAAATTCCCAAATAATAAGATTCCCGAATTGGAAAATTAACGAATAATGAAATTCCTGAACTGGAAAATTCCTGAATAATCAAATTTCTGAATTAGAAAATTCTCAAATAATAAAATTAACGGATAATAAAATTTCTGAATTAGAAAATTCCCGAATAATAAAATTGCCGAAAAATGAAATTCCCGAATAATAAAATTCCCGAAATTTATGATTCCTTGAATTAGAAAATTACCGAATAATGAAATTCCGTAATAATAATATTCAAATATTATTATTCAGTTTTTAAATAATAAAATTTCTGAATTGGAAAATTTCCGAATAATAGTATTTATGAATTGGAAAATTCCCGAATAATAAAATTGCCGAATAATGAAATTCATGAATTGGAAAATTCCTGTATAATGAGATTTCCGAATTATATGATTCCCTGAATTAGAGAATTATCGATAAATGAAATTCCTGAATTGGAAAATTCTCGAATAATAAAATTTCTGAATTATAAAATGCCCGAATTGGAAAAGTACCGAATAATAAAATTCTCGAATCATAAAATTCCCAAATAATAAGATTCCCGAATTGGAAAATTAACGAATAATTTAAAAATTCCTGGATAGTGCAATTGCAAACTGTTCATAATATTATACAAATTAAAAATTCCTGACAGAAAGTTGCCGAATTATAAAACATCCGACCTGATAAATCCCCGAATTTAAATAATCAAATTGTTTTTTATTTATAAAAATTAATTAAATTATTACAAGCAAATGTTTTTTTTTAATAATAACAAAATTTTAGTTGTTTATATTTGGGAATCTTATCATTCAGGAATTATTCTAGTTCGGTTATTTTATAATTCGGCAATTTTCTGTCGAGAATTTTGTTACTCGAGAATTTTCTTTCGGACATATTGTTATTTGAGAATCTTCTGTCGGAATCTTGTTAATTGAGTATTTCAAAATCGGTTATGTTATAAACTGTTATAAATTTTTATTAATTTTAATTTTTATTATTTTTATTATTTTATTTTTACAGTGTAGAGAATTTTATTTTTCGGTATTGTTCAGTCGTCCCATACAAACCCATTAAAAGAATTAAGGTTTAAATAGATATATAATTTTATTTCAAGAAGGACTTTATTTTGTGAAAGCAGTCTTCACCTTAACATGAAGTCATAAACATCATGACTGCTGTTCACAGCAGCTGGTGCGCGAGTGAATTATCGAGTTAATTAATTCACAGATTATTTCAGAATTTACTGAATAATTTGCGAAATTATTATTACGGATACCTCTGGCTTTTAAATAATTATTTTTTATCGTTTCTGAAAATCTTTCACTTTCGCTGTTGGACATTTATTGCCTAGAAAAACGAAAGTGAATCATTACATTCTCCTTTTTACTTCCTTAAAGATTGTTTGTTGTCTTCAAGGTCTACTTCTAGTTGATTTTAATTCTTTTAATTTGTTGTTTACTTCTTGTTTTTGAATTAAAATAAAAAATAATGTTTTTAAATGTAAACGGACGGAAAACTTCTTATCAAATTTTCAAGCGTTTGAAATTAAACATGCCGAAATTATAATTATCAGAATAAGAAATTTAAAAAAAATGAAAATGTTCAAAATTTTAAATTACCAAGAAAAAAAATATAACTACCGAATTCGTTTATTAAAGGAATTAAAATCTTCTGAAAGTGAATCTTAGCGAAACCTGCAGATAAATAAAATACAATATTATTTTTTCGGAATTGAGATTTGAGAATTAACTAATATCAGCATTTTGAAAATTTGGATTTTTAAATTTATTTAATAACAAAAATGGTATGACACAATTTTACCGTAAAAGCAAAATCTTAAAACAAAATCTGAAATTTTAAATTACCGAAAAAATAATACTGTCGAAATTATTAATTAACAAAATTTAAATCTTCCGAAAGTAAAACTTGACGCAAATAGAGAATTTCAGAAATTTAAAATAACCGAAATTATTTATTTCCCAAAACTTCAAATACTCAAAAATTAACTATTTCCGAAAAAATAAAATAATTTTACAGATTTACTTTTCAATTGAAGTTTTTTTGAATTTTTAACTGCACGAGTGTGAAATAAATTATTATTTTAACAGGTACAAAATATTAAAAATGATTTTTGATTGTTTTGCGGAAATTTGGATAATTTACTGATTTCGGATTTTTGAAAATGCGGGTTTTTAAAATTTAATTAATATTACAAATGGTATGAGATCATTTTTCTGAAAAATCAAAAGTCCGAAATTTGAAAAATACCGAAAATATAATTACCGAAACATTTTTTTTTTGCGAAAATAGGGAATTTCTAAAATTTCAATTTACGGAAAAAACTACCGAAAATTCTTGATCCCGAAGTTTTAAATTATAGAATTTCTAAGGCTGAATTATTTTTCTAAATTTCATTTGCCCGAAAATCAATATTCCAAAAAATTTTTAATTTCCGAATTTCCAAATTCACAAAACTAATATCTGATTGAATTTTCAAATTCTCGAAATTATATCGAAAATAATTGACAATTCATTTGAGAATAAATGACGGATATAACGATTAATTTTTTTTGGGATTTTGAAAATTCTGCAATTTTAGGAAATTTTCATTTTTCGAAAATTTTGTACTTCCGTCTGATTTCGGTAATTATTTTTTAGCATTTTTCATATTTCAGAATTTTTCGGGAACTATTTAATTACCTTCGAATATTTATTTTTGAAGTTGAAATATTCTTAAGGTGAGAGTTATCGAAATTAAAAATTAATATTAATTAAATTAAAATACATTTAAATTATGAAAAATATTATTCTAAATATAAATAATACTATATGTGAATAAATCAATAAAAATATCAATAAAATATACACAAATTAAATAATTGAATAATAATTAAAATTTCAAAAAATTCTAATTAAAAAAAATTGCAAATTCGCAAAAATTTCTGAGTCCAGAAATAAATATTTTAATAATATTTTTTTAGCTGTTAGAATAATATTTTATTCTAAACTTATATCGTAAATTTGAAAACTCAGGATTTAGAAGTTTCGGTAATTTATCAATTTCGAGATTTAAGCAATTTTGGGTTTTAAATTTAATTAGTACTACAATTTCGAGAATTTAATAATTTTGTTATTTTAAAATTTCTGAATTTTACTACTTCCGGTAACCTTCAGCTTTGTAATATTTCTTCTGAATTGTGAAAAATATAAAAAATAAAATGAAACTCCCGTTTACATTTATTCTTGAAATTTTAAACCCTGATTAAAAAAATCTTGGAAAATAATAAATTTCCGTATTTTCAAGTCCCGGGAAATATTAAATCGACGAAATTTAGAATTCCAGAAAATAGTAAATTGTTGAGGTTTCGAAATGCCGTAAAAAAATATTGATTGTTTTCTAGTTTGAAATAATTTTTTATTTTGCTTGGAATATTTATGCTCAAGTGTACTTTTAAATCTAATTTTTTATTTCTGGGAATTTAAAAAATCGAAAGTTTATTATCTTCGTAAATTTGATTCATACATTTGCATCAATAAATTTTCTGATTTTGAACCAGTGAACTTTTTTTCAGAGTGGAATTTCGGGCATTTTTATTTTCCGGAAATATTCTGTTTCGGTAATTTTGCTTTTTAGTAAAATTACGCTATCCCGCATCTTGAAAGTTACGAACCGATCTTTAGATGTAAAAGCCGGAAGTCCTTCAGTCAATACATAATTCTGGTAAGGATTCAAATTTGATTATCACCTTAGCTCATTAAAAACTTATCTGTTTGAAAGATAACCCTCAGATGGCGCACATTTTCTGGCGTCCCTTTCATTGCGCACCTGGGTATGTAGGTACCCAGAACATATTTCAGAGATGAAAACTGTTTAGAATACATATTTTTCAACTTTTTAGGAATTAAATAAAATCTTTGGAATGTCAGGAATACAGCTGTATGCGTTTGATATTGATATTTTAATTAGAAAAAAGATAGTAACATTTTAAACAAAACAAATTTACAAAAATGATCGCAAATGGAAAAAATCGCGTTTTTTCTAATATTTCCTTAAAATAGTGTGAAATTAAAAAATAGTAGTAATTCGTAAACTGTACACTTCGAACTGTAAGGTAGTGTTATCAGTTCTTTCGTCATGAAAAAATAATACTTATTTTTAAAATCATTAGTTTGTGAATATACACGTACAAAGCGCTTCAAATGCTTCTCACTCGCACAGCTGTAGACTACTGACTGAGTTGCTACCCCTGTTACGTAGGCCCTATTTTGTTCCTAATTTACCGACCCCTAGCCGCGCTCCTCCCTTCGTAACTTTTCCCCAATTTTCACTTTCATACTACCTCTGGGTACCTAGGGACCCAGGGGCGCCATCAGAGGGTTAAGATAAGCTAAAGTTTAAATCGCCCATGATAACAATAATATCGTGAAATATGCAGTTCGTAACAGTAAAATCAATCTCGACAAAAATGACGAAATTCTGAAAATAACAAGTACCTAAAAAAATAATTCTTTTGCCTCCAAATGTCAACGTCAAAGTCGAATGTTACCTTAGTCTCAAATCTCAGTCTCAAATTCTATGTCCTATGCAGACCAGAATCCTTCAAACTGTATCCAACAGATGGTTGAATTTCAAACACCTGTTGAATTATTTTCCCGCCAAAAATAGCATCACCAAATTGCTTCGTATTAAAAGATTCAAACGTCTCAAGAGGAAAAGGTCCATTTCCAATTTGTTTAAAATTCTGTCGATGTTCCTTAGGTAATTCATTCAGAATCGGTATCTTCAGTGGCTCTTGGCCAAATCCGATTGGCACTCCAGAAAGGAGAGATCCTTTAAATCCTCCAACTTGTGAACTTGAAAATTGTTCCTGCAAATTGTGCTGATCAAGTGTTGTCAATTTGGGTAATTCGAGACCATGAATTCCATTTTTAAAGAAAGGGTTCTTTTCATTCTGGAATTTCATCGGCTCAAATATATTGGTATGGCCAGAAACGTGGAGCTGATCAACATTCTGAACGGAGTTATTCGGAGGGTAATCGATATGTAGACTGTTGCTCGGATTCGATTCTGATATTGGAAGAGGAGCTATTTTTGGTATTTCAACATGGTAGCCATCATTCTGATTGTCTGGAATGGGGTAATAGTCCAGATTTTTGTTGTCGCTCAGAAAGTTTTGATGATTTAGGGGTGTAAATGGAGGAGGTGATTTGGTGGATGGAAGCTGAAATTGCTGAAGCTCTTGAGTAGGAAATTGACCCTTTACACTTGAGTCTCCACTTATACCCTTGAGAATATTAGCCATATTAGATCCCTTTTGAGGGCCACCGAAGCTATCCTCCAGGCCTTTAATATTAGGGTGTCGAGGGTCCAAATCCTGATGATGGTCCTCTTGGTGGTGGTGAGAATCAGTGGGAGTCATGATCACTAGGCCGGCTTGAACATCGTCTGTAAATGTAACGTCTGTCAGGTCCTGTCAGCTTTTTTTGTTAGTATTGTAGTATTAGGTATTTATTGTTTGTAATTACACCCGACTCTCGGTTTAGCCACAGTTTCGGGAATTACCCGCAATTAACCTGCTGCAAACTCGGGACTATTGAAACGTAAACAGTCAGGGCCGTCTATACAATTTCCAATCGGAATGCATAATATTGCGCAATATACTCGACTGAGTACTCGCGTACTCCGCGTTTCCGCTAGGCTGTTGGCATTTTTCAGTTCTTGGAATTACTAACCGTGAGTGGCTGAACCGAGAGTCGGGTATACAAGTATCGTGAGTGTTTAGTTTTTTGTGTCATGAGACGTTAGAGTTTAATTGGTTAGGCTCAGATTTTTAAGGATA
This sequence comes from Acraspis erinacei, assembly GCA_035041075.1. Lineage (NCBI taxonomy): Eukaryota > Metazoa > Arthropoda > Insecta > Hymenoptera > Cynipidae > Acraspis > Acraspis erinacei. Next base: position 70,022,784 of record JAWWLR010000054.1, on the reverse strand, counting down.
GATACTATAGTAGTCCAAAGACATATTGGATTTTTTTTAAATGTTCATGCAATCACACACCAAATTTGTTTAAATCTAAAAAAAATAAACACATCGGCGTCAGATTTGACAAAATTCTATAAAAAAAAATTTGCTCATTTTAAAAATTCTAAGT
>JAWWLR010000054.1:70008966-70022620 GCA_035041075.1 Acraspis erinacei | reverse complement strand
TTCTTTGCAAAGTTTGAAATTATTGAAAATTTATTAAATTGTTTAAAAACTGATTAATAAAAAGGCTTACTTTTCGTTTTTTCGTTCGGACGCTTATTTTATTTATAATAATGGCAAAAAATTACAATTTAATGTAATTATTTAAAAATGGTTAAAAAAGGCATACCTGTATTACCTGTTTAAAAAAATAAGAATCTCAGTTTTTATAATTAATTACAAAAGTTTGAAATATAGAGTCAAGTTTAATAGAAAGCCCCAATTTCTTTATTTTATCCAATATTTAAAAAAAATTAATAATAAAAAAAGATGTTTTGTGAGTTTTATACTGGAAAAGGGATTTTTGTGGTCAAGAGAATTTTTCTCGAAATATTAATTAATTAATTTTCTCAGGAACGATGAAAAATATAAATTAGTAAGACGTATTTTTTTATAGCTTTTAGAAATAAACAGTTTTTTTTAATTTTCTCAAATTTTTTGCCATAATTTTTCTGAAAGAGGAAAGTCCCAAAAATATAAGTATCTAAATTGCAAACTAGAGAAATTATATAAATCAAAAATTCGAAATCCCAGAAATAAATAAATTGCCTAAATCAGTAAATTTCCGAAAATTTCAAATTCCCACGTAAAATAATATATTTTTTTAACAAATATACAATATTCTATTTTTTTATTTTTACGGGAATTTACTCATTTCGATAATTTACTAATTTCAGAAATTAAAAATTTCGGGTATAAAAATTTTGGTAATTTGATATTTCTGAATTTTTCTAGCTTTTTTCTAAAAGTATATTCTATAAATAATAATTTTTGAAACAATTATTCTCATAAATTTTTATTAATTATCAGCTCACTCGCAGTGGAAAGTTGAAAAAAGGTTCGGAATTTGAGAAACAACCGCAACTTTCTAGCATTATTAAAGAATGATTATAAATTATTAAAGAATATTGTTATAAATAATAAATTGTTATGAAATTATTTTCGTGAACTTCCATTTATTATTTCCATGATATAACAGAGATCTTCAAGGAGGTTGACAATTTAAAAAGAAAGCGCAATTTTTTAGCATTATTCTAAAAGAAAAATGTAACGGATTGTTATAAATTATTATCAGTTTTTTAAATAATTTTTTTGTAAGCTTAAATTAATTATTTCCTTTCTCGGACAAAAGTTTAAAAATTCAGAAAAAACTGCGACTTTCCACCCCTATTCTATCAGGAAATTACTATAATAATTGTAAAAAGAAATATTTACAAAAACTTCTTTATTTATGGGGTTTATAATGTTTATTTTATCTTTATGGGATTGGCGGAACCCCTAAATATCAATTTTTTTTTAACAAAAAAAGAATTGTTTTTTCGATTCGAGCAAATTTGGGAAATTTGAATGTGATCATAATAATTAAAGAAAACATTTTAAACCAATTTAATAGATGCTCAAGAATACGACAAACACCTCTAAGGAAGATTTTCAACATATTATGGAAAATAATAAAAAAAGAAATTTGTTAAAAATTACGTTATAAAAATAATAAACCAAGTTGATAACTTAAAAAAAATGAAGATGAATTCCAATAAGTTATTCCTGTTTTTGAAAGTAAAAACGAGTTGGAATAAGAATTAATCTAAATGCAGTAGAAAGTTCAGCGAGATTCTCCATTCGACAATAAATTAGGTATGCACTAAATTATTAAGAAAATCGAAACTTAAATATCCGTTTCATCTCAGAAATGGGGAAATTCTAGAAATAGTTGAACTCTGACCTTACTTTCACCTCGTTATAAAATAATTTCTCAATTACAACAAATATTGAAAGATTTCCAATTGTTATTTTCTGAAATTGTGCGATGAAGATTAAAATTGATTTTAACAAATAATAATTCGAGTAGTATTGTTATCAGCACAATTAATGAAGAAATAATTGAGACAATAATAATTTTGCGCAAGGCGCAATTTACCAGGTTTGTTGAATTTTACTAAGTCTTTAAGACAGATAATAAAATATGAGTGCTCTCATGGAAATGGAAACAAGTTAGAAGGTAGCATAAACTGCGAGAGAGTTTCATCAATTTTTTATGACCTATCGTGTCATCGTTACATTTTATTGTAGGTGGTCGTAGCAGTTCTTCCTTAAATTCAGTTCAGTTTTATATTCATTGCTTTCTAGGCATGTTATGATTTCAATTTCAAATTGAAAAGGTTTTCAAACAGTTTAATTATTATTTTTGTTTAATTATTTATGAGGGGGAAACAACTTTAAAAATGCGTCCCAACGATGTTCGATTACTGAGGATTACAAGTGGATTACCTAGGATTAGACTTGATTACTTAAATTACCCTGGGTTAATTGGATTACTTCAGATTACAAGGGGATTCTCGTGAATTAAAAGTGGATTACCGAGGATTACAAGTGGATTATTTCGTTTAGGTTGGATTACTTCGTTTAGGTAGGATTAGTTACGATTATTCTGGATTACTAGGATAAATTAACATTGGGATTACAGCAGATTGCAAGTGGATTATTTAGAATTAAAAGTGGATTCATTGAATTACTCCGAGGTTACAGTATATTGCATATGGATTGTCACAAATTAAGCGCGCAATAAGTGTATTCTCTAGGATTACAATTGCATTATATAAAGTTAAGAGTGGATTACTCTGGATTAAAAATGAAATACCTAGGATGACATATGGATTACCCTAGATTATTTAGATTATCCCGAATTACAATAGTATTGAAGTGAATTACAGGTTAATTATCTAGGATTAAATGTGAGTGACCTAGGATTACAAGTGGATTATTCTGGATTAATTGGCATACTTCGCATTACAAGGGGATTATTCTGGATTAATTGGAATACTTCTAATTACAAGGGGATTACTGCAGATTACAAGTTGATTACCTAGGATTACAAGTGGATTACCTAGGATTACAAGTGGATCACATAGGATTACAAGTGGATTACCTAGGATAAAAAGTGGATTACTTACGATTTTTTGGATTAATTACGATTATTCTGGATTACGAGGATAAAGTTTAATTGGGAGAACTGCAGATTACCACGAATGAAGTGGTGCATTATAAGCGTATTCTCGAGGATTACAGGTAGATTACATAAAGTTAAGAGTGGATTATTCTGGATTACCAATGGATTGCCAAGGATGGGAGATGGATTATCCTGGATTATTTATATTACTCCGATTAAAATGGGATTGCAGTGGATTAAAAGTGGATTCACGGTGGATTACTTATATTATTCTGGATTACTAGGAAAAAATCGATTATCAGGATTTCCCGCATTGCATTGGGATTACTGCAGATTACAAGTAGAATATTTAGAATTGCAAGTGGATCATTGAATTACTCCGGTGTTACAGAAGATTACATGTGGATTACTGCGAATTACACTTTTTATAAGTTTATTTGCCAGGATTACAATGAGATTATATCAAGGTAAAAGTGGATTACCTGGATTACCAGGATTACAAGTGAATTTCCTTAGATTTTAAGTGGATTACAAGTGGATTTACTATGAGATACAATTGGATTACGTAAAAATACAAGTGAACTACTGCAGGTAAAAAGTGGATTACCCAGGGTTAGAAGTGGATCACCTAAGATAATAAGTGGATTAACTGGGATTACAAGTGGAGTTACTTGAATCTAAAGGGCATTGGAAGTTGAGTTACTTGAATCTAAAGGGGATTACAAATGAATTTCCTAGGGTTACATTGAAATACCTAAGTTCACAAGTTGATTACATAGGATTAGAAGTGTATTACTATTGATTATATTAACAATATCAACTATAAGTAGGTTGCCTAAAGTTATTGCACTTGGACTACCCTTTATTACTCCAGTTTAATTGGGACTACTGTATATAAAAAGTGGTTTGTCTACCATTAGAAGGGAATTATATATGATAAAAAATGGACTCCCTAGGATTGAAAATAGATTTCCTTAGACAAGTGGATTAAATAGGGGATACAATTAGATTACCCAGGATTACAATTGGATTACCTAGGAATACAAGTGGATAACCTAGGATAACAAGTGAATTACCAGCATTAAAAGTAGACTTCCTTAGATGTTGGATATATTACAAGTGGGTCGCATAGGGGGGGGGGGGTAAAAATCAGAAGACCCAGGATTACAATTGGATTACCCGCGATTACAAATGGACTTTCTTAGATTTTGAGTGTATTACAAGTGGATCCCCTAGGCCCTAGTGGATACAAGTAGATTACCCAGGATTACAATGGGGCTATCCAGGATTACAATGTGATTATCCAGGATTGCAATTGGATTGCCCAGGAATACAATGGGAGCATCCAGGATTTCAATTGGGTCAATCACCAGAATTACAAGTGGATTTCCTTTGATTTTGGGTGGATTACAAGTGGATCACATAGGGGGTAAAATTGGATGCCCCAGGATTACAACTTGATTACCTAGGATTACAAATTGACTTCCTTAGATGTTGAGTGTATTACAAGTGGATCGCCTAGGCCCTAGTGGATACAATTAGATTACCCATTATTAGGATCAGATTACCCAGGATTAAAATAGGATTACCTTGGAATACAAGTAGATTATCTAGGATAACAAGTGAATTACCAGCACTACAAGTGGACTTCCTTAGATTTTGGGTGGATTACAAGTGGATCACATAGGGGGTAAAATTGGATGACACAGGATTACAATTGGATTACCTAGGATTACAAGTGGACTTCCTTAGATTTTGAGTGTATTACAAGTGGATCGCCTATGCCGTAGTAGATACTATTGGATTACCGAGGATTAAAATTGGATTACTGTGGAATACAAGTGGATTAGCTAGGATAAAAAGTGAATTACCAGCATTAAAAGTGGACTTCCTTAGATTTTGGGTGGATTACAAGTTGGTCACATACGGGGGAAATTTGGATGACCCAGGATTACAAATGGATTACCTAGGATTACAAACAGACTACCTTAGATTTTGAGTGGATTACAGGTGGATCGCCTATGTCCTAGTGGATAGAATTGGATTACCCAGGATTACAGTTGGATTACCTAGGATTAAAATCGAATTACCTAGGAATAAAATTGAATTATCTAGAAATAAAAGTGGAATACTGCAGGGAGAAAGTGGATTGCCTAAGATAACAAGTTGATTAGCTAAGATTAAAAGTGAATTTACTCCGATTTAAAGTGGATTACAAGTGAATTTCCCGGGGTTACCATGTGATTAGCTGAGATTATACGAGGATTACCTACGATTACAATTGGATTTATTATTTTTAAAGTTGATTCCAAAAGGATTTTCTAGGTTTAAAATTGGATCACATAGGATTACAAGTGGATTTCCTAGGAATACAAGTGGACTACTGCAGATAAAAAGTGGATTATCTAAGATAACAAGTGAATTACCTAGGACTATAAGTGGAGTTTCTCGGATTTAAAGTGGATTAAAAATGGGTTTGTCTAGGGTTACAATTGGATTACCTTAGATTACAAGTGTATTACATATGATTACAAGTGGATTTCCTTAGATTTAATGTTTATTACGAGTGGATTGCCTAGGGTTGCAATGGTTTATTTAGGATTGCAAGTAAATGATCTAGGGTTACAACTTGAATACCTAAGCTTATAAGTGGATTACCTATGATAACAAGTGGATTTCGATATGTTTAAAGTGGATTACAAGTGGATTTCGATATGTTTAAAGTGGATTACAAGTGGATTGCCAATGGTTACAATTGGATTACCTAGGATTACAATTGGGTTTCCTAAAAATTAAAATTGATTACACGTGTATTACCTCGGATTACAAATGGAAACTTTAGGATTGTACTTAGTTACATGCATTGAAAAAAATGGTTGGTTGGTCCAACTATTCAGTTGGTAAGATATGGTACTGCTATTTTGTTAGTTGGGGCAGCCATTTACTTAGTCGAGGTTACTAACTAAATAGTCACTGCAACTAATGGAATAGTTGTACCAACTAATAAAATAGTAGTATCAACTAATAAAGTAGCAGTACCATATCTTACTAAATGAATTGTTCGCTCAACTAATCATTTCATTCAGAGTTGTTTTCCCCTCGGCATTTTGTTCAGAATCAATTTTCAAGTTTATCAAATATAGTATTTTAGAGAAATTAGTATATTCTCAATTACTTTTTGACAATGTTTGATTACAGTTTATTTATTTTTCAATAAACAATATTGTTTATGACCTAAATTTTGTTATCTATCCATAACTTTCCTTTTTTTAATGATTTACGAAAACTTTTTTTCAATATTAAATCCATAGATTCAATATGTTTTGTGTAAAAGGAAGATCTCTTTTTGGAAAAAGAATATTTTGATAGAGAAAATGTTACAGTTGAAATTAAAATTAAATAATAATTTCGAAAAAATTTTATCCACCATCCTTAATTTTTGTGAACAATAAAAATGAGTTAGCTTCTACAATAGATATTAGTTAACTCTAAAAAATAATATAATTTTAGATAAAATAATAGTTTAAAATAATCATTATATAGTTTTGTTATTACATCCTTTTACCGTTTGTTATTTATAGTTAATATCTAGTGGAAAAGTTTCTACTTGTATTATCTAAATAGGTTATCGGAAAATTGGATTGAGGACTGGAATCGCACATGCGGCGAGCGAAATATTTGCATACTAAAAAGATTGGATTAATTTCAATTTAACAGTTCACTGGGTTAGTAACGATTACTTTAAAAACTGAACTTTCACCCCAGAGAGTTATACTATTAGTCAACTTTAGTTAATAATTTATTATAAAATAAATTAGTTGTTAAAATTAAATAATAAATAAGAATATATGCGACATTTAAATTATTTTGGAAGAAGCTTTTTGAGGCAAATGGATACGAAAATATTTTATAACAAAAATAATTATAGAGTTATAATGATTTTCCTGAAATAAGTTTCCTATAGTTTTTTCGCGATTATAAGAAAATCATTATATGAATATCATTAGAGGAAAGTCACTATCATAGGTAAATCATTACAGAAACATTATAAACAAATTTTTATAAGGTTAATAATTATTATTTTCTTATCAATTTTTTCCTTTTTTATAAAAATTTGTTTATAAATTTACTAGTGATTGTCCTCTAGTGATACTCATATAATTATTTTCCTATATTCGCGAAAAAATTAGAGAGAAACTGTTACGGGAAAATTATTATAAGCCTATAATGATTTTTTTCTAAAATATTTTCGTAAGGGGAAAAATCGTACCATCAGATGCAGCACCAAAGCTATTCTGTGGATGGTAGCTGTCCTCAAATCCATTGGACGTATAATCGTTTGCACTAGGGGGTGGCCCATCGTAAGATTCGTCGTGACCTGGTTTTATAAAATTATTTTTGAGTACAACGAAACTTTTTAAAACTTAAAAAAAAATTCTGTTGACTCCAAAGAATATTTGCGTGAATGAATTAAATTTAAGGTTTAATATCATTCAGGCAATTGAATTTCAAGCGAGTGTGGTCTGAATTTAAAGTATGATCTAAATTTTGACCTTTCTTGCTTTTCAGAAATATTATCATTGGTGAATGCCAATTTGAACTCACACACTTTACATGATCGATTTTTTAAAACGTGGTTACTTATTCGTTTAAATTGAAATTTCAAACAAATTTAGTTGAACAAATTTTTGTTTGATATTTTTACATTTTTTCTATTTTAGACACTCCTTCATGGTTCTTTTTCAAAATTAAACTTTATTTCCAAAAAATCCCTGTTCTGATTTTCCTTATATTTCTTTATTTTATAATTCAAAATGTCCTTTTGGAGAAAAAATGATGAACACTTTTTTTAATTTAAATTATTTAAAACCAAAATTTTAAGGAATTCTGAAAAATCCTGAAAAATAAAATTCCCTACAATGCAAAATTTCCAAATTGGAAAATTTCCGAATAATAAATTTTTTCCGACAGAAAATTGTCGAATTGTAGAATTTATGATTTGAAACAGCTATTTTTTTTTATAAAATTAATTAAATTATTACAATTATGAATATGTTAAAATTAAAGTTATTTTATTGTTTTATTATATTTCGGCAATTTTCGGTCGGGAATTCAATTATTCGAAAAAAATTCATTTGGTAATAATATAAACTATCGAAATTTTAATCTTAAGGGCATTTTCCAATTCTGGAAATTTAATAAGTCGTAAAGTTTATTATTAGGGAAAAGTTCCGGAAAATAAACCTCCTGACATTTCATAATTATCGTATTTGAAAATACCCGAAGAATAAAATATCCAACAGAAAATTCCTGAATTTAAACAATTAAAAACATTTAATAAATGTGATAAGAATACAATAATGAAATATTTTTATCAAAGCGAATTTTTTTTTATTGTTTACATTTCAAATAACAATAATTCAAATATTATATTTCTGGATTAAAAATTTGGCTTGAAAACAATTTTTTTAATTGATTAAATACGGGAATTTGATGGATTAGTTATTTTATTATTCGGGAATTTTTAAAATTAGGTAATATTATAAATTGTTGAGAATTTTATTATTCGAGAACTTTCGAATTCAGGAATTTAACTATGCCAGTAATTTTATTTTGCGATATTTTTCAATTATCCCATAATAAAATACCAAAATAATAAAATTTCCAAATAATAAACGTCGCGAATAATAAAATTCCCTACAGTTTATAATATCACTGAGTTTGAAAATTCCGGAATATTATAAAAATATAATAAAATATTTTCAAGTACGAAAAAATTCTAATATTTGAAGTTTCCACAATTGTTATTTGAATTTAAAATAATTATAATTGAAAAAATATATTTTTGGATGAAATTTTTTTGCAATTATAGTTATTTAAAATTTAGACAATAATTTTTAGAAAGTTTTAACATTAAAAAAAAGGTTTGTTTTTAAAATATTTCATTAGGATTGTATTTCTAATTAATAAATCAAATAATTTTCATAAGTATCAGTATTCTGGAAATTTTTTTGTATGTACAGACTTTGTTAGTATTTTTGTAAAATATGCCAATAAATTTTTTTTATTGAGTTGAAATGTACACTTTTTAGGAACAGTTGAATGTTTTGAACATAAAATTTCTTCAGTTGGAATGCAAGAAACATGCTATTATTTTGCTTTCATATTATTAATATTTTGCTTTCATGTTCCTTAAAGCGTAACAAGACTTTTCTTTTAAATTTTCTACTTTTATTACTGTTTATTAGCAAAAACTACGAATTAAACCAATTTTATGAAATTTTTGAAGTTAAAGAAAATTTTTGTGGAATATAAAAAGCCAAAAGCCGAACAAAAGATATTAACGAATTTCAAAAATTTTTTTTTTTTGGGTACTATCCAATAAATTTTGTTCTTCTAACGCAAAAAATTCAATTAATTATAAAATTTGAATTTTTATAATACCGAAAATCTATCAAATCAATAAAATTATAAAACCGATATAACCAATTGCGTATTTTATTTTGCAATAGAAAAATTTAAAACACTAATTTTTATTACCTGATATGAAAAATTTGTATTAAATATGTAGCAAAAGATTACAGTTTAACGCTCGTTGCCAAGAAGTTGTGAAATTTAAGTCCCATTAAAAAAAGTCATGGTTAAAATTTATATCTATTTGGCAACGACCATTAAGTAGAAATAAAAAAATGTATTAACAACAAATTTTTTTTAGAAAGAATTGATGTAAAGCGCATAGGTTTGATTATTTTTCCTCTAAATGGAAGTTTTAACTGTCTCTAGATTCTGGTTAAAACCCCCTTAAGTAAAAAATGGCCATGAATAATTTTTTGGAATCAATTTAAAGAACAAAAATTGAGTGTCCTGGATCTTTTTACAAAAACAAAAAATAATTTCAGTTAACTATATTAAAATCGAGCTTTGCCTACTAAACAAATCAGTAACCAATATTGAAAAAAATCTATGATTTGAAGATCTGGTTTCTGCCAGTCTGGCATGAAATCCATCAATTTTGGATATTTAAATACAATATTTTAAGAATATATGAAAGCTATTAGATGCTGGAAAATAAGATATAATTATCCTATTAATTAGGGGAAAATGAAAAATTGTAACTTACTGGTTGGGGGTGGATTGTATGCATATCCACTATGAGAATAAGCCGGTTTTGGTGCAACTGGTGCAACTACATAAGTGCTGCTGGCTATGTTTCGACCTAAACTGGAAATAGCTTCTCCAGTGCTGCTGATAATTTTTCCTTTCGTTGAGACGAGGAATCCTCCACCTTTGATTAACTGTCCTTTTAGAGCAAGAACGCCACCACTGATGGCTTTGAGTGCTTGGAATACCGTATTCAGGATGGCCTTTTTGAAGTCCCAGACGTCGAAAGATTGTTGACCGTACTTCAAAGGAAGAGCAAAAACAGTTATCAGTTTTTGAAAATACAAGTAATGTTCTTGGATAAATCGCACATACTCTATTTATTAAAAAAGACGCCCGGCAGAAGTTCAAATTCATATGATGTATATTGAAGAGGGTTTACTTTGAACTCTTTTAACACAGAAAATAGTTGAAATACACTTTAATAATTACATAATACTTCAGTAATCATAAACAAAGTCGCAAATCAATTCAATAACGTGTGCGATCCACGGCCTTCAAGAGCGCATGCCGCTATACACTTCTATATATGGGAGCGCATGCCGCTATACGCTGCTAATACTGTCAGAGGCTCAGTATGAGTGCGATAGCGAATGATGGAGAGAAAGAGAGCGAGAGAGATAGAGAGAGACGGAAGCGAAGAAGAGATAAGGAAAAGATAGAGAAGAGGAAGCGTTACCCTGGAAGCGTTAGCCTCGAAGCGTTACCCTACAAGCATCACCCAGTTTTGCGGGTTCACATCGTTCTATAAGAAATTAGTATTGGTAAACGAAAAACCTTATTTCGTCGGTGAAAGAAGGTTTTTCCTTACCAATACTAAGTTGTTGTTTCCCAAACGTTAAATTACAATTTTTACATGCCGAAGTTAAAAATAAAATTGGTAATTGCAAGTATTTATATGCAACATTTTAGGTGGGCTAGATATTAAGGTGCTTCAAATGAGTTAGGGCTTAGCAAAATCCAAAATACGTCTACAAGGATCAATTGGTTGATGTAGCATTTTTACCACATAATCTTAAGGCTGGAGCATTGGCCGGGACAGAGAGCTTTTTCGGAAAAGATTGTTCTTGTTCTTTTTTTAAAATTAAAAATGAAGTGTTTTTTGTGCGCCTGAAACCGGCAATAGAGTGTAGAAACTCGAGTCATTGCCTCGTGAGCGGCAGTTAGCAGACATCGCTTCGCTCCTGTCGGGATTAGACTGCCGACCACTGGACAATTGCTCAAGCCTCTACCATGTGTTGCCGGTTTCAGGCGCAAAAAATTAATTTTTAATTAAATACAGAATAACAACCAGATTTTCTGGCAAAAGCTGTCTGTTAGAGCCAATGTATATGCCTTTAGATTACGTCGTAAGAATATTGCATCAAGCAATTCATCCTTGGAGACGTATTTTTGATGTTGCTAAACCCCGAGTTGTTTGAAGCACCTTAATAATATCTAAACAATGGCCACAGTGTCTGCACTGTGTTTGCCAGTGTCAGGCGAAAAAGCCACTTCAATTTTAATAAAAAAGGAGCCGAAAATATTTACTCGAAAACATCTGTGCAGATGTATCTGATGGACAAACTGCACATCTACAATTTTCCAAAAATTAATAAATAATAAAATTATTATGAAATTAATAAGTTATGAATAAAAAGCAATTAATTTTAAAGTTTTGTTAATAAAAAATATATTATTGATACAAAAGTAATTAATTTGATAATTCAAATCTTTATGTAAGTACGAAATAAGCAAAACAGTGTGCAGACTATGGTCAAATTAATTGTTTAATAAAAACATTAATTTCGATTAATAATATGTTGAACACACCCGAATGGTTAACCACAGTTGTAATCTGGTGAGCATTCTGGTGTAATGTTTTGTAATTCCATGTAATCTTTCCAAATCGTTTCAAATCTTCTAAATGTTTTACGACCTTTGGAATCTGGTGTACTCTACCCTTTTTTTAATCCTTTAAATCTTTTGAAAGATTCAAATCTTTAGAAAACGTTAAAAATCCTTTTAAATACTTTCAAATCTTTAAAATATATTGAAACCTTTTATAAATCTTTAGCAATGTTTTGTAATATAATGCTTAAAATCCCAGTGGTAAAATCCTTGGTAATATATACTTATAGAATAGTTAGGTCCACAAAAAATGCCTAGAATTCTCTTAATTTATTCCGTAAATTCCTTGAAAACAAAACACTGCAAAAAGTTTGAACAGTTTAGCGGGAAACATGAAGTTCTCCGATGCACTTCGTGAGTGCTCGGCGATGAAGTAAAATGGGCGGATTCGGCTAACCTCGGGAGTTTATCGGAGCTTTTCGGATTTTTTTATATAGTGTTTTGCAATTTTCTCAACTGCAGATTACAATTTATGTTAGCATGTATCACATTAAATAAAAATATCTCTTATTTCTTTTCACTTTCTCATTGACTATATTAATTTGTAGAATATTTGTATTAACTTATGTTCCTCAATCTATTAATTCCTATAATTGCCTTTGTATTATTTGATAATATCATTATCAATTTTTATTATTCTGCGTTTTAATACATATACCAATTCTTATTCTCAAGATATTAAATTTTCATATTCTAATTGTAAAGTTTTGTAAGTACGCCAAACATAATTTTTATTGTTACACGATTTCCCCAAATCGTAATCGCCTACATCAATTATTATTATTAAAATAGCAAGTATTGATATAAAATTTCTATCAGTGTAATTTTGAAAATTGTGTAATTTATTGATAAAAGATACTTGATATAAGATTAAAATGGTAACGTTTTAGTTTAACCACACATTATTTAAAATTGTTATTAGAAAAATGTTTAAACTTTAATTGTAAAAGCAAAAATTCCAGAATCCTTCATTGAGTGCTTTAACTTGCAATTCGGTTTTTATTACTTCAAAGGGGAAAATAATTTTATTTTATTGACCGTGAAAATTGTTGCGAACCTGGAAAAAAATCGAGAAATGACGGGGAATTTTTTTCTTTTATTAAAACGGCTTCCTTAATTTTGGATATTGAAAATGACCTCATTTTCAAAGAGACTTTATTTGAATCTCGAATTATGGGTTCATTAAATTTGAACTTTCTCTGATTCGTGCGACAATTTGAACGGTTCCTGTACACGATATCCAGTTACATCAGAGAGTACAGAATCGCGATATACTAACTACTTACCAATATCTGTAAGTAAATATCAAGTCCGCACCTTTCATAATATTGGACTACTTTAAAAAAATAATGATTGTGGATCGATTTGTGACGAGAGCAGCTCAAAATTAAGTGCTTAAAATTCCGATTGAGGACCTGATGCAGTTGTCGGTCTCCTTGCTTTTCGAATTTCCTCTCATTCACGTAAGAGCACGTCAGTAATATCTCTCATTGAGATTTTTATCAGTCTGAGCTCAATGCGATTAAGAAACCAAAAAATTTCCACGCCACTGTTATGTAGAACCAGGTATTTTGATAAGAAATTATGATTTTATATTAATGGTGTAACCAGAATTTTTAT
>JAWWLR010000054.1:69986481-70006028 GCA_035041075.1 Acraspis erinacei | reverse complement strand
GTCGGCGAAGTGCACATGTGCGAACGTCACTGGGCTGAAAGCGGCCACATTACGTCTGCTTCACGTGCATGCAATGGCGCGTTTTCAAGACGGGTCCGACAAAAAATTTGTTTCAAAATGTTTTTTAAGGTTTTAAAGAGAAATTTAACATAACTGGGTTTTAGTTATTTTATGTATATGTGTTACATATAATTAAGAAAATTATTTAAGTTGTTTCAAAAATTTGTTAAACTCCTAATATTTATGCTTTTAATATTAGGATATAAAAATTCTATGTAGTTAATAATAAAATATTAATAAAGTTATTATAATTAAGCTTCAAAGGAAAGGATATTTTAGAGTTCACTTTTTCCTTTAGAAACAAAATACGAATTACAACTTACTGTTAATAAAAAAATTGATTAAAAACTTTTGAGTTTTGAAAATTAAACGGGATTGATGTGTGCCAATTATTGTAAAATGGCTTTTCCTTTTTAACTCCCAGAGCCTTGACGGGATTTTCAGCTTCTGTTAATTGCCGATCGCAATTGCACATTTACAGTGGGAATTTCGCTGGCGAGGCTAGCAGATGGAAGATAAAAAAAACTTGCCCGGATTTCCCTCCTTAATCGCTTAGAACCTAGATCACGGTCTGCAAATGGTGCAGGGAATATTGACCTAATTGACCTGGTCGGAATGATTTCTTTCTGATAAATGAGTTTTCTACAAAATGGTTGAAGTTTCAATTAAACCTGACACATACGTTTTCCACCAAAAGGGATCAATTTTCTACCAGAAATTCAATAGTTTCAATAGTTCAATTCAATTCAATAGTTCAATAGTTAGTTCAAATCGAAGTTTCAGCTAAAAAAAATCAATTACAAAAAAACACAAAAACTTTCAGGTGAAAAAGATCAACTTTCAATCAGAAAATCAATAAGTTTTTGGAATTAGACAAATAATGTCAAATAAAAAAGGGAACTTTCAACTAAATAAGATCAATTTTTAAAAAGAAATTCCATATTTTTTCCGTTAAAAAATTCATTTTCAACCAAAAATAAAACGAACTTTCAACTAAATCATATCAATTTTTAAACAAAAATCGAACAGATTTTTCAGTAAAAAAATTAGTTTTATACTAAAAAATATCAGTTTAAACATAAAACAAATATTCAACTGGAAAAGATCAATTTTCAATCAGAAATTTAATCATTTTTTTGAATGAAAAAAATGTTTTAAAACGAATTTTCAATCAAAAATTCAATCTATTTTTTTATTTGAAAACTTAATTTTTAGCTAAAAACAACGAACTTGCAACTAAAAAAGATCAATAGCAATTTCAAAATCCACCTGTTTAATTTTCAACTACAAAAAACCGATAAAAACACACCTTAATTTTCATATGAAAAAAATCAATTTTCAAACAGAAATTCAATAGTTTTTTTTTAATTAAAAAAATTAACTGCAAACAAAAACTTAACAAAAAATAAATTTTTTAACCATTCATTCAATAGGTTTTTCAGTTCAAAACATTAATTTTAAACTGAAAAAACAACGACTTTTTAACTAAAAATGACCAATTATCAACCAGAAATTAAATGTTTTTTTTTGTTAAAAAAATAATTTTTAACTAAAAAATATCATTACCAAATCCAAAACCCAATGGTTCAATTTTCAGCTAGAAAAGGTAATTAAAAAGAAACACGTATAAATTTTCAACTAAAAAATATCAATTTTCAACACGATATACAATAGTTTTTTAGTTAAAAATTAATTATCAATAAAAAAAATTTAAACTATAAAGATTAATTAAAAGAAACGCATAATTTTTTAACTGCAAAGGGCCAATTTTCAACCAGAAATTAAATATATTTTTGAACTAAAAAAGAATTTTCAACTAAAAAGGATGAATTTTCAACAGAAAGTTCAATCTTTAAAATTTTCCAGAAGAACTTTATTTTGAAATTAAATGAAAAATCTTCAAAGAAAAATTTAATTGTTAATATTTCAAAGAAATAATGTTTTTATTTTTAATCAAAAATAGTTTAATTCATCTAGAATATACAAATTTTCAACAAAATATTTAAATTTTCAAAAAAGAAATAAAGTTTCGACTGGCGTAATGAATCTTGAACCAAAAAAATAAATTTAAAGTGAAAACGATAAATTATTTGAGCTAAAATGAGGAATTTTTAAATAGATTATTGAATTGTCTACTAAAGAGATTAATTTTCAACCGAAAGAAG
This sequence comes from Acraspis erinacei, assembly GCA_035041075.1. NCBI lineage: Eukaryota > Metazoa > Arthropoda > Insecta > Hymenoptera > Cynipidae > Acraspis > Acraspis erinacei. The sequence continues at coordinate 70,003,803 of JAWWLR010000054.1, read as the reverse complement.
ATTAATTATTTTCTACCAAAAAAGACGACTTTCTAAAGATACAAGATTTGTAACAAAATAGTTGGCTTTACACCTGAAAAAGATCACTTGTTCGCCAAAAAGGATCCATTTTATACTAAATGGTTGAATGTTCAACTGAAAAGATCAATTTTTAACTGGAATAGTTAAATTTTAATTTAAAAGATAAATTTTCCACAAAGAAACAATGATTTCTCATGAAAATAGTTAAATTTTCAACGAATGAGAAAAAATTTTCAACTAAATAAAGAATTTTCAAACAAGTAGTTAAATTTTCAAACAAAAACATTAATTATTGACCAAGGAGGCTAATTTTCTACCGAAAAAGAGGATTTTTCTAATAAGTCGTTGAATTTTCAACTGAAGAAGTTAAAATGTTAATAAAAATGGGATTAGTTACATTTTCAATTTCAAAAATTGAAGCCAAAAGACGAATTTCGAGAAAGACATTTAAATTTTCTATCCGAAAATATGAATTTTCAATAAAGAAGTTAATTTTTAATCAGATAATTTGCGTTTTTAACTACAAAAGAGGAAATTTCAAAAACAGAAGATACATTTTTCCGAAAAATACGAACTTTTAACAAACTAGATCATTTTTCAACAAAATAGTTGAATTTTGACCTAAAAAAGATAAATTGACAGTTTATAAATTAATTTTCATAAAAAAGAGATATAATGTTATCTAAGGTGCTGAAAATGATAAATTTGTAATAAAAATGGGAAAATTTGCATTTCCAATTAAGATATAATTAAAGTTCGGCATTTTAGGAAAACAACGAGTTTGTCACAAATTAGTTAAATTTTTAACCAAATAGTTGAATTGTCCATTGAAAAAAATGAATGTCCAACTACAAAAAAAAAGAATTCTTAGGAAAAGAGTTAAATTTTCAACAAAAGAGACGAATTTGTAACTGAAATGAAAATTAAAAAAACTAATAGTTAAATTTGTTACCAAAAACATGAATTTTCCCCAAATATTTGAGCTTTTTACTTAAAAATATATACTTTTAATAAAAAATGGAATAGTTACATGTTTAAATTAGCAAAATTAATTTTTTACCAAAAGGAAACTATTTTGAACAAAGTGTTTAGATTTACATGAAGAGATGAATTTTCACCTAAAATGAAGAATTTCCACCAAATAGTTGAATTTTCAACCAAAAGCATGAATTTTAAACCGAGAATCTTAATTTTTTTAAACAACTAAATTTCAACAGAATACATGAATTTAAACTAAGAAACAAAAATTTGCATCAAAAAGAATCTAGTTAATGTTTCATTTCAAACCACTTTAAACAAAAACCAAGATTTTTTAACCAGAAAACTTACATGTTTAAATTTGAAAAATTAATTGTTTACCAACAGAAAAATATTTTTAACAAATTGTTTAGATTTACAACTAAAAAAATAAATTTTTACTGAAATGAAGAATTTTGCACCAAATAGTTGAATTTTCAACCAAAAGCATGAATTTTAAAGCGAAAACCTTAAATTTTTAACAAAAAAGAAACTACTAAATTTCAACAAAATACATGAATTTAAACTAAGAAACACCAGTTTTCACCAAAGTGAATCTAATTAATTTTTGAGTTCAAACCATTTTAATCTAAAACAATGAATTTTTAACCAGAAAACTGCAGTTTCAGCAATGCACTTCTACTTTAATTAAGTAGCTGCATTTTCAACAAAAAAATGTCCCTAATCATGAAATTTCATACAATGTGGGTTAATTTTTTACCAAATATTTGAATTTTCGAAACAAGATCAGGAATTTTCAACAAATTACATGAATTTGGAAACTGTAAAAAATTTGAACCAAAAATGAAATATGTAAATTTCACAATGATGAAATTAGTGTTCAAACAAAATTTTCAACAGAATACATGAATTTAAATTAAGAAACACAAATTTTCACCAAAAAGAATCTAGTTGATTATTCATTTCAAACCACTTTAAACTAAAACCAAAAATTTTTAGCTAGAAAACTTACATGTTTAAATTTGAAAAATTAATTGTTTACCAACAGAAAAATATTTTAAAAAATTGTTTAGATTTACAACTAACAAAATAAATTTTTAGTAAAATAAAGAATTTTGCTCCACAAATAGTTGAATTTTCAAATAAAGATCAGAAATTTTTAACAAAGTACATGAATTTGGAAACTGTAAAAAATTTGAACCAAAAATGAAATAGGTAAATTTCCAAATAATAAAATTAGTTTTTAAAGAAAAAATTTAAATATTTGGTTTACCTATTAAAATCACTTCGAATGATCTAGACCACTCTGCATTACAATTTAATTTCTTGGATTACCTAAATTACTTCGAATTACCTAGATTACAATTGAAGTACCCTGAATTATAGGTAGATTAAACTGGATATAAACCAGATTACGTTGGATTAACCCTGTTTTTAAGTAAAATATCTCGGATTACATTGGATTATTCGGATTGCATTGGATTATTCGGATTACTTTGTATTACTCGGATTACCCCGGATTGCCAGAGTAGTTCCCAAACCAAATTCTGACTAAAACAAAATTTGTTGCTTAGAGATTTTTGTTCTTAAAAGCTTATTTTCTTCCACTGTGCGTAAATTTTGACTGCCATTTTTTATATGATTACAAGTATTTTTATATGATTATAGGTGATTTCAGCGATTTTCAGTAATTGCAGATTATTACAATCTCAATGCAGAGTGATTGCAGTGATTTTAGCTGAACCTAATCTCAATTCAGAGTCATTGTAATTTGATGAAAGTGATCGAAAAGGATTTCAGGTGACTGACTGATTGCAGATGATTGCACATATTTAGAATTGATTGCAAATGATTAAAACTACGTAAATATTATTACTTGGGATACTGAGTATTTATTTCATATTTTGAATCAAATCCGGTGTGGTTTAATTGATTAGTGATTGCAGGTAATTGTAGGTGATTATAATTTATTTCAGCGTCTACAGTCATTGCGGATTATTATAATCCTAATACGGAATGATTTCAGTGATTGCAAGTGATTACATCTATGTTTGGGATCCCGAATATTTATTTTATTCTTTTAATTAAATCATATTTGGTTTAACTGACGGCTGACTGCAGACGATTTCAGTGATTGCAGGCGATTTCAGTGATTTAATTGATTTCCGATTATTGCAATCTAAATTTATTGTGATTGCAGTGATTTCTGATGAGCTAAATCTACATACAGAGTGATTTAAATTAAATGAAAGTGATTTCAAGAGATTTTAAATGACTTTAAGTGATTGCAGATGACTGCGCGTGCTTATAAGCCATAGAAAATTATTACAGGTATATGCAAGTGAATGCAAGAACTTCCAGCTAAATTTAATATTGTTTGCAATAAGTTTCGATTGATTTCAAGTGAATGCGACTGATGCTGAGGGGTGATTGTAAATGATTGCAGATGACTATAGGTGATTCCAGTGATTGCAGATTATTACAGTCTATGCAGAGTGATCGCACAGAGTTTAAATGAATCCAGTCTGAATTCAATGTGACTTCAAGTAAATGAAAGTGATTGCAAGTGATTTTAATTGACTTAGTGATTACAGATGATTGCACATGTTTAGTATTGATTGCAAATTATTCAGGTACATGAAGGTGAATATAGTGTTTGCAAGCTGACTTGAATAGTGATTTTAAGAGATTCAGAGTGATTTCAAGTGAATGCATGTGATTACAGATGATTGAAAGTGATTGCAGGTGCCTGAGTCTTCTTGTTTGGAATGCTTAATATTCATTCGACTTCTTTTATCAAATTTGGTAAAATATAAATGAATGTAGGTGATGTAGTAATTTCAGACTGAATTGATTATTGATTGAACACTCTGAATCCACAGTAATTGCAATGATTTCAAGTAGATCCAATTTGAATTCAGAGTGATTGCAAATGATTACAAGAGATTATAAGTGACTTTGAGTGATTGCATATCATTCCACCTGGTTAGAAGTGAATGCAAACTATTTCAGGTACAAGCAGGTGATGCAATGTTTGCAAGCTGGATTAAATAGTGACTGCATGGAATTCGGGTGATTTCAAGTGATTGCAAGTGATTTAAAACGATTACAGTTAAAGATGTTTTTTCCAAATTAAAAATAATGATTGTAAAATGTGTCTTACAGAATAAACAGGCGGTCCGTAAGAATTGGGATGTGAATCAGATGAAGTCGATAAGCCGGATGAGCTGGAAGAGCTTCCTCTGGAGGCTCCAGAGGAAGCCCTCACGACGCCACCAATAATGTTGGTAGCGATTCCGGAAACAAAACTTCCGGAGTTCGATCCGGAACGCCTGATCCTCTCTTGCATCAGAGCGTCGTAACTTGACTCCTGAAGGTGATTGGAATTTGCTTCCAGGGCGTCTCCTCTTCTCTTGACTTCCAAGTCAGATCCCTTGATCTGAGTGTTACCAAGCAACTTGAGGAGTTGAAGAGGAAACCTGAGCTCCTCCAATTTGTCTCTAGTCTTTGATGCTTCTCGATTCGTTTTGTTCGCATAATACCGAAAGAGATCCTTGAAATTATCTGGAAAATTATCCGGAGGTTGCTTTTCCCTCCGGAATGGAGCGAGTCTGTCCAACTGAGCTGCTGCTGCCGTTTCCAATGGTTCTTCCTTCAATTTTTCATCCGAGGATCTCACACTCGTACAGTATGTCAGCATCAGGAATAACGCTAGCTGTAAATATATTTATTAGTTAGTTTAAAAAAATTTTATTTTGTGAATTACAATTCTCTTTAATTAGTATATAATTTTAGGCTCTTTCAGATTCTTTTCAATTAGTTTAACTTCCTTGACATCTGCTGAATTCCTTCAATTATCTGGATTCCCTGAGTCGATTAAATTCCCTGAATTCCTTAAATTTTTTGAATCTTCTGAATACTTTGAATTCTCTTAAATGCATGAAATTACTTAAATTTCCTATATTGTCTAAATTTTCTGAATTTTCTGAATTTAGTAAATTCACTAGATTCTGTGAATTTGTGGAATTCCCTGAATATTCTGAACTAATGGAATTCTCTAAATGATCTAAATTCGTTAAACTCCTTAAGCTTTTAAGATTATCTGAATACTTTAAATTGTCGAAAAGATATGAAATTACTTAAATTCCCTAAATTGTCTGAAATTTACTGAATTCTCTGAGCTATCGGAATTCTCGGAATGCTCTGAATTCTTTGAATTCCTTAAACTTTTTAAAGTATCTGAATTCTATGGTTTCACTGAATACCCTGAATTTTTTAAACAATCGGAATAATCTAAATTCTCTGAATTCCTTGAATTCCGTCATTTCTTCTGAATCATGAGTATTATTAAAAAATACTTGGAATTAAGTGAATTCTACGAATTCCAATATTTTCACAAATTCCAGGAATGTTATGAATTTAGCAGGATTGGAATTTGTTGAATTCCTGGAAGTCAAAGAATTCATGTCATTCAAAGGACTGTGAGTAATCAGGAATTTCAGGGGCATGGATGAACTCCGGAATATTGCTCTATTAACCTAGTTAATAGAAATCTCCTCATTCCTTTATTCTTATAAATTCTCGGAGTTATTTGAATTATCTGAATTATCCAAGACTTGAAATTTTCTGATATATCTGAAAATTCAATCAATTTTTAAATTTCTTCAATTTCTTGAATTTCATGAATTCTCTGATTTCAAAAAATTGTTCTAAATTCGTTTGAATTCAGTGAATTATTAATAAATCCTTGAAAATTTGGGAATTCCGCGAATTCGGAAAAGTCAAGGATTTCAAGAATTCAAGGAATTCCAAGTTTTTAAGGAGTCCCATAAATTCAAGAATTGCAAAAAATTTAATGATCTGGTTAAATAGAGGGAAATATCTTAATGCCTTTATTGTTATAAATTATCGGAGTTATTTGAATTATCTGAATTATCCAAAAGACTGGAAATTTTCTGATATATCTGAAAATTCTTAATTCTGTGAATTCAATCAATTTTTTAATTTCTTGAATTTCATGAATTCTCTGATTTCAAATAATTGTTCTAAATTCGTTTGAATTCAGTGAATTATTATTAAATCCTTGAAATTTAGGTAATTCTGAGAATTCGGAAAAGTCAAGGATTTCAAGAATTCAAGGAATGTCAAGAATTCCAGTGATTCCAAGAATTCAAGGGAGTCAAGGAATTTCAAGATTTTAAGGAGTCCCATAAATTCAAGAATTGCAAAAAATGCAATGATCTGGTTAAATAGAGGGAAATCTCTTTATGCCTTTATTGTTATAAATTATCGGAGTTATTTGAATTATTTGAATTATCCAAAAGACTTGAAATTATCTGATATATCTGAAAATTCTTAATTCTGTGAATTCAATCAATTTTTTAATTTCATGAATTTCATGAATTCTCTTATTTAATATAATTCCTCTAAATTCGTTTTAATTCAGTGAAGTATTATTAAATCCTTGAAATTTAGGGAATTCCGCGAATTCGGAAAATTCAAGGATTTCAAGAATTCAAGGATTTCAAGAATTCAAGGAATGTCAAGAATTCCTGCGATTCCAAGAAATCAAGGCATTCAAAGAATTTCAGGAATGCCAAGAAGTTCAGGAATTCAATTAACTAGGTTAATAATGCGTTATTTCGTAGTTCCTTCATTTTCTTGAATTTCCTGAAGACTCGTAGTCCTTTGAATGATATGAATTCTTTCAATTCCAGGAATTCAACGAATTCCAATCCTGCTATTAGAAATTCTTCTGCATGCTGTGCATTATTTAAAAATCCTTGAAGTTCAGGGAATTCCACGAATCTCATGGATTACACGAATTCCGAGAATTCTAGTTATTTCAAGAGTTCAAGGAATTTCAAGAATTGAAGAACTTCCAACAATTTAGGGTATTCAAGTAATTCCAAGATTTCAAGGAGTTTCCAGAATTCAAGAAATTCCAAGAATTTAGAGTATTCAAGGAATTCCAAGAATTTAAGGAATTCAAGTAATTCCAAGTTTTCAAGGAGTTTCCAGAATTCAAGAAATTCCAAGAATTCGAGGAGTTCAAGGAATTCCGCAAACTTTAAAATTTAATGGGATTTTATGAACATAGGTTAAAAGAAAGAATTCTTGGAATTCCTGTAAATCCCGGAAATAGCATAAATTAAATTAATTAAAAATTTTTTTTAATTTCCTGAATTGGTTGAATGACTTCAATTACCTAAATGCTCTCCATTCTGAGAATGCTCAGTATTCTCTGAAGGATCTAAATATTCTAAATTCTCTGAATTCTGTGCATTATTAATGTTCCTTAATTGTCAAAATTCTCTGAAATTTCTGGATTCTCCGGAAGATCTAAATTTGCCGAAATCATTAAAATCCCTTTTCCCGTTTCCGACATTATCTGCATTTCTTAAAATTTCAGAATTCTTTGAATTCCGCAAATTCTCCGAATAGTTTATTGGATTGATTTCCCTGAATTCTCCAAAATTAACAACATTTCTCGAAAAACCCTTGATGCTTCTGAATACCTTAAATTTCCCTAAATTCGTGAAATTTCCCTAAATTACCTGATTAACATGAATTCTAGGAATTTTGATGAACTTCCTGAATTTCCTCATTTCCCTAAATGCTCTGAATTCTATGTAATTCAATGAATTAAAGGAATTGCTTTAATTTAATAATGCAAGGAATTTAAGAATTTTATATGGATTCAAGAAATTTAGACGAATTCGAAGAATTTATTGAATTATTCAGGGAATCTAGATAATTCAGATAATTCTGGTCAAAAACATTTTATTTTGAGAATTTACAAAAATTTCCGTATCTGTGCAAAGTTATAATATTTTTATGTGCATTTTTTTATTAATAACTGCTAATAAAGGACTAAAATTAAATAAATATACGTTTAGTTTAACCTCTAATGAAAAAGCCTCTATCCAAGCCTTGATCCCGTATGCTCATTTTCTGATCGATTTTTGTAAAAAAGTTTATTTTTTTATTTTTATAATTTTCTCCGTTTCTATTAAATATACGATAACTTATAATCAACGTCGCGAGATGCAGAATAGATCTAATGCACGTATTTATTTTTCAGAATTCTAATATTGTTACCAGAAAGTTAGGAAAATAATAAAAATGACATTTGTAAGATTTGTTTAATTAGTATTAATTGAAAAAAATATTTGGATTAAATATTCATATGTTGAATATACAAGAGTAAATGAAACGACTGATTGCAAATATTGAATACATTAGTTTGCATAATATGTCTAATTTATTCTGAGTAAAAGCTCATTAACATAGGTACATTTATTCTCGTGTGGAAAATGAAATTCTCTCATGGAGGTAAAATTATAATCAGAGCATTTTTAAATGTAATCAGGTACATATTCATTAGGGTGGTCAACTGAAATTTTTTTAAATTTTTGTCAGCCCTATCGCGGCAGTTGATTACTCTGGGTGAGAAAATGTACTCCCAATTTTTTTAGATTTAAAAAAAATTGTGTATAGGGTAAAGCATGCAATTTATGTAAAAATGGAGATTCTCTTGGTTATTTATTTTTTAAATATACATGTTAGTTTTGAAGAAATATCTTATGAATTACAATTGTATTTATAGTTGTTAAGTTCATTATTATATTTTTGGTTAGGAAGTCATTTCGTTTGGAAAAAATTCTATTTTGTTAAAACTGCAACTATTTTGTTAAAAAATAATTAGTTGTTAATTAATTTTTGTCGAATGCTGTCAAATAAATACTTTTTAAATATTGATTTCTAACTTTTGAAAAAATTGCTCTCTAGTTCCGCTGGGATCCGAACCCAGGTCTTTCATATTGCCGGTCTGATGCCCTTACCCACTAAGCTATGGAGAGACGAGATTAATTTTTTCACAGATTGAGAGCCATTTTTTTAAAACTGAAAAATCAATTAAAAAAATATTGATTTTAGACTAATGGACAAAAAACAATTAAGAAAAAATTATTTAAAACATTTTATCGGGTCAAAACCATAACATCAAAAAATATAAGAAATTCGAATGTTTGAAAAATAGATCTTAGAAGTATAAGGAATTACTTCGGAATTCAACTTTTAGTGGGTGTGAAGAAATTAATTGCGTCTCTCCGTAGTTTAGTGGATAAGATTCAATATCAATATTTAAAAAATATTGATTTTAGACTAGTAAAAAAAAATCATTAGAAAAAATTATTTATAACATTTTATCTAGTCAAAACCTTGACCTAAAAAAATATAAGATATTCGAATGTTTGAAAAATTTACCTCAGAAGTATAATAAATTACGTCGGATTTCAACTTGTAGGGGTTGTGAAGATATTAATCTCGTCTCTCCGAAGCTTAGTGGAAAAGATTCAATATCAATATTTAAAAAATATTGATTTGAGACCACTAGACCAAAAAAAATTTTTTTAAATTATTTAATCCATTTTATCTGGTCAAAATCATGGCGTCAAAAAATATAAGATATTCGAATGTTAGAAAAATTAATCTCACAGATACAAGGAATGACGTGGTCATCTCTCCGTCACTTAGTGGATAAGATTAAATATCAATATTTAAAAAATATTGATTTTAGACCAGTAGACAAAAAATGTAAAAAATTATTTATTACGTTTTATCTGTCAAAAATTAGTTTTTACTGAAGATTATTTTCTTTGGTTAAACATTTGTTTATTTAATTCTTAGAAAATTAATTTTCTAGATAAAAAAAATAATGTTATGAGTTGGCTGTTGAACTGTTTTGTTGAAATTTCATTTTTTTATAATTTTCATCATTTTAATTTAAACTTCATCTCTCATGCTCAAAATTGAAATTTTTTGTTCCAAATTAGTTGCTTTCTTTTAAATTAATTTTTATATATGTTAGCTTAAAAATTAATCTATTCTGCTCGAAGATTTAATTATTTCGTTGAAACTTCGCCTTTTTTGGTTAAAAAATCAATTTCATGGTTTAAAGTTAAAATATCTTTTAAAAAAATTAATTTTTTTAGTTGAAGATTTATGTTTTTAGTTGGAAGTTGAACTATTTTGTAGAAAATTCATCTTTTGGTTGAAAATGTATTTTTGATAAGTTGAAGATTCAACTATTTGGTAAAAAAATTCATGTATTTTGTTAAAAATGTATCTTTTTGTTTAGAAAATTAATCTCATTTATTTCAAATTCAACTACTGGGTTAAAAGTTAAACTATTTTTATGAACATTTTACTATTTTGTAGAAAATTAACCATTTTTGTCTGAAAATTCCTTTTTGGTGCGAAATTTAACTTTTTTGTTGAAAATTAATTCTTTTTGTTAAAAATTAATGTTTTTACTTAAAAATTTAAAAATTTCATTTCTCGTTAGAAATGTATCCTTTATAAGTTGAAATTTTAACTGTTTGGTAGAAAATTCACGTAGTTTCTTGAAAATTCGTCTTTTTGTTTAGAAAATTAACTTATCGTTGGAAATTCAACTATTTGGTTAAAAATCCAACTATTTAAAAAAAATTATTCAGTTCCTTGAAAATTCGTCTTTTTTATGCAATAACCTTTTTTTTAAATTCAACTATTCCAGTCCAAGATTCATTCATTACTTTGGTTGAGTATTTCTTTTTGCTGGAAAATTAATTTTTTAACTGAAACTTTTTCTGTTCCATTTTTAGTTGAAAACTGATCTTTCATAGTTCAAAATTCAACAATTTGTTTGAAAATTCCTCTTTTTTAGTTTCGAATTCAACTATTTGATTAAAATTCGGATTTTCGTATAGTACTCACATTAATTTTACCTAACTATCTACTGAATTTTATGCATAAAAAGACTAAATAAAAATTTGTTCGAATTATTACTAAAATTCAAGAACTTTATAGATAAATTCAATAAATGATGAGTTATGCATTTCGTGCTATTTAATTATTTAATTAATCGAAGTTGCTAATATTTTAGAATATCTTGTAATATAATTGGCCGAAGCTTTCTAAATTAAATATTTATTTTAATCCCTAGAAACTGAAAAAAAGGTTATGAATAATTAAATTAAAATAGAGGCCCTGAAAATGATTGGCATTAAAATTTTCCTGGTAAAAATTTTTAAAAAATCATCGAATATTTAAAAATCAAAGCTATAAAGTATAATTAAAGGGGACAAATGAAAAATCCCGAAAAATAAAATTCCCGACACTGTAAATTTCCCGAATTGGAAAATGCCCGAATAATAAAATTCTCGAATAATAAAATTGCCGAAAAATAAATACACTGATTTGGAAAATTCCCGAATGTTAAAATTCGCGAACAATAAAATTACGAAAATTAAAAATACTTAACTGGAAAATTCCCGAATAATAAAAGTCTCGAATAATAAAATTTCTGAACTAAAAAATTCCCGAATTGGAAAATTTCCGAATAATATTATCCCCGGCAGGTAATAATATTACTGAATTGAAAAATTCCCGAATAATAAAATTCTCGACAGAAAGTTGACGAATTATAAAATATCCGAATTGGAAAATTCCCGAATTTAAACAATTACAATATTTTTGTAAATATGTTTTATTGATTACAAATACAATTAAAAAATTTAATTTTTTAAAATCATTTTCATTGTTTAAGATATCGAGAATTATTGTTTGCATTTAAAATAACAATAATTTAAAATAAAATATTTTGGGGCGACGAATTTTTGTAATCTGCATTGAATTAAAAAAAAAATACAAAAAGCGTCGAATTTTATATTTATATATATATATTTTTTTATTTATTTTTTTTATTTTTATAAGGTATGATGAAAATATTTGGTGATTTTTTTGGTTCGAGGGGCACATTTTGCCAAATTTAGAAGGTATAAGAAAACACAATTTTCAAGTTTAAAAAATGAGAATTTAGCCTGCACCTATTGAGTTAAATTTGACCAAATTGGCCCCTCAAACCCAAAAAAATCACCCTCTGTTTTCAGTGGACCTTATAGCGATTTTCAAAAAAATGTATGTAAATTAAAAATTCGATTTTTGCGAATTCTTTATTGTTATTTATTGTAATTATTTTTAATTCAAACAATAATTTTCGAATTTTTAAACATTAAAAATAATTTAAAGAAATAAAATTTCTTTATTGTACTTGTAACCAATAAAAAATATTTATAAAAAATTGTAACTGTTTAAATTCGGGAATTTTTCAAATCGGGTACATTCCACAATTTTCTTTCGGGAATTTTACAATTCGGTAATATTATTAACTACCGGGAATTTTATTATTCGGGAATTTTCTAATTCGTTAATATTGTAAACTGCCGTGAATTTAATGATTCGGAAATTTTCCAATTCGAGAATTTTAATATTCGAGAATTTTATTATTCGGGAATTTTCCAATTCGGTAATTTTCTTTTTCGGTAATTTTATTATTCGCGAATATTATTATTCGAGAATTGTCCAATTCGGGAATTTTACATTTTACATTTGTCTAAAAAAAAGTATCTATTTATTAAATAAAAATCATATTTCAGTACGAATAGTAGAGATAAAAAGTGTCTTTTTTAATAGATTTTCGCTTAATTATAACTAAAAAGAATCTCATTAACTTCTGAAAATTATTATCAAAAATTTTTGAGTTGAAACTTTCTAATTTTTAAAATCTATCAAATTTGAAAATCGAACTTTTACTTTTAATGGAGTTTATAAAACTCATATCATTCGCAGCTAAGCTAACGTCATCCATTTATAAATATTTTGAAAAATAGGACCTTTTTATGGTCAATATGCAATTCTTTTTTTTTAAAGATTTTCGTTTGAAAAATGTATTTTAAATAACGTCGACTACTGGAATTCTATTTTTTTTCTTGAAGTGAACGAATTACGTTTTTTATTTCAAATTGCAGGAGACCTCTTTCCACTCATTATTATTATTATCATTATTGGACATAACATATTAATAACCTTACATTTCTCATAATCATGAAGTTTGCAAACTCTTTTTTAATTGAAAAAAAATAAAAGTTTCATCCAATCACGAACAACAATAGTTTTCAATTGTTTCAAATCATTTCGAGACGGTTCGAGAATTAATCGAAAATGGCGCCATGCACTTTTCGATAAGTGGACGAGTAGCAAAAGCGCGCCAAGCACGCGCACGCGCAATTGGCAAAATTTCGAATAAGAGATTTTATTCTGTGGATCCAGAATAACAATGTTGAAAAATAAAAAAACGCCTTAACACTTTTATTTTTCGTCCCTTAAAACCTCACCCGGAAAACCTGAAAATGTTAGGGCATTTGTTTAAGAGCATGCTCAACTTTTTAACAAAATTGAAATATAAAATTAAAGACGAATGATTCTCTTTTTGTAAAAGAAGCTTTATATTACTGTAATTAAGTATATTGTTAAAAATTCTTCTTTTTTAGTTGCAATTAACTGCTTTAATAAAAAAATTTAACTGTTATATTTTTTATTAAAAATTGATCGTTTTTGTTTGAAAATTCAACTCATGTTAAAAAGTTTCCTTTTTTGTTGAATTCAACTGTTTTTTATTAAAAATTAAAATCTTTTTTGGTAGAAATATCAAATACTACATGTCGTTCAGAATTCAACTTTTTTGGAATAGAAATTTAATTACTTGGTTCGAAGTTAAACTGGTTTGATTAAATATTAATTTTTTTGGTAGAAGATTCATAATTCAAAATTAATTTTCTTTAGTGAGAATTTCACCATTCCAGTTAAAACTTTAACTATTTTCTTGAGATTTTTGTTGTTGTTAAATATTTTTCTTTTCCTTAGATTAAAGTTTTAACTATTCCATTTAAAAATTCTTCATTTAAGTTGAAAATTTATCACTTTGTTTGAAAAGGAAACTTTTTTTTTCAAAAATACTTTTTTGTTTGTTAAATATTTGTAATTTTTTGTTGAAACCCCGTGTATTTTGATGAAGAGTATTGTTTTAGTAGCAGTTAATCTTCCTGGTTGAAAATTCGTATTTTTTAAGTCAAAAAATCATATTTTTTGTTTAAAAATATAATTATTTCTTTTAATAATACTTTTTTTTTAATATTGAATATTCTATCATTCTCATTGGAAATGCATCTCTTTGATTGAGCATTAATTTGTTTAACTAGGAATTTAACTATTCAATGTTTGTTTAAAATATTCATCTTTTTAGTTGAAAATCCATAAATTTCGATAAAAATTTATAATTTTCCGTAGAATGTAATCTTCTTTGATGAAAGTTTATTTTTTGGTTGGGAATTCAAATATGCCAGTGTTAAGGATTCATAATTTTAGTTAAAAAATTATATTTTTTATAAATTTAACTTTTCCAGTTGAAGATTCATCATTTTAGTTGAAAATTAATCAGTTTGGTTAAATATTAATTTTTTCATTTACAATTTAAATATTTCATTTTTGGCAGAGAATTGATCGTTTTTAGTTCAAAATTTAACTATTTGATTGCCAACTTTTTGTTTTTAGTTCAAAATTCAACTATTTCGTTCAAAATTCATGTCTTAAATTGTAAACCCGGCTTTTTGGTAGAAAATTAATCCACTGGTTTGAAAATTCATTTTTTGGTTGTAAATTCCACTTTTTTATTGAAAATTCAAGTATTCCAGTTGAATATCCATAAATTTATTTGAAAATTCATATTTTTGGACACAAATGAAAACTTCTTAGTGGGAATTTAAACTCTTTTGTTAAAAGTCAATCTCTTTGGTTAAAAATGTAACTATTTTGTTGAAAAACTTTTGGTTAAAAATTAATTTTTTTAATTGAACATTTAATTATTCCATCTTTGGCTTAAAAATTAAAATTTTTCCTTGAAAATTTAAGAATCCCAATTAAATATTCATAATTTTATTTGAAAATTCATCTTTTTGATTAAAATTAAAACTACTTGGTTCAAAGTTAAACTCCTCTGTTCAAAATTGCATCGCTTTGTTTTAAAATTCATAACTACTTCAGTTGAAGAATAATTCGAAATAGTTTACCCAATCTGAATTTTTGCTTAAACATTAAATAAGTCTAAAATTTGTGTTATTTAAAAATGTTCGAGGGAACTTTTCACATTATTTACTGATTTTTCAATTGAAATAGTAAAGAAAATTTTTTGTAGATATCTCCATAATAATAACTAAAAGTAATCTCTTTAACCTCTGCAAATTATAATTAAGCATTGTTGAGCTAAAACTTTGTACTTTTTAAAAATCTATAAAAATAAAAAATATTTAATCGCTAATATTTTGGACTATTTAATTTTTAATAAAGTATAGTACATTCGAAAATTAATTTAAAAATTTCGCTGTGCGCTTTTTACTGATGGCACACGTAGTAAAAGCGCGCTACGCGCGCGTATGCATCTTTTTCAACTTTTCGAAAAAGAATTTTAATATTGTAGATTAAGAATAATAAGTTTTTTTAAATAAAAAACATATTTACACTGAAACGTTTCCTTTTCGTTCCTTTACAACAAGGTGTCTACCCTATCTGGAAAACCTAAAAATGTCAGACATTTTTTTTAAAGTCAGGGATTTTTTTTGTGAGCGTGCTCATTTTTTTTAAATTGCGCAATATAAAATTGAATGATAATGATTCTTTATTTGTAAAAGTAGCTTTATATTACTTTAATTGACTATTTTGTTGAAAATTAATTTTGTTATGGTTTACAAATAATTTTTTTAATTGAGAATTTAACTATTATATTTCTGGTTGATAACTGATCGCCTTTTGTTTGAAAATTTAAGCATCTGGTTGAAAATTCATACATTGTTATGAAAATTCGTTCTTTTTGCTAGATAATTATTTTTAAGCTTTTTTTCTAAAGTCGGAAGTTTTTTTAATAAAAATGAATATCTGTTTTGGTTGATAAATCAATAAGTACATTTTTCGTTCACAATATATTTTTTTAAATAAAGAATTGATTACTTGGTTGAAATTTAACCTCTTTTTTTAAAATAATCCTTTTTTGGCTGATGCTTAATCATTTTCAGTGAAAATTTCTATCTTTTGTTGAAAAATGAGTTATTTTGTTGAAATTTCGTTTCTTCTTTGTCTGGAAAAATTTATTTCTGAACTGCCAATTTAATTTTTCTAGTTGAAACTTGAACTATTTTGTTGAAAATTAATTTTTTTTTTAAATGTAACAATTTTTTAATGTATGTTTTTTCTTTGGTTTCAAATACTTTTCTTCTTTAAACTGAAAATGTAACTATTTGAATCAAATATTCCACCATTTTAGTTGAAAATTCATCCTTTTTCGAAATTTTAGAAAATAATTAAAAATATTATAAAATATTTGTGAATTTTCTCTTACAATTTATTTTCAGAAAGAAAAGTCAGTTTACGTTTTCCCAGAAGTTTCAAAAAAAATTTGTATTACCTTGAAATCTCTTGAAATTCTTAAAAAGCTTCTTAATCTTCGAAACCTTCAAAAATCTACTAATTATATTTTGTATCTCAAAATTCTGGACAATTTTCCCGACGACAAAAGTTTCAAATTGTTTCGAATAATTTCCAGATGGTTCGAGAAGCGTAGCGCGCAAAAGCGCTCTACGCACGTATGCTTGTTTTTAGCACTCTCGAAAGAAGTGTTTAATTTTGTGGATCAACAATAAAATTTCTTTTTTTAAATCGAAAACTTGTATAAAAAGTTTGAAAAAATTTAACCAATTTTTCTGAACTCTTGACAATTGTAATGTGTTTAAAATTTGTGTAACTAAAACATTCAATCTGAAAGATTTTAATCTTAAGTAATAATCAGTCGAATTCATGCAAAAAAAAATAGAAAAAGCTTTAACAAAATAGCTGAATCTTCAAATGGAAAGATTGGTTGTTACCAGTTGCATTTTAAACCAAAAAAGATTCAATTTTTTTAAGAGATGAATTTTCTACAAAAAAGTTCCATTTTTCAAGACGAAAATATGAATTTTTAACGAAATATGTGATTTTTTTACCAGAAAGATCAATTTTCTACCAAAATAGACGAATTTTTAATCAGTTCAATTTCTAACAAACATAAAAAGTTTTTCTGTGAAGAAAAAAATGTCACCCAAATTATCATTTGAGGGGATAAATGATTTTAATTATAAAACAAAAATTAAGAATGAATATTTCTTTTTCAAGTTAATCTATTCATTTGTTTTTATGGTTATAGAAATATCAATTGCGTAAAATTCTTGAGAAAATTCAAAAACATGTTTGAAGATTTTATATTAGTTGAAAAATTATAATTTTTTGATTTCACAGGAGTTCGCAAAATTTCATGAAAAATTCGAGTAAATTTAAGATATTTTTGTCCGACCCCCCTTGAAAACGCCCCATTGCATGCACGTGAAGCAGGCGTAATGTGGCCGCTTTCAGCCCAGT
>JAWWLR010000054.1:69941696-69957479 GCA_035041075.1 Acraspis erinacei | reverse complement strand
AATGAAAAGTGGATTACGCTCGATTGCGCCGCATTACACCCAATCAGAACGGAATTTCTCGGTATTAGAACTAGATTACAAGTAGATTATTTTACAGAATAATTACAAATGGATGACTCAGGATTATGAAGATAATAATCTATTACAGAACTGAATAATAACGGATTAGCAAGGATTTCAAATGGATTATTCGCATTACTGTTGGATTACTCAGGTACCAAGTAAATTACTCAAAATTACTTGAATTACAAGTGGATTACGCGCGAGAACGCCGGATTACAAGTGGCTAACTTCGGTGTCAAGTAGATTCTTCCAAATTACTTGAATGACAAGTAGATTACTCTTGGTAACGTCATATTACAAGTGGATTACTTCAGTGTCAAGTGAAATACTCGAAATTACTTGAATAAAAGTGGATGAAACTGGATTACTGACGATTACTCCGAATCAGAATGGGATTACTCTATATAATAACCAGATTGCAAGTAGATTACTACGGAATAATATTGGATTACTGCGGATGGCAAGTGAATTACTTTGAATTACCTGAATAGCCAAAGATTACAAGTGGATAACTTAGGATTATGAAGAGATTATTCTACTACAGAACAGAATAATAACGGATTACCAAGAATTTCAAGGAGATTACTCGCACTACTAGTGGATTACTCAGTTGCCAAGTGAATTATCAAAAATTACTTGAATTACAAGTGGATTGCTCTTGAGAATGGCGGATTACAAGTGGCTTACTTCGGTGTCAAGTAGATTATTCCAAATTACTTGAATTACAAGTAGATTTCATTTGGTAACGCCAGATAACAAGTGCATTACTTCGGTGTCAAGTGAATTGCTCTGAATTACTTGGATTCAAAGTGGATTAATCGCATTACGCTGGATTACTCCAAATCAGAACATGATTACTATGTATTAGAACTGGATTGCAATTAGATTACTACGGAATAATAGTGAATTACGGCGGATGGGAAGTGGATTACTTTGAATTACCTGAATAGCCCCAGATTACAAGTGGATAACTTAGGATTATGAAGAGATTATTCTATTACAGAACAGAATAATAACGGATTACCAAGGATTTCAACTGGATTACTCGCATTGCTAATGGATTACTCAGGTGCCAAGTGAATTATTCAAAATTACTTGAGTTACAAGTGGTATACTCTTGTCTAACGGCGGATTCCAAGTGGATTATTTTGGTGTTAAGTATATTATTCAAAATTACTTGAATTACAAGTATTTTACTCTTGATAACGCCAGATTACAAGTGGATTACTTCCGTGCCAAGTGAATTACTCAGAATTACTTGGATTAAAAGTGGATTAATCTGGATTATTCTGGATTACTCCGGATAAGAACAGGATTACTATGTATTAGAACTGGATTACAATTGGATTAATACTGAATAATAGTGAGTTACTGCGGATGGCAAGTGGATTACTTTGAATTACCTGAATAGCCCCAGATTACAAGTGTATAACTTAGGATTGTGAAGGGAATAGTCTATTACGAAATTGAAAAATAACGCATGAGCAAGGATTTCAAGTGGATTATTCGCATTACTTTTGGATTACTCAGGTGCCAAGTGAATTATTAAAAATTACCTGAGTTATAAGTGGATTACTCTTGTGTAACGAAGGGTTACAAGTGGATTATTTCGCTGCCAAGTGAATTACCCAGAATTACTTGGATTAAAAGTGGATTAAACTGTATTACTGCGGATTACTCGAAATGAGAACGGAATTACTCTGTATTAAAACTTGATTACAAGTAGATTACTACGGAATAATTGCAAATGGATAACTCAGGAATATGAAGAGATTCGTCTATTATATAAGTGAAAAATAGCGGATTATCATGTATTTTAAGTGGATTATTCGCATTGAAAGTGGATTACTCAGGTGCCTAGTAAAGTATTTAAAACTGCTTGAGTTACAATTGGATTGCTTTTGTTAAAAGGCGGATTACAAGTGGATTACTCCGGTGCCAAGTGAATTATTCCAAAGAACTTGAACTGCAAGTGGATTACCCTGGATTACGCCGTATTACGCCCATGAGGACGGGATTACTTTATGTTAGAACTGGACTGCAAGTGAATTACTCCGCCTGAAAATTGGATTACTCTAAATTACATACTTGAATTACCCCAGATTACAGCTAGATCACTCAGTATTCTGATGAAATTAATCTATATTAGATCTAAATTGTAAGTGGATTACAATGGATTTCAAGTGAATTATTCGATTAAATATTGGATTACTCTCTGCCAAGTGAATTATTTCGAATTATTTGAATTACAAGTGGATTCGTTTTGATAACGCCCGATTACAAGTGGATTACAACGGATGGCGCTGGATTATTTTTTCCGATAACGTTCCTTGATTTACTAAAAAATTATTGGATTAAAAATCATAAAATTATTTTTTTTTAAATTATTATGGCCAGTAGTAAATTTATTAATTCACGATCGCAATTAATTTTCGAGTATCGATAATTGAGAATTCATGCAAATCGACTGAAAAAGTGTAGGACTTTATATGACTAATATGGCAGAAGAAAAGTTTATTGAAATTCTCAGTACAAGATGTGGAGCGTTAATGAAAGTATGGTGTGAAATGTTGCCAAAGTACTGCCATGAATAAAGAATTTTCATTTTTATCTACCTCTTTATCTCAGTCGTTTTCCAACTCTGATTTCTCTCTACATTTGAATTGCAAGTAACACTAATTTCTGTGAGGAAAATCATCCAATTTTCCTTAATAATGTCAAAAATTGTCCACGAAACGCATAAAAGTGACATAAAGAGTTAATTTTTACCATGGAAAAATTGGAAAAATAAGGCTTTTTCTTCCCTGATTTTAAATCAATATAATTTCACTCCCCACATAAATTCCATCACACATCTTTTTCATATTTAATATAGTACCTAAATACTGATCTTTTATGCAAATTAAAAATAATTTAAAGATCCATTATCAAGCCAATTTTTCAATATCTATTTCTACCAAATTTTTATTTGGCAAAATTTATGGAATTAAATGGCCCGACATGGATAAAAAGCAAGAAACAAATTTTTCAGTTGAAATATAATATTTCCAAAAAATGACGAAAAACACTAAATTTTGTAAATTTTTGTCCTAAGTTGACAAAAAAAGTTTATTTTTTATTTTCTTGATGCTCTTTTTGATGAAATAAGAAAAAATTCTCTTTTTTAAGTTTCAAAACATTTTTTTTCTCGATTTTTTGGGGTTTGTGAAACCTGAGTCATTTTTACACATGATCCGTAAAAAATAGAGAAAATTTTATGAATTTTTTCAAGTCAATTTTATGGAACCGAATTAAGTTAGTCAGAAAAAGTAAGCGGGCAGTTTCTTTTAAAGCATAATATTTCAAAAAATGACGAAAAATACAATTATTTGATTAAATTGTACCTAACATTACTACAAAAAATATTTTTCGTTCTTTGTTTTTTAGCACTGCTTTTAAAATTTTGCATTGCATTTTTTGAAACTCAAACATTTTAATCTAAAGACAAAGTGATATTAACTAAAATATTTTAACTATATATTAATATAATAATATTAATATATTAATATTAATTAATTAATATTACTATTACGATATTAATATATTAACTAAAATATTTTGAAAACTTTTTTTAAAATAAATAAATAATAAATTTCCATACTATTATCATTAATAATAATTTTTAATCATTTATATAAGAACCTAATGATGCATCAGTTTTTCCCATTATTAAAATTGCATAAGTGTATAGTTTTCGAAAAGAACTAAAAAGAAAGTCGGATACACTTTTGCGTTTTTAAAATTATATCGGATGACACGTAACGTGGAGGCGTTTTATCGTCGTCCAAGTAATAATGTATAATTATCTAGAGCTAGTTATCGTTTATGACATACCTTTGGCATATTTGAATCGGTTTCTCCTCTCTTGTCTAGTTAACGGACAATTCAATCATTTATTTGAGCGGTCAAAAAGCGTTACTACTATAATTACCTCTCCTTTTAGAAATGAACGTTAGGGATGACCTCGCCTGGTCGAAACAAAGATGATGAATTTTCAACTGAAACAGTTATATTTTCAGTTAAAAAAATAATTTTAAAATAGCACTATTTTCAAAAACATAGTTAAATTTTTAACTAAAGAGATCAATTTTTAACGAAAAGTGTACTTGTTGATATTTCAACAAAAGAACAGATTTTAATAAATTTTTGTATCCAAAATGGTTAAAGTGGTCCAAAAAAGATTGATACTTTTTAACAAAATTATTTAATTTTACATAAAATAGTTTTTTTACAACTAAAAAAGATACATTTTTAATAATCAATGGAGGAGTTACATTTTCAGTTAAGAAATATATTTTTCATAAAGAAGCAAGTTTTTTCATTTTTGAGGAAAAGTTTAACAGATGATATTTCAATGAGAACAAATTTTAAATTAAATTAAAAAACTGTTAATCAAACAAACGGAATTTAAAAAAATAAAATTTCAATAAAATAGTTGAATTTACGCATTAAAAAGATAAATTTTTAATCAAAAATGGAATAATTGTACATTTGCAGATAAGAAATAAATTTTTAATAAAAAAAGCAAGTTTTTTCAAGAAAGTAGTTCAATGTTCTCCTAAAGCGATCAATTATTAACGAAAAGTTTAATAGCTGATATTCAAACGAGAAAAAATTTTAAATAAAATAAACAAACTTTCAAGTTAATCAGAAGACTAAAAGATAAATTTTTAATAAAACATAGAATAATTGTACATTTGAAATTAGGAAATAAATTTTTAATAAAAAAATGCGATTTTAAAGAAAATGGTCAAATTTTAAACTAAAGAGCTCAATTTTTAACGCAAAGTGCAATAGTTGATATTTCAACGAAAAAAGATTTTAATTTTTAATAAAAAAACAGTTAAGGTCAATAAAAAAGATGAATTTTCAACAAATAAGTTGAATCCTCAACCAAAAAGACGAATTTTCAACAAACCTGTTGACTTTTGAGCTACATTTTTTAATTTTCAACTAAATGGCTTAAATTTCCACAAAATAATTGAATTTACAACTAAAAAAGATAAATTTTTCATAAAAAAGCACGATTTTTCAAGAAAATAGTTAATTTTTTAACTCGACATCAATTTTTAACGAAAAATGTAGCCAAAAAGACGAATTTACAACAAATCTGTTGACTTTTCAACAAAAAAGGAAACTTTATCACAAAATTGTTTAATTTTCGACTATAAGAGATACATTTTTCATTAAAAAAAGGAAGATTTTTCAAGAAAATATTTTAATTTCCACTAAAGGAACCAATTTTTAACGAAAAGTTTAATAGTTGATATTTCAATGAGAACAAAATTTTAATTAAAAATTAAAAACTTTTGAAGTCCATTAAAACAATACAAATTTCAACAAAATACCTAAATTCTCAAACAAACTTGATTATTTTTTAAAAAATTGTTTAAATTTTAATAAATTAGTTAAATTTAAATCTAATAAAGACAAATTTTAAATCAAACATGGAATAATTGTACATTTTTAATTAATAAATAAATTTGTCATAAAAAAAAATAAAATTGTCAAACTTTCCAATAAAGAGATCAATTTTTAGCGCAAAGTGTATTAGTTGATATATCAACGAAAAAATATTTCAAATTTTAATAAAAAACTGTTGAGGTCATTAAAAAAAGACGAATTTTCAACAAATTAGTTGACCTTTAAATCAAGAAGTTTATTCTTGTAACAAAATTGTTTAATTTGTAACTAATAGGATTAACTTTCTACAAAATAATCCAATTTACAACTAAAAAAGATCCATTTTTCATAAAAAGCACTATTTACAACTAAAAAAGATAAATTTTGAATAATAAATGGAGCATTTACATTTTTAGTTAAGAAATACATTTTTAATAAAAAAAGCAAGTTTTTTCAATAAAATAAAACCTGTTGAATTTTTAATAAAAAAGGATTCTTTTTAACAAAATTTTTTAAATTTCGACTCTAAGAGATATATTTTTAATCAAAAGAGCAAGATTTTTCAAACAAATATTTAAATTTCCACTAAAGAAACCAATTTGTAACGAAAAGTTTAATAGTTGATATTTAAGTGAGAACAAATTTGAATTTAAAATTAAAAACTTATGAAGTCAATCAAAAAAATACGAATTAAAAAAAATAGTTAATTTCTCAAACTGGATTCTTTTTAACAAAATTGTTTAAATTTCAATAAAATAGTTGAATTTACATCTAAAAAAGATTAATTTTTATTAAAAAATGGGATAATTGTACATTTGCAATAAAAAATAAATTTTTAATAAATAAGCGCTATTTTAACGAAAATTGGGTAATTTTCCAATAAAGGGATGAATATTTGAAAAAATATAATTTCCAAAAAAATAGATAAATTATTAATCATAATTTTTTAATGAAAAAAGAACGATTTTTCAAGAAAATAGTTAAATTTTCTAGTAAAGAGATCCATTTTTAAAGCGAATTATAATAGTTGATATTTCAACGAGAAAAGATTTTAATTTTTAATAAAAAAACAGTTGAAGACAATAAAATAAGTGATCAATTTTCGACAATTAAATTGAATCCTCAACAAAAAATACGAGTTTTCAACAAAATGGTTGAATCTTCAAACAAAAAGAATGCCTTTAAACAAAACTGTTTACTTTGAAACAAAATATATGAATTTTGAACAATATAGTTGAATTTGCGAAGAAAAAAGATAAATTTTTGATCAAAAATAGAATAGTTAGATTTTCAATTAGAAAATCAATTTTTAATTAAAAAAATCAGGATTTTTCAAAAAAGATTACAATTTTCAACTTATGAGATCAATTCAAAAAAGTTTAATAGTTTACATTTCGACGAGAAAAGATTTTAATTTTTAATCAAAACTAGTTGAAGTCAATCAAAAGATGACTAATTTCCAACAAAATAGTTTACTCAACCAAAAAGAATACTTTAAAAAAAATGGTTTAAATTTCAAACAAATAGTTCAATTTTCCAGATAATAACTAAATTTTAAAGCAAGAAGATTAATGTTATAAAACAAAAAAAGAAATTTTCGATGAAATACATCAATTTTCAAACAAATGGTTGAATTTACACCCAAATAAAATAAATTTGTAATAAAAATGGGATATTTACTGCTTAATTAAGAAATATATTTTTAATAAAAAGTCACGATTTTTCAAGAAAAGAGTTAAATTTATTAATTTGCCAATCGAAAAGTTGAGTTTTTTTACTAAGAAAGATCAATTTTCCACCAAAAGTTGAACATTTCAATTTTCATCAAAAAATTTTCTTATTATAAGCTATTTAAATTGTTAATCAAAGACATTAATTTTTAACTAAAATTATGAATCTTAAACTAAATCAGTTAAGTTTCCAGTTATTAAATAAATTTTCAACAAAAAACAACGATTTTTCCACAAAATATTTAAATCTTTAACCAAAAAAATAAAATTTCAACTATGGTTAAGAATTTTCAACTAAAAAATTACTTTTTAAGAAAATTGTTGAATTTTCTATAAAGTAGATTAATTTTTAACTAAAATGACCAATCTTCAATGATAATATATAAATTTTTAGTTAAAAATTAATTTTCAACCAAAAGAAACAATGATTCCTCAAGAAAATAGTTAAATCTGCAATCAATGAAACGCATTATTTTCAACTAAAATTAAGAATTTTCAACCGAAACATTACTTTTCAGCTTTTCACCAAAATTGTTGAATTTTATACAAAGTTAATTAGTTTTTAACAAATGGAGATAAATTTTCAGCAACAAATGTAATCAGTGACATTTCAACGAAAACAGATTTAAATTTAAAATAAAAAAACAGTTGACGTTAAACAAAAAAAGATGAATTTTTAACAAAAAAGATTAATATTTTAATTAAAAATGGAATATTTACATTTTTACTGAAAAATATTATCTTTTTACCCACAAAAGTACGAATTTTCAATCAAATAGTATAATTTTTAACTAATTAACTAGAGGGATTTCCCAGTCAGAATCTTAATTTTTTTAAACAAAAAAAATATATTTCAACATAATTCATGAATTTTCAACTAAGAAAGACAAATTTCGACCAAAGATAAAATACTGAAACTTTCATTTCAGAAAATAAATTTTTTAGAAGATTTGTAAATTTTTACAGAATAGAATCATTTTTAATGAAAAAAGATGAATTCTTAAAAAAAATGTAAAATTTGATATTTCAATGAAAAAATGTTTCAATTTTAAGTAAAAAACAGTTGAAGTGAACATAAATTTATACTTTTAACAACACTGTTTAATTTTTAATAAAGCAGATTTATTTTCAACAAAATAGTTCCTTTTTCAACCAAGAAGATGAATTTTAAAACAAAAACTTAATTTGCTACCAAAAAGTAGAATTATTTTTTAAGTACATGAGTATTTAAACAGACAGTTGAATTTTCAACTAAAAAAAATAACAATTTTAATTAATTAAAAGTGGAATTTTCAACCAAAAATAAAAAATTTCAATTAAAGACGATACATTTTCTACCAAAACTTGAATGGTTCAATTTTTAATAAAAAAATTGTTTTCGAAAAAAAAAAGATTTTTAACAGATGACTTAAATTGACAACAAAAGAGATAGATTTCCAACTAAAGTGAAGAATCTTCAGCGGGAATAGTTAAATTATTAGTTGAAAAATAAATTCTCTACTAAAAAAACGCCTTTAAGAAGAAAAAAACAAGTTCAATTTTTGACCATAGAGATAAATTTTCAACCTGAAGGCTCAGTTTTAAATAGAACAGTTGACTTTTCAACCAAATAGGATTTTTAAAATAAATTATTGAATTTCCAACAGAGTATTAAATTAAGATAGAATCTGAATTTCAAATATAACTTTTAATTTTTGTGGAAAATTGATCCATTTAGAAATTCAACTGTTTTATTAAAAATGTTATTGTTTTTGTAGAAAATACAATTAATACATTGAAAATGAAGTTTTTGGTTGAAAATTCAACTATTTTCCAGGGGATTTGTCTGTTTGATTTGAAAATTCAACTCTTCTTGAAAAATTGTTGTTTTGTTTTTAAAATTCATCTCTTTTATTATAGATATTTTTTATATTACTTGGTTAGAGAAAGAAACATCTTGGTTGAAAATTCATTTTTATTGGCCGTTTTCTTAAAAATTCAACTGTTTAGTTAAGAAAAATTTCGACTGTTTTTCATTTAAAATTAAAATGTTCTTTTTAGTAAAATATTTAATGTTATATTTTCAATTAAGAATTATTTTGAAAATTCAACTACTTGCTTCCAAGTATAACTGCTTTGTTAGGTATTAAGTTTCAGTAGAAAATTCAACTATTTACTTGAAAATTTAATATTTTTCTGGAACATTGTTCTTTTTAGATAAAAAACTTGTCTTTTTGAATTGAAAATTGAACTGTTCTTTCAATAATTGTCTTTTTGGCTTAAAAATCTAACTATTTGGTTGAAGATGTAACTTTGTCTGCTGGTTAAAGTTTAATTTTTTTTAAATTTAAAAATACCACCATTTGGTTAAAAATTTATCTTTGTAGGTTAAAAATTCAACTAATTTGTTGAAGATTCTTTTTTTGAGAATTCATCCTTCTTATTTGGATTCAACTACTTTTGATGTAAAACGAAACTATTTTTTTTACAAATTCTGTTTTTTTTTGCTTAGAAACTAACCTTTTAATAGAAAATATACTCATTGCATTTTTCATTAAAAATTAAACTTTTTTTGAAAACGTTCATTTTTTTAGTTGAAAATTAAATTAATTCCTAAAAAATTCGCCCCTTTTACTTAAAACTTTAACTTCTTGGTTTAAAGGTAGCCAAGGTATAGGCGTTGGGATTCTACAAAAAAGAATTTCGTTGCCTGTCAAAATGCTAATTAAGTCTTAATAGAATCTTTAAGAAAAAATTTATTTTGAAAAGAAAAATATATAAAAAAATAAACTTTTTTATCATTTTTTGAAATTATTTTCTAAAAAAAACTCATATATGTTTCAAAAAAGTTTAAACATTAGTTATTAACAGTTACGTTGAAAACACAATTTTTTACATTCAGAAATAGCCAAAAAATTTATTTTTTAATCAATTTTGTTTAAACGATCAGGAATTGTTATTGTATGAAATTTAAGAATAATTAATTATTATAAAGAATTATCATTTGAGAATAAAGTTATACATTTTTTTATTTCGGAAAATTTGTTTTTAATGCGTAGTTTTAGATCTTTTATAAATTTGAAATATCAGTAATTAAGAAAAAAGATATGTATACATACAATTAAATAAAGGAATATCGCCAAAATGATAAAATTGCCGAAATACAAAAATCTCGAATAATGAAATTTCAGAACAGTTTAGAATATAACCGAATTGGAAAATTCCCAAATAATAAAATTCCCGACAGAAAATTCTATTTTTTTAAATTCTATTCACATTTTCAACCAAAATTTTTCAGCTAGAAATACATTTTTTCAATTATTGTTATATTCAATTCAAGCACTACTTTTTAGAAATTTTAAATATTACAAAAAGGTTCTTTCATAAAAATATTTGGTTCTTGTATTTTTAATACAAAAATAATATTGAATGCACGAAATTTTTGTTATTGTTTAAATTCGGCGATTTTATAATTTAAAAATTTTCTAGTTTGGATATTTTATAATAAGGCAATTTTTTCTCCGGAATTTTATTGTTCAGGAATATTATTTTTCGGGAATTTTATTTTTCGGGATTTTTCAGTCACCCCTAATAAAATGTTCTTTGAGCAAAATATTTCTTTATTGTTTTTTTTAAATAAATTAATAATATTGATTAAAAATCAGCCTTTTAAATTTATTAAATTCAATGGTTTTATAAATCGGCAATATTCTATTGGGTATATTTCATATGTTAGTTAGAAATTTTTGGAATTTTCCATTTCGAATACTTTATTTTTTTATATTTGACAGTATAGGGAATTTTTTCTCTAATAATAAAATTCCCGAAATCATAAAATTACGGAAATATAAAAATCTTAAATTGGGAAATTTCCGACAGTTTACATTACTGAATTTCAAAGTTTCTGAATAATAAAAAAAATCTCGGTAGAAGATTATGGAATTCTATAATTATTGAATTTCATAAATTTTAAATGCTCCTGGTTTAAACATATATTCATTGAACTTATAATAACAATAATTGGAAAAAATATATTTCGGAATGAAAAATTTTGTTTGAAAATGTGCACAGTAATGAACAAAAAGATGCTCAAAAATCGGATTTTTAATAAAAAAAAAACTAAAATAGATTTTGAGATAGATCAATGCTGAATTTATTTCTATAAAGTTTGTTCGGAATGTTATCAGGGTCGGGGAAAGTTAGCAAGAATTTTTTTTCGTTTAAGGCGCACCTGTTTTGTAATTTATTTTTGTTTAATATAATGTTGATGCAATGATTTTTATTTTAAATTTAAACAATAATTTCTTTAAACTTTAAACATGCAACAAAATTTGTTGATAAAAATATTTGATTATTGTATTTTTAATAAATAAATAATATTCATGGAACAAAATTTTCAGTTTGGATATTTTATAATTCGAGAATTTATGTCGGGAATTTTCCAGTTCAGCAACTCTATAAAATTTCTTAAAATCGTGGAAAATCTATTTTTCCAGATACCTTCATTTCAGTTCAAACATAAATTTATACGAATTTCGTACTTTTTGGAAGTGTTTTTAAGAAAAAATAAATGATGTTTTTTGACGTTTTTTTCGTAAATTAGCATATTCATGATTATACATTGTTCATCTTTCCCGAGTTGACTTCCGCGATCTTACAATAAGGTATAGAAGGTGTTAGTTAGAAAGTGTGAAGTCACCTTTTGTGTCAGTTACATTTCGACCTTTCCTACTTCAAAAAGGAAGAAAGTTATGATCATAACTTACAGTGACAACATTTTTTTTTCAAACCGCAATAATAAAATTTACTACTCTCTAGATTAGAATTAGTGAAATTTCATTCTTCACTAATGAAAATATTCACTTATTTGATTCAGTTACCCATTTCCGGCCATTTGAATCAGTGATGCGTCATTCACACCTCTGGCTTTTTATTTCTTACATTAAAAATAAACAAGATTTAAAAATGCATTATTAAACAGCTTTTTTGTAAATATTAAGTTTAACCATTTTTTAAAATAATAACTTAAACTTTGATTTAAAAGAGTTTAAAATTTGAAAAATATATTGAGGGATTTTGAATTTAAGACTTTCTATTTTAAACTATTTAGATTAGGTAAAATTTTATAGAAAGGACAATATTTCCGATGGACCGAAACCAAATGGAACATGTATCATTTCTAAATAAAAGCATTTCAAGTTGGATTATTTATTATTATAATATGATTTGATTTAACTTAAAATTGTTGTGTAAATTTTCAAGAAGATAGATTTTCAACTAAAAAAGACGAATTTACAAATTAAAAAATCTCAACTTAAAAAGATCAACATTTAAACAAACGTAGAATAGTTACATTTTCAATTAACAGAAAATAATATTAAAAAATAATTTTTAAAACTAGTTAAAATTTCAATGTGAGCAATTCATTTTTAACCAAAATGGTGCATCTCAAAACAAAAAATAAATTTTTAACAAAGAATTTCAGCTTAATACCAATCCGTTGAATTTTCAACCTGAAGATTAACTTTATACCAAAAAAGACGAATTTCCACGAAAATACATGAATTTGCAAAAAAGTATTTTGAATGAAAGTTTTAATGAAAATAATTTTCACAAAAGAAGAAACTAATTTGCAACAAAATGTATAACAAAATAGTTCAATTTTTCACCAATCTAATTTAATTTTTAACCAAAAATATAAAAAAGACTAATTTTTAACAAAATACGTACATTTTCAACAAAAAAGACACATTTTTAACTAAAAAGAGTAAAAGTAAATTTTTGGTTAAAAATATTAATTTTCAAACGCCAAAATTAATTTTTAATTATGTAGTTAAATTTTCTAGAAATTTAATAATAACGTTTTACCAAATAGTTTAATTTTCAGCAAAAAATATGAATTTTTAACGACGAATATAAATTTTTGCGTAAAAGACGAATTTTCTACTGAAATATGTAGATCAATTTTAAACAAACAATGGAATATTTCAATTTTCATTTAAGAAAATTAATTTTAAAAAAGATGTTCCACAAGGATATTACTTCGAAATACTTTTGTGGTTTTGCGTTAGAAATTTAAAAAAAATTGTATGTTTTGAATTGAAAACATTTCAATTCAAACTATTTTAAATTAGCTAAAATTAAAAAAAAAAGAAAAATATTTCGAATGAAATGAAAAGGAATAAAACTTGTATTATTTATGCAGAAAAGCGTTAAAAGATGGATCATTTAAAAATTTAAAAATTTAAATCAGAAATCTTAAAAATTATAGTTTTTGTAAATTAAATGTCAAAATTGGACAATTTCATTAGAAAGGAATTAAATGGCATAAATTTTAATTCAAATCGTTTAAAATTGAACCACACTATTTTTCACTTACGAATATAGAAATTGAATGATTTCTTTTTAGAATTAAAAAATTAGGACAACTTGAAAACTAAATAATTCAAGCTTTAAACGTTTTAATTTAAATAATTTTCATTTAGAAGCGATTAAAATTTGATATTTTAAAATGGACAACTGAATTCAATGTTTCTAAGTCGAAGATGATGAAATTCTAGAATCGTAAATTGTTATTATATTTAAGAAATTAAAAATTGATTCGAAATTTTATTATAAAATCAAAAAGTAAATTCCCGGTTCAAAATGTGAAAATTTTCCATTATATCCCTTCGAAATTGATTATTAACAATACCTTAGACCAAATTACGTTTATTATTTTTTTTAACGTGCCTTCCATCTTTCATAATTTTTTTCAAGCATTTAAAAAAATGAGTACCTTTTTAAAATAGTTTTTATATTATTTCAATATGCAGACTATTAAAAAACACAAAATTTATCAAATTATTTGTAGAAAATTGCGATCTCTTCTGAAGTTATGACATTGATAATATTTCAGATTGATGCTTTGGCATCCTACCTATGCAATTTTTAGTATACAATAAAATCATATATCTGTAAAAAATTCCGCGTTCTAAAAAATGTTATTCGAACTCTTCCAGAATTTTTGAAATGTTTGATTTATGTCTGTCACAATTTTTTACGTTATTTCGTTCTAGACGGTTTTCAAAAATATAAAAAATATTTATATATAAAAAATACACCCTTAAAAAAGTAATGGTTTAAAAAATATTTTTCAAACTCTCCTATCATTTTCGAAAAGTTTGAGCAATGTTTCTATTATTGTTACATTATTTAATTGTACGTGGTTTAAAAAAATTTTAAACCGGTATGAAATTATGTGAGCTTCTATGCATTTTTTCTATAAAATGTGCAGTATGCAGTAGAACTATATACCTCCAAAAAATGCAAACATTTGAAAAAATGATTTTTAAACATGTTCATCAGTTTTGAAAATTTTGAGTGATTTTTTCATTTTTTCACATTACTTTGTCCTTCGAGGTTTCAAAAACTAAACAAAATGTATGAAATTATTTTTAAAAAAATTCCCAATCTCTCTATCGAATTCAAGCGTTGGATACTTTTTCAAATGGAGTTCTATGTGCATCTTTATTATAAAATTTATGGTGTACGAAAAAAATATATACCTCTAACAAATTACGCGTTCTAAAAAATGTTATTCAAACTCTTCTAGCATTTTTGAAATGTTTGATTTATGTTTAATTATAGATAAGTTATGAGCTCAAGAAATAAACGACATAGTTGAACTTTTAACTAAAAAAAAATCTATTGAAATACCTTACAATATACTAAAATCCATTAAAATCCATTAAAATCGTTTAAAAGGCATTAAAATACTATTAAATCATCATAACCTCTTTATATTTCTTAAAATGCGTCGAAATCTCTTAAACCTTTCCAAACCTATAGAAATCCTTAAAATCGTTTGAAATCTTCAAAATCCCATAAAAATTCCTCATAATCCTTTAAAATTCATGGAAATCCCTTAAAATCTCTAGGAATCAGTTAAAATCCTTGAAATTCCGTTCAATATTTACAAATCTTACGAGACCCCTTGAATCTTTGAAATTTCTTCAAAAATTATAAAAATTTGTTTAATCCATTGAAACCTTTCCGAATTTCTTGAAATCCCTTAAAATCCTTTACAATATTCAGAAATCGTTTGAAATTTCTTTCAATCTTTTCAATCCCGTGTCTTATTTTAAATTATTTCGAAATCATTCCTAACTCCTTGAAATCTTTGTGTAATGTTTTAAAACTAACCGAAATCTTTGGAAAATATTTGAAATCTTTCAAATCCTTTTAAAATCATGGAAAACTTTATGAAATCTTTCTGATACCTTCTAATACTAATACTAATATAAAAAATAAATAATAATTAATTTAAATTATTATTATTATTATTATTTATTTATTTATATTTATTATATATATTTATTATTATATTTATTATCTACGCGCGAGTCGACTAGCCGCTAGCGACTTGAGACATTAATAATTTCTTAAATATCAAGTCGATTGGGCTAAAATTTTCCAGAAAACTTACTCAGCCCTTGGCTTGGGGATTCGCTTTCGCAATGATAGGAAGAGCCGACATCGAAGGATCAAAAAGCGACGTCGCTATGAACGCTTGGCCGCCACAAGCCAG
>JAWWLR010000054.1:69885071-69896371 GCA_035041075.1 Acraspis erinacei | reverse complement strand
CAGCTGTTTCACTCGCCCTTCTTCTGTATGTGAGAAGATGATAAGGTGGAACTTGAGCACTAAATGAAGATTGATTAATACTCATAGGTCTGGAAGGTAAGGTTACAAAAATGGAATACTTAAATTTCTTGTAAAGCACAATAATTTTCATATAAAAGATACGAATGTGCAACAAAATATATACTTTTTCAACAAAATTGTGAAAACTTTTCAGCCAGAAAGGCGAATTATCTTCAAAAGGGATCATTTTCCAACCTGCCATGATGACATTTTAAGAAAAAACCTGATTTTTTTACAGGGTATTTGAATTGTCCACTGAATACCTTTACTTTTAAGTAAATACGTGCATTTACTCGCAAATTTTCAAACCAAAAGTATTAATTTCCAACGATGAAATTTATTTGCTATAAAATACTTCACAGTAATTGTATATATTTTAGAGCCAAAAAGACGAATTCTTAACAAAACGTGGGACAGTTTCTAGTTTGAAAATGAATCTTTTTGGGTTAACTTATCCTTTGGGTTGAAAATGCAACTATTTGGTTTCATCATTAATTTATTTCACTGGTAATTAATTCATTAATTAAAGTTTAATCATCATTTTAGTGTAATTTTCATTTCTTTTGTTGAAATTAAAATTATATTGTTGAAAATGCATGTATTTTCTTGAGAGTTCTTCTTTTGTAAATGGATCTTCTTAGTTAAGAAATTCTTTTTTTTAAATATATTCATCTTTTTATTTGAAAATTAAACTATTCGGTTGAATTTTGAACTCTTGTTAAAATAAATTCTGTTTCGTGAAGATTCGTCTTTGTGGCTTAAAAATATATAAAATGTGTTGTTACTTAAAAGTAAAACTACTTAACTACTTAGTACATAATTAACTTTTATGTTAGAATGTTATAATTTCAGGTTGAAAATGGAAACGTTTTGAAGATAATTCGACTTTATGGCTTGATAGTTTTAACTATTTTGTTGAAAAAGTATATATTTTTTTGCAATTTCGTATTTTTTGTTTTCATGAAAATTAAACTTCTTTAACAAAATTTAACTATTCCATTTTTTTTAAATTTTTTATAAGTATACAAACTTACACTGTTTATTTGAAAATTTGTCTTTATTTTGTAAAAAACAAATCGTCTTGGTTAACATACTATCTTTTTGGTTGGATATTCAACTATTTGTTAGAATGGGGGACTGCTTTGTTGAAAATTCGTGTATTCAGCTTCACCCGTTTCGTTGATAATAATTAATCTGTTTAATTAAAAATGTAACTATCTTGTTTGAAAAAAATAGTGCATCAATCCTGAGCAACAGCACATTCATTGCAAAGCAATCAGTTGTATTTGAAACAAATATTCGTGAAGCAAAGAGAGAAAAATGATCAATGCCTATGATTGCAGAGTTTGTGGTTGAAAATTCTGGAAAAGGAAGTGCTGAAGAAAAGACTGCGGATTGCATACCCTTCAATTGCAATCTTCACAATGAAATAACTTATTCAACTTCCACACTTTACCGATTCGAGAATAAGCACCATCTGTCTCTGAGTGTTTCTCATCGTAAAATCTGAACCGAGAGGAGAAATCATGATAAATTATGAAAACTCTCAACAGAAATTGAACGGATTAACCGATTTTCTTCGATATTTTTTTAATCGTCTCGTCGTTATCTAATGCACCAAATGCACAACATTCAAGTTAAATTCCTTATCTTTTATCATTTTTAATTTATCTCAGCCGGCTCTTATCTCTAACAATAGCAAAGTTGAGTGAAGTATGACAGGCCATCAATCTCAGTCCACTTTCCTATGTTCCTTCTATTTCCAGACCTCGACTTCATACCACATCACCGCCAAAACCAACGCATCAAACAACCAAACCCTCATTCTCCAATCGACCTTGAAACTTCTCTTTCCTTTATCCCATACTTGGCCCATTACTTTATTCGTACATTCTATTATTTTCCTCACCTGCACGTCGTTTCCCTCTCCTACATCCAAACAAAAACCTAGGTAACAGAACTCCTCTACACTTTCCACTGTTCGTCCGTTCATCTTCCAAACGCAATCTATTTTTGTTTTTCTACTTCTGCATCACATCACCTTGGTCTTCTCTACGCTCACCGTCAGATCCTTTGCTCCCACATACTCTTCGAAAATTTTCATCATCAGGTTGATCCCTTTTCTATTCCTGCTAACAGAACTACATCCTCCGCGTTAGCTAGAGAGTATAGTTTACTGTTACCCAATATCGTTCCCCTTTCCCCTTTCTTCTTTAGCTTCTCCTTTAAGTCTGATAACAGCATATTAAAAAGTAGCGAACGCAAAGGGCACCCTTTCCTTAGACCTCTTTCCGTCTGTTTGATAAAATCAAAAGCTGCTTTTAACTCGCTAATAACACGACTAATTTCCCTCTCTTTATCCCTGGGTTTCGGTTAACCAAGTAGTTCAGCACGTAAATATTGTCTATCGTTCACATCCTTTTTTTGAAACCCGTCTTATTGTTTGAGATACTTTCACTTTCTGCCATCTGACTCTTTAACCGTTTTCTTAAAATTTCTGCATATATTTTGTAGCCCTCCCATTTCTTGACAAGTGGCACCACCAGCCCTTTCACCCATTTTTCCACTTGTCGTTCCCGGTACAAACAAATTTGTTGTAAACAATATTATATTTAAAAAATTTCTTTTAAGATTATAATTGTTCATATTATAAACAAATTTTATAAACAAAAGCAGTAATCAGGCATTTTTCGACAGAAAAATTAGTTTTCTTTTAATGTCAATTTTTTTAGTTAGGAACTTTATGATAATTTTAGCAAAATTCATAATTTATTGATTAGTCGTATGATTTTTTAAAACAAATTTAATAAGCAAATGCATTATTCGCACATTTGTTGGCAGAAAAATTCGTTCTTTTCAATGCCTGTCTTTTCAGTCGGGAACTCCATGACAATTTCATCAACATTCATGATAAGTTGATAAATTTTATACCTTCTTTAAACAAATTAAATGATCAAATTGCATTATTCGGGCATCTGTGGCCGGAAAAATGATTTTTTTTTCGATGTTACTGAATTTATTATCAAGATCCCAATTAAAAGTCTGGCATCGAAAAAAAAAGAATTTTTCCGTCTACAGATGCCCCAATAATGCTTTTTACATTGTCATCAGAGAAGGTATTAGTTTTGTGTAAAATCTGACCCTCCCCCCAGTTTTTCTCAAATGTCCATGTTTTGAGACACCCTGAAACCGAAAAACAGGTTTTTACGAATGTAGCTGTCTGTATGTCTGTATGTATGTCTGTTTGTATGTCTGTCTGTCTATCGGTATGTCTGTCTGAATGTGTGGCTGTCTGTTTCCACGATAACTTAAAAAAAATTAATCGATTATATTGCCCTTTGGTACACTCTTTTACTGTCCTAAACTAAAGGCCAAGTTCGTTATCCAGCCATTTTGGATAAAAATTCAAAAAGTGAGCACATTTTCAAAATGTGTGAGACCACTTTTTTCATAATTCAAAAATTCGATGTACGGATATTCATATTACTAAAAAAGTCAAACAATTTATCCTAATGACTTTTTTCCAAAAACCAAAAATTACCAGAGTTATAGCATTTACAAAATTTAAAAAAACACACGAAAAGAATCACTTTAAAACAAATAACCCAGGATACGAAAAAAGGTAAGAGAATAAAACGGTGATTTTTTAATGCCCTACAAAATTATAAAAATAACTTTTTGACTTTTCTTGAATCTTCGTTAAAGCCGAAGGAGCTTTAACAAAAGAAAATTCACAATAGCCAAATTACTGCTGTCGATGCCTTGACGTTTAGTTTTAAAAAGTCTGCGCATAAGTGTTGCGAATATATGAAGACCGAGCGCGTAGCGCGAGGTAAATATATATAATAATACTATCGAGCGCGAAGCGCGAGAACCAAGACCTGCGCGCCCCATGCGTTTTCGAACTTGAGAGCCGCGCGCGCAGCGCGTGATGAGAGTGTGCCCGCGAAGCGGGCAGATTTTTTAAATTAAATTTGTTTTAAAAAATCGTAAACTCGATAAAAAATGCATCAATTTTGTTGAAGTTATCATGAAGTTCCCAATTAAAAAATTTGACAC
Source organism: Acraspis erinacei (assembly GCA_035041075.1). Classification (NCBI taxonomy): domain Eukaryota; kingdom Metazoa; phylum Arthropoda; class Insecta; order Hymenoptera; family Cynipidae; genus Acraspis; species Acraspis erinacei. Next base: position 69,892,252 of record JAWWLR010000054.1, on the reverse strand, counting down.
AGAAAAAACGAATTTTTCTGTCTACAAATGCCTGAAGGAGGCATGTTTTTATTAAATTAATAAAAGTATGAATATTGCTGAAGTAATCATGAACTGTAGACCAATGGCTTATTAATGCATCTTTTCATTAAATTTGTATAAGGAAATTATAAAGTTGATAAAATTATTATGAATCTTGCTGAAAATCTCATAAAGTTCCCAACTGAAAATACTAGCATTGCAAAACCCAAATTTTTCTCCCGACAGATGCCCTAATAATTCATTTGTTCATTGAATTTGTTTACAAAAATAATAAGATTAATAAAAAAATTATGAATTTTGCTATGATTATAATAAAGTTCCTAATTTAAAAAAATGTACATCGAAAAAAACGAATTTTTCAGTCGAAAAATGCCTGATTACTACACTTGTTCATCAATATTGTTTCCATTCAAATTGCTTGCGGCATCAAATAGAAAAAATTGCCATTTTTTCATCATATTTGTTTATTTATAAAAAAGTTGAAAACCTAATTCAGAAATCAGGCTCGACAACTCTCTTAGAAATTTTGTCAGCTTTTTTTCAAATTGTTTTTGTTCCAATCGGTTATTATTATTTGTGGGCTGTACGTTATTTTGAACCAAAAAAGTCATTTTTTTCCCTCGGTACGTCACTTGTTTGGGAGCTGGTAACCAGCACTTTTACAAAACTCTACAGCTGGAAACATCCCTGGGTCCCTACAGACGGTAACCAGCCATAGATTGCAACCGCTAGCCAATGCTGTCTCTCTCAGATTCCAAACGAACATCTACGCTCTCTCTCTCTCTCTCTTCGGAAAGCCTACAGCTGGAAGCCAGACCTAGGTTTAAAAAGCAGATTCGCCGCTGTTCTTCAGAGTTGAAAAGCGTAAATACTACTCTCCATTTAAAACATCATTGTACGCAAAAATAAGCTTGTTAAGATGAAACTAAGTAAAACGAATTTTCATTCTTGTTTCAAAATAAAAGTTGTTAACTCAAATTTCTTCCTCCTCTACGGTCCTCCGCTAACGAGATAGCTGGAATACCAGCCCGTCCGTTTCAGCATCTCTTTCTATCTTAAATGATAGACACATCAGTCCCTCCTTCCACCTTTACCAATATCACTCCCCTCACTCACTCGCTATCGAAAATTACCTTCGCATATTCCTGTCCTTCACTTTAAGAGATAGTTCCATCTCAAGCTGTGTTATTAGACAGAAATCAATGGCCCCTGAAGATTATTCTCTCTACTGCTATCATCTAATACCCCAATAAATAAGGAGCGTATCAACGTTCTCAATCGACCCTTTCCATCTTTCAATTAATGAGTCTTCTTCCACCTTTTCATCATACCTAATTTTCTTCTTTTCTATTTTTTCTTTAAACTTTTTTAGTTTGTCTAACCCTCGGGTTCCCATTTTCGTGTTCCTTTCTGCTCCTCTTTCCTTTCTCTTAATGCCGCGCTTACGGCCGCCACCTTTAACTATAGCTGTTACCCGAAAGTGTTTGGACCCTATCTCAATACCCAATTTCATACATCCTATCATATTCCTAATTCATTCTTCCGGAAGGATGTAGTCTATTACTGTCTCTCCCTGCCCTAAGAATATGATCTCTCCTTCTTCATCCACATTCATATTAGGATAATACATAAACCATCCTGTTCCTCCTATTATGTCTAGTAAACTCCTCCCCTTCCCGCCTGTCTCCCTATGTTCGGAACTCCTTACATAGCCCTCCTGTCCTTCATCCAAAATCCCTCCCTCTTGTTCGCAGGTCCAGGCATTCAAATCACCTCCTATCAAATCCAGCTCTTCCTTCTTTTCCTCCATCCAGCTCTTAATTACTCTCCAAACTTCCCCTTCCGTTACTGTCCCACTGTACTCTCACTTTTACTGACAATTCTTTTCTCAACCCTGAGACCATACCGCCCATCCCTCTCCCATTAACGTGCTCCCTTCTTGCTTTTTGCATCGGTCACGCCGGTTTTACACCTCACCATTAAATTTTAACTTCCGAAAGTCACCACTGGACCCCTTATTCTCGTTACCGTCGTTCATATGACGCCCTCTATCTGCGCTCCATGTTACAGGTATGCTACTCGATCCAACTTTATCCAGTGAGCAAGACTCACAACACGTCACTTTCTCCTCGCCTAAATTTTCACACTGCAAAGTCCAATCTAACCTCAAAATCATCCTTTATATTTGACTTTTTCACACCTTTCATCCTTTCATAGATCTTTGGGCTTGAGAGAGACCTGGGTGTTGCTGTTCCTCCGGGTCTTCATGCTTCGCTCTTCGTTTATTGGATGCTTGCCCATGGTTGGTCTTAATATTGCCTCTCTTTCTCTGTTGCCGGCTTGTTCTGACTGTGGTAAAGTAGGCGCTCCATTTAAGTAGTTCTTTTTTGGAGTTTCTCGGCATGGTTTCGCAGACTTGGCTTCCTGTACCAAGGGTTTCTGCTGAATATGGTTACAATAATTAATAAGTAGTTTCGAACAATTATCGAGGAGTGGCCCCAAACTAATCAACCCCCTGGCGGAGGGGTAACAACCGTGCCGAAAGCCAAATGGCACCTGGGCTTTACAAGGATGGACCAACCCCTTTACCTGACTTCTCGTGAGAACAAAAATAATAAAACCAAACATAGCTGAAGTAAGTGCGCTTCAAACCAATCGAACGTGCAGGGCTCCCGACAATGAGTCGGACCACAATGATGACTACTCTAGCATTGAGGAAGCCAATAAAGACGGAGTGAATGTGATGCACCGGAGAAATCTCAATATTTTTGGGTGTACGGATGGGCTCAATGACAACCTGCTTCAGTGCCAGGATACAAGTAGAACGAAATGCTGAACGAAGAGGTTACATGTCGTCAAGGTCGAAACATTTTTCCGAACAACTCCGGTTACAAGATCTATGCAAGCGGAGCTTCTACCCTACTCCAGCCAGAATAAGCCGGCAATAGAGAGAGAAAGAAAGAGAGAGGCGACACAAAGACCAACAGCGGACAGGCATCTATAAAAGAATAGTGATGCTTCAGGACCCGTCGAAACATTAACATCCATGTTTCTATAAAGAAGAATGATTCGGCTGACCTGGATACCATGCTTCGTGGAGATTTTTCTAAAGAATGCGACCTCTAGCCTATCAATTGCAGTGTGTGTAATGCAGCGTGAGCTTTGGCGGATGCAAACCGCAAAACAAAACCAATGGCTGATCATAACACAGAAAGCCTAATGCATCAACTCAGCACAACGATAGACAGAGAAATACAGTGCGCGTCCCTAATTAAGTGTGTAATTAAATACAAAACATCTGGCAGAAATTTCGCAGCCAACGTGCGACCGTTCGCACGCGAACTGCGGATCCGTCATGACACACTCAACAAGTAAAAGCTGTTAAGCACTAGGCAGCATATTGATAACAGAATGCAGATATTATCTGACGCAACGAGACGTCTTGAGCGGCGGAAAGAGTGTGTGAGAGAAATCAAATTATCATCTTTAAGATACTTCCATGACCAGCTCCTCGCCAAGACGATGCACGGTATATTCCACAGAAATGTGGAGGATCAGCCGATGTCGTGTGAGTTGACATTAGCTATCCTTAAATCATTCGGATTGAAGCCGGGCATGAAGGGTTTCATTTTGGCATTTCAAGACAGTGTCATTTCCAATTGAACATGCTGTCCTAAAATTTTGAGCCAAGACATTCTGGATGATAGCTGCAGAGTATTTCTTGCACACCGCGAATATTTAGGACACATATTTATTAGTTTTCAAGCTTATGCGGAACGACCTATTTTCACAGGCACAAAGCTCTCATGGAATTACCCTAAATACCGCTCCGCTAAACGCTCCTAGGGAAATAGACTCAATGGTCAAAAATGAAAATTGCCACATATACTGGAACTTCATATTCCCGACAAATGTTTCTGTTGTGCACTTGAGGCCTTACATAGTTCTCCTAGACTTCGAGAAACGAACCATATTTGTTATCGAATTTTAGACACCAGCTAATCGCCCTGATCACCGGTGCTCTTGGAGGTACCAAGGTTTTACTGGTTGATCTTGATCTTGAATGATGTCCAGCAGTATCAGATATTTGAAAAATTGCCTACAATTTTTATAAATAAATTAATCAACAACAGTTCTATTTTTATTAAAAATGATATACAGCTACTTCAGATGCGTCTTTTCAAGTGGAAATCTAAAGAAAAAAAATCTATACGACTTATAAAAAATAGAGACCATTTGTTAATTATTTAAATTAATGCATGAATTCATCATTTTCAAATAAATTGATTTAGTTTTTTTAACAGAAAGGACCATAAGTATCTTGCTTATAGCTTTTTTGTGCGATTTTTTGATTTCAGGCAATTAGTGTTATTTGTTTAAACAAAATGAATTAACAAATGCATAACATTGTCATTTTTCAGTAAAAGGAATTCGTTTTTTTTAATCCACTTCAGATATGTTAAAAATACCGCTTGATATGATAATTTATTATCAAACAAATAAGTTCTATTTGTTCAAACAAATTGAATAAACAAATTCATTGTTTTACGATTTTCCAACATATAGATTTCTTTTCTCGTCTCTCTGTTATGATACACAAATTTATTAGTACAAACATGAACGAACTGAGCATTTGTTTATTACATTTTTTAACAACAATTACTAATTGTTTAGTATTAATAAAAAATAACTATAGAGAGCTACTATCAAGACGTTAGGAATTTATTGCTTCGAATTGTATCAAAATGAATTTTCATTGTTAACCCTTGTGTGCACACCCGGGTAACCGTGTACCCACCACGGTACATTTTTGCTTGTAACTGGAATAAAAAAATCCGCTTCAGGCCTCCAGATCATCTTCATTTGGTTCAATTGTAAGCGAATCGTGCATATAGCTTATTTAAGATTTTATTACTGTTTACATTCTTGAAATCTACCGAAAATGACGATTTGCACTGACTACATCGATGTCGCAGGCTGATGCAACACCTTCGCTTCTCCTTTTAAACGAGCTGCAGTATGTATATTGGTTTAAAAATGCCTCTGGCACTCACTTCTGATGTTGAGTTATTGGAATAAACGACAAAGAAAAGATTTGCATCGCATACATATTTAAAAAATTGAAAAAAGAGAGGTCGGTACACGGGTACGCTGGGTGTTTTGACAAAGTGGGTAAATTGGGTGTGCACACAAGGCCTAAATAAAATAAATTAAACAAGTTTTTCAAAAATATGCCTCGACAACTTTCTTAGAAATTTCATAAGCTCTTATTAAAAAAAATCAAAATTGGACGAATATTTTGGGTTAAAAGTTAATTTGTCCACGGACACCGCATTTGACCGCACTGTGAGGCGGTCGTGCTTGGGTGGCTTCATGTGCTCATTTTATATTGAACCTCTTTTAATTCTCGACAGGAGAGACCTCTAGTATCACTGTTCGCCGTAATAAAGGGGCTCAAATTTTCGTGGTTTAACACGAGAGAGATATAGGATATAGGACACTCCTTGCGTGCAGCTGCCATGTTGCACGCGTCCGCGTTTGAATTCCGGCTACAGCCAGCATTTATTAACGGAAATATTATTCTTTTATTGAACTATTTAAAGAAAAAAAAGAAAACATGTATGTATTAAAGAGGCTTCTACTTGTAGTATCTAGCTATAATCCACTTTGAAGTCGAGACTTAATTTTTAAGGTTTAAAAACCATTTGAAATTGAATTTAAAAATATTTAATCTATCTTCATGACCACCAAATTTTTCAAATTGCAAATAATGACGTTTATACAAACTTATTTTATTTCTTATAACTTTCACTGCATTTATATTTAATTGAATTATCATTTATATAAAAAAACTAATTATTATTTTAAGAAATTAGAGAAGTTTATTCTTTAATCTTATAAAAGCGATTACATGTTTATAATCAAAGTACTGTCCATCACTAGGCACTAATTTTTCCATCTTTCGGGCAATAGTCGGATTTAAAAAGATGAAAATTAATTTTCATTTTAGTCGCGGGGTGAAATTTGGCTAATTAGGGAAATTGAAGTTAGGTTCGCAAGGGAACGGGGTAGTTTTGTGGTCAGTAGCTTGGTTCTTTATTATGGGTAAGGTTGGTTCTAGTAGTTCTGGGGGATGTTAGGGGAGAGAAAAGGGTGTCTACAGGAGCTGTGAGGGATAAAATAGCGCAAAGAAAGGAAAAATTTAAGGTGGTAGGTAACGGTGGCCTTGAGAAATATCTGTTGGCTGCAGTAGGTACTTTTTTGCATGGATAGGTCACAGTTACCTACGGAAGAGCGAGAGGTGGGCAGCGAGAGTACTGGCAGTGCATGTAGGCAACTCGAAGGGGACGAAATTTCTATCCGGTCACGACGGCCAGCTCGGCGTGGACCGGTGTCGAATGGCGCATCAGGGAGAGGGAAAGATCGGAACGAAGGAAACGCCAAAGCACGAGAGAAAGCGTCTAGCGCTAGTGAAGGGGAGGATTTCTTGAAGAGAAAAAGAGACAGAAAAGATAGTCCGAAGAAAAGTGCGCTAGGGAGTCCCTTTAAAAACAGCGTACAGACACGTAGGCAGATAAAGAGGCTCTCGGAGTGCTGATAGACGAGATCAGGAGTTTGGGATAATGTGTAAGAAGAAAGAGCAGGAAAAAGAGCTGGAAGAGGCTTGAGACTGTCATTGTATTGCATTTACAATGCCCGCATTAGTTTTTTTATTTCTTTATATTTTTAGTTTTTTATACTTTTATCATTTTTTTTAAACGTTTTTATGTTCTTTAATTATATCTTAAAATTGTATGATAGCATATGGACTGTTTTCAGCTGAATATCTTTTTACGTCTAATGTGGCATTTGAGCCAACGATAAATGCGTGTGAAATGCTAATTTTTTTTACTGCTAGAACATTGGTGAATCGTCTAGACAGGAATCTCATAAACATAAAAACGTTTAAAAAAAGTATAAAAGTAAAAAAAAATAAAAATAAAAATAAATAAATAAAGTAATGCGGGCATTGTAAATTTAATACAATGACGCACGCCCTGCAGCTATCATCGGGAATGTCTTGGCTCAATACGTTGCGACGGAATGTTAAGGTGGAAATGACACCATCTTGACATGCCAAAATGAAACCCTCCGTGCCAGACTTCAATCCGGGTGATTTA
>JAWWLR010000054.1:69829620-69841919 GCA_035041075.1 Acraspis erinacei | reverse complement strand
TGCCCCTGTCCCTGCCCCCACCTAGAAAAGAAGGCAACGTCGCTTATGGTTTTAGGATTACGATGAGGGTTGAAGAGAAAAATGAAACGATTGGGCTTCTGTTTGGCACAATTGCAGAAGATTTTACTACCTAAGCTGAAATGATATAGAATAGATAGACAATAGAGAATAGAGTAATAGACGAAGTCAAGTTACTTCGTTAGTGGGGATGCTGCTGTATTCAAGAAAGTGGATCTTCGGAAGAATCCATCTTTCTTCAGATAACAACTTGTCAAATAGTGAAATAGGGTGTAATAAGGTCACTATTCTCGGAATATTAGATCAGGAGTTGATTTTCATTCCTCAGAAAATGCTAGTTTCTCAAATTTAAAGATGTATTATTGGTTTAAATGCTTCACGTATTTTTCAAATATTTCAGAGCAATCGATGATTTAATTGTGGGACTGATCATTCAATATTGAAAACTACCGATTTTATCAAATTTCTGGGATGACGTCATTTCGCCGGAAAAGCAAATTACCAACAAACAAAATTTTGATAAATTTTCCTACAGGCATCCCGAAAGTTCGGGAAGGCTTGTTCATCCCCTTTTCCAACTCCGCCAATTTTTTGGGACTAGATACATCGAAAAAAATAAAACTGCCGATAATGTCTATTAGCAAAATTGTAATATTCCAAAATTCCAAGTTAATGAAACTAGGAATATTGAGAAATTTCAAAGTACCGATATTTAACAATTTCGGCCATTTTTAATTTCTCAAGTTTTTCAGTTTTGTTAACTTTCACTTTCGGATTATTTTATTTTTGTTAATAAAAAATTTTAGTAATTTTGTTTTGTTTCACTAACTTTAAGTTGATGAAAATTTCATTTTTTCGAAATTTTCTATTCCGGTCATTATCTTTTCGGTATTTTTCAACATTCAGAATTGTTCTTTTTTGGAAAAATGATGTCATTCCAAATTTTCGAAGATTTTAAATTTTCTTACAGTATATAATACTGCTGAACATATACAAATAAATTATTAAAACTTCTTTGACTGAAAGATCAATAATAAATTAAATAAAATGAAAAATATTTTCATTAGATAAAAGTATTTACGATGGGTCTCGAATGACTGCTGGGTCACTTCACCCACCTGCTATTAAAAATATTTTTTAATACAAAATAAAAATTTCTAGTAACTATTAGCTTTTCAAGCTTATTTGTTTTTAAGGATGTACAAAAATAATTTTCCTACGATTTTAAAGAAAATTCGAAAAGACTTTCAAACAATTCATATATGCTAAATAAATATTTGAACAAAAAAATTCATCTTGAACCAAATAATCCAAATTTAAAAAAAAATGGAATCTTCTACAAAATAGTTGAATCCTTAACCCAAAAAGATTAATTTTCGACCAGACGCTGTTTTTACAAAAGAAAAATTAAAATTATTTTAAAGTAAAATCATGCATTTTCAACCAAAAAAATAACTTTATTTTTAAGCCAAACAGCTGCAATTATTAATAAAAAAACTCAAGTTTTACAAAAATAGATAGATTTTTAACAAAAAAATACGAATCTTCTACACAATGGTTAAACTGTTAATCAAAAAATATTTTTCATGCCTGAAACAAAATTTTAAGCAAATTATATAACTTGAAGGGAAAAATAATTTTTAATAAAAAATAAAAAATTTGAATAACTATTAGTTTTTTGAATTTCTTTGTTTATTTGCTTTAAGGTCATATACATATAATTTTCTTACGTTTCTCAGAAAAATTGAGAAAAATATTTTTTCAAATTTCAAATATGTCGAAAACATAGTTAATTATTTTACATGATTTTTCAAAATTTTAGGATTAGTTTGAGGGAGTTTTTAAACATATTTAATATACGTTTTGACAATTTAAATGTTTTAATCAATATTTTATAAATTTTCAGAAATCTTTCAAAGTTGTAAAATATTTCTAATCTCTTCTGAACTGCTAAGATTCATAAATATGTATGTATATTTTAAAATGTCATGAACTATTCTTAAAATTTTCTTAAAATCTTCCAGACTAATTTTTCACAATTTTGAAAATCTTTTATAATTGAAACTATTTTTTTTCAAAATAAAGAATCACTTTAGGAATGCGTCGAAAAGAGTTGAAAAACTTCGAAATAAATTTTACAATTATTTGAAATTTTCCTAAAATTTTGAAAAATTTAAAAAAATTGTCTTAAAATCTTTTAGAATATTTTTTAGCAATTTTTGAAATCATTTGGAATGTTTTGAAATATTTTTCAATAATCCGTTGAAACAAATTTTGGCAAAAAAAAATAAAACATTCAAAATTTCCCCCGAAATCTTGAGTTTCTAAATTTTTGTGATCATTACTTTTAGTAATTTTGGCTATTCTTTTCCGAAATTTTAGGACATAATTTGAAAAATCTTCATATTAAAAAAAAAAATTTCTTTAAAAAAGACTTCCAATTTTTAATTATTTTTGAATCTTTTTAAAATTTCGGATTATCTTTTGAAGCAATACCAAGTTTTCTTAACATTTGAAAAAATTCAAAATTCATGGCTTGTTAAAGGATTAACGATTTCACTTCTCACAAAGTAAATAATATTTTTCTTTTTTTTTGGTTCAAACCAGTGCGGATTAAAGTACACTTGCCCAGATTTATACCCCACTAATCCCAGATTAAAAGTTAGAAGGCCCGTGTTGTTGATTCTAAGATTAGAGATTTGGGTGTGAAAATCATTGCCAAACTTAGGATAAACTTGTCAGGGCCTGTCCAGTTTTTCTAAGGTAGGCCCTATCTTTAAACTTATAATAATAGCGTACCATAGTATCTCTCGTTAATTCTCGTTTATACCCCATCATATTTTAATTTTTTTTTAATAGAAAAAACTGGTGTGGGCCTTGTCGGGGCCATTTCTTAAATGAAGAAAAATAGTGCTATATTGATCAAGAATAGCGACTATTTTTCTGGAAACCAAAAATGTAAGGGTTTTCGGAAACTATGTAAGATACGAAAAAAAATCGAAGAAAATTTTTTTCTCTTAAACAGTTGTAAATAAATTTTTCTTGTAGGTTTTAATTTATTGAAAATTTGGTCTTTGTGAAAATAATAAGGATAATTAAGTGTTTCTTTTTTATTCTGACCAGGAGTTTCTCATTATGCCAGTGAACAAAATAAAAATAATTGTAAATTAACAAAAAGAACGACTGTCTTTCTGTAAAAAAAATTTTTGGGGCTTTCAAAAAATGTGAGATACAAAAATCCAGTTCCAATGCAAAATGGCCACCGTTTTCGTAAGAATATAATTTTTCAGGGATTTCAAAAAATGTGCATGACACACAATAAGTCCAAATAAAATTTGTTCCTTTTAAAAGGCAATATATTTTTCTATTGAAAAAAGGATATTTTCTATTTTTCTATTCTCAAAAGTTTTAATTCCTCGAAAGAGACAAAAAATTAAAAATAAAGAGAGCAACGATAATTTTTTTGTTATTCAAAATATTGGATTTTTTTTAAATGCCCAAAAAGCGAAAAAGCAGTTCAAACACAAAATTGTTCTCTTTAAAAAGTTTTGCAAAAAGTACCTCCTGTATTTTTTGTTGTTGAAAATTTGGTACTATTTAAACATCATAAAGATCATTAACTTTTTGCTTTTGATTCTGAGTTCCTCATCGTCTCAAAAGCCGTACAAAAATAGAATATTGAAAACTAACATAAAGGCTACTGTTTTTCTGAAAACAAATTTTTTGGGGGGTTTTCAAAAAGTGTGCAAAGTGCCAAAAAAAAATCCAAAACAAAATTATTTAAAAAATTTTTTGTCAGCTGGGAATTATTAAAAATAATGAACATATTACATTTTTTCTGTTCATTCTAACGAGTTGTTTCTTATTATTTAAAAATCCACGACAAAAGTTGAAAATTAACAAATAATACTGATAAAAATAATTGCGGATTTTTTATTCAAAATTAACCCCTGTGCTCAGAAAAGTGTTCTACAGAAATTACCCCTTTTATTTTTTGATTTAGAAAAATTCGGTATTGTTCAAAATAATAAGTTAATTAATTTTTTCCTTTTGATTTTGTCTATGGGTTTCTAAAGTTTCAGAGTCCTCGAAAAAGTCTAAAACTAAAAAATAAAGCATTTTTTTGATTTTTCAAAAATTACGCAACGTACGAAAAAAACATGCTGAAGCCAAATTATTCCTAATAAAGAGTTCTAAAAAAACGTATCTTGAATTTTTCCATTTTTTACGTATCCAGTATTAATTATTTTTTAAATTTATTTTCTCAGAAAGCAAAGTTGTTCCTTTCGAAGGATTCCACAAAAATTCCTGCTTTTATTTTTCGATTTTTTGAAAATCCGGTATTGCTCAAAATAATAAAGATAAATAATTTTTTCCTTTTGATTCTAAGGGATGCTTTCTCATTGGTTCGAAATCCGCAAAAAAAAAACTGCAAATTGCAAAATTCTCAACAAAACGGTTTAAATAAGTTTAGGGTATAAAATAAATCATTTAAGAAAGATTATCATACGGTTCTACACCTTTTGGGGCTTAGAAATTTTATGGTTTAACTCGGTAGGCCACAACGGTTTGAAGATCCTACTCAGATAGTAATTACTTTAACAGCTTGAGCCTTAGTGGATTGCAACTGTGAACCTCGAAAATCTTGTTGGCAAATCAACTGTCTGTTTATTGTTGTACAAACAGCTTAAAGTGTCATAGGTTCGACAGCTATTGACCTTTCACATAATTTTCTTCTAGGAATCTATTTTCAGTGCTGCCTATTTAAATTTTTGAAAATGAAACTTTTATAGGGTGTCGCCAAAATAAAAAATAAAAAAAAATAAATCACACTGGGTTCTACTCTTTCACTTTTTATTTAGAAATATACAGTGTAGGTTTTGATCTCGTTAAAATTGTTTTCTTTCTGTCAAACTGCCCGGAAAACCCGAAGAAACTCTGTCCGAGAAAAATAAAAAAAGAGTGAAAAATTTTTTAAAAATATTTTTCAAAATAAGTCGAGATTTTTATTTTGAAACGCTAATAGGCTTCAAGAAAATAAAGAATCGCTATTTTTGATCCTTGAAAACCCTACTTACGTATTTTTCGTTTATTAATCGAAATTTTACAGAAATAGATTCAAAAATAAAATTCAATTGTTCTTCTTCAATTTTTGGTGAGCAGCTTTTTTTTTATTAAGTACGAAAAATCAAAACTATTAGTACCCATTTTTACATTATTTAATGAATAAATCCCAAATGTTTAAAAATACTAAAAATATAATTAATAAAATAGAAAAGTTCCCAAATTTTATTCTCTCGAAATTCCAAATAAAAGAAATGAAATGAAATTAAATTTTTAAATTATCTAATTACTTTTTTTCTAAACACCAAAAGATTGGGTTGAAGATTTTTTTTCTCTCTTGTCCGATATCGAATGGGAGAGATTTGTTATATTAGTTAAAAGTTGAATTACTCAATAAAAAATTCGTATTTTGTTTGTTGGATGAAGATACATAAATTCAGTTAAAATTTCAACTGTTTATTAAAAAAAAACTTTTTTATTGCAAGTTTATATTTATGTTGAACATTTATCTGTTTTGTAGAAAATTCAGCTATTTGCTAACTTGAAAATATAGTTTTTTTTTAAGAAAATGGAACTATTTCAGTTTTGGTTAAAAAGTGATCTTCGTAGACTAAAAATTCTACTATTTGGTTCAAAATTTGTCTTGCTTAGTAAAAAAATAATTCTTTTTGGTTCAAAATTCAACTACAGTGAAATTCTTTTATAGCGCCGATTTTTGGGGTGACGGTGGGTGGAAAATTCGATTGTTTAAAAAAATTGCTTTTCTAAATTGAAGCTTATTGTTTCTAAATGAGAATTTAACTATTCACGTTTTGGTTAAATAAAAAGCGATATTTTCAGACTAAAAATTCAACTATTGTTTGAAAATTCGTCTTGTTTGTTCAAAAATTAATCTTTTTGTTTTAAAATTCAACCGTTTCCTAAAAAATTGAAGCATTCTTTTAAATTCATCCTTTTTGCCTAAAAATTGAACCGTTTTGTTGAAAATTCTTCTTCTTTGGTGGAAAATCAAATATTTTGGTTAAAAATGTAACTGGTTAGTTAAAAAGTAATCTGTTTTTGTGGAAAAATCTACTAATTGGTAGCCATTTCAAATTTCGGATAAAAAATTCATGCATCTTATTTAAAATTTATTTTTTTGGGAAAAACTCATTTTTTTAAACTTAAAATATAACTATTTGATGGAAAATTATATTTTTTGTCGAAACTTTATAGTTTGCTGTTGAATATTCCACTAATTTGTACAGAAAATTATTTTTTTTGTCTGAAAAATTCAATAGTTTTTTTTAGAAAATGCAACAGTTTTGAACTATATTGGCTTTTTTCTTATATTAATTTTTTTGAGTGAAAATGTATCTTTCCCATTTATGGTAAGAAATTTTTTTTCTTTAGTTTGAAAATGTATCTATATAATTGAAAATGTGTGTAATTGATTCGAAACTCGCCTTTCTTGGTAGAAAAATAATCTTCTTGGTTGAAAATTCAACTTTTTGGTTAAAAATTGATGTATTAAAAAAAATGTCTTTCTTGGGTTAAAAACGAATTTTTTAAACTCAAAATGGAACTATTTATTGAAACATAATAAATATATTGAATTTAATAAATAATAGTATTAATGAAAATTATCCTTAATAATTTTATAAGAAAAATTTTTCCTCTTAAACAGTTTTAAATAAATTTTCCCTGTATTTTTTAATTGATTGATAATCCGGTCCTTGTCAAAATAATAAAGAGAAATGTTTCCTTCTTATTCTGACAAGGAGCTTCTCACTGTTTCAAAAACTGCGAACAAAATTAAAATATTTGTAAATTCACAAAAAAACAACTGTCTTTCTGTAAATATTTTTTTTGGGGGGTTTTTGTCGAATTTAAACAAATCACCAATTTAAAAAAATCACTAATTTAAACAAATTTAAAATGAGAAAGAGGGTTTCTGCGGAAAGGATAGAAATAAAGAGGATGTGAATTTGCTGTGTTATTTTGTTACAATTCTCTTGTAATGAGCATTCCTTGAAGTGCAATAATTGTCTTTAAGAATGTGCTTTAATTAAAATTCCGCGGTACCGTCTTTAATTAAAATAAAATTGTCCATGTCTTATTTCGTAAATTATCTTGGTCTTGGATTTCTTAAGGGAAATTCAATAAAAAATACTAAGTGGTAAATGAGAGAAAAGTTACTAAATTTAAATTTAGTCTTAATTTATTAAGTTCAATGAAAACATTTAATACTGAACGAAAAAAATATTTGGTATTTTTACAGAATCACGGATTTTTTTCTATTTCATGTAGCGAATTATTGTTCAACGTTGGCTTCAGTTTTTTTTATTTTATCTTCGAAAACAATAGTAATTGGGGGAAAAGAAGAAAATTCATTTATTTATCAATATGTTTACAAAAACGTGATTATTTTGGATAAGTTAAAATTTTAAAAAATAATTATTTTCTATATCGGTTCATATATAAACTATGTTATCAATTTTAGGGAAGGGGTTTGTTTTTAAAAAACTTTTCATGAAAAACCTCTTTGACTTTTTTCGACAAAATGCGAACTGAATTAATAAAACTCAATAGTAAAATTTAAATATTTTTGTTTCTCAAGTCAGCTATTATATTTTTTGTTCCGAATTCATGTCCTTTGGATAAAAATTCTAATATTTGGTTGAAAATTTAATTATTTTGTTGAACATACAACTATTCGGTTAAAAACAAATCTTTTTTAGTCAAAATTTAAACTGCCTGGGTTAAAGTTAAACTAAATTGTTAAAATTTCATTTTTTAGTTGAAGATTCATCTGGTTAGTTGAAAATTTAACTTTTACATTTTTAGAAAATTAATATTTTTGGTTAAAAAATCATATTTTGGGTTGAATGTTCAATTCTTTTTATGAAAATTCATTTTAGCTCAAAGTTGAACTTTTGGTTGAAAACTGAACTATTTTGTTGAATATTCGTTCGTTTTGTAGAAAATTAATTTCTTTTTAACTAAAAAATGAATGTTTTAAATTGAAAATTCATCCTTTTGAATTCAACTATTTTGTTGAACATTCGTATTTTTGGTTGAAAAATGAACTACTTGATTTGAAGCTAAAATCCTTTTAAAAATATTTATTTATTTTTTGTAAAAGTTTCACGATTTCAGTTGAAAATTCTTGGTTTGAAAATTTTTGAGTAGAAATATTGAAATAATTTTCTGGCTATTTTCCGACTTAAAAATACAAGTGATAAGTTAAATAAAATCCGAGAAGCTATCATTTCAAGAATAGTTAACAGATTTTATTTTACCACCTTGTTTGAAATTTAATCTTTTTTTTTTTTCAATTTCAGCCTATCAGTAGGGATATGGGAATAATACATTTTTTTTGCAATTTCTCATTATCAAATGTCAGTAATTTAAAAAAAACACGAGAACTGTGTTTCCAGACATAAAAATTAATTTGTTAAAGACAATGTCAATTTTCATAGCGCGATTTATGTCTAAAATAATTTAATACTTTATTTTATTTATAAAAAATTCATTTCCGTGGTTAAAAAAAATTATATTCTCGTTTGTAAACGTGACGAACTTCAGTTGCATTTTCAAACAAAATAAAATTTAAACAAAGAAGCTTGAAATGAGATTCGCGTATTATCGGACTATTAAAAATGTTTATTGCTGAAAATAAAAAAAACATGGGTTTTTATACATAATTCAGACAGGAGGAAACTTGCCGACGGAAATCAAGATACAGTACTACTGTTGAATCAGATATAAGTGGCTGACCTTCCTTTATGATTGGAACAAGTTTGCAAACGAATTTTCCTTAATCCAATTAATTAAATTCTTTAAAGTATTTTTTAAAGAAAGACGAAGGACTTTTAAGAAAATAAAAAAATAATAAAAGAATAATATGAAATTAAATTAGATTAAAAAAAATTAATTGATTTAAAAATTAAACACAGAATTTATTCATTCCCCTATTCTTCTTCTTGCCATTTTTAAGAGGAAATTCCCTTATTTTCTAAATGTTTCTTCTATTTTTTCTACTTACACATCTTCTTAATTTTTAATTTAAAAATATTTTTTTTAACAAAATTTATGTGAGAAATTGATTCTGAATTTTTCATGTTAAAAAAAATACTTAGAGTGCACTAAAGTTTTGTTTGTTGATATGTGACTGCTAATTTTTAGCTAATTGGTCAGTAAAGCGTAAAAAATGGTTTGGTAGAAAACATAAATTTTAAGAGAAAATTTTTAATTTTAAATATCCTTTTTTTAAAATTGCGAAATAATTCATTATGATTTCTTGGAAATTTAAAATAATTGAGTTTTCATATTAAAACATTAATTTTCAGCTTTGAATATTTCGAAATATTTATTAAAAGAATTTTCAAGGTTTTTTAACAATTATTTTATTTTATGAAATTTTTAATTATTTCAACTCATATCTAGAAGTTTCAGAAATTTTGAAAAAATTAGAAAATGAAATAAATTTTAATGAAATTTCACATTTTTTTTCAAAAAAATGTAGATTTTTTTTTATTTTGAAAAAAGAAAGTTTTTAAGCATTTTGAAAGATTTCAAGGTTAAAAAAATTTGTCTTAATATTTCTGGGAAATTTTAGAATGATTTTTCAGTTTCAAAAATAAATTTAAAGGAAAAATTGTAAAAGATTTTTTGTTTAATTTGAAATTATTTCCGAAAGGTTCGATAATATAAAGGCAGAGTTATTCAATTTTGCAAAATTTCAAAATTTGAGAAAAAAATTGAAGCTTTGAAAATGTTTAAGATTAAATAGAAAAAAATTTGCAATACTTCAAAACAAAATGTAAATTTTTTTAACAGTTCAAAAGATTTAAAAATTTTGTTGAAAAAAATCTGGAAAATTTAGTGGCAGTTTTTTCTTTTTTGTACTCAGTTTCAGACATATTCTTAAAAATGATAGAAAACATGCGAATAGTTTTGAAAATATAATCAGAATTTTTAAAAAGATTTAAAAATAATTTAAACCTTGGGAAAATTTGAATTTTTTAAGCAAAATGTACATTTTTGAAGATTTCGAAAAAAGCTTACAGGCGTTTTAAGAATTAACAAAGGTTTCAAAAAAGTAGACAAAATAGTTTTCAATATTTCTAAAAATTGAGAAAATTTTCAGTCAATTTCTAAACCTTTTTAAGGTTTTTAAAAATATTTTACTAAAAATGTATGTCAGTCTCAAAAAGCTATTTTAGGAAACTCAGAAGTTTTGAAGAGATAAACAATATTTAAAGAGATCAAAATATTTTCATAAATTTAGAAAATATTTTTATATTTCCGTGTGGTGTAAAATACCTAAAACCTTATTAAGGCTCAATTTTAAGTTTTCAAACACTTTCAACAAATAAGTAGTTACTCGGAATGTTTATTTTGTATTTAAAATAATTTTTAAGATACAAAATTAACTAAAAAGGTAATTATTGTTGCTTTTCTGAAAAAGTAACTAAAAAACTTAATTTTGACTTTAAAGCGTAATTTCTCATTAAAAAAAGAACGGCTAAACTTTTTTTTAATGATTGAAAATTGTATAAAATTCTGTGCAAATGACCCTTAATTGAGACATTCTTCATCTTCTGAAGAAATTTTGATACTTGAGAAGTTTAAAAAAAAAAGAATTTCTCTAATTTTGTAACTTGACTTCAACTCGAGGTGTTACTTAATAATGTTGTAGCAAAAATATTAAAATTATATCAAACAGTCTCTGTAGTGTTACCTTTATTTCAAGCCAATGAAACTTAAAAAATGTAACGGAGTTCCCGAGTTATGACTAAAAATGTCCAAGCGCATCTGCGTTGGATATTTTTAGCAATAACTGGGAACCCATAAAGATTTAAAATTTGATTAGCTTAAATTAAAGATAGAACTTTCAGGATTGCGATCACCGCTCACGCGACCGAAATCGGTGATTGGCGACTGAAACGTTACGCAGATACGCTTGGACATTCTTAGTGATGACTTGGGAACCTATAAAGAATTAAAAAATTTTATTAACTTAATTTAAAGATGGAACTTTAAAGATTGCGATCACCGCTCTCCCGGCCGAAATCGGTGATCGGCTACTGAAACTTTACGCAGATACGCTTGGACATTTTTAGTGATAACTCAGGAACCTATAAAGATTTAAAATTTTTTATTATCTTAAATTAAATATAGAACTTTAAAGATTGCGATCACCGCGCTCACGGCCGAAATCGGTGATCGGCTACTGAAAATTTACGTAGATACGCTTGGACATTTATAGTGATAACTCGGGAACCCATAAAGATTAAAAAAATTTGATTAACTTGTACACCACTGAATAATAATATGCAAGAATCATTGAAACAAAAATGAAAAATTAAATTAAAGAGAATAATTAAAATAAATAAAAGATACGGTATTACAATGGTTCTATAAGGTACATAGGGAGTTGAGGGCTGAATATTCTATAGACGTTTTGCACGAGGTAATTTACATCCCATGAATAAGTAGATCATACGAAAAATTATTAAACTCCATTGAACAAGTTGAGATCTTTAATAAAATGTGGCGTTTCCTTATAAATTGAAAGAAAAGATGTTACAAAATTGCAAGGCAAGAGAAGAGCCAAGGTAAAATATTTTAGAATTCTGGATTGTAAAGAAAAGAAAGAAACCAGGAAAAAGTCAGAGAGATGACTTTACCTAGCCTCTAATTTTATAGTCAGTAATACACATGAGGTAATTTGAATAAAGGTAGAAATTCAGTTCACATACATCGCATTAAAGAATATTCAATAATGGGTCGTATAAGAATAGAAATAAATTTAAATATATTATACATAAATGTCACTACATGCAAATTCTTAGCTTCCTATCCAATTAAGAAAAAAGTGTGGGCACCTATTTCGATTCACATTTAAACTATCTTTCTCAGGAAACAGAATTAAAAAAATAAAATAAAATGAGAATTGTAAACTAAAAAATATTAAAATTGCATCTTTTGCCAAAAGAGGAATATAAAATATAAAATGTGTAAAAAGCTTAATTTAAATTAATAATTATGTTATTATTCTATAATAATATTTTTAAACTGTTTCCTTATTAAATAAAAACTTACTTCCATATTTGAACAATTTTAGGTTATGTTATTTAGCTTTTTACTTAAAATAAAATTTACTATCTGGAAAAATGTGCGGTTATATATATATATATATATATATATATATATATCTATATATATCTGAC
>JAWWLR010000054.1:69799978-69813209 GCA_035041075.1 Acraspis erinacei | reverse complement strand
TTAATTAATAAAATCATTGTTTCATTATTTATACAACTAATGTTCGTATTATAATTTTTTATATTTTTTCAGATATCTAATGTCGTGCAAAGAATAGACATTTCTGACGATACGCCACTTTGCGTTGCAAATGTAAGTATATTAAAGTTAATTTATTTTTTGCAGCATTTTTTTCAATTTTTATTACAGAAATATCCTCTTAACGGAATTTTTTCTTAATTTAGGAACAAGTCGTTTATCCCCAATCAGCAGAAAACAAGAAGAAAGAATGGCTTTTCGTTGTGAATCATCGAAACTTTACGCAAGGAGTAAAAATAGAATCCTGCAGGTAAATAAAATCTTTTTGCAAGTTAAAAAAAACTGTTCATTATGGAAATATTATAATTATGAACCGAAAATTTTTTCATTTATCAGGAGCTAGTTATTTAAAAAATAAATCGAGATTTTTGTAAATATCTGCTAAAATATAAATAATAAAGTATAATGTGATAGAATGAAAATAGAAGATTAAATAAAATCAAGACTGTCGTTTTTACAGTTAATAATAATTAAAGAATTTCAATTGGAAATATTTAAAATGGAATGATTAAAAAATTCTGAAATTACAGTAAATATTCTAAAAAGACGTTTAAAGTTACATCAGTGCAAACTGTGAAAATTGCAAATTAAGATGTCTTCATTTAAAAATTTAAAAATTGCAGATTCTTAGAATTTTCAATTTCAAATATTCAAAATTGTAATATTTAATTAAAAAGAACTCAAACTTACTTTCGTTTAAAATGAAAATTTTGAAAATTTAATAATTTGCAAATCTATGTTTTCAAAATTGAAGAATTTTCAATGGTTGGTCTTCAAAATTATAGAGCTTTGAATTGTAAATCTTTGAAATTGGCGAGTTTTTACTATTAAAAATTTTTAAATTCAAATTAATAATTCTGAAATTTTAATAATTTGTATTAGAATTTTCTTCAATTTGGAAGATTTAGAATTGAAAACTTGACATTTGATTTTTAAAACCATCAAAATTTTACAAATTCAAACTGAAAATCGTTAAAATTTAAAATGGAAGAAGATTCAATTCTAAAAATAAAATTTATAAACTTTAAAATTAAAAAAAAAAATTATTGGGGAAATTCTGTAATTTTAATCTTCAAAATCCTCAAAATTTGAATTTTTTATTTATAAATACATTTTAAAAATTAATCAGTTGTCAATTGTAAATATTCCAAATTGAACTATTCAAAAAAAGTCAAAATTACATAATTTTAAATTATACAAATTAAAAATTAAAGAGCCTTGAATTGTGAATCTTAACAATTAGAGAATTCTGAATTGCAATTCGTTAAAATTGAAACATTTTATATTTTAAATCTTCAATGTAAGACAAAATATTTAAAAATGTGTTGCAACTCTTCCAAATGGTAGAAATTTGGTAAATATTTAAAATTGAAGATTTTTTAATTTTAAAAACTTACAATTGAAAATTTTACAAGTTTAATTTTTCAATCAAATATTATATATTATTGATAATTTAAATTACCTTTTTTTTAATTTGAAAGACTTAGAATTGGAAATTTAACTTCTGATCTTTAAATTTGTAGAAATTTGAACCGTAAGTCTTTCAAGAATGAAGTGATTTTAATTATGAAAACGTACAATTAAAAATTCTCTAATTTTGATGATTTAAATATGAAATATTGAAAATTCGACAGATTCAGAATTCAAAATTTGACTTTCGGTCTTCAAAATTATAAAATTCTTAGAAGGTTTTACATGTCCTTAAAATTAAGATGTTTTCAATTGCTAATTTTCAAAATTGAACTTTCCCCAAAAAAGCATTCAATATTGAATTATTTTTTATCGTGAAATATTGGAGAGTCTTGAATTGAAAATATTCAAAATTGAACTTTTCAAAAAGGAGTCTCCAAAATTCTGAAAATTTTGAAGATACAAATTCAAAATATCACTTTCGATATTCAGAATTATTAAAATTTGAGAATTCAATTTTGAAAGGTCAAAATTATATTATTCAAAAAGACAAATTGAAAATGACATCATTTTAAATTCTGCACATTAAAAATTAAAGAGCCTTTAATCGAAAAATTTTAAAAATAAATAATTCTGAATGACACGTCGTTAAAATTAAAATATTTTCAATCGTATATCTTGAAAATTAAACGCTCCCGAAAAAGCATTAAAAATTGAATTATTATAAGAATTGTCACTGCCGATCTTCAAAATTATCAAAATTTGAGAATATTTATTTATACGACCTTAAAATTGAAGACTAATCAGTTGTAAAACTAAAAAATTTAATTATTCAAAAAGAAAGATTCAAAAATACATCATTTTAAATTATGCACATTCAAAATTGAAGAGCCTTCGAATGGAAAATTCTGAATTATAAATCGTTAAAATAAAAAAAATTCAATTGTAAATCTTCAAAATGACACTTTTCTAACAATATTCTTTTAAGTCACATACTCTTACAATACAAGGCTTGAAAATGAAATAATTTGCAGTTACATATTGGAATTGTAAATTTGTTAAATTGAAGATTTTTTACTTTTGAAAAATTACAATTTAAATTTTTTACATTTTTAATTATTCGCGTTCGAAATTTATTCAATTTTGTACATAGCTTTAAAATTTAACTTTTACAAGAAAAAATCAAAATTAAATCATTTCGAATTCTACATTAAAAATTGAAGAGCCTGCAATTGTAAATTTTAAAAATGAAAAAATTCTAAATTGCAGATCGAAGAATTATTAATTGTGAATTTTCAAAATTAAACGTTCCAAAAAAAGCATTCAAAATTGAATTATTTTTTATCATGCACAATACACATTAAATATTGGAGATTCGGGAATTGAATATATTCAAAATTGAAGAATTTTCTGTTGTAAATCATTGAAATGAACTTTTTGAAAAAAGAGTCTCCGAAATTTAAAAAATGTGTAATATTGAAATCAAATTGTCACTTTCGATATTCGAAATTACGAAAATTTGATAAGTCAGTTGTAAAACTTCAAAAATAAATGATTTAAACAGAAGAACTGAAAATTAAATTATTTTTAATTGTGTGCATTAAAAATTGAAGATTGTTCAATCGGAAAACTTAAAAATTATGAATTAAATATCATTAAAATAGAAGAATTTTCAATTGTATTCAGAATTTACAATTTCACTATCGACCATCAAAATTATCCAAATTTGAGAATTTTTATTTACACATTCTTAAAATTGAAGACAAATCAATTGTAAAGCTTTAAATTGAATTATTCAAAAAGAAACAGTAAAAATTACATAATTTTAAATAATGAAAAGTAAAATTTGAAGAGCCTTTGATCGGAAAATTTGCAAATTATGAATTATAATTCGTTAAAATAATACTTTCACAATACAAAGCTCAAAAATGAATCATTTGCAACTTCTTCAAAATCATAAAAATTCAATAATTATATTTATTTATCTATAAAATTTAATGTTTTGAATGGTCAATCTTGAAAATTTTAAAACTTTTTCTATCAGTTAAAAAAAATTGGACTTTTGAATTTTGAAACTATCAAAAATTTGAGATTATTTTACATATCTTTAAAATTTAAAGGTCTTTAATTGTACATCTTTAAAATTGAACTATTATAAGAAAATTAAATCAGTTTGAATTCCACATTAAAAATTTAAAAGCCTTCAATTGTTAATTTAAAAATTTGTTTAGCATGCACAATATAAATTAAATATTGGAGAGTCTTGAATTAAAAATATTCAAAATTGAATAATTTTCTTTGTAAATCTTTAATCGTAAAATTTAACAATTAAAGAATTCTGAATTACCAATTGTTAAATTAAAAGAAGCATTCCAAACCTTGAAAGTTGAAGATCGCTAAAATTGAAGAAATTTCAATTTTAATTCTTAAAAATTGAACTTTCAATATAAGGCTCAAAAATGAAATCATTTGTGATTCTATACTGGAACTGTAAATTTTTTAAATTGAAGATTTTTCAGTTTAGCAAAATTTATATTTTTTAAGTTTAATGGTTCGCATTCAAATTTGAGAGTTATTACTCATTTAGTTTTAAAATTAAAAAGTTTTACATTATAAATCTTGAAAATTGTACACATTTTCCCAACTCTTCAAAATTGATGATTTACATGCGAAATTTCTTCAATTACAAAAAATTTCAATTACATTATTCTAAAGTATTCGCATACAAAATTGCGGAAATTTAAATTTAAATTGTATCAAAGCAGGTACTGCTATTTTAGTATTTATTTTAATTTACGATGATCAATTATAGTGTAAAATTCCCGAAAAATATTATTCCCGGAAGTTAATAATATTACCGATTTGGTAAATTTCCGAAAGAAAATTGCCGAATTATAAAATACCCGAAGCGCAAAATTCCTGAATTTAAAGAATTACACTTTTTTATAAATATGTTTTATTTATTACAATTTCAATCATGAATATTTATTTTTTAAATTACTTTTTATGTTTAAAATTTCGAAAATTAATCTGAATTTCAAACAACAATAATTTTAAAAACAATATTTCTGCGTGACGAATTTTTTTGAATGTACATAGTATTTATAAAATACAAAAAGCGTTCACAAAAATCGAATTTTAAATTTATATATATTTTTTAAATCGTTTTGAGGAATGATAAAAACAGTGGACGATTTTTTTGCATTCGAGGGGAAAATTTTGTCAAATTTAGAAGGTGTAAAGACTTACAATTTTCAAGTTTAAAAAACCAGAATTTAGCTTGCAGCTATTATGCTAAATTTTACCAAATTTTACCCTCGAACCCAAAAAAAAATCATCCTCTGTTTTCAACGTTACTTATAGCGATTCTCTAAAAAATATATGTAAATTTAAAATCTGATTTTTGCGAACGCTTTTTGTATTTTTTTTTTAAATACTATGAAATTTAAAGAAATGCTACATCCAGAAATATTTTATTAACAATTATTGGTGTTTGAAATTCAAAGAATAATTTTAGAAATTTGAAACATTACAAATAATTGAAAAAAATTCATTATTGTATTTATAATAAATAAAACATATTTATAAAAAAATTGTAATTGTTTTCGGAAAATTAGGAAATTTTCCAATTCGGTATTTTTATATTTCGTCAATTTTATTTTTCGCGAATTTTAATATTCGGGAATTTTCCAATTTGGTAATTTGATTTTTTGGCAATTTTATTATAAAATTATTATAAAATTCCCGGCAATTAATAATACTACCGAATTGGAAAATTCCCGAATTTAAACAATTACAATTTTTTATAAATATTTTTTATTTATTACAAATACAATAATGATATTTTATTTTTTTAATTATTTTTAATGTTTAAAATTTCGAAAATTATTCTTAGAATTTAAAATAACCATAATTTTAAAATTAAAAAAATATTGTTACTTTAAATTTAAACAAAAATTTTCGAAATTTTGAACATTAAAAATAATTTAGAAAAAATCAAATTTCATTATTGTAAATATTGGTAACCAATCAAACATTTATAAAAAAAATTGTAATTGTTTAAATTCCGGAATTTTTCAATTCGGATATTTTATAATTCGACAATATTCTGTCGAGAATTTTATTATTCGGTAATATTATAAACTGTCGTGAATTTTATTATTCTGCAGTTTTCCAATTCCGAATTTTATAATTCCGGAATTTTATTATTCGAGGTTTGATTATTCAGGAATTTTCAACTTTGGTATTTTTAATTTTGGGCAATTTTATTGGGGACGACTGAAAAATCCCGAAAAATAAAATTTCCGGCACTGTAAGATTCTCGAATTGGAAAATGCACGAATAATAAAATTTACGTATAACAAAATTACCAAAAAATAAAAATATCGAATCAGAAAATTCCCGAATATGAAAATTCGCTTATAATAAAATTGTCGAAAATTAAAAATACCGAATTTGGAAAATTCCAGAATAATAAAATTCACGACAGTTTATAATATTAATGAATTGAAAAATTCCCGAATAATATTATTCCCGGGATTTAATAATATTATAGAATTGGAAAATTTCTGAATAATAAAATTCCCGACAGAAAATTGCCGAATTATGAAATGTCCGAATTGAAAAATTCCCGAATTGTAAAATTACCGAATTTTGACAATTAAAATTTTTTATAAATATGTTTTATTGATTACACAGACAATAATAAATATTTATTTTTCAAAATTATGTTTAATGTTAGTTTAATGTTTAATGCTAGTTTCGAAAATTATTTTTTGAATTTAAAATAACAATAATCGTTTTAAGGTATGATAAAAACAGTGAACGACTTTTTTTGTGTTCGAGGGGCAAATTTTGTCAAATTTAGAAGGTATAAATTTTCAAGTTTAAAAAATGAGAATTTAGCTTAATTGATCTTCGAACCCAAAAAAATTATCCTCTGTTTTCAACGCTACTTATAGCGATTGTATTTTTTTAAATACTATAAAAATTAAAAAAATGTTACATCCAGAAATATTTTATTAACAATTATTGTTATTTGAAATTAAAAGAATAATTGTAGAAATTTGAATTTTATTATTCGGGAATTTTCTAATTCGGTAATATTATAAACTGTCGGAAATTGTATCATTCGGGAATTTTCTAATTCTGGAATTTTATTATTCGGAAATTTACCAATTCTGGAAGTTTTCTATTCGGAAATTTTCCAATTCGGTATTTTTATATTTCGTTGATTTTATTTTTCGCGAATTTTAATATTCGGGAAATTCCCGAAAAATAAAAATACCGGATCAGAAAATTCACGTATAATAAAATTACCGAAAATTAAAAATACCGAATTTGGAAAATTCCCGAATAATAAAATTCACGACAGTTTATAATATTAATCAATTGGAAAATTCCCGAATAAGATTATTCCCGGCAATTAATAATATTACCGAAATGGGAAATTTCCGAATAATAAAATCCCCGAAAGAAAATTGGCGAATTATGAAATATCCGAATTGGAAAATTCCCGAATTGTAAAATTACCGAATTTTAACAATTGCAATTTTTTATAATTATGTTTTATTGATTACACATACAATCAAAAATATTTATTTTTTAAAATTATTTTTAATGTTTAAAATTTCGAAAATTTTTGTTTGAATTTAAATAACAATAATTTTTAATAAAATATTTCTGGGTGGCGAATTTTTTCTAATGTGCATAGTATTTACAAAAATACAAAAATGGTTCGCAAAAATTCGCAACTTTGGTCAAATTTAGAAGGTGTAAAAAAATCCAATTTTCAAGTTTAAAAAATGAGAATTTAGCTTGAAGCTATTAACTTAAATTAGACCAAATTTGCCCCTCGAACCCCCAAAAAAATCACCCCCTGTTTCCATCGTACCGTATATCGATTTTCGAAAAAATATATGTAAATTCAAAATTCGATTTTTTCGAAAGCTTTTCGTATTTTTTGAAAATACTATACTTATTAAAGGAAATGCGTCATCCAGAAATATTATATTAAAAATTATTTTTATTGTAAATTCAAACAAAAATTTCGAAATTTTAAACATTAAAAATTATTTAAAAAAAAGAAAAATGTCATTATTTTTTTTGTAATCAATAATACATATTTCTGAAAAAAATTTAATTTTTGAAATTCGGGATTTGACAGTGTCGGGAATTTTATTTTTCGGGATTTTTCAGTCGTCCCATTATATTTTATAGTACCTGAAATTTCTAGCATTTATTTTAATTAAATAGTTACTGAATCAGGCAATTAGGAAACTAAATTATCCAATAATTAGGGCAGTGATTTTTTGAAACAATTTGAGAATATTAATCTTCATCGTCAGAGCTGAAACAATTTAAAATAAATATAATTGAATAATTTGATATAATCTAATTAATATAATATATAATTTAATAATATATATTTTTCAATAAAATATAATTTAATTATAAATTAAAAATAATTCCTCAAATGAAAATTGAAAGAAAACTAATTAATTTTTTTATTTACAGCGAATTGGATGGAGAATGCAACTACAGTTATATTTTTCCTGAGGGTTATAAAACGACCTGTAAGCAGAAATACATTTATCGCCAATTGGCGGCAATTTCACCCTCTGGTAAGATCAAACCCGACTCGTTTCGATTTCCGTCGAGTTGTTGCTGCCACGTGAAATTTATAGGAAATCCACTTCTTCGGATGGGAGTCTTACTACCCAAGGCAAATGTCACCCCAGTCCCGAAACAAACGGAAAAAAAATAATTTTTTTTTTATCTTCAAAGACTATTTTATTCATCGCGAGCAATATTGAAAAAGCTCTAGTCGACTGGTAGAAAGGGGACACCTGCCTACAGTGGATAATGCAGTCTGCAGTGAATAATTAATAATTCGAAGCTCAATAATGCGAGAAATATTTATTT
The DNA here is from genome assembly GCA_035041075.1 of Acraspis erinacei. Lineage (NCBI taxonomy): Eukaryota > Metazoa > Arthropoda > Insecta > Hymenoptera > Cynipidae > Acraspis > Acraspis erinacei. Next base: position 69,804,797 of record JAWWLR010000054.1, on the reverse strand, counting down.
TTTAATTTAATTTATTATCACGTATCGGTGTCTCGACTATTGATAAAATTATATCAATTTTTTACATACGTTAGTATTTTTAATTAATCTTTATCCACTGAAGGGAGCTTTCCCTTAATCTAATTTTTTTATATATGGTTTATTATATAATAAAAAATAAGATCGGTTTTGCTAACTTTGAGAAAAGATTGCAAAATGTTGGTGCAATGGTTTTGGCTTTCGGTCCCAAAAAATAGAATTCAATTAGTTAATAATTGAGCCCTATAATATAATATTGTAAATATTTTTATAAAGTAGAAAAATGCTGTTTATAATTATTCGAATCTGATAAATTTAAATTTATTAAATTTCGAGCTAAATTTTAATTTTCCAATATATATATATATCGAAAGAATAAAATATTTTAGAAAAGAGAAAAAAATAGAAAAGTGCCTGTTAATAAAAAATTTCCTTTTACTTGAGACAAATGAATACAAATTTTATTGTACATAATCTTTTATTTAAACAATTACTTGTTTGTCTTAAGTAAAGTTTGTTTTATCTGAAATCCCTTTGTAAAATATTAAATAAATTTTTTTATTAATTAATTGTTATGAATTAATTTATTAGGGAAGAAATTCGTGTAGTTTTGTGGACGAATTTTTCAATGTGATATTACGTCTATAATTATGTGAATCGAAAGTATGGATAGTGTGACTGTACTTGACCATTATCTAATAATTATGATAGATTTTGTTACTGTTTTTGTATAATGTTACAAGTAATGTAATTTCGTAGAGAAAATAAAACAGTTTCTACCGAAAGGTTCATTTGTGTTTATTTAATAAATTAACATTTCGCCAAATTGATTTTCGATGAGTTATTATAATTTTAATTAAAATGTTGCGTTGGATAAAATGAAAATTTCTCAACTGGTTTAAAATACTCGCAGATTTTTAATTGCGCGCTATAATTATTAATTTAAATTATTCTGAAATCAAACGGGGTAAAATAAAATTAGGTCACCCGTTAACAAAAAAATTACTGGCAATAGCGGTAAGTTTTAAACTAAATAATTGCAAAATTATATAAAAAATTAGAGTAAGTTTAAACAGATACGTAGAAGTTTTTGAAGACAATTTGAATTTTTATTTATACTTCATTAAAATTGAAGATTCTTTAATCAAAAATTTTCAAAGTTGAAGAATTTTAAATTGCAAATCGTTAAATTCGAGGAATTTCGATTTCCAAAATTTTCAAAATTTTCAAAATTCAACAATTGCATATGAAATTAAATTATTAGTTTTTGTTTTATTATTTTATTTATTATTATATATATTATTTTATATTATATAACATATAACATATTATATATTACATAATATATTATATTATTATTTTTTATTTTATTTTTATAAGGTTTTTGCTATATAAAAAATATAACGATTTTTTATGTTTAAACAAAATGATATTATTTTCAATTCAAGGTTGTTCAATTGCAAATGTTCAAAATTAAATGCTTCTAAATTTTAAATAGTTTAAGTAGAATACTTATCAATTTTAAATCTAAAAATTCAGAATATTAAAAAAAACATACCACATTTCATTATTTTCTATTGAAGATTCCTCAATGGCAAATATTCAAAATTGAAGAATTTTGAATAGCAAATCGTTAAAATCAAACAATTTTTAATCGTAATTTTTTAAATTAGACTATTAAAATGCGTTCAAAATTACGTTACATTTAAACATAATTCTTTAAAATAAAAAAATTTACAATTTTGCATCTATAAAATGGAAAAAGTAAGAAATTGCAAATGGTTAAACCCGAAGAATTTTCTATTGTAAAACCTCAAAATCAAACTCTTAAAAAAAATTAAAGATTAGAGTATTTTCCATTATAAATCTTCAAACTTGAGAAATTCTAAAGAAACAAACATAAAAAATTGCATTATTTTTCAATTATGATTCTTCAATCTTAAACATTCAAAATTTGAGAATTCAAAAATGCAAATATGCCTAAAAAAGAATAATGATTAATTTAAAAACTGCAAAATTCAACTTTGAGAAAAAAACATACAAAATTGCATTATTTTCAATTGAAGATTCTTCAATTGCAAATATTCAAATTTTTAATTAAAAATCGTTAAAATAAAAAAATGTGCAAAATTAGACTATTAATAAAAATTAGAGTCTTTTAATTATAAATGTTCAAAATTGAGCTATTCCAAAAAACAAGCATTCAAAATTGCATAATTTTTCTTTCAAGATTCTTCGATTTTAAATATTCAAAATTTGAGATAATTAAAAATTTTAAATTTTAAAGCAAGTATTAAGCAAGCATTATTGCTTATTGAAGATTCTTAAATTGCAAATATTCAAAATTAAAGAATTTTGAATAGCAAATCGTTAAATTCGAGGAATTTATAATTCTAAAATGTTAAAATTTGAACAATTGCAACAAAAAAACCTTACAAAATGGTATTATTTTCCATTCAATATTGCTCAATTGCAAATATTTAAAATTTGAGAATCTTAAAATGCAAATGGTTAAAATAGAATAATTTAAAATTTTCAAAATTAAATTAATAGAAAAAAACTACAAAATTTAATTATTTTCTATTGAAGATTCTTCAATTGCAAAGATTAAGAATTGAAGAATTTTTAATAGCAAATCATTCAAATCAAACAATTTCCAATTGTAACATTATAAAATTATATTTTTAAAAATGCGTTCAAAATTACGTTCCATTTAAACATAATTCTTGAAAATTAAATAATTTACAATTTTACATCTACAAAATGGAAAAACTAAAAAAATTGCAAATGGTTAAAACCGAAGAATTTTCTATGTTAAAACCTCAAAATCAAACTATTAAAAAACCAGTTAAAAAATACGTAACTTAAAATATAAATCTCCAAAATTGAGCAATTCTAAAAAACAAACATATAAAATCGCATTATTTGTCATTTATAATTCTTCAATCTTGAACATTCAAAATTTGAGAATTTTAAAATGCAAATGGTTAAAATAGAATAATTTTCCATTTTAAACATGCAAAATTAAACTATTAAAAAAATTCAAAATTAGTCTTTTCCATTGTAAATCTTCAAAACTGAGCAATTCCAAAAAATAAGCATACAAAATTTCATTATTTTTCTTTCAAGATTCTTCTATTTTAAATATTCAAAATTTGAGAAAATTTTAAATTGCAAGTGGTTGAAATAGAATAATTTTCAATTGCAAATATTCAAAATTGAAGAATTTACAATTGCAAATAGTTGGAATCAAATACTTTAAAATTTAAAATTTTCAAAATTAGAATATTAAAAAATGCGTTCAAAATTACGTTCCTTTTAAGCATAATTCTTGAAAATTAAATAATTTATAATTGTACATCTTCGAAATGAAAAAATTACAAATTCTTAAAACGGAAGAATTTTCTATTGTAAAAGCTCAAATTTAACTATTAAAAAAAGCGTTCAAATGACATACCTTTTAAATATAAATCTTCTAAATTGATCAATTTCAAAAACCAAAATACACATACAAATGGTTAAAAAAAATAATTTTCAATTTTAAGTTTTCAAAATTTAAACAGTTAGAAAAAAACATACAAAATTCTATTATTTTCTATTGAAGATTCTTCAATTGCAAATATTTAAAATTGAATAATTCTAAATTTTCAATAGTTGATTTTTAATTTAATTAAATAATTTAACATTGTACACCCTAAAAATGGAAAAGTATAAAATTGATAATAATTGTTAAAAGCGAAGAATTTTCTATTGTAAAACCTCAAAATCAAACTATTAAAAATTTCAACATTAGAGTCTTTTTCATTATAAATCTTCAAACTTGAGCAATTCTAAAAAACAAACATAAAAAATTGCATTATTTCTCATTTATGATTATTCAATCTTAAACATTCAAAATTTAAGAACTTTAAAATACAAATGGTTAAAATAGAATAATTAACATTTTAAACCTGCAAAATTAAAATTTTAGAAAAAAACATACAAAATTGCATTATTTTCTATTGAAGATTCTTCAATCGCAAATATTTAAAATTGAAGAATTTTGAATAGCAAATCCTTAAAATCAAACAATTTTTAATTGTAATTTTTGTAAATTAGACTATTAAAAATGAGTCGAATACTACGTTTCATTTAAACATAATTCTTTAAAATAAAAAAATGTACAATTTTGCATCTACAAAATGGAAAAAGTAAAAAATTGCAAATGGTTAAAACCGAAGAATTTTCAATTGTAAAACCTCAAAATCAAACTATTAAAAAAACCGTTGAAAAATACATAACTTAAAATATAAATTTTCAAAATTGAGCAATTCTAAAAAACAAACATAAAAAATTGCATTATTTTTCATTTATGATTGTGCAATCTGAAACATTGAAAATTTCATAATTTTAAAATGCAAATGGTTAAAATAGAATAATTTTCCATTTTAAACCTGCAAAATTAAATTTTTAGAAAAAAGCATAAAATTGCATTATTTTGTAGTAAAGATTCTTCAGTTGCAAATATTCAAAATTTTTAATTAAAAATCGTTCAAATAAAAAAATGTGCAAAATTAGACTATTAAAAAAAGATCAAAATTAGAGTCTTTTCATTAAGGAATGGGGGCGATGGACAACATATATGTCCTGAACTATCTAGTAAATAAGAGGATTAAAAGGAAAAAAGGGGCAATGATAGCAATGTTCGTGGACTTAAAGGCAGCGTATGAGTCAGTAGACCGAGGCGAAATAGACAGAGTTATGATGAAAAGGGGGATAAGAGAGGGATTAATAAAGAGAGTTTCGGAAATTTTTAGAGAGA
>JAWWLR010000054.1:69564560-69575267 GCA_035041075.1 Acraspis erinacei | reverse complement strand
TAAAAAATTGGTAAGAAGCGGTGATCAGAAAAAATTCAAATGCAAAAAACATAGTTAAGATTAATGTATTTTTTTGTCATTTTTAACTTTTTTCATAAAAAATAATGTTGTTTATTTGGAATGTCGTCGGTTATAATATTTTGATTCTTAAAATCATAGAAAAACTATTGTTTTCAGATATCTCACTTTTGGCACGAGAACTACCTTAATGATATCTTATTAAAAATTGTTAACCGAAGAGAATATTGATTTAAAATTAAATTCCTTATCATTTCAGGTTCTATAAATTATAATTGAAGACTGAGAAGTATAAAAAATACAACTAAAATTATCATTCTAAATGAAAATCGGAAATTAAAAATGACAGTTATTTACTAACTGAACAGACAGCAGGAAATCCCTTTGAAAATGTGCCATATATTGGAAGGCAGCTGGCTAAAATTGTTCAGCAAGCCGTGAATTCCACTAATCCTGTTCGAAACTTTCGATGTGATTATTTCAAATGTCACAGTTCTCTCGAATATAACCTCATAAAAAGCAGATAAAAAAGGCAAAAGAGGTTTAAATCGATTTTCAGTTAGTCACAGGAATTGATGATAAAAAACTTTACTATCTTCTGTATAACACTCTGATCATAAATTTAGTTGTCTGATAAAAAATTGGCTTTAGTTACTCTTATTGGAATTCTTGTTAACAAATAATGCATTAATTCTAGAAGCCCTAAAATCCAAATTATGTTCAAAGTTTCGATATAAACTCGATAGTTTCATACATAAAATATTCTCTTTACAGTCTACAGAACGTAATTTCCACGTTAGCAAGAAAACTATTTTCAGCTTCAGAGAAAATCGCACGAGATTCTCCTTTGATTTGATAAAAAACTATATTTTTATTTAGAAAATAATTTTTGAAATTAAATATTTCAATAACAGCTTCCGGTCAAAGTATTTTATATTAGGGAGGGAAAAATCAATATTTGAAAATGGTACATCGTAAATTCAGAATTTAAATTATATTCGGGGGAGAAGTTGAATGACGCCATTTATCTGGATTTGAGTAAAATTTATCTAAATCCAAAAAAATAAAGTATTGTAAAATTCTGGAATTATTTTTTCCCTCTTTAAAAAAAACTCTTTAAAAAAAAAGGTTAAAGCATCTACTATTATATTCTTGTCCTGGAATTAATTTCGATTGGTTAAAAGTTCTAATATTTAGTTGAAATTTTACCAATTTTCTTAAAAATGCAAAAAAAATTGGGACACTCATCTTTTTTGCATAAGAATTGATTTATAGAAATTAATTTTTTAACTGAGAATTTAACGATTCTATTTTTGGGGAAAAACTGCTATTTTTTGGAATAATAATTGAGCTATTATTTAAAAATTCACTTTTTTATTGAAAATTTAACTCTCTGTTAAAAATTCGTACAAGATTGGAAATTAGTTTTTTTAAGTAATTTTTTTGAGTAGAAATTTAACCGGTCCATTTTTTTTAATTGATATTTTTTAAATAAAAATTCGAAGTGCTGATAATTAATTTTTCTGGTGAAAAATCATATTTATAATATTATAAACAAAATCTATAATATTTTATTGAAATTTCGTATTTTTGGTAGGAACTTTATCCTTTTAATTTAAAAATTCAACTATTTTGTAGAAAATTAGTCTTTTTCGATTGAAAATTCAACTAATTTTGTATAGAGATAATATTTTTATGTTAAAAATGCAAGTATGATTGAAAATTACTCTTTTTTGTGAAGATTTTAATTATTTTTATAAAAATTCATCATTTTTCGTTGAATTTAAGTAGTTAAACAAATTTTTTGTTATTTAACTTCATTTTTCAAAGTGCTAATTTCCCGATTGCTTTTTTAGTTAAAAAGTTATCTTTTCCAGTAAAAAAAACACTATTGACAGAAAATTAATCGTTTTTCAATCAAAAAGGAATTCTTGGGTAAAAAATTGACTTTTTAAGTAAAAAATGAATCTTGTTTCTTGAAAAAACTGATTTAAATTTTCTTCTCTTTTTCAAGTATTTTTTTTTTAAATTAAAATTTAAGTATTCTATTTTTGGCTCAAAAATAATTTTTTTCAGTTTAAAAAAATTGAATATTTTGTTGTCAACTCAAGAACTTTGGTCGCAATATCAACTATTTGGTTAATAATTAAAACATTTGAAAATCTAACTATTTGGTAGAAAGTAAATTTATTTGATAAAAAATTATATTTTCGGTTTTAAAATTAAATTATTTTGACGCTCATTCGTTGAAAATTCAACTATTTGGTAGAAAATATCTTTTTTTTCTTGAACTCGACTAGTTGAAAATTCGTTTTTTTTTTACTGAAAATAAATTTTTCAATCTGAAAATTTACTAATTCTATTTTCGGCTTAAAGGCCATCTTTCTTAATTGAAAATTTAACTCTTTTGTCGAAAAGTCGTCTTTTGGACTAAAAGATTAATATTCTTCTTTGAAAAGTTTTGTATCTGGTTAACGGTTCAACTATTTTGTTAAAAATTCGCCTTTTTGTATTTTTTTCAAGTAATTTTTTAAACTACAAATTTAATTATATTCCGTTTTTGGTTGAAAACTGAACTTTTTAGTTGAATATTCAACTATTTCGATGTAAATTAACTTTTTATTGCAAATCCAACTATTTGGTTGAAAATTAAACGGTTTATATGAAAATTTAACTATTTGGTAGAAATTTCATCTATTCGGCAGAAAAGAACCTTTTTGATGAAAAATCATATTCTTGGATTGAAATTTAAACTATTTTTTAGGCGATTCGTCTTTTCGAAGGTCAAAAATTTTGTTGAAAATTTAAGTATTTTGTTGAAAATTTGTCTTTCTTGGCAAATAATTAATTTTCTTGATGAAACATTCTTTTTAGATGAAAATTGAACTATTTGGTTTAAAATTCTTTGTTTTTATGATAAAAAAATTAATTTTTTCCTAAAACTTAATTATTCTAGTTTTGTTGCAAAATGTATACTTCAAAACTTGAAAATTCAACTGTTGAAAATTTTTATTTTTTGTGTTAAATTTCACTAGTTAGAAATCTTTTTTTGCAAAGTAATGTTTAAACTGAAAAATTAACTATTCCATTTTCGAATGAAAAATTTGTCCAGATGAAAATTCAAATGTTTAGTTAGAAATTTATTTGTTTTGTTAAAAATTCGTATTTAAGTATCAAATTAATCTTATGGGCTAAAAATTCGTCTTTCCAGGTTAAAAATTTAACTATTATGTTTTTGGTTAATTTTGTTAAAAATTCAAGTATTTTCTTAGATGCATTTTTTTTGCCGAAAATACAACAGTTTTGTTAAAAATTCCTCCTTTAGGATTGAAAATTCTTTCCTTTTCGAGGTACAGTAGTTTTTTTAGTTGGTTGAAAAATAAGTTTTTTCCAAAATAACTTTTTGGGTGAGAAATTCGACTGCCTTCTAAAACATTCGTCTCTCTGATTTGAAAATTTAACTATTTGGTTGAAAATGCAACTGTTCATGGTTGAACTTTAATCTTTTGTGTTTAAAAATTCTAATATTTGGTTTAAAATCTATATCTACAGATTGAAAATTCAACTATATAGTTAGCAATTCAATCATTTTATTAAAAATTAAATTATTTTAATGAAAATTCAACAACATTGTTGCTCATCTTTTTTTATCGAAAATACAACTAGTTTGTTGAAATTCCCCTCTTTTGCTGAAAATTTTTAACTACTGAGTTGTTAATGCTCTTTTTTTTTAATTTTGAAAATGGTTTTTAAAATGGGTCATATCCACTTTAAAAATGCTTTTATCCTAATTTAAACTGAACGTAAACATTTTTTAATAATTTTATATCCTCCACCAATTTTGATAAATTTTTATTCAAATTTAAACTAAGTTTTAATGAAGGTGTAAGGCTTTTTGATTGTAAAGTTACATAAACTTACCGTATGTTGCATACCAGTATGAATCGGATATTTTCCGGTCATTAGGGCGCTCCTTGAGGGCGTGCAAATTGGGGTGACATAATATCTGTGTAGCATGAGACCAGTGTAAGCAAGGGCATCAATTTGAGGTGTCTTAATCTGACCTGACCCATGAAATCCAACGTCATTCCATCCCTAAATTGCAACAAGAAAATTTTTTAAATTAATTAATTAATTGGATTTTTTAATAATATGTAGCGATGAGGGAACAGTTAAATTTGTAACCCAAAACATATTATTATTCAAGAAACAAGTTCAATTTTTAATCACAACATTAAACTTTAAGCTAAAAACGATTAATTTATAACTAAATATTGTATAGTTAAATTTACAGTTCAAAAAATATATATTTTTAACAAAATATTTGCTTGTTTAACCATTTAAATGAATGTTTAATAAAGGTGTTTAACTTTAAAGTATACAGTAGAATTTGTAACCAAAAAAAGATTTAATTTCTACCAAAAGAGATGATTTATTAAATTAAAAAGAAAAATCGTTAAGAAGATAAAAAAGTACTAAAAAAATAATAAAAAAAGGTTTTTAGTCAATGAAGAAACAAATTTTTATCCAAAATCTTAAATTTTCAAGTTAAAAAGAAAAAAAAACTTGTTTTAATCGTTAGAAGCATTTCAAAAGATTAAATTTTTTTGGATAAACAACGTAAGATTTAAAAAAAAATGAATAGACAAAAGTTATTCACCAAACAGAAATCGACAATTTTTTTATTAATTATTTTTTAATAGAACGCCCAATTTTTGTTTGATCGTAAAAACGAGATACGAAGAAAATGAGTACACAAAAATTATTCAGCAAATAAAGGTCGACAAATTTATTACAAATTATTTTTTGATAGGACGTGTAGTTTTTATTTTAATTGTAAAAAATAACATTAAATTCATTTTAATATTGGGAAAGAAATCTGTTATAATATACTTTTTCATAGGCCGCGTAGTTTTTATTTTCATCATAGAAAATAAAATTGATATAAAAAATAAATTTGATAGAAAAACGACACAAGCTACGATAAAATTTTAATTAACGAAATTTTGTGCCTAGATTATATCTGCTAATTTCATTTATAAATTTTTTGTACAGGACACGTTCGTTAAAGCCGAAAGAGCTTTAACAAAAGAGCATTCACAATCATCAAATTACAGTTGTCCATGGTTTGACCTTTAATTTAAAAAGGTCCATGTACTAATAAATACAAAATAAAAAATAATAATAAATAACAAAATAATACAAACATTTTATTAAATAAAAAGTATTAAAACTAGTACGTTTTTTATAAACTAAGAAAATGAGATTCCTATGTAAAAAAAGAAATTTCTGTATAAAAGAGAGAGATTTTAATATTTCTTTAAAAAAAAATCCAAAATCTATCAAGATATATATATATATAAATATTATTGTAAATTAATAATTAATGATTAAATAATTTTTAAAAATAAAATAATAATTCTGATCATTTGTTTTTAAACTAAAAAAGAGATTTATTTATTTATAGATATGTTATGGTTTAACAACTTTTGTTACTCATTTTATTTTCTCTTGTCGTTTTTATACAAATTTACTTTTCATATTTTTAAGCATTTTTTACGAATAAAAGAAAATCTACTCAGTCTATCTAAAATTTTTTTTTAAATTCGTCGATCTTTTTTGGCTGAAAATTTTTGTTTAATATTTTTTTTCGAACTTTGTGTAATTTGCTCAAACATTTAATTTTTTTATTTTAATTTTTAATTTTTACGCTGAAAACTAAAGAAACGATATTTCTTTGAAAAAAATGTTTTTAAAAATTTATCTATTTTTTGAGTGAACAACTTTTGTTAAATTTTTTTTCGTAGCTTGTCTCGTTTTTCCAAGAATTTATTTTATTTTTATTTTTCATGTTTTTTTGCGAATAAAACAAAAACTACGTGTCCTGCAAAAAAGTGATTCTTAACAAATTTGCAGATCTTTTTTGGCTGCATAATTTTTGTGAATTCTTCTTCTTCGCATCTTGCATATTTTGACGGCAAAAAAGGAATTTTTTATTTTTCATTATTCAACGTTTTTATTATACTGACTTTTTTTATATCGTGCGTTGGTTGGCTTAAAATTTTAATTTTTTGTATTTTGAAAATGCTATAACTCTGTTAATTTTGTTGACATCGAAGAAATTCATAAGCATAAATTGTTCGAGTTTCCGAGTACTACGAAGAAGCGTATATAGAGTTTTTAAATCTTGAAAAAAAGTGGTCTCAAAAATTTTGAAAAAGCTCCCAGGTTTTGAATTTTTATCCAAAATAGCTCGCTAACGAACTTGACCTTCAATTTAAGACACTAAACAAGTATACCGAAGGCCAACCAAATCTGTCCATTCTTTCGAAAGTTACCGTGCTCACAGCCAAACATAAATACATACATACAGGCATACACATTCATAAAAACCTGTTTTTCGGGTTCAAAAAATCTCAAAACGTCAACATTTGACAAAAAAGGGGGGGGATCTTACACAATTCCAATACCTTCTCTGATTATAATGTCAAAAAAGATTTCTGTATTTTTTCAAAGAAATAAATCCAAAATCGGTTAAGACTTTTTTTCTCAAAGTTAATTTCAATCTCGTTTCTTTTATTTAATTCCCACTGTCCACGCTTTTGTGTATTCAAAACTATTAACTTTATAATAATAAAATAACAAATAATAAATACCAAAATAATTTTTAGAAAATCTAATAAGGAAATAATAAAACTGATGATTTTTTCTAAGCTCGAGAAAAATTATATTTCTGTAGAAGAAAAAAAGATTTATGTACATTTCAAAGAAATAAATCAAAAATCGGTCAGGAATATTACTTTCTACAAGTGATTTTATATCTTGTTTTTTTTCATCTCACTGTTTACCCTTACGCGCATTCAAAACTAATACCTTAATAATAATTGATAATAAAATAATAATAAGATAATAAAAACACTTCTTCAATAATAAAATAATAACTAAAAAAATTAAGTTTCTGTAAAAAAAAGATATTTCTGTATAAAAAAACGATATTTCTGCATAAAAAATACCCTATTATTTCTACCGTTTAAAATAAACTCACCAAATCGTCCGCAAGAATAAATATGATATGGGGTTTCTTTTCTGCCAGGACCATGACAGGAAGCAGGATAAAAATAATTCCGAGAGAATATACCATCTTGAGAAAAGAGGTAGACATATTCATAAGTAGCGAAACTCTTCAGAACCACTGTATATCCTCCTGCAGGACAGAAAATTCAGAGAAAGATTTATTATTTTTTCTTATTTCCATTTTATTAAAATTTCGTATTTTTGGTAGCAAATTTATCCTTTTAACTGAAAAATTCAACTATTTGGGAGAAAATTCGTTTTTTTCGATTGAACCACAATATATAAATAAACAAATAAAATATAATAATTAAACTTTAAAATGTAGGACTGACCGAACAGACGCATTGGCGACCTAGTGACGAGAATTAATAAAATTGTGTCTTGTTTCTTTCAAGAGAGGGGACTCCCCTACTATTTGCTGATATGATAATTTGGCTATAACGGTCAGCGAATCACTTAGAAAAAAATACGACGAAAAAAGTTTGGCTTGGCACCATTAAATGAAGTTGTGAAATCAAACTTGGACAAGTAAAATTTTAAAATGATTATTTTAATAATTAAAATTTTGCAAAAAAATAAGCGTAAAAGTAAATAATGTTCAATTTATAATATTCTAAGTTATTTAGGATTAATTCAGAATCTTCGAAATTGTAGAAAAATATGAAATAAGTAAATGGATACTAGTACTTTTTAAATCGATATCATTGACTTTTTAATCACTATTTTCCTTTAAGAGAATAAATAGAAAATATATTAATTAATTAATTATTAATTAAGAAATTAATAGTTTGTAAAGAACACAAATTTTGTTATGAAATTTTTATCCACTGACTCCTTTTTGTCAGCGCCCGTAAGTTAACCCCCTCTCACATTTTTAGTCAAAAAGACTTAAATTATGGACTGAAAAAATTAATTTCTCAACCAAAAAAAGACAATTATATTTAAAAACAGGAATTCTCGACTAAATACAATCGTTTTTAGCCAAGCAGTTAAATTTTCAGCGAAGAAAATTAATTTTCTACGAAAAGAGACCAATTTTCAACAAAAAATGAGGAGTTTTCTACCAAATTTTCAAATTATTAACTCCAACAGTTTAATTCTTCACAAGAAATGTTATAGACCATATTTCAGAAAAAAAATTTAATGTTAAATCAGAAACATTTGAAATTAACAAAAAGTGAAAAAATGGTACAAAAATCGATTTTCTACTCCGAAAGAAAAGGAATTTTTATTAAAGTACCTGAAATTTCAACCAAATAATTAACATTTTTACCAAGAGAATTAATTTTTTACCAAAAAAGTCGATTTTTTATCAGAATACACGATTTTTTACCCAAATAGTTCAATTTTAAACCAAGAGGATTAATTTTCTGACAGAAAAGTCAAATCGTTAACAAAATACAATGATTTTCAACCAAATAGTGAAATTTTTAACTAAAAAAATCAATTTTCAACTAAAATAAATTTATTTTTCAAATTTTTAGTTAAATCAGTTTTTCTCTACAAAAAAGGAAATTATTAACCGAAAATGGAAAAACTAAATTTTTCGTGGAAAAGAATAATTCTTAACTAGGAAAAATCAATTGTACTTTCTTTATTATTATATAAACATAGAATTAATTTATTAACAAAAAAAGTCCAGTTGTTAAAAAATACATGATTTTTCAATACAACATAATCTTTTTAAATAAATAATTAAATTTTCAAAACATAAATATTAATTTTCAACAAAAATGTCGATTTTGTAACAATGTAGATGAATTTTCAACACTAAAATAGAAGATATAATTTTTCAGTTAAAAATCTTAATTTGTAACCGAACATTTATTTTTAAAATATTATATATATGATTAATTTTCTAATAAAGAAGTCGATTTTTTAACAAAATACATGACCTAAAAAAGATGAATCGTCAACAAAACAATAATATTTTGAACCAAAAAGTTGCATTTTCAACGAAATTTTTAAATTTTAAGCCAAGGAGATTAGTTGTCTACCAAAAAAGTCGATTTTTTTTAAGTACGGTAGTTCTTAACATAATAATTTAATTTTCAACTAAAAAGAAGATTTTTTACTCAAACTTGAGCAGTTTAATTTTTAACTAAGAGAATTAATTTTTAAGGAAAGAAAATAATTATCAACAAAAACGTAAAATTTTTAAGCCAATAGTTTAAGTGCCAAAAAATAGAATTAATTTTTTCACCTAAAATGACAGTATTTAATAATTCTAATTATTATTTTAACAAAAAAAAAAAAACTTTCAACAAACAAATTTCATTATCAATGAAATAATTAAATTTTTATCTAAAAAAAAAGAAAATATCAACCAAAAATGAAATAGTTCAATATTTACTTTTTAAAAAAATTGTATTAACAATTCCCGCAATTTCGATTTTTATGGCGAAAACCATTGAAAACCCATGAAAGTGCTGTTACAAGTTTTCAGAACCAAAAAAGTATATTTGAAATGGATTCATAAATTTTTGTCTAAAAAAAATCCGAATGTTTTCTGTATTTATCGTGATAAATTAGAAAACCATGACTTTTATGGGCTTTTCATGGTTTCCACATTGGAAATAAAATTTTCGAGTATTTTCACTATAATGTTCGTAATCAGGGCTTCAAAACCCACAGACATATGGAGTAAAAATTATTAATCGATGGTATAAGCTTTTCGAAAGTTTATTCAAAATAAGTACACCAGAACCCCGATTTGGTAACCCCCGGTTTTGTAGTTCCTAAAATTGTTGGCCCACGTAGTATCGCAGGGGACAGAGTGAAAGTCTGTTGCAAATCTCGCCTCGGAACTGCCGCATTGCGCGAGTACTCAGTTGAGTATAATGCGCAATATTATACGTTCCAATTTGAATCCGTGCAGGCACTTTTCGGGGTTCTGATGTATCAACAAAATATGTAAGATTGTCCAAAGAAAAAAATTTAAACAAAGTACTAAAAATACGAATATGTTAAATCTTTTGACAATTTTTGTTGTTGAGAAAAGACTATTCAGGGTATTTGAAATACCTTAGATTTAAATTCGGTCAAAAGCAAAATAGAGCATTCCAAATGAGCCTGTGATTTTTGAAGTTAAAGAAACAATAATTTTTTCTGCGAGAGAAAGGCCATTTAAGACATATTATAAATAAATTGTTATTTAGTTGTTTAGTTATAAGAAAAATTCATGTATTGAATTAGTTTATCAAAATGTTTATAAAAACATTAAATGTTAAATTACGCTAATTCTTTGTTATAAATCATGACTCTTATGAGAAATCTTAGCAAATAGCGTGAAAATAATTTTTCTATGAGAAAAAAATTAGTAAGAATTTGTTAAAAAAAATAGTTTATACTTATTAAGTTAAATATGGTTAGAATTTATTTTGTTCCATACTGGTAGTGAGTCTTTTTCTCGGATTTGTTTCTTTAGATAAAAATTCACAACGCTGAAATGACCAATTTTGTCTTTTAATTTGTTTACATATTGTTGCTCTGCGACAAAAATGAAAAAATCACAAACAATATTTGTTTATTAAAATATGATATGGGTGGACTTCCGAATAGCACCCACCGACGATTTTCTTGAAACTACGTATACTTACGTATTTTGATGCGCTG
>JAWWLR010000054.1:69529121-69540129 GCA_035041075.1 Acraspis erinacei | reverse complement strand
CTAGTAGAAAGTAACTTAATGCTAGCAAATTTTAATTGAACTCCTGAAATTCCAATTATTTCAGAATTCCGGAAATTAAATTCGATTTAAATTACATTTTAGTATAACAAATTTAATATTGTTGATTCAAATGGCAATCTAAAAAATATATAATTCTAGCAAATTTCTATTTAATTCTAGCAATTCAAATTTAATTCTAGTGATTTAATTTTAATTCTAGTAATTCAAATTGAAGTTGAGTTCATAAAACTGGATATCTAACACACCAAATATAATTCTAGCAAATTTATATTTAATTCTAGTAATTCAAATTTAATTCTAGCAATTAAAAAAGGATTCTAATTATTATTCTTAATAAACGTGGAATTCTCGTAAATTCTAGTTTATTCATGTGGAATTCTCGTCCAAGAACTTAAATCTAGCAAATTTTCAGTTAACTCCTGAAATTTGAATCAGTTCTGAATTCTAGAAATTTAATTCGATTAAAAGAAACTGGTAGTCAATCGCGTTGAATTTTTGTTCATTCAAATAGAAATCTATCAAAACAAATATAATTCTAGCAAATAAAAAAAACTAATAATTCTTTTTAATACAAGGGAAATTATAGTAAAAACAATATAATACTATCATTTCAATTCAAACAGAATCCTAATTCATTAATGTGGTATTCTGGTAAAACTACTTTAATTTTATCAATTTAAATTGAATTCCTGGAATTAGAATTAGTTCGAAATTCTAGAAATTCAATTTGATTCAAAGAAATTCTAGTAATTTAGGCTGAATTTTATTTCATTCTATAAATCCAGCAAACCAAATATAACGCTAACAATTTCTATTTAATATAGTGATAAAAAATTAATTTTAGCAATTAGGAAAGAATTTTAATGGATCTTGTTAATACTAGTGACATTCTACGAAATTCTAGTTAATTCATGTGGAATTCTAGTAAAAACTAACTTAATTCTAGCGAATTTTAATTGACCTCCTGGAATTCAAATTAATTCAGCGTTCTTGAAATTCAATTCGACTTCAAGGAAATTTTAGCAAATCAAGTTGAACCTTACTTCATTAAAATGGAAATCTAAAAATCCAAATATAATTCTAGAAAATTTCTATTTCATTCTAGTGATTGAAATTTACTTCTACCATTTGAGAAAGGATTCTGAGAACTCTTGTTAATACAAGTGAAATTTTTGTAAATTCTAGTTAATTCATGTCACATTCTAGTAGAAAGTAACTTAATGCTAGCAAATTTTAATTGAACTCCTGAAATTCCAATTATTTCAGAATTCCGGAAATTCAATTCGATTTAAATTAAATTTTAGTATAACAAATTTAATATTGTTGATTCAAATGGCAATCTAAAAAAATATATAATTCTAGCAAATTTCTATTTAATTCTAGCAATTCAAATTTAATTCTAGTAATTTAAATTTAATTGTAGCAATTAAGAAACGATTTTAATAAATCTGGTTATTACGGGTGAAATTCTAGTTCATTCATGTGGAACTCTCTTAAAAATTAATTTAATTATAAAATTTTTTGACTCCTGGAATTTAAATTCAGAATTGCAACAAATCGATCTAATTTAAAGAAAATTATCGTAATTCAAATTGAAGGTGAGTTCGTCAAACTGGATATCTAACACACCAAATATAATTCTAGCAAATTTATATTTAATTCTGGTAATTCAAATTTAATTCTAGTATATAAAAAAAGGATTCTAATAATTATTCTTAATGCAAGTGACATTCTCGTAAATTCTAGTTTATTCATGTGGAATTCTCGTCCAAAAACTTAAATCTAGCAAATTTTAAGTTAACTCCAGAAATTTGAATCGGTTCTGAATTCTAGAAATTTAATTCGATTAAAAGAAACTGGTAGTAAATCGCGTTGAATTTTTGTTCATTCACATAGAAATCTAGCAAAACAAATATAATTCTAGCAAATTCCAACTTAATTCTAGCAGCTGTCATTTAATTCTAGCTATTAAGCAAGATTTTTAATAAATATTGTTAATACTGGTGAAATTGTAGCAAATTCTAGTTAATTCATGTGGAATTCTAATAAAAACTCACTCAATTCTAGCAAATTTTAATTAAACTCCTAGAATTTAATTTAAATCAGAATTCCAATTACATAAATGAAGACAACTCCCAGACTAAGGTAAATTCTAGAATTATTTTAGAATTCTAGAAATTCAATTCGTTTTAAGAAAATTATAATAATTCAAGTTGAATTTTAGTTCATTCAAATAAAGACTAGAAAACGAAATATATTTCTAGCAAATTTCTATTTAATTCTAGTAATTCAAATTCAATTCTAGCATTTATGAAAGAATTTTTTTTATAAATATTGTTAAAACTATTGAAAGTCTAATCAATTCTGTTAATTTATGTAGAAGTGTAGTGAAAACTAACATAATTCTAGCAAATTTTAATTGAATTCCTTAAATTCGAATTAATTCGGAATTCTAATTACATGAATAAAAAGCAAAGTCAACGAGAACTTCCAGTCTAGTATAAATTCTAGAATTCTAGAAATTTGATTGAAAGAAAATTCAATTAGTTCAAGTTGAATTTTAGTTAATTGAAATGAAAATCTAGAAAACCAAATATAATTCTAGAAATAAAGCAAAAAATATAATAACTTTTTTTTAATACAAGTGAAATTTTCGTAAAAATGAATTGAATTCTAGCAAAATTTTAAGAAAAATTTAGTCATTTGAGATGAATTATATTTTATTAAAATGAAAATCTAGTAATCCGAATATAATCTTGGTTGATTCAAGTGGAAATCCGTTACGTTAAATAGCATTTTTAACTTTATAGATTAAATTTAAAAATATCTTAATTATACATTTTTGAGGAATTTTTGTTCAAAACCATACAATTTTTTAGATTTTTTAAATTTGGTATTTAGCCAGAAATTAGAATGTATCCCCCCTGACAGGCTTAAATTGAACAGTCAGAATTGAATATAAATAAAAATAAGTAAATAAAATTATTCACAATTTTTTGACTTTCAATATCGATATCAATATAACCGGTTTTAGTAATAAATTATTATATGGACAACAGGTATGTTTTCGTGTTTAGAAATTATTAAAAGCGAATGACGTCACATTAAAATGGCAAAATGGGCGCGAAAAAATAGTAATTTTGAATGAGTATACATTTTTGTTTGATAAATTTAAATTCCAAAAAGCTTTGATTTAAATTGTATTTGTATTATTAGTGATTTAGTAGTATACGGTTTCTTTTGCAAGGGAGAAAAATTTAAGTGGATGATTCTATTTTCTGTCTTTTCATCGACGAGGTATTCGACGCCTCGCGCCACTCCTATAGCACACACACACCCACACACTTCAAATTTAATTCTTGAAGCACTCACTTTGAAATTTATGATAGCGTAAAAATCGACTCTCGATTCTTGTCTGCTTAGATTTATGATCCTCAAAAAATGAAAATTTAACTCGAGGGAAGCAAAGTCTTTATTTTGTTTTTTTTTTTTTAGGTAAAAGGTAGTGTACGCAAATTTTTAAAAACAAAGTGTTTATTAACCAATTCTTCGAAATGCAGTATTACCTGATATCAAATTTTAAATTAAAAAAAAGCAGTTGAAAATATACTTATTTGTTTAGAAAAATGCGATAAATTTTTTTATTATTATAGACATTTAGCAATTTATTTTTACAAAATGATTTTGCAATTTCAATATTTTATTGGTATGACCGAAACAACAACAGAAAACAATGAAAATTCGCGAAATAAAATACAGCTAATTAAAATTTGTATGCCCGAAATTTTAAGACCAGAATTTTGAAATTTCTGAAAATAGTAAATTGTAAAATTTTTTAATTTTGGGAAATAGTAAGTTCTAAAAAGATTAAAATAATAAAATTTAGTAGTTCATTTGGGAATAAATTATCCATATAAAGTCAAGGAAACTAACAGAAAGAAAACTATTAGAATTTTTGCGAGGGTTTGAAAATTCGGCAATTTGCGATTTTCAGAAATATTAAATTTAAAGAATGTACTATTATCGGGAATCTTATAATTTTAGCGTATGTAAAATTCTTTCAAATTTTTACTTTCAAAATTCTGAAATTTACTATTATTTTCGAAAATTTTAAATTTCAGATTTTGTTTAGGAAATTTTGAAACCTCTATTATTTTTATTTTTGTTGTTGAAAATTTTTGTTTTGGAAATTCCGACTATTTTCCGGGAATTTGATTATTGCGGGACTTCGAAAATCCAGGTTTTAAAATTTCCGAAATTTAAAACTTCTGAAATAAATATTTTCGGTAGTTTTATTTTATTTCGGCGATTATTTGTTCGGTATTTTTTCACATTTGTGATTAAAAAATCGCCAAAATTAGGCCATCTCAGCTTTATTTCAAAATGTAATTAAAGTACCTGAAACGTTTTCTGAATTTTTTCATTTAAAATCTTATAAAATCGAGAAAGAAATCAGAAATTTTAAAACTAAGATTAAATTTTGAAAAAGTAAAATTTTAGTTACTGAATAGAAACTTTAATTTCTAATCTGGCCTTGCTGAAGATATAAAGCATTTCTATTGAAAAACTAAATCTTTTGAGTTTTTAGAATTTTATAGGAGACTTCAATAATCATCTTGGTCAAGAGAAAATTCCTTAATCTTTTTCCCTTCCGAAAAAGAAAAATCCAGAATATTGAATAAAATCAAAAATTAAATTTAGAAAAATTGAAATAAAAAATATATATATAAATCAAAATGCTTCATTTTTTGGCTTTCAATATCGATATCAATATAACCGGTTTTATTAATAAATTACTATATGGACAAGAAGTATGTTTTCGTGTTTAGAAATTATTAAAAGCAACGGAATTGAAATATTCAGAAAGTGATGTTTAACGATTGTAGAAATATTTATAAATCTCAAATTACCGAAATTAATCAATTCCTATAATTGTATTATTACTTATTGACTGTTCAAACCCGAAAAAATGATAAAATATTATTTATTTATAAAAATTTATACCCAAAAATAGAAATTACTAAAAAAAATAAAACTGATTAAAATGTTTATAATCTAAATTGAAATAGTCCGATAGTAAAAGTTACCGAAACTAGAAATCACAGAAATTTTAAAAACATGTTTAATATTTTAATCCCAGTATCATAAAAAAAATTCCGAAGAAGAAATTTCCGAAGAAATTAAAAAGTACGTCATTTTCTGTATTTTTTAACTATTTTGCAAGAAAAAAATCTTTTTTAAAGTAATTGTACTGTCTTTAATTTAAAATCAACTGTTTTAAAAAATTGAACTATTTGGTTGAAAATTTAGTTTTTGGTTTAAAAATCATATTTTCGGACTAAAAAATAAACTGCTTTGCCGAAAATTCGTTTTTTGACTTAAAACTTCATCTTATTTGGTACCAAAATTTAATCGTTTTTGATTTATTAATTTTTTCGAATAATTAATTAAATAATTTTTTTTAGTTGAGGGTGTTACTATTTTATCAAAAATTCATCTTCAAATATTACCACGAAATTTTTCGTTGAGAATTTATCTATTTGATTGAAAATTAAAAAATTTAGTAGAAACTGCAACTATTTGGTACGAAACTGAAAAATGTTGTTGAAAATTAACTTTTTGGTTATTTGATAGGAAACACAGGCGTTTTGTGGAAAATTAACTTTTTTGTTAAAGCTTAACTTTTGGGATAAAAATTCATCTTTTGGCTTCAAAAACCAATAATTTAGTAGAAAACTCAACAATTTGGTTTAAAATTTAATTTTTTGTAGAAAATTCAAGAATTTCGTAGAAAAATCAACTATTTGGTTAAAGATGATGTTATAAATAAATTTTTTTTTGCCTAAGAATTTAACAATTTGGAAGAAAATTCAACAATATGGTTGAAAATGTACTTTGTAGTAAAAAAATTCAGAAACTTGTGAAAAATTCAACTATTTAATAGAACACTAACTTTTTGAATAAAAATTCATCTTTTGGCTTTAAAATTTCACATTTTGGTAGAATATTAGACAAGTTGATTGAAAATGTGATTTTGTATAGACAATTCAAACATTTTTTATAAAATTTAACTCTGTGGTTCAAGATTAACTTTTTGGATAAAAACTCATCTTTTGGCTTCAAAATTTAAAAATTTCGAAAAAAAGTTCAACAATTTGGTTAACAAATTTGGTTAATTTGGTTAACTCTCTTGTAGAAAACTCAACTATTTGATTTAAAATAATTTTTTTGTTTAAAAATTTACAGTATTTTTTTATGACTGAAAAATCTATTTTAGTTTAAAATTCAACTGTTATGAAAAATGTGCGAGAAAAAAATCAATACTTAAACGCTTAATTTTCGTACTTATGCCCCTATACCGTTTCACCCTTCAAATTATAAAAAGATTAAATATCTGACTAAAATATCTGACCTAAAACTTAATGATAAATGACTCGTCAACCCGCTTCAATTTTTCAGGATCAGAAAAATATTAATCGATAAAAAGCAAGCTGTATTTTAAAAAGTCTAGAGAAGGAACATCTTATTTAAATTTGTTTAGATTTAGTATCGAGCAGTGTGATGAGAAAAATTATTTTCAATAAGCTGGAAGATTTAACTGTTCAAGCAATTTCTATAATTTATTATAGAAATTCCTTCTGTTATTTATTTTTTTATTTTTGAGTTATCTCGATCATAAAGAAAAATGCAACACGTATTTATCTTTTTAATATTTTCTGCATATTATGCAGAAAGAAAAATAGATTTTCTTTTTCAATTATGTAAAAGCCAATTTTCTTTGTGTTCGCATCATTTAAGTCCTTTTAAAATGTCAAAGGATATAAAAACTTGAGAGATATAAATTCTGATAACTATATTAAAATTTGAAAACTGATTTATAGCTTAATATAAAAAATAAAAATTTTCTCCTACCCTTGCATTCAAATTTTCTAAAACATTCCCTATTGGTTCCAAAAAGTTGTCCCGTTTCCAGAAGTGGCAGTCAGACCTAAGTAAATCTAAATAACAAAAACACACTTTTAGATAGAAAAAAATAATTTTCAGAATTGAATGTTCATTTTTCTTCTTTGTTAAAACTTAATTTTTTAACTGCAAATATTACTAATCTGGTTAAAAATCAATCATTTTATTTTGAAACTCATCTCTTTGGTTTGAATTCCAACTACTTTTGCTTGAAAATTCATTTCTTTTTTTGTGAAAAGTCTACTATACTATTTTTTGAAAATTCATTTTTTTATATTGTTAAACATTTAATTATTTTGTTGAAAATTTAATTATTTAGTTGAAAATTAAATTAAGTTGTTGAAAATTAACAATTTTGTTAGAAGGTTCTTCTTTTTGGTTGGAAATTCACCGTTTTTGTTGAAAATTAGTATTTGCTTCTTTAGATTGAAAATTTATCTCCTTTGGTATCAATTTAATTTTTTTCGTTAAGAATGTAACTATTGTGTTGATTATTAATCTGCATTAGCTGAGCGTCCTAGTATTTTGTGATAATTTTAATTGAACATTTATCTTCATGGTTGAAAATTGGAATTTTGAAATCCAAAACCGTTGTTTTTTTTCTTGAAATTAATTTTTTAACTTCAAATTTAACTATTCTATTTTTAATAAAAAATTATATTTGCTAGTTGAAATTTCAACTATTTGGTAAAAAAATACCTTTATTTTGTTGAAAGTTGAACTCCTTTTAAAATTAATTCTTATTGTTTTATATTCATCTATTTAGTTGAAAACGCATTTTTTCTGGTATAAAAATTATTTTTTGTTGTTGTTAAAATATCAAATAATTTTTGAAAATTTTTCTTTTTTGGTCGAATTTAACTGCTTTTAATCAAAAATTAAAAGATTTATTATTTTAGTTGAAAATTCATCTCTTTGGTTTAAATCCAACTAATTTTGGTCGAAAGTTCTTTTTTTTGTGAAGAGTCTACTATTACATTTTCTGTTGAGAATTCATTTTTGATATAGTTAAAAAATTAATGATTTGATTAAAAATTTAATTAATTTGTTAAAAATTTAAGTATTTTGTTGAAAATTAACCATTGTGTTAGAAAGTAATTCTTTTTGGTGGGCATTTCAACTTTTTGGTTCAAATTTCTATTTTTTTTGTTTTGAAAATTGACCTATTTTTGTATAAATATAATTTTTTTTTAATATAACTGTTGTTTTGATTATTAACTTTTACTAGCTAAACACTCTAGTATTGTTATTAAATTTGTTTAAAAATTTTTTTTAATTAATTTAACTGCTTTTTTGAACGTTCAACTTTTTTCTTAAAAGTTGATTTTACTGATCAAAAATTTATCATTTGAGATAAAAATTCATCTCCTTGGTTGAAAATTGAACTTTTTTGGTATAATTCGTTGTTTTTTTCTTAAAAATTTAACCAATTTATTTTTTGTTTATTCATTTACTTAGTTGAAAGACAAACTTTTTTGTAATAAATTAATTATTTTTGTTAAAAATTCATTTATTTAGTTAAGAACACATATTTTTCTGGAATGAAAATTCTTATTTGGTAGAAACATTAAATTTTTTTTTAATTTGTCTTTTTTGGGTAAATTGAACTCTTTTTATTTAAACAATTAAAAGATTTGTCATTTTAGTTAATAACTCATCTCGTTGGCTTAAGATCCAACTATTTGGTTACAGAATTTCTCTTTTGATTGAATTTAACTACTTGACTGAAAGTTCAACGCTTTTGTTAAAAATTAATTATTTTTTTTTGTAAAAAATTTATGATTTTAGTTAAAACTTCATTTTTGGTTAAATTGAAATCTTTATTTTTCAAAATATAAATGTTTTGCTAGAAAATTGAAAGATTTCGTTCAAAATAAACTCTTTTATTAAAAATTATTTTTTTTGTGTCAAAAATTGATCATTTTAGTTGAAAATTATTTTTTGGTTACATTAAAATCTTTGTTGTTCAAAACATAACTTTTTTGGTAGAAAATTGAATTATTTTATATAACTTACATTTTTTTATTATAAATACATTTTGGGTGGAAAATTCAACTACTCAGTTGTAGGTTAAGTATACTTTGTTTAAATTTTTTTGAAGATACATCTTTAACAAAAATCATCTCTTGGACTAAAAATTGGACTATTTTGTTCAGAATTCGTTTTCTTTAGTTGAAAATTCAATGTTGTTTATCACGTTTTTTTTATTCTTAGGAAGCTGTTAATCTTCCGAAAATTAATTTCCGTACTAGGTGAATGTAAGAAAACACTTTTAGAAATAAAAAAAATTAATCTGTAGATCTACAGCCCAATTTAGGAGAATTGTCATTTATTCTCACCCTAAAATTCAAAAGGTTCTAAAATATTCTTTTTATTACGAAATGTTTCAATTCATATTCATAAGAAAAAAAAGTTATAAATAGAGGCAGTTATATATTTTTTTGAAACTTTAAAAAAAAAATTCATTGTTTCTTTGATGAAAATGTTTGGTTCCATTATTCTTAATAAATAAATTATATTTATTAAAAGAAATTCTAATTGTTTAAATTCTGGAATGTAATAATTTCGAAACTTCTTATTTCGGCTATTTTATAATTGAACAATTTTCTGTCGGAATTTTATTGTTTGCGAATTTTCAAATTCTGGATTCTTATATTTCGGTAATTCTATAATTCCGGGAAATTTATTATTCAGGAATTTTCCAATTAAGAAATTTTTCAATGTCATAATAAGTCAATTGATTCATTCGGTTCGTAGCTGATGATGAAAAATTGTTTTTACATGAGAACAATTTTGAAAAAAATAGAGCCTCGGCAGCTGGCCGTTACCTCTGTATTGGACCATAACCATCTTAAGCTTGAGAAAAAAATAGGTTCCTTATTTTTTAAATTATAATAATAATTGTGGTGGTGTTTCTTTCGCTTATTAGAAATTTGTTATTAGAAAAAAGATTGGGGGAGGGGGGAGGCGTGAGAAGAAGTAGTCTTGCTCGACCCATTTAAAAAATGATTGGCGCCACTGTTCTTTCCGCTACAATGCAAGACCTTATTAAAAACGACTTTGAATTCGCCAAAGGTTTACAATTTCATATTTACTTATTTTCGTACAATACAGAGGTAGAAACTTTCATTTCGCGCTGCGATTATGAAGAGAATTCAAGATAATACATTTGTATCACAATGGTCTAGAGCAGAACAATAGGTTAAATGTTAATTAATAATTCTGTCCCTCCCGCATATAAATGTTAAGTTGGTTAGACAATGCAGGTAGTACGTCTGTTTAACAAAAAGATTTTGTAACTTCTTCTTTTATATTATGATTTTGGATTTAGTTCTTATAAAAAATCGAATTATAGTTTTTTTTATTATTAATACCAATAAATGCAAAGATAATACTTATTATTATCAGTTTTTCAAACTTTTCTCGGGTGAAAAGGTTTGGCCAAGGGAGAGGAAAACTGCAGAAAAAAAGGATTCGGGAAGCGTCGCCATATAAAAAATTAAACACATACCCACAAACTGCACTTAAAATATGGAAATTGAACTTCTGACGATAACGCTACGGTGCGGTGGCGCCATAAACTTGTAAAATTTTAGCGCCAAATTCAAATTTCTTTATTTTAAAATGTTCAAATAATGATAACTACCAGCTTTTTAAAAAGGAATTGGATATATCTTACTAATTTGAAAAATCTCGCTTATTATTTATCGCTTAAAACCGAAAATAAATACAAAGAATCTCGCTCGTCGCAGTTGGTCACCCATCCGAGTGCTATCCGCGGTCGAAATGGCTTGAAATCTGGATTCTTCCGAGGTCGAGATTCACCTCGCAGCTAATTCCATCGGTAAGATGATACTTGAGGTATATATTGAATGCATTTGAAGATACCCTGAGGTATTTGGAAACTTGAAACTTTTTTCCAGTTTCATAACTTTATTAGCTCTGGAATTATCCCCTTGTGGACATAATCATATATAAGTAGAAAACTCGTTGTGGAAAAAAGATATATTACGAAAGAGGAAAA
>JAWWLR010000054.1:69457352-69470658 GCA_035041075.1 Acraspis erinacei | reverse complement strand
CCCGAATAAGAAAAGGCATAAACAGGAAAATTCCCTAAAAAATTCGAGAATTATCAAATTCCCGAATTGAAAAACTTAATTGGAAAATACCGTTGAAAATTACAGAATAATAAAATTCAAGAATTATAAAATTCCCGAATAAGAAAAGGCATAAACAGGAAAATTCCCTAAAAAATTCGAGAATTATCAAATTCCCGAATTGAAAAACTTCCAATTGAGAAAACGCAAAAATTATAAAATTCCCTAATTAACAACTTTAAACATTATAAAATTCACGAATAATAAAATTCATACATTGAAAAATTTCATCGAAAATTCCCGAAGAATAAAAATTAGAATTATCAATTTCATTCTTTGGAAAATTCCCTACAATATTTAAGAATCATAAAATTCCCGAATAACAAAATTCATAAATTTGAAAATTCCTCGAAAATTCTGGAATAATAAAATTCTAGATAGTTTATAATATTCCCGAATTTAAAAATTCCAACAGAAAATTGCCGAAATAGAAACTTCCCGAATTTAAACAATTAAACTTTTTTGGAATATTATTTATTTATTGAAAAATACAACAATTAAATATTTTTATGAAAAAAAGTATTTTTAATTCTTAAGGTTTCTAAAGTTATTGTTTGAATTTGAAAAGACAATAATTAAAATAATATATTTTTGTAGTTTAAATTTTTTTTCAAATATTGTTATTTTAAATTTAAGCAATAATTTTAGAAACATTAAAAAAGTTATTTTTTATTGTATTTTTAATAAATGAATAATATTTATTGAAGACCAATTTTTGAATTGTTTATATTTGGGCATTTCTTGAGGGGAATTGTATTATTTAGAATTTTTCAAATTCTGTAATACTATAAACTGCCCAGAATTTTATTATTCGGAAATTTTCAAATCCGGTAATATTGTGAACTGTTCAAAAATATTATGATTTTGGAATTTTATTATTCATCATTTTTATAATTCAAGAATTTTATAGAGTCTGGAATTTCATTTTCGAAATATTTCAGTCATCCCGATCTTTTATTCATATTACGCTAATTATAATTCATGTTTACTACTAACAAATATTAATTTTATGGACTTCTGTAAATCACAATTTTTAATTGAGGAATTTTAATTTCAAACATTTATTTCTCAAAGACAAAATTTATTATAGAAAACACATTTTTCCGGGACCTGAGTTTTGGCACAAATACCTTAAAAATTGTTACAACATATTACTACAACAACTTTTCCACTCGGGAAAATTAAGAATGATTAAGATTTTATTCTTCAACTTGATTTCAATTTTTCAAGAATTCAAAATATATTCGAAAAGAGTTTAGAACTTTTTAAGACAATTTTTTTAATTACTTAAATATTGAAAAACTTTGAGGAAAATTTGGAAATTAGTCAAAAGACTAAGCTTTTTTAAATTTTAAATGCGTATTTCTTTCAACAGTTTTAAAAAACAATTAAACTTTGAGGACAAATTTAAATTATTTCGAAAGGTAATTCAAATTTATTTACTCAACTTTAGAAGTTTTAAAATGATTAAAAAATAATTTAAATCTTGAAAAGCTTTCGAAGTGTTATTTTGAATGTCATTTATTCAATATTTTGAAAAACTAAGGTTTATTAAAAAGAATTTGATAAGGTTCAAAGATAATAACAAACTTTCCCTGATATTCTTGGAAAAATTTCAAATAATTTTTTATCTTGAAAAAATTAATTATAGGAGAAAATTGATAAAGATTTCCAAAGATTTTAAATGATTTCCTAAAATTTCAAAGCAATGTAGAAAATTTTAAAGCAATTCTTTTTTTATTTCAAAAGATTTTTCAAGCATTTTAGAGAAGATTCGAATCCTTTTTAAACAGATTTTCAAGATTTGAAAATTTTGAAATGATATTTTATTTAGAAAAAATTAATTTTAAGAGAATATTTAGAAAGATCTTCAAATTTTTCCAAAAATTGCCCAAAAAGAATCTAGAAGATTATACCGCACTTTTTTATTATGTAGAATTAACAAAAAAATTACGAAAACCTAGGATCATTTAAAAAGATATTTAGAAGTTTCTTAACATTCCTCGTCACATTTTAAATGATTTTTTAATTAAATCTTTTAAACTGATCAACATTTTTGCTCAAGCTTTGTAAAATTCTGTGAAACAAAAAAAATTCTTAAAAAAATTTTTAAATCCCTTTTCGAAATTTCTGAAATCTTCAAAAAAAATGTTTTATTTTCTGAGCTGTTTTAGAAAAAAGAATATATATATATAACCTAACAAACAAATAATATTAAAAATAAATAGTTATTCCAAATTTTTATTTCGTATTCAAAATTAATTTGTATGAAATTTTTTTTTATTCTTGACTGAAAAAACTTTTTGATTAACAATTCAACTATATATTTAAAACCTGAACTACTGGGTTAAAAATTTATTTTTATATTGCAGTTTCAAAGTTGAAAAACTTTGTTCAAAATTAATTTTTTTTAAGGTTCATAATTTGAGTTAAAAATTCATCTCTTTGATTGAGAATGTAACTATTTCGTTAAAAAATCGTCTTTTTGTTTAAAAATTCAACTTTTGAGTTGAAAATTTTTTTTTTTTTGTTATCAATGGATATTTTTGTATTAAAAAATTTAACTGGTTCGTAGAAAATGCGTCTTTTTGATAGAAATTTCTTTTTTTTTTTTGTTGATTTTTTTTTAAACAAAAGATCAATAATGTATTACATTTTTCGTAGAGAATTCTTTTTCGGTTGGAAATTTAAATGTTTGGTTTAAAATGAACTTTTTGTTGAAATTTTAATTTGACATATCTACAATATTCAAAATTCTTTTTGAATTTTCTCAAGAATTAACTTAAAAAATAGACGAGTTTTTCGAAATTTGTATTTTGTATTAAAAATTATTTTCCTGCTTAGGTCGAAAAAAAACTTCAAGCGCGCCTTTCGCGCGATTAATGATTCACGTTTACAGGATAATTTATAATTCTCAAACAGGAATGTAAATAAAAAATGGAGTCTCATTTTTTTATTCGCAAAAACATGTTTTAAAAAGTTCAGGTACGCAGGAATTTGTAATTAGGGATCCGTTTTCTTTGAATATAAATTCAACCTTAGCCGATGCAAAGTTGGCCAAACTCTTCTATCTCCACTTTTTCTCTTAAAAAAGCTCTTTATGGACGCAAAACCATTTTTTATGAGGTTCAAAGACTATAATTTGAGAGACAGATAGGAGAAAGAAATAGAAAATTCAACTGTAAATACGATTTTCTTAGAAAATGAAAAGTATACTTTTCTGTGCGTTTCCCGGCAGTAAATTCTTGAAAATAAAATGTTCTTCGACGAATATTTACGTTAGAGAATTTTACAACAAGTCTGATGAAAGTGGTAAGATACGTAGGAAATACTTTAGAGGAAAATAATTTCAAAAAATTATTTAAGTTAGACTGGTTAAATAAATTAACTTTCAAATTTTATACTTTACGAAAATTAACTTTCAACAAAAATGTAATATTTGATATTTCAACCGAAGAAAATTAATTTCCAATTTTTATCAATTATTTTTATTGTTATTATTTTGTTTATTATTTATAATTTTACTAAAGATTGTTGAGACTAAAAAAGCCGATATTTTAGAAACATCATTGTACGAAGAATCAAATCTTATGATAAAAGAACAAAAGCAAGGGTGATCATGATATCCTGATTTATCAGAACGTGACCTGATTTTGTATGGCTGTCGTGATTTTCTGATTTTTAGGATTTCGCAGACCTGGCCTGAAACCCTTATGGTTTCGGTTGGGTGTCTGTCCATCCGTCTTAAATTTTTCCAAGGAGGAGAAGTGAAGGAGGGCAGGGTAGGTGAAGCACGGTAGGGTGGTGAAGGAGGGTTGGGGAGGTGAAGTTTGGTATGGGAAGGGAGGGGAAGTAAGGTGATGGTAGGGGAAGCGCCTTAGCAAATCCTTACTTCTCCTTTCTTTACTTTCCCTCCCCAAACTTCTCATCCCTGAATTCCCCTCCCCTCAATTCCAAACCTTCACTTCCCTTCCCGATAAAAAAATATCTGTAAGATTTATCCCCTTTCCAGATTTTTTCAAATAAATATTTTGAAGATTATTCATCTGAAAAATTTGAAATAAAAAGAAAACTTTTTTAACAAAACAATAAAAAAAAGAAATCTTCGAGCATACGTTTTTTCAAATTTTAAATTTGTATTTTAATAACTTAAATAAATAATTTAAAAAGAAATTAAATTACTAAAGAACATTAGAAGTTAACAAGTCTGAAAATATTGACCAAGAAATAAAAAAATGGAATAAATTAAAATTAGTAAAGGGAATTCGACTTCTGTTCACCATTTTCCTTAAAAATCAAACAACTTAGTTGCAAGTAGAACTACTTTGTCAAAAATTAATTTTTTTTATATTTCGTCATGTGAATTTAAAAACTTTTTTTAACAGTTTTGTTAAAAATGCGTTTTTGATTATTTAAAAATTAATTTTTTAACTAAATATGTATTTGTTCAATTTTTGGTGGAAAATTTATATTTTTTGTTCGAAAAATTCATTTATTCCGGTAAAAATTTAAACTTCTTCTTTCCTGTTTGAAAATTCATCTTTATTAGTTGAAAATAAATGCACTCTGTTGAAAATTAATTTATTTGGTTAAAAATTTAACTACTTTTTTGAAAACTGTTTTTTGTCATAAAGTAATTTTTTAACAAAAAATATTTTTATTCCATTTCTGATTGAAAAACTAACATTTTTCTCCTAAAATTTTTTTGTTCTGGTAGAAAATTAAAAAATTTAGTTCAACATTCATTTTTTAACTGAAGAATCATCATGATAGTTCAAAATTCAATTCTTAATTAAAAATTTAACTATTTTAAGTGAATTTCTGTTTAATTTTTTTTGGAAGAAATTTTTTAACTGATACTTTATTATACCGTGTTTTGTTTAAAATTTTGCTTTTTTATTAGAAAATTAAAATTATGTCCTAAAAAATGACTTATAACGTGAATTAATGACTTCGCTGAGATAACTCAAATTTACTTTGTTGGTAGAAAATAATTCTGCTTGTTTCAAAGTGAATATTTTTGGTTGAAATTAACTTTTTTTTAATAAAAAATAATATCTATATTTTTTGGTTAAAATAACAACTATTAGGTACATTTTTTAATGAGAATTCATATTTCTTATTGAAAATCCATCTGCTTAGTTTAAAGTTTAACTACTTTATTGAAAATTAATGTTCTTTTTTTATTAATGATTCATCCTTTTAGTCGAAAATTCATCTGTTTATCTCAAAATTAAACTATATTATTTAAAATACGTTTTTTTATCGGAAATTAAATTGTAATAATTGAAAATTATTCTAGTCCATTCGAACTTTGTATTTGAAAATTCAATTACTTGGTGGAGGATTAATCAAATTTTTTACAAATTTGTCTCTTTTGGTTCAATTCTACTAGTTTTGTTTCAAAATAAATTTTTATTTGTTTTAAATATCAAGTATTAAATTTTTGCATTGATAATACATTTTTCCGTTGAAAAATCAAGTAATTTGTTGAAAATTTACTTTTTTGATGAAAGTTTACGAGTATATTTGGGGATAAAAAATCAAAGTGTTTTGTAGGAAATTCGCATTTTTCATACAGGTTGAAAATTAATCTTGATTTTTTCTTGAAAAAACAACTACTAGGTTAAAAGACGAACTATTTAATAATTAGTCGAAAATACGCTTTCGTTGAAAATTAGCTCTTAAATTCTTAAAAATATTTTTAGCCGGCTTAAATTTTTCTTAAATCTCTAAAAAATCACAAAAATGTAAAAAACATTACCTAAAATCTTCCACATTTCCCTAGAATTTTTAATGAACTTTTTATTGAGTTTAAAGGAAATTTTTTGAAACCTTTTTCAATTTTTTTTCTCATAATTCATCTTTTAATACAAAAAATAATACAAAAATTTCCCATAAATGTTAAAAAAAATTCTTTTTTAAATCCTTTCAAAATTGTTAAGCCTTCTAATATTTTTAAACTATTCAAAGTTTTCGTGATTTTCTTTCTTAATTCTGCAAACTAAAAAAGTTATCTTAAAATTTTTCAGATTTTTCTTTGACAAATTAGAAGTAGTTAAAAATGTTTTGAAATATTTTTAAATACTCTCTTAAAATTAAATTTCAAAATAAAAAATAATTTTAATTTTTCCTAGGAATCTAAAGAATTTTCATCATTTTCTTGAAACCCTGACAAAATCAAAAATAAAAAGCTTTTAAATTTGTAAATTTTTGATAAATAACACTATTATTTTTCGTATTCATAATTAAAGGCCTTTATTAAATTATTATTAAATTATTGTTAAATTTATTAAGACGAGTAAATTGAAACCAAATAATTAAGGGTAAAAAATTTGAAATTGAATTGTTTTACATAGAGAGCTTTGAATCTCTAGAATTTCGAAGAGCCTTTAAACCTTTAAAGTTACATTTTTTATTTTTCTATTTAGAAAATTTTTAATTTTTAAGCAAAATGGTTGAATTTATATGTAGAAATAATAATTGAACACTCATTATTTTTAGACAAAATTTGAGTAATTTTAAGAGTTATTTAGAGGTTTTGAAAAGATTCACAATTAATTTAAAACTTGAAATGTTAATTAATTTAAAAGAAGTGTGTGAACATTTTTTCAGAACTTCTAAACATATTTTAAAATTAGTAGAATTCTTCCTACAATTTTGAAAATCTCTTAAAATTTTTTTAAATATTCTTTTAAAATCATTTTTCAAAAAAAAAATCTTTTTTAATTTTCCTAGGAATATTAAAAACATGTTTTTATTCTTTTGAAGCGTTTCACAATTCTTAAAAAGCTTCTAATTTTTTTTTTAATCTGAAAAAATCTACATTTTGTTTTAAATTCTGCTGTGGATATTTGAAACAAATTTTCGGTACGAATAGCCGAATTTTGTCGGTACACACACTTCTTTTACATTATTTGATTTCATTTTAAATTCTTAATTAATTTTTTATCTTTTTCAAAATTCTAAATATCTCTTGAAATTGTTCTAATTTTTTCTATAAATAATAAGTGTTCAGTTGTTATTTATCAATCCAAAATTGAAGGAAGTTCGTTTAAATTCGCAGGAGTTTCTAGAACTTGCAAGAAAAATTTAATTAATTTTAATATTTATTTAGAAGTTCTGAAAAAATTTGGAACAACTTCCAGATTTCTCAGAATTTTGAAGAAAAAAAATGTAAAGCTTTTCAAGGATTTACTTTCTAATTTTAAGTTGAAAAAAATAAAAATAAAGTTTTTTAAATGTTTCTAGCCTAAAATAACATAATAATATAATTTTGAAAATTTTTAAAGTTCTTTGGTTGATTCTTGAATGTAGAGTATTGAAAATGTAAACGTGAATTTATATTTTTGGAAACTAATCTAAATTTTTGAACTGAATAATTTATGAATGTTAACAATTATGAATTTTGTAGTTTATGTGCATCCACTTAGAATTGTTTAATTTGTTGTTTATTTTTTATTATTTTAAATTGAAAAATGTTCAGAATAGAGAAAGATTTTTTAAATTGACCGGGAAAAATATTTGCGAACCGGGAAATGACCGGAAATTTTTTTCTTCGATTAAAATGGTTAGCCTGTTTTTCGAATAAATTACCACTGAGGCTTTGGAAATATTTTATTCATATAAAAAATCAGCCAAAAATATCGTTCACTTTTGATCTAACAGCTATTTTAAGTCGGTTGGGTCAGTGAGACCCGACGTCTCGTATACGGAATTATTTGGATGTGTGTCCTTGAAAGGTTAATAAATATTTTTTAAATGCTTCTATTTATTTATAGAGAATACTTTCCGAATTCAATAATATTTTACAAAAAGATTCATGCTGTTAGATAAGGGAGAATAGTTCAGGGAATTGAAACGAAAATCAATATCGAATTTAATGCCGACGTGTTACTTCTTACCTGATCAAGAAAAAATCTATAGTATGTATTGAAAGCTAAAGTGCTCTTGTGTACACCGACGTAATAGATGAAGCGTAACAATTTACGATTTAATGAGACACTTGATACGAAAATTGACAAGAGATCTGGTTTCAAAAGAAAATTTCACAGCAATTTTAACAAACTAGAACCTTTTGCGCACTGCACGCGCACTAATTACCCTTTCTTTAAAAAAAAATTTACTAAGTGCTGAAACTACTTTGCCGAAAATTAATTTTTTTGGTTGGTGATTCATCATTCTAGTTGAAATTTTTTTAATTCTAAATTTAACAAATTTTCTTAACATTTTTCTGTTACTGGCTGTTACATTTTTCGAACAAAAAATATAAATTTTCCACCAAAAATCGAACAAATACATATTTAGTTAAAAAATTAATTTTTAAATAATCAAAAACGCATTTTTAACAAAACAGTTTAAAAAAAAAGTTTTTAAATTAACATGACGAAATATAAAAAAAATGGATTTTTGACAAAGTAACTGAAAATTTAAGTATTCCCTGTTTCCTTGAAAATTTGTCTTCTTTAGTGGAATATTCAACTATTCTGTTGAAAATCTATGTATATTATTAAAAATTAAACTCTTTTGGTATAAAATTCTTTCTTTTTGGTTTAAAAGTAGTTCTTTTATTGAAAATTAATTTTTTAACTGAATTT
Organism: Acraspis erinacei; assembly: GCA_035041075.1. Classification (NCBI taxonomy): domain Eukaryota; kingdom Metazoa; phylum Arthropoda; class Insecta; order Hymenoptera; family Cynipidae; genus Acraspis; species Acraspis erinacei. The sequence continues at coordinate 69,461,983 of JAWWLR010000054.1, read as the reverse complement.
TTAACGTTATCATGTTTTTTCGAACATCAGTCTTCTTCAGTTTAATGCCATGTGACGAGTGGGTCACGTGACCAGATTGCTAACTTACCGTCACTTTTTTATTTCCTAACTTGTTTCCACACGAAGCGGCATTTCGAGTTAAAAATTTAGGATAATGAATAAGAAGCACTAAGAAAGGTAGATCTGGTCCTAAATTTTAATTGTTATGAAAAAAGTAACAAAAAAATTATTTACAAAAAATCTTTTTCACGATTAAAAAAATGTAGGACCAGACCCACCTTTCTTAGTACTTCATATTTAGTATCCCAAATTTTCAACTCAATGTGGCACTTCGTGTGAAAATAATTTAGGAAAGAAGAAAAGTGCCGGTAAGGTAGGAATCGAGTCACGCGACCCACTCGTCACATGGCCTTAAAATAAAAATATTTTGTTGTAAATTCATGTATTTCGTAAAAAATGTTTTTTTTAATTAAAAATTAATTGTTCTTTGGTTAAAAATGAGTTTCTTCATTCAAATTTTTTTTAACTTAAAATTTAAACAAATTTTCTGTCGAAATTTTTTTTGTATAGGCAATCAATTTTTTTCGTAGAAATTTCAAATGTTTGCTTGAACATTGAACTATTTCGTTAAAAATCTGTATTACATGCTTAAAAACTTATTTTTCTTACTGAAAATTGAACTATTACATTTTCTGTTAAATATTCTTTATTTAGTTGAAAATTCATCTATTTTGTTACAAAAATTTCTTTTTTTGTAGTAAACTAACCTTTTTGGTTGAAAATTCTAATAAACACTAAAATATTTTGTTAAAAATCTAAATATTTTTTTAATTATTCTTTTTCCGTAGAAAATTAGTTTTTGAAAATTAAGATGTATCTTTTTTAGTTGAAACGTCGTTTATTTTTTTGAAAATGAGTATTTTTATAGCTATATAACGTTCTTGCTTGAAAATTACATTAAAATTAAAAATTTGAAAATTATTCTTTTTAGTAGAAAATTAATATTTTCAGTTGAAATTTCATTTTTTGGTTAAAAATTATTTATTTTCTTTAAATAATTTTTAATCTAAAAATTTAACTATTCCATTCTTCGTCAAAAACTGTTTTTATAGACATATATTTTTTTTGTTAAAAATTCATCTGCTTGGATGCAGATTTAAGTTTTACGTTAAACAATTATTTTGCTTAGTGAAAAACCTATTTCTTTAACGTAACATTAAACTATTCGATTTTTTGTTGAAAATTTATCTTTTTAGTTGAAAGTTCTTCTATTTTTTTGAAGATTCATCTGTTTTTCGTAGAAAATTTATTTTCTGGGTTGAAAATTTAACTATTTGGTTATCATTTTTGAATTGAAGATGCATAATTTTATTTACAAGTTAATTTCTTTGGTTAAAAATGTAACTAATTTTGTTTAAAATTTCTTTTTTTAAAGTGAAATTTTTACTAATATTTAGCAATTTCATTTTCGCTAGAAAGTTGGTCTTTTTCAGCGGAATATTCAATTATTTTGTTGAAAATTCGTCTTTTTGGTAGAAATTTAATCTTCTTCTTTCAAAATTCAACCTTTTTGGTATAAATAAAAATTTTTTGTTGAAAATTAATCTGTTTTCTTTCAGAATTTTTGATTTAAAATTAAAATCCTTTTTTTTGGTTAAAATTTTCTAAATTATCTTCTTTCTTATAAAAAAATCAAATAAATGTGCGTGAAAATTTTATTTTTTAATCGAAGTTTCATCATTTTCTTTCAATATTCAACTATATGGAGATAAATTAACTTTCTGTTGAAATTTTCTATTTTAGGGTTGAAAATTTAGCTGTTTTCTGAAGAATTCATATTTTTGGTTAAAAACTCAAATAATTTAGTAAAAAAAACAAACTATTTGGTTGAAACTTAAACTACGTATAGGAAAAATTAAATGTTTTGTTGGAAACCCTTATTTTTAGAATTACTTTTCTTTGCTAAAAATTTAAATATTTCATTTTTGGTTGAAAATTGATCTTTTCTGGTTGAAAATTCGCCTTTTTTAGTAGAAAATTAATTTTCTTGGTAAAAAATGCAGCCTTTTTGGTTAAAAAGGCAATTACTTGGTTAAAAAACTTAGACTTGTTATAAGAAAATTTAACTATTTTGTTGGAAACTGGTTTTTTGGTTGAGAAATAATTTTGTCAGTGGAAATGTAACTATTCCCTTTTTAGTTGAAAATTTATATTTTCTGGCTGAAAAATCGTCTTTTTTAGTAGAAAATTAATCGCTTTTGATTGAGAAATCAACCGTTTTTAAACTATTTTGTTGTTGCAGATTCATAATTTTAGTTAAAATTTAAAACTTTAGCTGCAAATTTAACTATTTTGTAAAAATTCTTTTTCTTTTATTCAAAAATAATTTTCTTCATTGCAAATGTAACTATTCCATTTTTGATTAAACATTGATATTTTTAATCGAAAATTAATATTTTCTCTCTAAGAATTCATTGTTTTGTAGAAAATTGGTCTTTTTGGTAGAAAATTATACCTCTTGGTTGAAAATTCACCCTTTTCGGTTAAAAATGCAACTCCTTGATTAAAAATTAATTTATTTTGGCTGAGTGTTTTTCATTCAAAATCAAAATATTTATTTAGTTGAAACATCAACTATTATATTTTTGGTTGAGAATTTTTTCGTGAACTTTTTTGGGAAAAGTTAATTATATCGAACCTAGAATTTCTTAAGTTTGAATTAAAAAAGTTCGATTTATTCAACTTTTTCTAAAAGGATATGCATTCAACTCCATAAAAAAATGTTCTTGAAAATGTAAAAAAAAATCTAAATTGAAAAAATTTGGTTTACTTCCAACTTTGTCAACTATTCACTAGCAAACCCTGTTCTTAATTTTTTTTTAGAACTTTTAGTTTTTAAATCCAAAGAACTAACAGAAGATATTTTCGATCGGAAAAAGAATCGCAGTTCGAAAGCTGGTATTGGTGGGCAAGTTTTCTCTGATATTAAACTTTTTACCAGAAAAAAATTCGAATTCGAATCGGCCTGTTAATCAAGACCCTCAATCAATCACTAAATGAAAGTAGACGATGTTCTGAGAGCATACAACCAGGGTTTGAAAATGGGGAAAAATCTGAGTAGCTTCCAGATTCTTTCATAAATGTCAATCTTTATCATCTCTGAAGAGAATAGTAAATAATCGGATATGAAAGGAAAGAAAATATAAAAATGTCTGAATCAGAATCTAGGTAGCTTTTCTAATAGCTGAAGTGCTGATTTATGTCTTTTTTATGACTTTGTTTATCATATTTTCAAAATGAATGTTTTGTAACATTTTTATAACATTTCGGAATTTAAAATTATGTTTAACTTTAATCAATTTGAAAAAATTTATAAGGAGCTATTTTAATGTTTAAGAACAGAGTTTATCGCTTTTAAAATATAAAAAATTCTCATTTTTGTTGTAGTTGGTGATGGAAAGCAACCAAGACCTTTCAGGTCGACCAGGCTTTCCATTTCTTTTTGTGGCACTCCACTGGCTTGCCATGTCACATGCTTGTTACAATCCTGTTATATATTGTTGGATGAATCCGAGGTTTCGAACGGGATTTCTTGCTGCCCTCAGCAGATTTCCTGGAGTTAGCCACTGCGTCCCAGATGTGGAGCAGCGAGTTTACACAAGCACTGCAGGTATTCCTCTTACAGGTAAACTATAATATTTTATAATTAAAGTCCCTTTTTAAATTTTTTTAATTTTTAGCATCTCAGATTAGGAAATAAACTCTATTTTCTTTAAAGCTTCCATTTCCAACCCTCCAGACAGCTTTTTATAACTTCAAATCCGCTTCTTCATCTCCTTAGACTCTTTTGACAATCCAAAATTCCCTTTTCCAGCTACTCATTTTACAATAAAAAAATCTCCTTTCTCCCCCTTCAGACTCCTCTTACAATTCCAAATCCTCTTTTCAACCCCTAAGATCAATTTTACAATAAAAAATTCCCCTTCTAGCCTCTCAAATTCGTTTTATAGTCCAAAATCCCCTCTTTCCTTCTCTCATATTCCTTTTTATTTCTCTTTAGACTGCTTCTACGATCACAGATTCCCTTTCTCATCCGTAGATTATATTCTTTATAATATATCCTCTGCCAAAGATATTTCTTTTTCTTTTCCCCTTTCCTCATTTGGTAAAGAGATAATAAAAATGTCGAATTATAATTTATCCTGTAGGTTTATCTCTGTAATACCGACGAGCTTTAGTTCCATTAAATGAGGGAGCCAGCTGACAGTGCACTCTCGGTCACTGGGAGAGTCGTGCCACGTCTGACCAGAGCGGCTCGTACCACTGGACGCTCGCCGCACCGTACCGGCTACGCAGTGGTCGACGCCGTTTTCGGTCAGAAACCGGTCTATCTCCAGCGTCCGCGCGCAGGATACTTGAGTTATCTAGCGACGCGACCCCTTCACCCATTATCTACCCCCTTCTCACTCTACTTCCCTAATTCACTTTACTTTTCTTTCACAAAATAACTTATCAGATTTCGTGGTTTTTTCCCCGCTTACGGGCTTTTTTCCGCATATAATAAACGTCAATTTAAATTCAAGTCATGTCAAATTTCTCTCAGATTGTGTAATAATTCCCAAACGGGTAAC
>JAWWLR010000054.1:69385755-69398524 GCA_035041075.1 Acraspis erinacei | reverse complement strand
AAAAAATATCACTTTTCAACAAAAAATGGAATATTTAAATTTTCAGTTAAAAAATTATTCTTACACACAAAACAAACAGATTTATTTTTTGAACAAATTTAATTTAACTTTGAACCAAAAAGTTTTATTTTCAACCAAAAATATGGATTAATTACTAAAATGACAAATAGTTAATTAAAATACTTGAATTTTTAGGCAAAAAAAATTGATTTTCAAACAAGAATATCAATTTTTTAATTAAATATATTAAGTTTTAACAAAAATGTTGCATTTTCAACCAAGAGAATTAATTTTATACCAATAAGACGATTTCAAAAAAATACATTAATTCTCTATTTAAAAAAGTAGAATTTTCAACTGAAGAAGATCAATTTTCAAACAAATAGTTGAATTTTTAATAAAAAAATATCACGTTTCAAACAAAAATGGAATAGTTCGATTTTCAGTTACAAAAATTATTCTTTTATCAAAAAAACACAGATTTATTTTTTAAACAAGTTTAATTTAACCGTTAACCAAAATACCATTCATTTTCAAACAGGAAAGTTAATTTTCTAAGATTTTAAAGATTTTAAATTTTTAAGATTTTTAAATTAAATATTTGAATTTTTTAAAAAATTATTGAATTTTTAACTTAAGAAGACCAATTTTTAACTAAATAGTTAAATTTTCAACCAAATAATTGAATTTTCAACTAAAATGATCAATCTTTATCTCGAATAAATTAATTTTAAACAAAAAGATGAATTTTGTAGAAAAGATTTAAATTTTGTACCAAGCAGTTTTATTTTTTACCAAAACGATGAATTTTCTACCATCTTAGACATTTTAGATACATTTAAAAAAATTAATTAATTCTCAATTAATTCTCAATTGAATTCTCAAAAAAGAAGATTTGATTTTCGACATAAAAATACCAATTTTCTCTAAGAATGTGGTAGTCGATGTTTAAACGAAAAAAAATTTAATTTTAATTAATAATAGTTTAATATAAAAAATCAAAGACGAATTTTTAACAAAAAATATCAATTTTTAACCAAATATTTGAGTTTTCTACCAGAAAATACTATTCTTCAAGAAAATATATACATTTTTAACCAAATAATTAAATTTGCTACCAAACAGCCGAATTTTCAACAAATTACATACATTTACAAACAGTCAGTTGATTTTTTAAACTAAAAATGCTCAATTTCAGACCGAAAATGGATTAGTTCAATTTTTATTTAAAAATAAAATAAATTTTCAATAAAAAGTAAATGAATTTTCTACAAAACAGTTCAATTTTCTCCCTAAGAATATTAATTTTGAGCAAGAATGTAATAAATTATATTTAAACCAAAAAAGATTTCAATTTCTAATAAAAAATAGTTTAATATAAAAAAGAGAAAAAATTTTTTACAAAATACTTTATCCTCAAATAAAACAGATTAATTTTTAACTAAAAAAGCTTCTTATTTATTTAAAAAAATGGATTTTCTGGCAAAGAAGACGAATTTGAAACAAAATGCATACGTTTTAACCAAATATTGAAATTTTAAACCAATCAGTTAAATTTTCAAACTAAAGATTATTTCAACCAAAAATATGAATTTTTGAATCAAAAGATTCATTTTCTGAAAAAATATTAATTTTAAACAAATCAGTTAAATTTTCAACTAATGGGTTGATTTTTCAAACTAGAAATAATACATTTTTAAACAAAAATGTAACTGTTAAATTTTTACCAGAAAAAACGATTTTTTAAACCTATTTTTAACTAAATAGTTAAATTTTCAACCAAATAATTGAATTTTAAACAAAAAGATGAATTTTTGAGAAAAGATTTAAATTTTGAACCAAGCAAATAGTTACATTTTAAATAAAAAATGTCAATTTTCAACCAAAAATGGAATAGAAGAATCTTTTTGCCCAATAAAGACGAATTTTATAGAAAATACATGAATTTTAAATTAAAAAGATAAATTGTCCAACAACAATTGAATAGTTGAATTTTCCGTTAAAAAATTCAGCCCAGAAGATTTACTTCTGCCAAAAAAGTCCAAATTTTACACTAAAGATAATTCTTTAAACAAATATTAAATATTTATATTTTCATTAAAAGATAAATTTTCAATGAAAAAAAAATTTCAACAAAATAGTTCAAGTTGCAACTCGAATAGTTAAATTTTCAGTCAAAGAAAAATAGGAATTTTTAACAAAAGAGTACTTAAATGTCCACCAACTAATTAAATCTTCATTCAAAAGATATGAATTCGGAACAAAAAATATATTAGTTGATATTTCAGCAAAAGAAAATTTAAATTTTCAATAAAAAAGCGTGTTATTCAATTTAATATTGCAGTTTAGAAAAAACTAACTGCGCTCTCGAAAAAATTCCCTGACTTAAAATAAAAATTCCCTGACATTTCCAGGTTTTTCCAGGTATATAAAAATTCCCTGACAATTCCAGGATTTCCAGGTTTTCCAGGTAGGGTAGACACCCTGTATGATTGTGATGATATTTGAATGAAAGATTTTAATTTTCAATCCATTTTTTCCCAATTTTCAACCAAAAATCTGAATTTTTTAATGAGAAGATTCATTTTCTAACAAAAAGATGAATTTTTCAAAAATTAGAACAATTTTTAACCATATAGTTGAATTTTCCACCGGAAAAGACCAATTTTCAATCAAATAGATACCTTCTTTTACACAATATTTAAATCTTCTGCCAAAAAGACGAATTTTCAACAAAAATATAAATTTGTAACCAAAACGTGGAATTTTCTAACAAAAAAGATTAATTTTGAACAAAATACATAAAGTTGTAAACAAATATTTAAAGTTCCTACCAAAATGGACGAATTTTTAAGAAATTATATGCATTTTCAACTAAAATGTTTAATTTTTACACTAAAAATGCTAAATTTCAAAGCCAAAATTAAATTCTTCAATTTTCATTCAAAAAAATTAATTTTCAATTCAAAATTAAGGAATTTCCTGCAAAAGAGTTGAATTTTTTACCAATTTGTTGAATTTTCAAGCCTAACGGGTGAATTCTGTATAAAATAATTAAATTTTCTCCCTAAAAATATTGATTTTCACGAAGAATGTAATAAATGATATTTAAACCAAAAAATATTTTAATTTTTAATAAAAAATAGTTTAATATAAAAAAGAGAATGAGAATTTTTAACAAAATGCTGCAATACTCGAATAAAACAGATTAATTTTTAACTAAACAGTTATTAAATAAACAGTGTTCTACCAAAAAAGATGAATTTTCAACAAAATGTAAATGGATTATCTGCAAAACAGTTGATTTTTTATCTGAAAAAACGTATTTTCACAAAAATTGCAATAATTGATATTTAAACCGAAAAATATTTTATTGAGGAAATCAACAAAATATTTTAATTATAAAAATATTTTAATTATATTTTAATTATAAAATAATATTGAAAAAATATTTTAATTATAAATGAAATAAAACGGTTTATTATTATAAATAAAAACGAATTCTGAATCAATTGCATACTTTTTTAACCAAATATTTCAATTTTCTACCCACAAGACGATTTTTCAACAAAATAATTTAATCATCAACTAAAACAGACTTGTTTATAACTAAAAAGTTGCATTTTTAACCAAGGAAATTTATTTTCTACTAAAAAGATGAATTGTCAACAAAATGCATAAGTTTGTAACCAATTATTTAAATTTCCTACCAAAATAGACAAATTTTCCACAAATTACATAAATTTTGAACCAAAAGTCGAATTTTTAAATTAGAAATAATCAATTCTTAAACAAAAAAGGAATAGTTAAAATTTTATCTAAAAATACTAATTTTCAATAAAAAGTAAATGAATTATCTGCAAAATTTTCAACCTTTTCAGCCTTTTCACCAAAAATGAAATAATTGACATTTAAACCGAGAAAGATTTTAAATATAAATAAAAAAATAGTTTATTATTAAAAATAAAGACAGATTTCGAATAAAATATTTACTTTTTTAACCAAATTTTTAAATTTTCTACCCAAAAAGACGGTTTTTCAACAAAACACTTTAATTTTCACCTGAAACAGACTTGTTTTCAACTAAAAAATTGCAACTTTGATCAAAAAAAATCATTTTCTACCAAGAAAGATTAATTTTCAACCAATATTTAAATCTTCTACCAAAAAGACGAATTTTCAACAAAAAAATCTATTTTTAACCAAAAAGTTTAATTTTCGACCAAAAAGATGCATTTTTTAACAACAAAAAAATATCAATTTTTTATCAAATAGTTGGCTTTTCTACAAAAAGACGAATCTTCAACAAATCAGATAATTTTTTAACCAATTAGTTGCAGTTTTAAAAGTGTAAATACTAATTATCACTAAAAAAATGTAATAATTGATACTTAAACCAAAAGGATTTTAATTTTTTATTAAAAAAAAAATTTAATATTAAAAATGAAAAACGAATTTTTAACAAAATACTTGAATTCTCAACTAAAACAGATTTATTTTTAACTAAACAGTTGCACATTTAATCGAAAAATTTATTTTTTTAAACAAAAAATACGAATTTTCAACAAAAAGATATCAATTTTTAACCAAATAGTTCAATTTTCTATCAGAAAAGACGATTTTTCAATAAAATACGTGCATCTTCAACCAAATTATTAAATTTTCTTCCAAAATATTTAATTTTTAATAAAAAATAGGTTAGTTTAACAAAAAAATATTCCACTAAACAGTTGCATGTTTATCCAAAAATTGATTTTCAACCAGAAAAGACGAATATTCGAAATAATATTTCAATTTTCTGCCAAAGAGACACATTTTTACCAAATTAAATAAATTTTCAAACAATCAATTATATTTATAAACTAGAAATGTTTAATTTCAGACCAAAAAGGAAATAGTTAAATTTTTATTTTAAAAAATTAATTTGCAATCAAAAGTAAACGAATTTTCAAGCCAAACGGATGAATTATCTACAAAACATTTAAATATTCAACCTAAAAATACTTATTTTCAACAAGAGTGTATTAATTTATATTTAAAGCAAAAATATTCTAATTTTGAATAAACAAACGGTTTAATTAACCAAAAAAAAGATGATTTTTCAACAAAATGCAAACTTTTTAACCTAATAGTCTAATTTTCTACAAAAAAAAAACAAATTTTTAATAAATTACATTTTTGCAATACAAAGAAATAAATTTTCCACAAAACAGTTAAACTTTAAACTTTAAAATACTCATTTTCACAAAAAAGTAATAATTATTATTTAAACAAGAAGGATTTCAATTTTTAGTAAAAATCGTTTATATAAAAATGAAAGACGAATTTTTAACCAAATGCTTGAATCCTCAATGAAAACAGATTAATTCTCAACTGAACAGTTTAACCAAAAAGTTTAACCAAAAAAATTGATTTTATACAAAAAGAAAATAATTTTCAACATATTAGATAAATTTTCAACCAATCAGTTCAATTTTTAAATAAGAAATGCTCAATTTTAGATAAAAATTAAAATAGACAAATTTTCATTTTAAAAAACTAATTATTTTCAATAAAAAGTCAACGGCTTTACTACAAAAAATTGAATTTTTTACCAAGAATGTAATAAATTATATTTAAGCCAAAAAGGATTTCAATTTTTAATAAAAAATAGTTTAATATAAAAAAGAGAAAGAGAATTTTTTAAAAAATGCTGCAATACTCAAATAAAACAGATTAATTTTTAACTAAACACTTAATAAATAAACAGTTTTCTGCCAAAAAATATGAATTTTCAACAAAATGTAAATGGATTATCTGCAAAACAGTTGATTTTTTATCTGAAAAAACGTATTCTCACGAAAAATGAATCTTCAACAAATCAGATAAATTTTTAACCAAGTAGTTGCAGTTTTAAAACTATAAATACTAATTATCAGTAAAAAAATGTAATAATTGATATTTAAACCGAACGGATTTTAATTTTTTATAAAAAACAATTTAATATTAAAAATGAAAGACGAATTTTTAACAAAATACTTGAATCCCCAACTAAAACAGATTCATTTTTAACTAAACAGTTGCATATTTAATCGAAAAATTGATTTTTTTAACAACAAATACGAATTTTCAACAAGAAAATATCAATTTTTAACCAAATAGTTCAATTTTCTATCAGAAAAGACGAGTTTTCAATTAAGTATATAGATCTTTAACCAACTATTTAAATTTTCTAGCAAAATATTTAATTTTTAATAAAAAAATAAGTTAGTTTAACAAAAAAATATCAGTTTTTGAAAAAAAAACTTACATCCTCAACTAAAACAGATTCATTTTTAACTAAACAGTTGCATATTTAATCGAAAAATGGATTTTTTAACAAAAAAGACGAATTTTCAACAAAAAATATAAATGTTTAACCAAATAGTTGAATTTTCCAAAGGAAAAGACAAATTTTCAATAAAACACATACATTTTTCACCCAATATTTAAATCTTCTACCAAAAAGACGAATTTTCAACCAAAAAAATTAATTTTTAAACAAATAGTTGAATGTTCTACCAAAAAACGAATCTTCAACAAATTCGATAAATTTTTAACCAATTAGTTGCAGTTTTAAACTATAAATACTAATTATCACTAAAAATTTAATAATTGATATTTAAACCAAAAGGATTTTAATTTTTAATAAAAAAAACAATTTAATATTAAAAATGAACGATTCATTTTTAACTAAGCAGTTGCATGTTTAACCAAAGAAAATCATTTTCTACGAAAAAATATCAATTTTGAACAAAATATATACATTTTTCACCCAATATTTAAATCTTCTACCAAAAAGACGAATTTTCAACAAAAAATATCTATTGTTAACCAAAAAGTTTAATTTTCTACCAAAAAATATGCATTTTTTAACCAAAAAAAATCATCAATTTTTTACCAAATAGTTGGATTTTCTACAAAAAGACGAATCTTCAACAAATTAGATAAATTTTTGACCAAATAGTTGAATTTTAAAACTAGAAATACTAATTATTCATTAAAAAATGTAATAGTTGATATTTGAACCAAAAGGATTTTAATTTTTAATAAAAAAACAATTTAATATTAAAAATGAAAGACGAATTTTTTTAAATATCAATTTTTAACCAAAAAGTTGAATTTTCTATCAGAAAAGACGATATAAAATATAAATGTATAAAACGACAATATCAATTTTTAAACAAATATTTGAATTTTCTACGGAAAAATATGAGTTCTTTAACAAAAAATATCAATTTTTAATCAAATAGTTGAATTTTCTACCAAAAAGACGAATCTTCAAGACGTTAAATAAATTTTCATTCCAAAAAACTAATTTTTAATAAGAAGTAAACGAATTTTCTACAAATCAGTTGCATCTTTTACTAAACTGTAGAAATTTATACCAGAAAAGAAGAATTTTCAACAATTTACATAAATTTTAAACCAATAAGTTGAATTTTTAAACTAAAAATGCTCAATTTCAGCCCAAAAATTAAATAGTTTAATCGTCATTTCAAAAAATTAATTAATTCTCAATTTAATTCTCTAAAAAACAGTTGATTTTAGACATAAAAATACTAATTTTCTCTAACAATATGGTAGTTGATGTTTAAGCGAAATAAAACAAAAATCTTAATTAAAAATAGTTTAATATAAAAAATTAAAGACGAATTTTTAACAAAAAAATATCAATTTTTAAACAAATAGTTGAATTTTCTACCAGAAAATACTATTTTTCAAGGAAATACATATCGAAAGAAATGAAATAGTTCAATTTTCATTAAAAAAATTAATTTTCAATCAAAATTAAACGAATTTTCTTCAAAAGAGTTGAATTTTTTACCAAATTGTTGAATTTTCAAGCCAAACGGATGAATTATTTACAAAACAGTTCAATTTTCTCCCTAAGAATACTAATTTTTACCAAGAATGTAATAAATGATATTTAAATATAAAAAGATTGCAGTTTCTAATAAAAAATAGTTTAATGTAAAAATGAGAAAGAATTTTTAACAAAATACTTGATCCTCAAATAAAACAGGTTAATTAATTTTCAACCAATCAGTTAAATTTTCTAAGTAGAAATGATTTCAACCAAAAATATGAATTTTTGAATGAAAAGATTAATTTTCTACCAAGAAAATTAATTTTAAACAAATCAGATGAATTTTCAACTATAGGGTTGATTTTTTAAACTAGAAATAATCAATTTTTAACCAAAAATTTAATTGGTAAATTTTTATTAGGCAAAATTAATTTTCAATCATTTTTTAATCAAATAGTGGAATTTTCTACCAAAAAATACGATTTTTTCAAAATATACTTGAATCCTCAATTTTTATAGATTAATTTTATACTAAAAAAAACGAATTTTCCACAAAATAATATGAATTTTTAACAAAATAGTTGAATTTTTTTACCGTAAAAGACGAATTTGCAACCAATCGTACTTAAATTTTCAAACAAAACAGATGAATTCAATATAAAACAGTTAATTTTTCAACCGGAAATTACACATTTTCACAAAAAAAGTAATAATTATTATTTAAACCAAAAAGATTTGAATTTCTAAGAAAAAATAGTTTCGCTAACCAAATATTTAAATTTTCTACCAAAAAGTTCCATTTTTAGTCTAGAAGTTACCAATTTTTACCCTAAATCGGAATAGTTACATTTCAACTGGAAAAAATAATTTTCAATAAAAAGTAAGCTTATTTTTTTTTAATAGATAGTTAAATTTTTAACCTGCAAATACTAATTTTCACGAAAAAATGTACTAATTGTTATTTTGACAAAAAAAAACAATAATAAAAAACTAAAATTATTAATCTTCAACCCATGAAATGAAATTTTAGGAAAGTAGTTCAACTTTCAACCAAGTTCAATTTACAATAAAAAATGAATTTTTTTTGAAAAAAGACGAATTTTCAAAAACATATTAAAATACATTTTCAACTAAATAGTTGAATGGTCTACCAAATGTTTGATATTTCGAGTCTAAACTACGAATTTTGTAAAAAAAATTAATCTTCAACAAAAAACTTAATTTTCTGCCGAAATAGATTTATTTTTAATCCGAAAGTTGTATTTTTGACGAAAAATTGATTTTCTTCGAACAAAGACAAACTTTTGAACCAACTACATAAATTTTCAACAAAATAGTTAAATTTTTGTTCAAATTGTTGAATTTTCGAGCCTAACATACGAATTTCCTACAAAACACTTGAATTTCCAACAAAAAATTTATTTTCCCACCGAAACATATGACTAAATATTTAAATTTTCTTCCAAACTGTAAAATTTTCCGGCCTAAAACAAAATTTTTCTATAAAACAGTTGAATTTTTAACAAAAATTTAATTTTAACCAAAATAAATTAACTTTTAATCCCAAAGTTGCATTTTTGACCAACCAAAATTGATTTTTTTGAAAACGACGAATTTTGAACAACATAAATATATAAATTTTATATACATTTTTTAGTAAATAGTTGCATTTTCTACCAAATGCTTCATATTTTGAGTCTAAAATACGAATTTTCCACAAAAAACTGAATTTTCGACTAGAGCAGATTAATTTTTAATTCTAGATTTTCAACAAAAAATTAATTCCCAAACGAAAAAGATTAATTTCAGAACAGAAAATTTGCTAGTCAAGAAAAAAAAGGTTAATCAAATTGTTGAATTTTGAATCCAAAAAGACGAATGTTCTACAGAAAAGTTGATTGTTTCACTAATAAGTATCCCTTCTTAACACAATTGTGAAATTTTTAACAAAATAGTTCAATTTTGAGAAGAATTTTAAAACAAATAATACAATTTTTGAGCCAAAAAACGATATATTAATAAAAAATTGAACACTAGACATTTTTAACAATTTAAAAATATTAGGTTAGAAATTTGGATAAAAAAAATTAATTTAATTTTCTATTGCTCTCTAAAATGAGTCAAAGGCCTGAAATTTATTATGTTTTTAATCTCAGGATGTAAAAAACAGTGTGTACTAATAAGTACTAATCAATATTTTTTTCCTTTGTTTCCAAAAAGGTATTAACAGTCATGATGGGAGGGGCCTGGTATGATAAATACTTTGGAAGAAGCGATAGTTTGGGTTTAATAGAAGATCATTTGCTGTCAGTTGCACTGGATCAAGTGAAATCAATCCTTAATATTAAAGAAACGCCAATCTCTTCTAATGTCTCAATTCTGAGGGACTGCATCCCACAATACATTGTAGGTCATAATGAGCGAGTTGACCGTATTAAAAATTATATCTCAGAAAATAAACTTCCGTTATACTTGTGCGGTGCTTCTTATGAAGGTGTTGGAGTGAACGATGTCATTTTTTCAGCAAAAAATGCTGTGTCTAGTATCGCTTAATAAGTATTTTTATTTTGGCAAATAAAAATAGTGCATTTCAAGCAGTGATAAGCTATTCCAATCGTTGTCTGATGTACATAGAACACAGTCAAAGCACGTTACAATTTAATAAATGTTGTTTAAAAGTCCTAATCCGTCTAGTTTTCTTACAAGTTTGATTTCCCTTTCCTTTTCTTAAATCGTTAGTTTTCTCTGTTCTGCGGCTGCTCTTACGTTGCCTCTGTTCTGCTGCTGCTCATGCGTTGCCTCTGTTCTGCTGCTGCTCATACGCTGTCTCTGTTTTGCTGCTGCTCGTGTGTTGCCTCTGTTTTGCTGCTGCTCGTGCGTGGCCTCTGCTCTGCTGCTGCTCATACCTTGTGTCTGCTCTGCTGCTGCTCTTGTCTCTGCTCGACTGCTGCTCGTGCGTTGCCTCTGTTTTGCTGCTGCTCGTGCGTTACCTCTGCTCTACTGCTGCTCGTGCGTGGCCTCTGTTCTGCTGCTGCTCATACGTTGTGTCTGCTCTGCTGCTGCTCTTGTCTCTGCTCTACTGCTGCTCGTGCGCGGACTCTGTTCGGCTGCTGCTCATATGCTGTCTCCGTTCTGCTGCTTCTCATACGTTGTTTCTGCTCTGTTTCTATTTCAACAATTGTTTATTTTTATGCAAAAATGTTTTGAACTTTGATTATAAACAGCAGTTCGGCAATTATTTATTTAGAAACTATTCGAGTAAGCTTAAGAGACATTTAAAAGTTTCGAAAAGATTCAAACTTAATTTGATACTTGAACAGATTTTAAAATATTTTAAAACAAAATATAGAAGATGAAGGTTTTGAACTAAAATTTTGAAGTTTTTCGTGAATTCTTAAACGTTTTATGATGATAAACAAATTTTCGTAAGATTCATGGGAAACTTAAGAATATCTCCAAAATTGTAAAAAAAAAAAAAACTATCTGGAAGACTTTATGGAATTTTTTTACTTTTTCAGGATTTATTAGAAGTGTTAGGAAAAATATGAATCCTTTTAAAAGATATTTAAAAGTTTTAAAAAAAGTTGCAAAATAATTTAATATTTGGAGATTAAAAAAAGAAAACTAAATGTAGATTTTTGAAGATTTCCGAAAAAAATGTTGAAATTTTTAAAGCATTTTGAAAGGGTTCAAAAGAATTAAAAAATGCCTAGTAGAATAGAGAATCATTTTTTAATTTAAAAAATCAATTTTAAGAGAATATTTAAAAAGTTTTCAAAATGATTACAGAACTGTAAAAAATTATCTCGAAGGCATTAAGACCATTTTTGTATTTATTGACGGATTTATTGAAAGTTATAGGAAAAATTCAAATAATTTTAAAGGATATTCAGAAATTTTAAACCAGTTTAAAAAAGATTTTAATTTAAAAAATATATAAAGACAAAACGTAGATTTTTAAAGATTTTAAAATAAAATTTTGAAGCTTTTGGAGAGATTTTGAAAGGTTTTAAGGTGATGCCATTTTTTTAAAAAAGATTTAAATAATTTTACAAGAATATATAAAAAGACAGACAAACACCGACAAAATTTTATGATTTTCGGACGCTGTGAGTGCCGAAACGTAAAGATCCGTTAAAAACCGGAGATGGAAAATTTGGACGATTACTTATATTCTCATGAATGAGAATGTAAAAAATGAATCATCTACAAAATAGTTTAATTTTCTACTAAAATATTGAATTTTCAAGACAAAACGACAAATTTTCTACAAATTAGTTGAATTTTCAGGTAAATAATTACATTTTCAACCAAATAGATCAATTTTGGACGAAGAAGATTAATTTTCCACCAAAAAAGGCAAATTCTCAACAAAATAGATAAATTACTAACCAAAAAGTTAAATTTTCAAAAAAGTAAAATTTTGTTTACCAAATAGTTTGTTTTCCGAACTAAAAAAAAATAAATGTTTAGCCAAGAAAGGAGTAGTTAATATTCCATTCAAAAAAATTAATTTAAAATAAAAAAAGCGAATCTTCTACAGAAGAGTTAAATTTTCCAAGCGTAAATTTTAATTTTCAGTTTAAAAAATGAAGCTTTAGGCAAAACCATAAAAAGATTTCAACAAAATGGTAACATTCTGAGACAAAGACGAAATAAACAAAATAATTGAAACTTTGACCTAACAGTTAAATTATTTAAGACATAGTTAACTTTTGAGCCTTAATAGTGACATTAGAGGTAGAAAAAAGTAATAGCAATATGAATAAAAAGGGGGCAAAGGTAAAAAGTGTAGGAAAAGGGTGTTGGTCAAGGCAAGGGAAAGAACAGTTTAGAGAAAAGCTCAGAAATATCAAAATGGGAGAGGGAAATGTGGACGAGGAGATGGAAAAAATGATAGGAGAAATTAAAAGAGGATTAGAGTGCACAAATAAAAATGAA
>JAWWLR010000054.1:69214249-69229740 GCA_035041075.1 Acraspis erinacei | reverse complement strand
TATTGGTTGAAAATCAATTATTTTAATTTAAAATGTATTTTAATTTTAAATTTAATTTAAAATGTAGTTGAAAAATCAATTACTTTGCTGAAAATTAATTTTTTTGGTTGAAAATTAATAAATTTGGTTAAAAATTCGTTTAAACTTCCTATTCTTCGAGTTTCTGTTTTAAAAATATTTTGAATCACAAATTAAAGCGTATTGAAAAATTCTAAAATTAATCAAGTTCAGAGATTTTTTTTAATCGGGTGATATTTTTAGTCATCATTTTTTATTTAAAAATTTGAAAAAATCCTATTGGTTCAAAAATCATTTCGAATTTTAAATGGTTTTGGCTTGAACCAAAGAAAAATATTAAAATTATGCCTTTTCGGATGAAAATATGTATGTTGATTTAGGAATTTTTAAATATTTTTTTTGTGATTTTGAAATTTTTTAAAGAATAAGAAATATTTTTTTCCATGAAAGAAAAATAATAACACCTTTTTTGGTTAAACCTGAAGAAATTTCAGGTTCATCATCTTTAACTTTTTCCAGAAAAGTGTTAATTTATTCCCTATCCAAAAAACATGTTTTTTGCATGTTTAAAAAAATTATACTATAATTTGTGCAAAATTTTAGATTAATTTTAGCTTCCGTAAAATTGGAGGCTGATTTATTTAAAAATAATGTAAAGCATTTCAATTTCAATTCGTTCTAATAATTTAAATTATAACTTTATTGTTAAAAAAATCGTGCCATAATATTTTTATAATTTTATTGAAAAAGTATACAACTATTGACACTATTTTTTTATTTCTAAAGAGAGTCCGAGTCCTGGAATTATTTTTTACTAGAAATTGCTTTTTAAACCAAAAAATTTCAGTTTACTTTTTGCTATGAATTTTGTAGAAATCGATTATTGAAATTTCCGATACTTAATCGGGTTTTACTTAAGGCCTGGGTCTTCGTTATTTGACCTTTTGAGCATTTCTGGAAAACTTTTAGATTGGAGAAAAGTTTTTAAATTGTTAAAAAGTTTTCGTATCTAGCGGAAGCACATCATAAAACTCTTTCCTGGAATATTATAAACCTATTTTATGTTCGTTGTGAGTAAAACTTATTTAGTAGGGTCTTACATGTATATTGCTATTAGTCCTTTTAAGACTCTTAATAAAGAGGCCAAATTGAAAATTATAACCTTCATGAATAAGGTCATTAATTTCCCTTCACCAGATTTATTTGACATGAAAAGAATCGTAAAGCTTGTCCAATTCGAAAGCATAAAGCCTCTCTTTTAAATTAGTTTCTTTTGTATAAGAAACTTGTAAATTAAATTTTCACTTTTCCGAACTAATTGAAAAAGATAACTTTTGTGACAGTGATGTTCAGTTTTTAAACAGGGTTTTAAAACTTTCGGTCTCCGAAATTTTATTCGAATCCAAAAAATTAATCTTTTTTTCTTTGAATAAAAAAATTATATTTAGAGGAGGTGCAAGCCCTATGAAGTTTAACACGTATTTCCTATGAGAAAAAATTCTTTTTTGTAAATTTATTAAAAATCGTCAATATCACAATTAGTCAGAGAATACGAATAAAGTATCACCACCATAAGTAAGTTTTATAGGGTGCCAAAAACCCCATAAATGAAAAAATGGGTTTTGCGAGTTTCTGTCGCTAATTATGATTCTTTTTAAGTTTTTTAATGCAAATCGTTTCCAATATATAAAATACTAAAGTATCCTTCTAATTAGATTTTGAAATAAATTGTTTAAGTAACTTATTATTTTTTTCAGCAATTTTCTCTTAAAATAGAGAGAAAAAATTGCGGTTTTCTGAAAAAGGTTCCAGTTTTTGTTCAATTTTAAATAATAGAGAGGTTAACAAAAATAATTGTTTAAACAATTTATTATTATTGTTAATAATATTATCGTTGAATAATGCCAGAAATTGCAGTTTTTTCTGAAATTGTCTACTTTAGTCCAATTTTTACTTTGAGTAAGTGATTATTTTATTTAATATAGCAGAAATAATTGTTTTAACAAATTATTATTGTTTATAGCATCTTATATATCAATACTAAAGATATTAGGACTTTTTGTCCATTTTTCAATTAGAGAGTAGTAATCATTAATTTAAGTCAAAAAATTAAGTGTTTAAACAATTTATTATTATTTTTAATAAAATTCGATTTGAATAATGTTAAAAGTGGCGTTTTTCTGAAATTTTTTAACTATTTGTATATTTTTCACTTAAATTGACTTAATAATTAATTCATTTTAACAAGGATAATTATTTAAACAAATTATTATTTTTTATAACTATCTTCTTCTTTATTAATGGTATCTAGTTTCGGGGTTTTCAGATATTCTTAACTTTTGACTTATTTTTTACTTCGTAAATTAATAAATAACGCAAGTTAACAAACATTTCTTTAAACAATTTATAATTATTTAAAATTATTTTTTCTCACATCAGTTCTAAAAAGTTGCGGGTTTTTCTGAACTCTTAAACTTTTTGTTCACTTTTCACTTATTGAGGTTAATGCAAGTTAACAAAGAATGTTCTTTAAACAATTTATTAATTTTATAACTATTTTCTCTTAGTGTAATGCTAGAAAGTTGCTTTTTTCTCAAATTTTTAGTTTTACTTTGATTTTTTAGTTACGAAGAAATGATAAGTGAACCTTAACAAAAATAATTTTTTTAATGGTATTGTAGTTTTTTAAGTGAATTATTTTTTCTCTTTGCCCGATTATTTAAAAAAATTAATTTAAACAAAAAAGCGATCTTACGTAAGAGAAAAAATAAATAATGGAATAATTAGGTTTTAAATTACAACAAGAAGTTTATTGTAAAGAGTAAAGAAAAATTTTGAATTGCACATATTTTGATATAAGTTTTCCCTTCAGCAAAATATATTCACGAAAAAAAGAGATTGTTTAAATTATGTTTCGCTCTAATCTTTATTTATTATTTTTTCATAACTAAAAAAGTAAGGCAGTCAGAAATAAAAAAAAACCGTCACTTTCTATCACTTGTCTAGTGAAAGATACTTATAAACAATAATAAATTGTTTAAATAACGATTTTTGTTAATTTTAATTGATTATTATGTCACTAAGTGAAAAGAGATTTTCAAAAAATTTTTGATAATAAATAAATTTAATTAATTATTAAGTCACTCCAAGTGAAAAACGTCAACTAGTTACAAATTTCAGAAAAAGACAATTTTCTGGCATTATTCAAATTGAATATTATTAACAACAATAATCAATTCTTTAAACAATTCATTTTGCTAAATTCAATTAATTCTTTACCTCACTTTAATTGAAAATTGAACAAAAAATTGAAAATTAAAAAAAAACGCTACTAACTATTATTAATATAAATGCAGATAGCTTTAAACAATAATAATTTGTTTAAACCATTATTTTTGCTGGATTGAATTAAACATTAACCCACTCCAAGTGGAAAGTAGACAAAAAGTTGAAAATTCCGGAAAATACAGCAATTTATAGCATTATTCAAAGAGAATATTATTAATAGTAATTATTAATTGTTTAAATAATTATTTTTGTTAATATTAATTAACTCTTACCTTAGTCTACTTGAAAATTGTACAAAAAGTGGAACATTTTTTTAAAACCAAAACTTTGTATCTCGATTCTAAGAGAAAAGTGCTAAAAATAATAATAAATTGTTTAAACAACGTATGTTAACAATCAATTATCAGTGTAAAGTAGTATTTTAGGAATTAGAAACAATTTTCTTTAAGAATCTGCAAAAAAATTATAATTAGCGCCAAGAACTTGCAAAACCAATTTCTTCAGTTATGGGGGTCTTTAGGGCCCTATAAAACAGACTTATGGGAGTGATATTTAAAAATAATATTTTATTCATATTCTTTAGCTAATTGTGAAGAAAATTGTTTGAAGTTTAAACTCGATTTAGCGAATATTAACGATTCTGAATAAAATTAAAGAAAAAATTTTTTTCTTATGGGAAATACGTGTTAAAGTTCATGGCGCTTGAGCCACCTCTAAATTTAATTTTTTTTTCATATAAAAGAGTGTATTTTTTTGTGTCCATTCGCGCACATTTCCGGGAGATTTGCTTAAATTTTTGGAAAAGTATTTTTTGAAACACCCTATTTAAGTAATTGGATGGAATTTTAATGGATTTGAAATGTTTTAGGGCATTTTAAAAGCTTCGAAAAAATTTTCACTTGATTTTAGTAATCTATTGGAATTTCATAAATTTACAATATTTCAGAGTATTTTAAAAGAATTCAAATCATTTTTAAGAACTTCTATAAAATTTGAAAGGATTTACAAATAATTCATCGAATTTTTAACAGATTTCAAAAATTGCAGGTATTTCTAAAACTTCCAAAGACTTTTGAAGAGTTTTTAAAAGTTACAAGAAATTTCAAAGGATTTCAAAGAATTCGAAATATTTTAGGGTATTTAAAAAATTCCAAGGAGTTTTCAAGAGCTTTAAAAAATTGCAAATGATTTCGAATGATTTTAAAAGATTTTAAAGGATTTGATATATTTTAGGGTATTTTAAAAGTTTTCATGATATTTTATTATATTTGAATAATTTTAAAGCTCCTCAAAGGATTTCAAAGATTTATGGTTATTTTTTTTAATACCAAGGAATTTTTAAGAGGTTTAAAAAGTTTAAAGAAATTTCAAGATATTTCAAAGG
Source organism: Acraspis erinacei (assembly GCA_035041075.1). Lineage (NCBI taxonomy): Eukaryota > Metazoa > Arthropoda > Insecta > Hymenoptera > Cynipidae > Acraspis > Acraspis erinacei. The sequence goes on along the minus strand of JAWWLR010000054.1, from coordinate 69,225,050 downwards.
ATTTGCAATATTTTAGGGTATTTTACAAGATTCCAAGAATTTTTAAATATATTTTAATCACTTCAAGGTATTTCAAAGGATAACAAATTTTTTAGGGTATTTTCGAAAATGTCAATGAATTTTTAATTGATTTTAGTAATTAAATGGGATTTCAAAGGATTTGAAACATTGCATAGTATTTTAAAAGACTCAAACACATTTTCAAAAGATTTAACTTAATTTAAAAAGATTTCACGGAATTTGAACATTTTTAGCGTATTTTAAAAGACTGCGCTATTTTCAAGTGTTTAAAAAACAAAAAAGGTTGTTTAAAAAGATTTAAAAGTATTTGAAATATTTTATGGTATTTTAGAAGACTCCAAGGCATTAATAAAGCTTAAAAAATTTCAAAAGATTTTAAAGGATTTGAAATATTTCAGGGAATTTCTAAAGATTCCAAAGAATTTTAAATTAATTTTAATCATTTGAAGGCTTTTCAACGAATACAAAAGATTTTAAGGTATTTTCAAAAATTTTCAGAAGTTTTAAAGAGTTTTGAAAAGTTTTAAAGAATTTTAGAAGATTTCAACGGATTTTCAAATTTTTCAGAGTATTTAAAAAAATTGGTATTTTGAATTTTAAAATTTAATTTTAATTTTAATTAAAATGAAATCTGGATGTTTATATCTGAAGGCCGGGAAAGACTTCATCGACGATTCTCTCAAACTAAATGAACATTTTTTTGGTAATAAAGTCCCAATGAGATCCTTTTATATTGCTTCTTAAGATCATCAATTTGTCCCAAGAGTAAATAGTTTCTCGAGAAAAGAATAGAATGTTTATGAAACGTCGCAGTTGAGACTGGAAGGAGTTATTGATTTTGATAAAAGTCAAATAAAACTATATCCTATCTATCCAAGTGGTGTAAACATATATCTCGAATATCTTGCAATCATTTTCCATAAAAACCTGATTGGATTTTCTTTACTTCAGGTTTTTTTTTGTATCTTCAATTTAAAAATTAAAAAATGTAATGTATTCAAATTCCAAGATTTTGAATTTATTTTAATAATTTGAAGGGATTTCAAAGGATTTTAAATATCTTCGGGTATTCTGAAAGATCCGGAAAATGTTTGAACTGATTTTAATAATTCAATAGGATTTTAAAGGATTTTAAAGGATTTTAAATATTTTAGGTATTTTAAAAGACTCCAAGGAGTTTTCAAGAGATTTAGAAAATTTCAAGGCTTTGAAAAGATTTTAAAGGATTTGCAACATTTTAGATTATATTAAGATTTCAAAGATTTTTTAATTGATTTCAATAGTTTTAAAGAATTTTGATGTATTTGAAATATTTCAGGGTATTTGAAAAGATTCCACGGCAATTTTAAGAGCTTTGACAAATTTCAAGGGATTTTAAACAATCTTAAATGATTTTAAATATTTTAGTTTATTTAAAACAATTCCAGGAAGTTTGGAAATAAATAATTTCCACTATTTAATTGGATTTCAAAGGCTTTGAATAATTTTGTGGAATTGAACAATATTCCAAAGAATTTTTAATCGATTTCAATAATTTAAAAGGATTTGAAATATTTCAGGGTATTTTAAAAGATTCCAAGGATTAAAAAAAAATAATTTCATTGATTTAATGGGATCAAAAAAGATTTGAAATATTTTTTGCAATTTTAAACGATTCCAAAGAATTTTTAATTCACTTCAATAATTTGATAGGATTTCAAAGGATTTGAAATATTTTAGGGTATTTTAAAATATACCGAGGAGTTTTGAATTGATTTTAGTAATTTAAAGGAATCTCAAAGAACGTGAAATATTTTTGAGTATTTTGAAAGACTCCAAGTTATTCTTAAGAGCTTAGCATTTTTTAAAGGAATTTTATTAGATTTTAAAGGATATGAAATACTTTAGGGTATTTTACAAGATCATGAAATTTTTTGAATTGATTTCAGTAATTTACTGGAACTTTAAAGAATTTAAAGTATTTTAGGGAAATTTAAAAGGCTTCAAGGCATTTTCGAGCGCTTAAAAAGTTTTAAGGAATTTCAAATGATTTTAAAGGATTTGAAATATTTTAGGTCATTTAAAAAAATTCCAGAGAATTTTGAATGCCAGAATTTATGTGATTTTATGGGATTTCAAAGGATATGAAATATTTTAGGGTATTTTAAAACACCCTTACCTCTTTTGAATTAATTTCAATAATTTAATGGGATTTTAAAAGATTTAAAATATTTTAGGGAAATTTAAAAGAATTCAAGACATTTTCGAGCTCTTCAAAAATTGTAAGCAATTTCAAAAGACTTTAAAGGATTTGAAATATTTTAGGTCATTAAAAAAAATTCCATAGAATTTTAAAGATTTGATGGGATTTCAAAGAATTTCTAATATTTTGTGAAATTTTAAAATATTCCAAAGAATTTTTAATTCACTTCAATACTTTGAAAGGATTTCAAAGGATTTGAAATATTTTAGCGTATTTTAAAATGGTCCGAGGAGTTTTGAATTGATTTTAGTAATTCAAAGGGATCTCAAAGATCGTGAAATATTTTTGAGTATTTTAGAAGACTCCGAGTAATTGTTAAGAGCTTAAAAGTATTTCAAGGAAGTTCATTATATTTTAAAGGATATAAAATACTTTAGGGTATTTTACAAGATCATGAAATTTTTAAAATTGATTTCAGTAATTTAATGGGACTTTAAAGAATTTAAAGTATTTTAGGGAAATTTGAAAGGCTTCAAGGCATTTTCGAGCGCTTAATTTTTTAAAAGGAATTTCAAAGGATTTTAAAGGGTTTGAAATATTTTAGGTCATTAAAAAAATTCTAGAGAATTTTTAAATATAGAATTACAGTGATTTGATGGGATTTCAAAGGATTTCTAATATTTTGGGAAATTTTAAAATATCCCAAAGAATTTTTTTTCTCAATAATTTAAGAAGTTTTCAAAGGGTTAGAAATATTTTAGGGCATTTCAAAAAGATTCGAAGGAATTTTGAATTGATTTTAGTAATTTAAAGGGATCTCAAAGAACGTGGAATATTTTAAAGTATTTTAGAAGACTCCAATTCATTTTTAGTGCTTAAACTAATTTCAAAGAATTTGATTAGATTTTAAAGCATTTGCAATATTGTAGGATATTTTAAAAGATCCTGACAATTTTTGACAACTTTTTTGATTAAATAAAAAAATAATTAAAGATTTGTTCAATAATCAGGCAGTAGATTTTTGTGCAGAATTGTATTTGAATTAATTTTTTAACCGTTCACGTCGAATCATAGTTGTCTTCTAAAAATCTATTTGTCCACGTTCTTTTTGTGGAATGTATGAACATTTAACAATTTGTTTATCAAAATTATAACTTTGATATAACATGCAAATCAAATGTTAATATTTGTGCCATTTATTTATACTATTGGATATTGAAAATAATAATTGTTAAATATAGTAAACTATAGCATCTAAACAATTGAAAAACATTTAGAGTTGCGCAAGTATTGAATAAATTGGTTATAAAACTTGTTTATTTAATAATTAATTGGCTTAAAATCTTAATTAAATATTAGTAGTAACTTATTTTGGACATATAAATTATTGCAAAAAACGAAAATTTCCACTAATAAACGTTCCTCTTTTGAAACTTGCTAAAGATATTTGTCACAAACAATTAAATATATTCCATGTTAACAATTAAAAATCTAATACAAAATATAAGTCATTTAATATAATAAAAGGAAATTGATTTTTTTTCAATATTTATTATTATTACTATACCACATGGATTTTTAGCTGATCAATCTCTCTAGCAATCACCCCAGGCGAAGAGTTTGACAAAGCTATCAATTTTTTTTATATATATTCTTGCAAAAAAATGGAAACGTGCTATCACGTACATTATTAGAGCTATGCGTAAATTATTATATATATATATATATAATAATATATGATTATTTAAAAATATATTCTGGTTTGAAATAATATAACCTGTTTAATGAGCCTTCTTGTATGTTTGTAAAAATATAAATATTTACATATTTGTCAGAACTTCATAAAATATACAATGTAAATTTATGTACGTGCTTGCAGTGAAGATGGTGGAATGAGCAATATTCAGAGCACATGCCTTATGCATACTGCATAACAAGTGTGAATGCGGTCATTCAATCAATCAGAGAACCTACTTGATTTGCTCATTATTAGTTGAGTTGAAATTTCCAAAATGAAATGTTATTCATTTTTTATAGAAGCATGTCTCAGTAATCATGTTGCCATTTTTCTTTCTTTTTATTTAATTGGAATGAATGTATTTTCTATTCGCTACTATCAAATGCTAAAAATAAGTGAATTTTACCATTGCATTTGACTTTGAATATCTTTTTTTAACCTTTTTTTATTCAAAATTTAACTACAGTCGAATCTGGATTGAGTGATTCTGTATTTTTTTCCGAGAATTGACTCCGCGCCTCCTGGATTAATGAGAGGAGGGGGAAGGGTGGTGGTGTTCACTCAGGCGTGACAAAACAGAGAGAGAAACAGGAGAGAGGCAAACAAGTTCCGAGACTCTGGATTTGTGGTCACCATCATCCCCAAAACCCACACTAAATTAAGATTTGACTCTACTTAGTTGAAAATGAAAATTTTTTGTTAAATATTTATGTTTTTGCTTTATGATTCATCATCTTAGTTAAAAAAACTTTTTTTTTAATCAAAATTTATCTATTTTAAAAAAAATTTTCTTCAGTTATTTTTTAACTGAAAATTTAATTATTCCACGTTTGATTGAAAATTTCTCTTCTGAAGTTGAACATTCAACTATTTGATGAAAATTTGTTGTATTTTGTTGAAACTTTCTCGTTTTTGGTACCATTTTAATCTTCTTGATGACTCATTCACCTTTTTGGTTGAAAATTAATGTTTTTGGTTCAAAATTAATTTATTTCGTTTGAAAATTATTTTTTTTTATTCAAAATAATCTTTTTAATGAAAATTTAGCTATATCATATTTGTTCGAACATAAATCTTCTTTATTTTAAAATGCAACTATTTTTTTGCAAATATCTGTATTTTGTTGATATTTGGTGACCTTTCTGGTTGAAAATTTAACTGTTAGGTTAAGAATTCCATTATAAATGAAAATATTTCCTTGAAAATTCAAGTATTTTGTTAAAAATTATTCTTCTTTTGATAAAAATGTATTATTATTATTATTAATCCATTTCTGTGATTGAAAATTATTTTTTTGAACTGAAAATTTAAATAAACATGTTGTTAATTTTTTTTTATACGTACAATTTTTCTCGCAGGAAATTCATTTGCTTGGTTGAAAATTTAACTATTTCGTTGAAAAATTATTTTATTTGCCCAAAAACTTATTTCTCTAAATGAAAATTCATCTATTTTGTTGAGAAATTGTTTTTTTTTTAAGAGAAAAAAAACCTTTTTGTTTGAAAACTCCAATAAAAATTAAAATATATTTTTTTAAATTCACGTTATTTGTGAGAAATGATTGTCTTTTGGTATAAATTTAATGCTTTTGGTTGAAATTTCATTTGTTTGTTTAAAAATTTTCTTTTTTTTTAATTGAAAAGTAATTTTCTGACTGAAAATTTAACTATGCCACTTTCGTTGAAATTTTGCTATAGATATTTAATCTTTTTGGTTAAAATGTTGTCTGTTTTGTTTTAAATTTAAATTTAAATTAAAATTTTTTAATTTAATTTGTTTTAAATTAAACTATTTCGTTGAAAAATTATTTTATTTGGTTAAAATATCATTTCTCTTAAAATTAAACTACAGAGTAGTTTAATTTTAAGAGAAATAATATTTGGTTGAAAATTCAACTATTAGGTCGAAAATTCCATTAACCTTTAATGTATTTGATTGAATGTTTATGTATTTTTTTGAAAACTAGCCTTTTTGTAGAAAATGAATTTTTTCATTGAGATTTAATTTCATGTGTTAAAAATTAGTTTTTTTTATTAAAAATTAATTTTTTATGTTTAGTGTTTTTTATGTTTTTTTAATATTTTTTATGTTCAAAACTCATTTTTCTAAATTAAGATTAAACTATTATATTTTTTGTTGAAAACGTATAATTTTTATTTAGAAATTAAACTATTTTTGTTGAAAATTTGTCCTTTTTTGGTAAAAAAATTAATCTTCTGGGTTAAAAAGTCAAAAATTTGGTTAAAAATTAATTAACTTGGTTGAAGATTCATCATTTTAGTTGAAAGTTCATTTCCTTGATTAAAAATTGAACAAATTTGGTTAAAAATTAGTTTGTTTTTTTTAAATAATTTTTTTACTAAAAATGTAGCTATTTTATTATTTCTAGAAAATTTATCTTTTTCAGTTGAAAATTCACTTATTTGATCGAAATTTTGTCCTTTTTAGTAGACAATTAAATTATTTTGGTATAAAATGTGTATTTTTGGATTAGAAATTGGACTTTTTTAATTTGACTTGATGACTTAAAAATTCAACATTTTGGTTGAGTTTCCTTTTTTTCATTGATTGTCAAAAAAATTTTCTTTTTTAAATTCAACTCTTTTGTTTAAAATTCGTATTTTTTAGTCGAACTTAATAGTTTTTTATTGAATATTTTAATATTTTATGGTAGAAATATAAAATATTATACTTCATGTTCAGAATTAATTTTCTTACCAAAGATTTATCAGTTTGGTTGAAAATAAATTGTTTTAAACGAGAATCTAATAATAACATTTTTAACTACTAAATATTAAATTTTGATTAATTTCTCTAATTTTTCATAGACAGATGATTAAAAATTATATACACTCAGAGAAATTTTTGTTTGAATCAAAAAAACATTTTTTGGCCGTATATAAAAGATCAAGTTTGTTTAATTTAAATAAAAATTCTTTGAATTAAAAAAATGGTGGGTTTGAATAAAATAAATTTTCTTCAAATCAAAAAAAATGTTTGTTTAAATAAATTAAATGTTTGTTTAACCCTATATGAAAAAATGTTTCATTCAAATAACAAATTTTCTGAGTGTAGTTCGGCATAGAAAACTATAAATTTGTATGAAAAATCAAGATTTTTAACAAATGATCATCAAGTTTTGTATGAAAAATAGAAAGTTTCGAAGAAAAATTATGAGAATTTACAAAAATAAAACGGAATCCTAATTGGCTATATTTGTTTGTAGAAAATTACGAATTTCTACAAAAAGTGAAAAGAGCCTAAAATTTTCAAATATAAATAATTTATTGTTTTCTAAGGAAAAATCTAACTCTAATATAATTTTTTAAATAATTTAAGTTAGTTTTAATTTTAATTAATGTGATTTAAAATTTTGTTAATTTTTAGTAGGTTCTTGTACAAAAACTAAGAAATTTTACCAAAAATAATAAAAATTTGAAATTATTAATTCGAAAATAATTCAAATCTTGAGAACATTTCCAAAAACTTAGAACGAAATTTCGATTTTGAAGATATCGAAAAAAAGCTTTTGAAGAACTTTGCAAATTGCAAATTGAAAAAGATTTAAAAATTCAGAAGCTTTCCAGGTCACTGGTAACATTTTTTATGATTTTTTTAAGAATATTATAAACTTTAAAGTGATCAAACATACTTTTGAAACTAATTTGAATTTGTTCTAAAATGCATGAAATCTAATTTAAGCTCGAATATAAGTGTTCAAAAAGTTCTAAAAAACAAATAGTTCTTCGAAATTTCTTCTTTTCTTTTGTTATTGAAAACTGTTTTTTCCCTCGAATAACATTTTATGGTGCTGAAAGTAATAATTGAATAATATTTCGATGAATTGCGAAGTATTTGAATTCCTAAGTAGTATGGTCAATTTGTGGTCAGCCAACCCGCATAGGAAAGCTCTTTCAAGCGTATATAACTCTTGACTAATAAGTTTTCGAGAGTCAATTTGTGGCTATTTGGCAAAAGTTCTTTCAACAATTCTTTTGAAAAATTATATTTTTCAGTTTTTATTGATTTTTTTCATAACGCTTTTATGACAAATTGCAGCAATTTACGTCACGAAGATTTTTTCCTGTGCGAAAATGTTAAATTCAACTATTTTTTTGTTTAATTTGTTTATAGCAATGTAAATCAATTATTTCTGGTACAATTTACTTCTAGGAAAAATGTACACAATTAACAGTAAAAAAAAGTTATATTTTTTGTACGAAAATGTTAAAATTGTGTCTTTCTTGAGTTGAAGATTAATTTTTTTAAATTGATAACTCTTCTGCTATAATATTTATGGTTGAAATTTTGAAATATTTTGTTTCAACAAAATTTAATCGCTTTCCAATTAATAATAATATAATTTGATATTAATTAAATCCTGAATAATTAAAAAAATGACCCCTAAATCTTTAAAAAAAATTTTCTACTATTTTGAAAATCTTTGGAGATGTTAACACAAATTTTAAACAGTATTCTAAAATTAATTTTTAAAATTAAAAGTAATTTTAAATTTTATCATTAATCTTAAAAAATTGGATAACTCTTCAAAAATATAGATTTTTGCTGTATTTTTTTTTCTCTCAAATTTAAAAATTATTTTTGATTTTTTCTAAAACTTTTAAATATTTTTTAAACTTACTGAAATTTTCCTAGTTTATTGAATCTAAAATAAAAAAAACAGTCTCCTTTTTAAATTTAGAAAAAATATTTAAGCACTTACCTTTTACTGTTTTCGAGATACTTTTTCAGCAATTTATGAAATCATTTGACAAATTTTCCTAAAAATCTTAAGAAAATTTGGTTCTTCTCTTAAAAAATTCAAAATCCTTAAAAGATTTCTAAATTCTTTGTGCAAATTCTTCAAAAATCTAAATTGTGTTAAATTTTTTTTGGAATATAAAGTATTCTCTTAAAATTATTTAAAAAAATAATTAAAAAATCATTATAAATTTGCCTTCAATTTTTCGAAATCCTTTTGAATTTTAAATTATTATTTTTTTTAATCTTTGAGACTTATAAATATCTTTCAAACTTACTGGAATATATATTTTAATATTTTGCTTTAAAAAAAAAATTGCTGAAAAATATTTTTTAATTTTCCCAAGGATCTTAAGAAAATTTTGTTATGCTGTAGAAACCTTTCAAAATTCTTTCAAGAAAACTCATTTTTTTATCTCAGGGAACATTTTCTTTACATAGTAAGTGAACTAAAAAAAAGATTTAAAAAAAAATGTTAAAGTTCGTTAACCTAAACGCTATTTCAGTCAATTTTTATAAATATTTTCTATATTTAAAAAAAATTTTATTTTTATTTAATATTATTATGATATATTCATTTGTATTTAACATATTTAACAAGTAAATTAAAATGGGTTTTTATCTCTAAAATTGAAGAATTATCATTTTTTCCGATTAAAAATCTCGTTTTTCTCGAAAACGATGCAAAGAATGAATACTTTGCGTCGTTTTCAAGAAAAATGAGATTTTTAATCGGAAAAAATTATGAGTTTTCTTGAAAGAATTTTGAAAGGTTTCTGCACCAATTCAAAATTTTCTTAAGATTCCTGGGAAAATTAAAAAATATTTTTCGTAAGGTTTTTTTTAAAGCAAAATTTTAGAATATATATTCCAGTAAGTTTGAAAGATATTTATAAGTCTCAAACAGATTTAAAAAAAATAATTTAAAATTCAAAAGGATCTCGAAAAATTGGAGACAAATTTAGAGTGCTTTTATATTAATTTTTAAAAATAATTTTAAGAGAACACTTCATATTCCAAAAAAAAAATTAACACAATTTAGATTTTAGAAGAATTTGAACAAAGAATTTAGAAACCTTTAAAAGAATTTTGAAATTTTTAAGAGAATACCCAAATTTTCTTAAGATTTATAGGAAAATTTGTCAAATGATTTCATTAATTGGTGAAAAAGTATCTGGAAGACAGTAAAAGGTAAGTGTTTAAAGATTTTTTTCTAAACTTACAAAGAAGACTATTTTTTTTTATTTTAGAGAATTTAAAAAAGTAGGAAAATTTCAGTAAGTTTAAAAAATATTTAAAACTTTTAGAAAAAATCAATATAATTCTAAAATTGAAAAGAAAAAAAAGTACAGCAAAAATCTAGATTTTTGAAGATTTCCAACAACAAATTTAGAATTATTTCGAGAATTTTTAAAATCTTCGAGAGAGTTAACCAATTTTTTAAGATTCATGATAAAATTTAAAATAATTTTTTAATTTTAAAAATTAATTTAAAAAGACTTTTTAAAAATTGTGTTGATATCTCAACAGATTTTCAAAATAGTAGAAAAAAATTGAAAAGATTAAGGCATGATTTTTTTTAATTATTCAGGATTTGATTAATATCAAATTATATTATTATAATTTGGAAAGCGATTAAATTTTGCTGAAACAAAATATTTCAAAATGTCAACCATAAATATTATAGCAGAAGAGTTTTCAATTAAAAAAAAATAAAAATAAAAGATAAAAATAATTCATTTACGTTGCTATAAACAAATTAAAGAAACAAATACTTGAATTTAACATTTTCACACAGGAAAAAAATCTTCGTGACGTAAATTGCTGCAATTTGTCATAAAAGCGTTATGAAAAAAATCAATAAAACTGAAAAATATAATGTTTCAAAAGAATTGTTGAAGGAACTTTTTGAAATAGGAACAAATTGACTCTTAAAAACTTATTAGTCAAAAGTTGTATACGCTTGAAAGAGCTTTCCCATACGGGTTGGCTGACCACAAATTGACCATACTACTTAAGAATTCAAATACTTCGCAATTCATCGAAATATTATTCAATTATTACTTTCAGCACCATAAAATGTTATTCGAGGGAAAAAA
>JAWWLR010000054.1:69117120-69133616 GCA_035041075.1 Acraspis erinacei | reverse complement strand
GTTAAACTTCATGGGGCTTGCGGCACCTCTAAATATCATTTTTTTTCAAAACAAAAAAAATGGATTTATTTTTGTGTAGATTCGAACAAATTTCGGGGGTGTCCCCATAAAAATTCAAAAAAAGAATTTTCCAATGCATTTTTGGACCACCCTAGTGTTTATTCAACAACGACCCCAGAACTCGTTCCTTGTGAGGAAGACTAGCTCTTTTGAAATAATCCGTCTGCTAGTTTCAGGGAGAACATAATTGAAGATAATCTTGTTGAGGTGGATTGACTCGAGTAAACCACTCGAATCACTAAAGAGTGTCTTTGTCTACAACCACAATCGATCTTGTTACCCTTCAGATGTCTACTGATCTTAGTTTCGTAACTAGAATTTATCCTCTCGTATTTCAGCCATAAATTCTCCTCGAATTTGAGAGATGAACTTGCTAGTGCGATCGGGTTTCCTATCCTCATTTTATACCCAGCAAATACATTCAACCATATTGTTATCTAGGATATTAAATAATCTAACCAAAAACCAGAGTGGCTTCAAAATTTCTTTTTCAAAATTACCTCACTTTTCCCTGATTTTTGTCTGATTATTTATCATTTTTCCTGACCAGAATATTAATCTTGTGACCTTTTTAACTTATAGGGAATAAAACGATTTCAGACTAAAATTATAAAATTTCAAACTTAGTTATTTACTTCAACGAATACAGATGACTTTTCTACAATAACAGATGAACTTACAGTACAAATGAATAAATTTTAACAAAAAGTTTAATTTTCGACCTGAAAATGTGGATTTTTAACTAAATGGGCGAATTTTCAGAGGAAAAGATTAAAGTAGAAGATAAAAAGTTTCATTTGTAATGCAATAATTTAATTTTGTAGAAGACAGTAGAGTTTAAAAAAAAATAGAAAATATGAACATTTAATCCCAAATAACGAATTTTCCATACAAATAGAAGAATTTTCAACGTAATAGTTGAATTTTCGATCAAAAAAGATTACTTTCGAACAAAGTACTGGAATATTTAACAAAATCATTAAATTTTCAACCAAATACTCGAATTTTCAATTTAAAAAATATTAAACTTCAAACGAAAATAGCTGGATTCATATTCATCCCAAAAAGGATATTTTTTTAAAAGGCAGTTAAATTTTCAACGGGAAAAGTTTAATTTTCAACAAAATGATTATTTATCGGGGCGACTGAAAAGTACCGAAAAATAAAATTTCCGACATTTTAAAATTCCAGAATAAAAAGATTACGTAATTATAAAATTACCCATATATAAATATAAAGTTCCTGAATAATAAAATTCCAGACAGAATTGTTATTCATTAAACATAATTTATTTATGAAAATTAAAGTAATCAAATATTTTTGTTGAAGAAGAAATGTTGTCATATTTAAAATTTCTAAAAAAAAATTGTTTGAATTTAAAATAACAATTTTTAATTTAGAAAAAATTAAATTGAAATTTAGAGGCAAATAAATTTTGAAATAAATTCCGCCAAGGTTATTTAGAAATTTTATTAGGATCGAAGCAAATTTAGGGAGATTCTTTTTTAATCACGTCGGACGTGTTTTTAAATTTATATATTTATACATTTATTTTAATTTTAAATTTAAATGATAATTCTTAAAAACTTTAAACTTAACAAAAATTTCTTTAATAAAAATGATTGGTTATTGTATATTAAATAAATATATTAAAGAACAAGTCTTTTGAAGTTTAAACTCAGTAATTTTGTTATTCGAGAATTTTCCAATTCAAGATTTTTATATTCCGGAAATTTAATAATTTCAGAATTTTCAAATTCGGCAACTTTACAGTGCTGGAAATTTTATTTTTCGGGATTTTTAAATCTTCCTGAGTTATAAACAAAAAATTTAATAGTTGATATTTCAAAAGAATTTTCGACCAAAAAGTTAAAGTTTCTATCAAAAAGTGGAATTTCCGGCAAAGTAATTAAATTGTCAACAAACTTGTTTAAATAAGATCAACTTTCAACAAAAAATAACGAAATTAGACTTTTAATAGAATAGTTGAATTTTTACCCAAAAAACAAATAAATTACAAAACAAAGAATTTTCAACGGCACAGTCGAATTTTAAAAAATAAAAAAATGTTTAAAAAGTTGTTCAACTTTTCCCAAGTAGCTGAATTTTCAATTAAAATAGATCAATTTTCAAAAAAAGTAGTTCAAATTGCAGCTAGAAAGATGAATTTTCAACCAAAATGATAAATATTTGCCTGCAATAGTTAAATTTTCATTTAAAAAAGTTAATTTGCAAATGAACAAAAATAATTGAATCCTCAACCCAATTCATCTTCAAGCAAACAGTTGCAATTTCATCCAAAAATTAATTTTCAACAAAAACTTAATTTTATACAAATATAGTTGAATTATGAACAAAAAAATCGAAATTTCAATCAAAAGAGATTACTTTTGAATAAAATTGTTGAATTTTCGACCGAATAATAAAATTTGTAACTCAAAACAATACAATTTTTAATTTATTATCCTTGACATTAATTAAAATTCCTCTTAAATAAATTCACTGCCTTTTGCAAGTTTTTTTTCAAAATTATTGACTTTTCCCTAACTGTCCCTGAGAAATAAAATTACTTGACTTTTCTATATTTTCCGCCAAATTATTCTAAAACATATATGCATATTTAAATTAAATAAATTGATAAAATTAAAAAAATGTTAAGAATTTATTAACAGAGGAAAAAATTAAAAATTGGTGAGATTATGAGCATGATTGTCATTATTACTATCATTATTATTTCCATTTTAAGAGAAGATAAAAGCTCGCCATGTTTTAATTGTATCCCCTTTTAATGGAATCTGAAAATTTCTGTAATTGTATCCGTTAATTAAATTTTGAAATTAAGGTATGTTTTAGAATTAATTGGTAAACTTTAAATTCACAAACTTGGCGAAATATTTTGCATCGCAGATGTTTTTGGTAAGATTTCACTTCTTTTTTTATATAATAATTAAAAATATATTTCAATATATGACTATAAATAGTTTCTCCAATTTCCACTTTTCCTAGATATCCATCTAACGGACTTATATTTATCAAATTATTTCAATTAAAAGTTCAAGAAAATGATAAATAATTAATTAATCAAAATTTCGTGTCGCATTATCGCGAATTTTTTTAAAAATAAAAACAAATTTTCACATAAAAGGATCTAGTCAATTTATGTTAAAATTCGTAGATGTTGAAATTTAAAAAAAAATTATATTAACATTTTTAGGCTGCTCAAAAATCGATTTTCTTGAATAAAAAGTAAACTATCTCTAGAAGTAATTCAGGAATAAAAATTTCTTGAAAAATAGCACTGGAGATTTTTTTAGTCAATTTATCGAAGATTTTTTAGAATAATCAGTTGTACTGTTATCTACAGAAACTGCTCCAAATGATACATTTTTTATGTTTTATCAATCTGCCCGGTAAAAGAAATTGTCAATATCTATATTTGTTATTATTCCACATTAAAAAAAATTAAATATATAAAAGAAAATAATTTGAGCGGCTTATATATCTTGTTCAGTATTGAAAAGAGGCACTGCTTATATTGAGCATCTAAGAAGGACTGAAATAGGCATCCTCATTCTAAAATCAATTCCACGAGTACAGAAAAGGTTAACGCGAATCTAGAAGCGGCGGATGCGAATTTAATTCGTAAAAGTTACACACTCCCTTTCACAGATTTTGCAATTTTAGCTTTTCAACGAGAATTGCATAGCTTTCAAAGCTCAAAATAAGCTGGAAAGCTCAAAGCTTTCCAGTAGAAATGGCCATTCATAGTAGGTCTGTCCGAAAGTATCCGACCTTTTGGTGTACCTGGAGTGATAATTAATTATAATTAATGGCGATATCAATTTCAAAGTACACTGGAACCTGGATTCAAGTACGGTTTCCAGTATGGCTTGCAGTGACCTTGAGTATAAATCCAGGGACTCCAAGCGAAAGCATTCAGGGATGTGGAAACAATTTCTAATGGATTTGGAAGCATGCTAAAAGCTGATGCAGTTTGGCGCTACTAAACAATTAATCAAAAAAATCAATGAATGAACATTTTTGAAGTTAATACTAATAAAATTTGTAATCATACCTGTACTTTTTATTTTGGCCATTTGCCTATGCTTTTTGTTAAAGTACTCAGTCATAATTTTTGCATTAAATCACAAAATAAAATTTTTAAACATTGGCAACATGCTGTCTCAAATTAAATAACAGGGTTTCTACAGGCTAGGGATTCCCAAATTGGGAGAGTTTATCGCTCATTAGGAGGCGCTACCGAACTTACATAAACGGCCGCGTAATTCAAACTTACAGTAAGCAAGGTAATGTTATGAAAAGAAAATTATCAAAAATAAGTGAAATAAAATATAAAACGTAGACTGTAGCTTAATAAAAAGAGGAACGGCAAAGTTTGAAAGTATTATTAAAGAAGAAAGGAAATATTTGGTTCGAAGTTAAGTTTTGACCAACGGCAGGTAAAGTAGATTTCTTACTGTTATTTAAAACTTGCCCATCTAACAAACCTTTCTTTTTCCTTTTCAATACTTTCCGACTTGGCATTTCAACTTCCCACTAAGCTACAATCCACGCTATATATTTTTATACTCCTTTTTTATAATTTTCTTTTAAAAACTTTACTTTACTTCAATTGAGTTTGAATTTCGCGGGCACTTATGTAAGTTCGCTAGCGCCTCCTAATAAGCGGTAAATTCTCCCATTGAGGGAATATCAAGGAATTTTCGATAGACTGAAGTTGAAGGTGATTTTATTATTTTGTTAAAAATACCAGAATTCTGTTTAAATTTTATTCTTCTTGAATGATAATTCAAGTTGAAAAAAATTCCTGTTGAGGTCTTTTTTGTTTGAAATATGAACTATTATATTTTATTTGAGAATTCATCTTTTTTGGTTGTATATTGAACTACTTTGTGGAATGTGAAACTGCTTGGTTAGAAATTAATCTTTTTGATCATGATTGATTATTTTATTTGGAAATCCTCTTTGTTTCAATTTAAATATTTTGCTAAAATTTTCTTATGAAAAATTAGCTATTCCATGTTTCGTTCAAAATTTATCATCTTCACTTTATACTTCAATTATTTGGTAGAAAATACCTCTATATTGTTAAAAGTTAAACTTTTTAGTATAAAATTAATATTGTCGTTTGGAAATTAATTTCTTTAGTTGAAATACTAGGTTGGAAGTTCCTTAGAAAATTCAAAGATTAGTTTTACAATTTTAAAAATTGTATTCAAAAATTAGTTTTTGAATGGAATTATTTTTGTATCCATGAATATTAACCTTTACTATTCAATTTTTTGTTTAAAAATTCGTCTGTTTGGTTGAAAATTAAACTTCTTTGTTCCAAATACATTGTGTTTGGTTGAAAAATAAATTTTTTACTGTAAACTTATTTATTATTTTATCTTAAATTTATCTTTCTTGGTAGACATTTTATCTTCTTGATTCTAAACTCATCTGGTTAAAAATTTAAATATTTTTAGTTTTGGAAATTATTTTATTTGGTTGCAGATTTATTTCTTACTGAAAATTTAACTAAACTATTCGTTTGAAAATTTAAATATTAGTTTAAACATTCCTTTAAAAATTTAAATATTTGTTTCAAAATTCATGTGAAAAATTCATGAAATTTACTCTTAACTAATAGAAAATAATTCTACTTGGTTTCAAATTTATCTTTTTATATCAAAATTTCTTTATTTTATTGAAAATTCTTTTTTATTAAAAATTAATTTTTTGGTAAAAAAGTAGTCTCTTTCGTTGAAAATTCATGTTCTTAGATAAATACTCCTTTGTTTTGTTAAAAATAACTTTGTAATTACTTTGTTAAAAATTCTATTTTTTGTTGCAAATTTATGGTTTTTTAGTTCAAAATTCCTGCATTTTGTTGACAATTTGTTTTTTTTTGTATAAATTTAATCTTGGTTGAAAGTTCGTTTTTTTGGTTGAAAATATTTAGAATAGGTAGAAAATCGTTTTATTAAAAATGAGACTATTTCGTTTACAATTTAATTTATAAGTTTGAACATTTACTTTTTTTCAAATTTTATCTATTTTATTTTCGGTACAAAATTCATTTATTTTTTCAAAATTCATTTCTTTGATTGGAAATTGTTCTTTCTTTTTTATTGAAAATTAATTTTTTAACTCAAAATTGACCTATTCTTTTTTTGGTTGAAAACTTATCTTTACTTAAAAATTAATGTATTTCTTTGAAAATTTGTCTTTTTTGTTTGAAAAAAATTTCTTTAATAATGTAACAATTTCGTTTAAAATGTATTTTTAATTTGGTATCAAAGTATTATATGTTTAATTGAAAAATCATTTGTTTGGTTTTAAATTGATTTTTTACCTGATTTTTAAAAATATATCTTATTTAATTCAAAATTCATGTATTTGCTTGAAAATTCGTCCTTTTTAGAAGAAAGTAAAAGTAACTATGTTACTATGCACTAAGTAACTATGTAGCAAAGTAGCAAATTTAACTATTTCATTATCAATTTAAATTTGATCTTTTTGATTAAAAATTGTTTTATTTACTTCGCCTTTGATTTCGTTTTTTCTTTTTTTCGTTTTTATTTTATGACTTGAGGTAATCAGGGGAACAAAAGGTATTTTGTAATAACAAAAATTCGGTGACAACCGTAATAAAACGGGTGTATTGAGTGTGAATTCGAACCTCGAACAAGAGGCACTCAATCAACGCTAGCGAGTGAAACTGCTTTGGAAAGGTGAGCACGACTTGCAATCTGTCATTTCCTAGCGCGCTATAATTCGCAATTTAATGCATTTTCGATCAGAGTAATCAAATCCGAATTATTCAGTTCTGGAACACGACTTTGTAAAATAATCAAAATTGTATTAGAGCCAAGCGTCATCTGAAAATTCGTAAACTTTTTTCTACTGGAAAATCAATTAAACGTGACTGGAATATCAGTCAATAGTCACTGATTTCAAAAAGAATCTTTACGTTTCCATTCTAAGGATGATTTTAAATTCCCAATAATTTCCCGCTCAATTTTTTATGTTCCTGGTCTGGGAATTATAATGATTTTTTAAACTTCCTTTCCTAAATCAGAATTCTAATCCATTTTAAGAATCTCAAGCTTCAAATCAGAATCAGAATTCTTTTTAAAATATCCTTGTTCCAGGAAAAAATTTAAATTCTTTCAGTAATTTCATTTTTCCAGGACATATTTGTAATTCTTTTCGAAAATTCAGCGTTCGAGGAAAAAGTTGTAATTATTTTGGTGAATTCACTGTTCCAGGTCACAATTTTAGTTCTTTTTGAAAATTGCCTGTTTCAAATCCGAATCATAGTTCTTTTCAAAATGTTTTCGTTTCAGGACAAAATTGTAATTCTTTTGGTAAATATTCTTTTCCAGGACAAAATTTTAATTCGTTTGGTATATTTACTTTTCCAGGTCATAATTATAATTCTCTTCAAAAATTACCTATTCCAAACCAGAATCATAATTCTTTTTTTTAAATTCCCCGTTTCTGAACAATATTATATTTCTTTAAATACCCCGTTGAGGGACAAAATTGTCATTCTTTTAGAAAAATCCCCGTTCCAGGACAAAATTGGGATTCTTTTGGTAAATTATCTGTTCCAGGTCAGATTTTTAGTTCTTTTTAAAAATTGCCTGTTCCAAACCAGAATCATAGTTCTTTGTTGAAAATTCCCCGTTTCAAGACAATATATATTTTTTAAATACCCCGTTCCAGGATAAAATTGTAATTCTTTTAGAAAAATCCCCGTTTTGGCCAAATTTTTATTCCCTTGGTTAATTATCTGTTCCAGGTTAGAATTTTAGTTCTTATTGAAAATTGTCTGTTTCAAGTCAGAATCATTGGTCTTTTCGTAAATATCCTGTTCCAAGAATATAATTATAATTCTTTATGAAAATTCCCCGTTTCAGGACAAAATCGTGATTCTTTTGGTAAATTCTCTTTTCCAGGAAAAAATTTTAATTCGCTTGGTATATTTACCGTGCCAGGTCATAATTATAGCTATTTAAAAAAATTAATTGTTCCAAACCAGAATCCTAGTTCTTTTTTGAAAATTACTCGCTCTAGGCCAAAATTTTAATTCTCTTGGTAAATTATCTGTTCCAGGTCAGAATTTTAGTTATTTTTAAAAGTCGCCAGTTCCAAATCAGAATTATTGTTCTTGTAAATATCCCGTTCCAGGAATATAATTGTAATTCTTGATGAAGATTTCCCGTTTCAGGACAAAATTGTAATTCTTTTTGTAAATTCTCTTTTCCAGGACAAAATTTTAATTCTTTTGGTATATTTACTTTTCCAGGTCATAATTATAGTTCTCTTCAAAAATTACCTGTTCCAAACCAGAATCATAGTTCTTTTTTTAAAGTTCCCCGTTTCTGGATAATATTATAATGTTTTTGAAATACCTCGTTGAGGGACAAAATTGTAATTCTTTTAGAAAAATTCCCATTCCAGGACAGAATTGGAATTCTCTTGGTAAATTATCTGTTCCAGGTCAGAATTTTAGTTCTTTTTAAAAATTTCCTGTTCCAAATCAGAATCATTGTTCTTCTCGTTAATATCCCTTTGCACGAATATGTTAAAAATTATTTTGGTAAAATCACTTTACTTCAATAATGCCCCGCTCCAGGAGAAAAGTGTATTTTTTCGCTAAATTCACTGTTCCAGGTCATAATTTTAGTTCTTTTTAAAAATTGCCTGTTCCAAATCAGAATCATTGTTCTTTAAAAATGTTTCCGTTTCAGGACAAAATTGTAATTCTTTTGGTAAATTCTCTTTTCCAGGACAAAATTTTAATTCGCTTGGTATATTTACTGTTCCAGGTCATAATTATATTTCTTTAAAAAAATTACTTGTTACAAACCAGAATCATAATTCTTTTTTAAAAATGCCCCGTTTCAGGATAAAATTGTGATTCCCTGGGTAAATTATCTGTTCCAGGTCAGAATTTTATTTCTTTTTAAAAGTCGCTAGTTCCAAATGAGAATCATTGTTCTTTTCGTAAATATCCCGTTCCAGGAATATAATTGTAATTCTTGATGAAGATTTCCCGTTTCAGGAGAAATTGTAATTCTTTTGATAAATTGACTCTTCTAGGATAAAATTGTAATTCTTTTAGGAAATTCCCTCTGCCAGGAATTTTTAAAAATTATTTTTGGAAAATCACTGTACTAGTTCACAATTATAGTTTTTTCTCAAAATTGCCTTTTCTTAATCAGAATCATATTTGTTTTCGAAATGTTTCTGTTTCAGAACAAAATTGTATTTATTTTGAACAATACCTCGTTCCAGGAGAAAATTGTAATTCTTTTGGTAAACTCACATTTCCAGGTCACAATTATAGTTCTTTTCGATAGTGCACTATTCCAAATCAGAGTCAAAGTTGTTTTTAAAAATTCCTCGTTCCAGGAAAAATTCCTTTCGAAAACTGCCTGTACCAAATAAGAATCATATTTTTTTAGGATATTACGCATTCCAGGACAAAATTGTAATTATTCTGACAAATGTATTGTTCCAGGAAAGAAATTTTATTCTTTTCAAAAATTCGCAGTTCCAGAAAAAAATATAATTTATTGTTGAAAATTCACTGTTCCAAACCAGAATTATAGTTGTTTTCGAAAAGCGCCTGTTCTAAATCAGTATCATAGTTCTTTTCAAAAAGTTGCCGTTTCAAGTCAAAATTGTAATTTTTTTGGAAAATTTTCTATTTCCAGTCAGAATTATGTTTTTTCACAAAAAATTTGAAGGAATTTTCTGGTTCAATTTAAAATGTTTTTAAAATGTGATATAAACATTATTTGTTTTAAAAATTAAATGCGCACTTTTTCTGTAAAAGGTTAATATGTCGAAACTGAGATTTCTTTTTACATGTTTCCTACAGCCGTCCAAAATCGCAAAATGAATCTAAGGGGGAGTTTTCGAGAAGAATTATAATTCTGATTTGGAACAAAGAATTTTCGAAAAGAATTAATATTCTAAATTAGGATGAAAAATTGACCGGGAAATTATCGGAAATTTAAAATCAACCGTGGGACAAAAGGCAAAAAATCTCTTGGAATCCAGTGACTATTACCCAAATTCCAGTCACGTTTCATCGACTTTCCAATAGACATAAGGTTACAGAATTTTTAGATTACGCTTACTAAAATTTTAGTACTTTTTCCTCAATTTTTTCATCTGAGATTCAATACTAATAATTTAAATATTTAAATAAAACTTTGTTTGAAAACACCTTCAGTCCGAAAATCCTATCAGACTCGATAGATCGGGTGATAATATTGTTAATACTCTGATAACTACAAAACTTGAGGATACTTCGGATGTCTTCGAGTTTTAACTAATCTCAAAAATAGTGTTATAATTTCACGAGGAATGCACTCATTTTTTAATATTTTGAACCCTTCCTTAAATATTAACAAGGGCAAGAAATAAATTACCTAGAAGTAAAAAAATAATAATTACATGTAAACTTTAATGAAAAATATTAAATAATTTTATTTCGATAAAGAAAACAATACTTTGTTTTCTATTTAATAAAATTTGTAAACTTATTCACTCTTTAAACGAGATTAGAAGAATTAAAAAATTAAAACAAAATAATAATATCTTAATTTATGATTTAGTTTTTATTTGAAAAGATAAATTTTAAGCTTTTAAGATTTCAAAATTTATCTAAAAAGAATCCTAAAAATTTCTTAACATTTTTTTTTATTTTTGCAGTATTTAAAAAAAATTAGAAAACTTTTAATTATTTCAAAAGATATTTCAAAGTTCCAGAAGTTTTGAAAAGATTCTAAAACAATTTGAAAATTTGAACAGATTTCAACCAATTTTAATCAAAAAGTAGATTTTTAAATATTTTTTAAATGAGATTTAGAAGTCTTCAAAAGATAAATCATAATTTTATTCTTAAAACATTTAAATAAAATTAAAACCAAATGTAGATTTTTTAGATAAGAAACATCAAATCTAGGAGCTTTTTAGTAATTTTGAAAGATTTCAAGAAAATAAATTTGGTTTAAAGATTACCAAAATATTTCTAAAATGTTCAAAAAAAATCTGGAAGATTTTAATCAACAAAATTTCTTAAGATTAAATTTTGCCTGCAATTTTTTTTGTAAATGAAAAATCTTTTTTGACTTCGATAAAAAATAACCTTTTTGGTTTCAAATTTAATATCGTTCTTTTTCATTAAAAATTCAAATATTTTTAGTTTTAATATCCACTATTGTATTTTTCATTGATAACTCATCTTTTTTGGTTGAAAATTCAACTGCTTGTTTAAAAGCTAAACTACTTTATTAAAAATTCATTTATTTAGTTGAAAATTCGTCTTTATATTTAGAGAATTAATCATCGTGGTAGAAAATTAATTTTTTATTGTAAAGTATTTTATTTCTTTAAAATTGGTATTTTCAAGTTAAAAAAATTACATCGCTTTCAAACCAGGCTTTGAAAATTGAATTATTTTTTACTGAAAATGTTCCAAAATATTGAACATTTTGAACTCAAATAAAAAAACAATTTCGAATCGAAAGGCTTAAAATAGTACAATTTTTAACAATGGAATGATGTACTTCAACCTTGTTAAGTATTGATTATTTTATTTTTTATTTTATATTTTTATATTTTTTGTTCGAGATTAAAAAAAATAAATTATTTAAAATTAGGAAATCTTTAACTAGGAAGTTTTATTTTTGAATAAAAAATGGAAGGGTTGCCGTTTTTTAAATATAATTAACCAATTAAAAAATTTTCATTTTTGAACTATTTAAATGTACTTGAAATAATGAAAAATTTTAATGGTTTGAGTATAAAGAAAGCTCTAATATCAAAATTCTTGGCGACTACAAGTTTTTCAGTTTTAAATTAAGTTCAGATTAGTTTAATTTTCAACGTTTCTTAGTAGAATTTTTTCATTTGTTATATTGCCCATTAAAAAATACTTCATTTTGAACGTTTTTTGGAATAATTAAAATTTAAGGGATGTTACTTTTTTAATGCAATAACAATTGAAACTTCTATAATTTCAAAAACTTTGACTTTTTACCATGCATTCGAATTTTTAATTTAAAATTGTCATGTTTTATTCGCTTCAAATTAAAAATTACTGAAATTCAAAAGTTTTCAATTTTAATGATTCAATTTTGAACACTTTTAATTAGAAATAATAAAACTTTAATTTATTTGACTTCTAAATTATCCAATTTTCAAAATTCTAATGTGAAAAGATTAAATTTTTTAAGTTTTGAAATTGTCCTTTTTCGAAATTTTAACTTAAAATCATTCAACTACGAGACTTAAAATCAAAATAAAATTGTATAATTTTGAATTCTTTCAAATGTAAAATACACAATTTCAACAACTTTCTAATAAGATTGTTCAATTTGCAAAATTTTAGTCTGAAATTTTTCATTTTTGATAGCTTCTGGTTTAAAAATTTTCCATCTAAAACAATTTCAAATTATTTAATCTTAAACTCTTTTGTTCAGAAGTGATACAGGTTCAGTTCCATTTCATTTCCTTCGAAAGGTTTTCCTCTCTCAAAACTTTATCTGTTCTCAAATTGTTTGATTTGGAAAGTTTTTCAATTCAATATCGTTGAATAAACTTTTTTAATTTCAAACCCAATCAATTTGAAATTATTACTAATTGTTTCAAATTTTTAAAATTTTTTTAAATAAAATGAGCATGTCGAGCATTCTGAAGCACGTAATGATATATTAGAAAATTATAAGCAATAGTCAGTATTGAGGAGAATCTCATAATATTTTATTACGTGCTGCAGAATGGTCTCTTTTTCTTTATTTCATCGCCAAAAGTACAAATCTGCGATGGGCGCCTGCTCATCGCAGCTCATTCAGAAATTTCTGGTGAGACACGGCCTTACGCAATTTCCACAGCCCCCACACTGTCCTCACCGGCTCCCTAGGATTCCCTTTCCCACATTGAAGTTTCCTCTAAAAATAATAAGATTTTAAGGCGAAGAGAAAATAAAACAAAATGTGACGAAGCAGCTGTTAGCATTTTCAAAAAATGAATTTAAGGAATGCTTCCGAAAGTGGGAGGATGATTAGAAAAAAATTCAACCCAAAGAGAAAGAAAGTTCAAAAAAAAAGTTGCATTTTCAATTGAAAATATTGAGAATAAGGCCTATAGCAATCCTGTTGTTTATTTCAAAGCAGAATTTTAATAATGCTTACGGTAGTTTCAGAAAATATAAAGATCTTGAAAAAGATTAAGTTAAGATTAAATTAATATTTAAAGATCTCGATTATAAATTTTGATTAGTATTGACTTAAAAAGTGTTCATGTACTGATTGGCTCCTTCATCGCAGCTTATTCAGCAATTTCTGGTGCAACGCGACCTTACACTACTTCGACAGCCAACACACCCTCAGCTGGTTGTTTCGCTGTTATTTCTGTTTCCCACATTAAAGTATCCTCTAAAAGGAAAACGATTGCAAGGCGTAGAGAAAATCTCGAGGGAAATAAAACAGATTGTGATGAAGCAGCTGTCAGCTATTCCGAAAGGTGAGCTTAAGGAGTGCTTCCGAAAGTGGGAGGAGCACTTGAAGAAGGTTCTGGTTTCCAAACGGGAGTACTTTGAAGGAAATATCGTCGCCATTTAAGGGTCGTCTATAAACTACGTTAACAATTTGAGGGTGGAGGGGGTCACGAAAAATCTAAGGTTGGGAATGCGAAAAGGGGGGGGGGAGTCCAGTGGAAATAATGTTACGAACTTGGATAACGCAGTAATCTCAATTACAAATTTGAAGAAAGTTCACGACTTTTTTTATAGAAAATTAACTTTTTTAATTGAAAATTAACCTATTATATTTTTAGTTAAAAATGTACCTCTTTTAGTTGAATATTCAACTATTCGGTTAAAAATGTATGGAATTTCATATTTTGTATTGCTTTTAAATTTAAGTACCTGGAAAAAGGTTAAATTTCTTTTTTGTTAATCTATTTTTTGTGCAGATTCATCATTTTAGTTAAAAATTCATTTTAAAGTGAAAAATCTAACTAGTTTTTTAAATAGAAAATATAACTATTCCATTTTTCGTATAAATTCGTATTCTTTGGTTAAATTCAACTGTTGTTTATTTGAAGTTGGAATAGCTTTTGGTTAAAATATCAAATATTACAGGTTTCGTTAAGAATTTATGTTTTCGGTTTGAAAATTCAACTGCTTTGTAGAAA
Organism: Acraspis erinacei; assembly: GCA_035041075.1. Lineage (NCBI taxonomy): Eukaryota > Metazoa > Arthropoda > Insecta > Hymenoptera > Cynipidae > Acraspis > Acraspis erinacei. The sequence continues at coordinate 69,119,333 of JAWWLR010000054.1, read as the reverse complement.
ATTCGTATTTTTTGTTGAAAATTCAACAGTTTGATAGTCACTTAAATATTGAAGTTACAAATTAACTTTTTTGTTTAGAATTCTTATTTTCGAGTTGAAATTTCAATATTTTTAAATAGAAAATATGTCTTTTTTAAATACAACTGTTTGTAGATAATATATTTTTGGGTACAAAATTTAAATTTTTGAAAAATTAACTACTTGTTTAGTGGAAAATTAATAAATTTTGTTGAAAATTCGTCTTTTTGCTAGAAAATTAATTTCATTTTTCGAAATTTCACATTTTTTGGTTGATTTAAATTAGGGGAAAATTCTTTTTTTTTAATAAGTTTCTTAATCAAAAATGTAATTATTTCATTTTTCGTTCAAAACTTATATTTTTTAGTTAAAAATTCAACGATTTGGTTGAAAATTTAACTATTTCCGTAGAAAATTCAACTATTTGGTTCAAAATTAAACAATATATTTGAAAAATTAAATACTTTGTAGCTGCTTATTCAAATATTTTGTTAAACATTTTTTTTGTTAATTTTAACTGTTTGAAAATTCGTTTTTCATGTTGAAATTTTTTTAAAATAAAAAATGTAACAGTTCCATTTTTGGGTTTAACATTTTTTTTTCGTTAAACTATTATGGTAGAAAATTCAATTTTTTGGCATTGGTGAAATATTCAACTGTTTGATGGAGAATTCATTTATTTTGTTGAAAATTCGTCTTTTTATGTAAACTCATCTTTTTCGTAGTGAATTCAGCTATTTTTAACATTTTTGTTTTTTGGTTCAATTTAACTGATCTAAAATTAGTTTTTTTTATTAGAAATTAATTTTTTTAACTGAAAATATAACTATCCCATTTTTGGTTGGAAACCTATATTTTTTAGTTCAAAATTTAAATATTTAGTTAAAAATTAATCTATCTTGCGTAAAAATTACTTTCTGGTTCAAAATTTATATTTGTTGGTTTGAAAATTCGTCATTCATGGTAGAAAAGTCATGTTTTCTGTTTGAAAATTAATCTTTCCGTGTTTTTTATTCAAAATTTACGTCTTGTTTCGTTGAAATGCGAAACATTAAATCTTTCTTTAAAAACTCATCTTTTTTGTTTTTTTGACAATTCAACTATTTCTGATTTTTGATTAAGTGTTGTAGAATGGTCCGATTGTTTTTATTTTATCACCAACTGCCCATCGCAGCTTATTCAGAAATATCTGTTGAAATCAGACCTGACTCTGACTCCTGGTACACCAAGAGGACAGACCTCGTATATTAAAAATGTAAATCATGATCTTAATCGAAATTTTTGTTTTCTTGAATTTTCACTTGATTTATAAGATTTCAACGAGCTCTAAACAAGGAAAATAGAAAGATCGATGAAAAATGATACTATACGTGTAATTAATTCGTGCTAAGAATTTTATACGCGGCAGGTAATCGAAGGAACGATATCCCAGAATATTTAATTGCGTGCTGCAGACCGGCGTGCTTTTGTTTATTGTATCACAAACTGCCCATCGCAAATTATTCAGCAATTTTTGGTGAAACCAGAATTAACTCTGATATCTGGTACGCTCCCAGGACGGATACTCTCTGGACAGACCTTATTTATCTCAATTTTAAATCTCGGTTCGAATCCAAATCGTTTTTCTTCTTGAATTTTCGCTTGCTCGATAAAATTTCAATGAGTTTTAAAGATGGAAAATAAAAAGATAAATGGGAAATGATACTATACGGATAATGGATTTTTCGTGACTTTGAATACGCAGCATTAAATCAAAGCAAAGAATTCTAGAATATTTAATTAAGTGCTGCAGAACGGCCTTCTTTTGTTCATTTTATCACCCACTACCCATCGCAGCTTACTCAGCAATTTCTGGAGAAACCAGAATGAACTAGAATTTAAATCATAGTCAACATCGAAATTGTTTTTCTTCTGGAATTTTCGCTTGATCGAACTTTCGTGACGCAGCATGAAATCGAAAGAGCTACAGGAAAATAAAAAAATTCCAGAAATGTGCGCGTGTGGGTGGTGTAATATGGTTTTATATTCCTTGCTGGTATAAATGTATTATTCAAGGAATAAAACCGCTGTTTAATAAAAGAATAAGGACATAGTCGACAACGAGAGTCGAGACTGCTTGCTATCTGAATGAGCAAGTTGAGACTATACATTCGTGTCAACGCTCGAGATATCTAGGCAAGAGCATCTATCTCCTG
>JAWWLR010000054.1:69092386-69106809 GCA_035041075.1 Acraspis erinacei | reverse complement strand
ATCCGGTCCAAGGAGAGAGACGAGCGCCGCGCGTCGGTGCGGAGCGCAGGCGCATGACGCACGTGAAGCATAACCTCGAAATTCGATTGTAATCAGGTTTGTCCAGCTAGGACCGACATTAGTTCCGATCCAAGCTTGGAACAAGGAGATTCTTGGCTTGGAAGAAAAATTCCGGTACAAGGGACCGGAATTTTTTTAACCATTGCTTGGACCGGGATTTCGGTCCAAAGGATTTAGAGTGTAGAATTATTCAAAGGTAATATTATTAAAAATGAAAAATAAATTGTTTGAAAAATTATGTTTCTCAACATTAATTAACTATTACCTCAATCTAATTGAAAATTGGACAAAAAGTGGAACTTTTTTGAAAAAACCGCGACTTATTATCTCCATTTAAAAAAAAGGCTGGAAACAATGATAAATATTAGAAGTGTAATTATCAGTATAAAGTAGTATGTAGTGTATTATAATAAACGTATTTTTTTCTTAAGTGAGATACGCAGGGCTTCATGGGGCTTGCGCCACCTGCAAATATGCCTCAATCTCGGTTTATCCAGAGTATCGGGGGTTGCCTAAAAATAGCCTTATTGCTAAATCGGGAGTATCGAAACCTAAACATTCAGCGCCGTCTGAACCATTTCCAATTTGAATGCACAATATTGCGCAATCTCCGCGTACGAGTACTCGCGCACTGCGCCTATCCGCTGCACTACTGGCGTTTTACAGGCAATAATAGTAACCTCCTCTCGCCCCTTGAGCGATGTGCATACAAATTTGATCAGAAAAATTTTCCAACTCATTTTTGGACTATCTTATCGAATATTCATGTACCTCAGAAAAGACTAAGAAATGTTACTTTTATTACGCTTCAAGTTAATGCTACGTTTGAAATAGGGTTAAAATAGAGGCATAAATTGGATAAGCGTTTCTAGGGCGCTTAATCGAATTGTAATTAAAAGCAACATAATTTGATTCGAGTGAACGGTAAGCACCTAAACAAAGCAAATGCAATAAATTTGTGAATCGTCAGACGAGGTCGCTCAAATCAATAGTTGATAACTTTGCAACTCCATCTAGTAAACCTCCTTAAAGACGAGATCTAATTAAAGACTTAACCGACTTAACTTTTCCCGATGAGATCATACGTCTCACCCTCATCTTAGATTTTCTCTCTCTTTATCGGAAAAATAATTATAGACATCGGTTGACTTTATATTTTTCTCTATATTTCGCGATTTCACTGGGAAAAACTCACAGTGAATAATTCAATTTAAATTGTTACACCGTTATATTTTTTTGGCATCAACTTTAGAAATAAACTTAAATTCAGAAAAAATGTTGACTGAATTTAAGGCAATTCAAAAGAGTTACGGTTTTGCTTGATCTAAAAGTATAAATGGTATAAAATTAATATTTTTACCACATAATCTAAAGACAATTATACCGGTTTATACAGAGAGTTTTTTCCAAAAAAATGTCTTGTTTTTTTTGTGTAATAGATAGAAAATGAAGTGCGTTTTTGCGCCTGAAACTGGCAACACCAGCAGGTCAGCGTACACAATAGAGTGTATTCGGTTTCAGGCGCAAAACACACTCGATTTTTAATTAGAAAAAAAAACAAGAGCAATTGCCGGAAAAGCTCACGGGCTCTCTGGAAAAAATAATTGTCGAGTAGAAAAACAATTTTTTTACTCATTTGTTATATTTTTTACAAAAAAAAATAATTTTCAACTAAAGTGATGAATCTTCAACTAAAAAAAAATGTTTAGCCAAATAGTTGAATTTGCAACCCAAAAGATGAATTTACGACCAAAAAGAAAAATTTTCAAAAAAAAGACATGAATTTTCAACTAAATATATATCAATTTTCAACAAACAATAGTATAATTATTCAATTTTCAGTTAAATGATTAATTTTCAAGTGGAAAAAAATGAATTTTCAACCAAACGCTTGCAATTCAAAATTCTGCAATTTTAAAGATTTTGAAATATAAATAAGAAAATTGTATTATGTGATGCTTTTGAAGAAGAAAAGTGAATAGTTTTTAATTTTTTAAATTCATGAAATTTCGAATCATATCGGTACAGACCATTATTTCAGGGTTTTTAAAAAGTCCAAATTTCTAAATTCCCTGACTTTATTTGATCAATTTTTTCATTTTTTGATCGCTTAAAATTTTTTTTTAATTTAATTTTTTAAGGGTTCATTCGCAAATTTACGTAAGAAAAAATTAAGGTAAATGAATTTTCTAACAAGTTTTTGAGCTTTCAACTCATAAAGAGAAATGTGATGAATCTTGGTCCAAATAATTGATTCGTAACAAAAAGTGTAATATTTCTTATTTCTATTAAAAAAAAGTTTCAACCAAAAACAGTTTTATTAAACCAAAAATACGAATTTTCAACAAAAGAGTTAAATTTATAACAAATGCAGATTTTTGAAGAAATAAAGAAACAAAATCTCATCCAAGGCGTTCAATTTTTAATCCAAAAAGCTTAATTTCCTGCAAAACAGATGAGTTTTCAATTCAAGAATATTAATTTTTAACAAACCAGTTAAATTTTCAACCCTAAAAAGACAAGTTTTCAATAAAATTAATTAATAGTTAGGTACGATTTTAGTTAAAAACTTGCATTTTCAACTAAAAAACGAATTTTCAATCAAGCAGTTCAATTTTCAACCATAGAAATGAATTTTCATAAAAAATATAATATTTAAATTTTCATTTATAAATAGTTTTTAACCAAATGAAATAAATTTTCAACCAAATAGTTTAGCTTACAATCCAGCAGATGAATTTTCTACCAGAAAGATTTAATTTCTGTCAAAAAAGATAAATTTTCCACAAGTCATAGAATGGTAAATGTTAAATCTTCAAAAAAAATTATCAACCAAAATGTTTGAATTTTCCGCCTGAAAGATTGAATTTCGCAAAAAATTGGTTTTCAGCCAATTTCAATTTTATTTTTTCAAAAAATTAGTTGAATTGTCGAACAGAACAGATTAATTTTCAAGCCAAAGCACGAACAAAGAACAATAAAAAATATTATTCAAAATGTTAAATTTTTTTATTAGTTACATTAGTTACATTTAACACAGTTAAATTAGTTAAATTAGTTACATTTCCAAACAAATGAATTTTAAACTAAAATGATAACTCTTCAACAAAAAAAATTATGTTTAATCAAATAGTTGCAATTTCAACCCAAAATATGAATTTACCGCCAAATAAGTTCAATTATTAGTTAAAAAAAATAATTGTCCAAGCGGAAACAAAATAATTTTTCAACAAAAGACAAGATTTTGAAAGATGTAAGAATAAAACTTTTTTATCTTGATGATTTTGAAGAATTTAAATCAAGAATTTTAAATTTTCCAAATTGACGATATTTCAAATTTAAATCATTAATGTTTATAATTTTGTAAATTTACAATATTTGGAATGTCTGATATAAAATTTTGATTAAGCGAACCCAAAAGTTTTAGAATACTTATTTGATGGAAAACGGATCACAATAATTTTTGTATAGACTTTTTTCACGGAAAAACTGATTTGTTTAAACTTTATCATGTTTTTATAAAAAAAATTTGTTTGATAGAAATGTTAATAATTTTGTTCATTGCTTGCCAATTATGTTTAAAGTTACACGAGGTTTTTTAAACAAGAAATTATATTTTTAATACAAATTTTTAAACAGAACAGTGAGTCATCAGAGAAATATTTGTTTCGGAAGGTAGGAAATGCGATTAAAAACACCATTTTTCTTAAAATACTATGTTTGTTATTGAAGAAAATTATATTTATAAACATTTTCATATATAAAAAATAAAAAACAGATAAGCAAAAAAGTGCAGCCCGCGAGAATCGAACACGCAACCTTGCAGCCATGAAGCAGAAGCATTAATGGCTGAGCTATCAACCGAATTAATTTTTTCCTAACTCTATATAGCAGCAATATTCTGAAATTTTGCACACTACAGAAACAATAAAAAAAATTATTTAATTTTATCATGTGTAAGTCGACCTAAATTGTAATTTAGAATTTTCATTGTCAGTCACCATCAGCAAAAGATTATTTAATTAAAATTTAATTTTTAACGTTCACGTGAATTTTTATCATTTAAGAAATCATATTTTATAATAATCTAAAATTATTTTCTTTATTTAACTCAATTTTTGTTATTTTAGGGCAGCATCGGTTGTGATATTTTTTCTTGAAGTTACATGGGCAATCACCCTCTTCATACAAATTTGCATCAAGTAAGTACCAGGCCAATATTATAAATTGTAAGAAGTATAATTTATTAAGAGTTTTGGATATTAAATATTCAATATTTAATTTCTGGTTAAATTATAGAAAATGCATTTTTTTGTTGAAAATTCGTCTTTTCCGTAAGAATTTTTTTTTTTAATGCTAATGTTCGATTGTAAGTTAAATTCTTGCTTGAAATGTTAAATATTCTATTTTTCATTAAGAAAACTTGTCTTGTTTACTTGAAAATTCATCAATTTGGTAGAAAATTAAACTATTTGTTTGATAATTAACTTTCATTAAATTCATCTTAATGGGTGAGGATTGAACTATTTAATCGAAAATTAATTTTCTTAACTGAAAATTTAGTTCTTCCATTTTGGGTTCAATTTTTATATTTTTAGTTAAAAATTAAACTATCTGGTTGAAAATTGAACAAGTTAATTGAATATTGATCCATTTTGTTCAACATTTTAAAAAGATTTTTCTGTTGTTGAAAATTCAACCCCTTAGTTGAAAACTTAACTATCTTTATGAAAATTATATTTTTTGGGTTAAAAATTAATTTTCTAACTGAAATCGTCAAAAGTCTATTTTTGTTTAAAGAATAGAGAATTCGTATTTTTAGGTGAAAAATTCATCTTTTTTATTAAAAAAGTAACTACTTTGTTAAAAATCCTTTTTTTATAGAAGATTCATCTCAATTCGTGTGAATTATCCTAATTCATTGAAAATTCATTTATTTTTTTGGTGAAAATTAATGTTATTAAATTAAAATTTCATCATTCCATATTTTGTTGAAATTTTATATTTTTATTTAAAACTTTAACTATTTGTTTAAAAACAATGTATTTGATTGAAAATTGATTTTTATATAGAAAATTCATCTTCTTGGTTAAAAATTCATCTTTTTGTTTGAAAATTTAACTATTTGGTAACAAATTCTTTTTTTTTATTTTAGATTTTTCTCAGTCAGCGAAAATTGAACTAATTAATTGAAAATTATTTTCCTTTATCGTTGACTCTTAACTTTTTTAACTGAAAATGTTATTATTCCATTTCTGGTTGAAAATTTTTATTTTTATTTACAAACTCAACTATTTCCTTGAAAATTCATGTATTTTCTTAAGAATTAATTTTTTATGGTAGAAAATAAATCTTTTTGTATAAAAATTCATCTTTCTGAATGAAAATGTAACTATTTTTTATTTTGTTAACTGAAAATTGAACTATTCCATTTTTCTTAATAAGGTTTATATTTGTATTTAAAAATTCAACTATTTGTTTGAAAACTCGTGTATTTTTTTAAATTAATTTTTCTTAGTAAACGATTAATCCTTTTGGTGAAAAATTCATAGTTTTGATTGAAAATTGTACTATTTGGTTAAATATTCATCTCCTTTCATTGAAGATTCATTTCGTTGGGTGAGAATTGAACTATTTTATTGAAAATTAATTTAATAACTGAAAATTTTACTATTCCCATTTTTGTTGAAATTTTCCATTTTGTTAAAAATTCAACTATTTGTTTGAAAACTCAAGTATTTTATTAAAAATGGATTTTTTTCGGTATAAAATGCATGTTCTTGGCTAAAAATGCATGTTTTTATTTAAAAATTCGTATATTTAATTGAATGTTGATCCCTTTTGTTAAATTGTTTGAAGTTGCATCATTTTAGTTTAAAAATCATCTCTTTGATTTCAAATTTAAATATTTCAATGAAAATTTTTATTTTTTTAATTTCGTCGTTTTTTATTTAAATTAAAATCTTTCTTGGTTAGAATATCAATTATTATATTTTTCGTTAAGAATTCATATTTTTGAAGTTGAAAATTCATCTCTTTGGTTGAAAACTTAATTGTTTTATTTCTGAATAAAAATTGATCTTTTCTCGTTGAAAATTAACTTTTATAGTAGAAAGATCATGTATTTTGTTCAAAATTTGCCTTTTTCAGAAAATTCTTCTTTTTTACTTGAAAATTCAGCAAGTTTATTGAAAAATCATGTATTTTTTGAAAATTTATCATTTTGGATAAAAAAACTAATCTTCTTGGTGAAAAATTAATGTTTTTGATTGAAAATATAACTGTGATGTCAAGAAATCATATTTTTGGTAAAAAATTCAACTTCTTAGCTGAATATTCAACTACTTTATTAAAGAAAAGTTTTTCGTGATTCAAATTAATTTTTCACTGTAAATTTAACTATGCAATTTTGGGGTTAAAATGTATCCTTCGTAAGTTCAGAGTTGAACTAAAATTTAAGAAATTTAAATTAGACCGAAATCAAATTTAAAATCCCTTTTTCACGTCCAATAATCAAAGTTAATGTGAACAATTCCTGAAAATAAAATCAAGAATATAATGACCAAATTTGGACAAACACAATTAAATGTTCCCATTGCAATCTGAAAAAAACCTTCCTTTCCTCTTCTAAAAAAGAAAAGAAAAAAAGAATTAATTTTTCATTTAGAGAAAAATAAAAAATAGGAGAGAAAAATTAGAAGGCAACCAATCAAATCCCCTTCCTTCTCTATTTTATTTCTTTCGTCTTTTTTTATTTATGCTATTATTAAATCACAAAAAAAACCATTCATAAAAAAATAATCACCAACGTTTCGGCACTCATACAGCACCCTTATCAAGACAAACAAATAATTTAAAATAAAACAAAATAAAATAAAAATTCCAGCTATCAGGAACAGCACCGCTGCCATGATGCTCTCTCCCTTAGCTTTCAGGGAGAGAGCATCGTGGCAACGGTGCTGTTCCTGCTAGCTGGAATTTTTATTTTATTTTGTTTTACTTTATTTGGTTTTATTTTGTTTTGTTTTATTTTATTTTACTTTGTTTATTTTATTTTTATTTTCTTATTTTTATTTCGTTTTAAATTATTTTTGTATTGCCTTAATAAGGGTTCTGTATGAGTGCCAAAACGTTGGTGATTATTTTTTATTAATGGTTTCTTTATTAAGATTTGATAATAGTGTAAAAAAAAAGACGAAAGAAATAAAAAAGAGAAGGAAGGGGATTTGGTTGATTGCCCTCTCGTTTTTCTCTCCTCTTTTTTATTTTTGTCTAAATGAAAAATTAATTTTTTTTCTTTTCTTTTTTAGAAAAGGAAAGGAAGGGGTTTTTTTCAGATTGCAATGGGAAAATTTAATAATGGTTGTCCAAATTTGGTCATTATATTCTTGATTTTATTTTCAGGAATTCTTCACATTAAAATTGAACTTTTTGGTATAAATATAATGTATTTTGTTCAAAATTCGATTTTGTTCAACTGTATGAAAACTTGTTTTTTCTTCTTGCTAAAACGAATTTAAAATCTTTTTTAGTTCTAACTTAATTTATTTGAGATAAATTTAGCTATTTTGTTAAAAACTCATCTTCTATGGTAGAAAAGTCACCTTTCTTTGTTGAATTTTTTTTTTTGAAAATTCAACTGGCTTCTAAATAATAAATTTTACCGCTTAATTGGAAATGCATCAGTTTAGGTGAGAAATTTAACTAGTTTAAAAATTTCACAATGTTTTCGTTGACAATTTAATTGTTTTGTTTAAAGTTCAAAAATTGTTTAAAAATTTATCTTTTTGGTAGAAAATGAGTAATTTAAGCCCCTTATCAAGTTTCAAAAAAAATAGGGGGGCGAATCATGAATTAAGAGCACAAATAAAAGAAAAATAATTATTTTTAAGTTCAATGTATAAGCACGTATAGTTCTTGACTTTCATTAAAGTAAAATCATAATTTTATATACTTACACTAGTACTTTTTAATTATGATTATCCACTGTAAGTGACATTATCCACAGTAGGGAGGTTTCCCTTATTCCTTTTTCCTCCTCTTTGCGCAAAAGATAAAAAGAAATGTGTAAAAATAAAAGCAGAACGTGTTTCTTAATTATTTTGACAAAACCTTGCTTCCGGCATTTGTCCTTATTTTTCTTAAGCAACGTGTTTTATCCGAGAAAAACTTCTGAGGAAAAAGAAAAATAAGGAACAATTGCAGAGAGAAAAGGAAATATTAAAATTGAGATTGAAAATAATGAGTCATTTTATAAATTCATGAATTCCCCGACGGATTCATTTAACTTTGGCCACTTTGTTAATTGTTTTTTGTCTACTGATCTAAAATAAATTATTTTTTTAATATTTATTTTTATTGTTATAAATTGTGAAGAAATAGCTCTCAAGCTCCGCTGGGATCCGAATATTAAGTCCCTCCATAGCTTAGTGGATAAGAGCATTAGACTGGCAATATGAAAGACCTGGGTTCGGATCCTAGCGGAGCTTCAGAACATTTTTTTCGCATTATTAGAAATAAAAAATTAATATTTAAAAATAATCGATTTTAGACCAATATACTAAAAACACTTACAATAAAATTATTCATTACACTTTATCTTGTCAAACCTAGAACATCAGCAAATATTTCAAAATAATAGTTGAATTTCCAGCCTACAAAGATAAATTACCAAACAAAATTATAATGATGAATCTGTTACAAAAAACATGAGTTTTCAATAAAGTCTTTGAACTTTAACCAAAAAATACCAATTTTCAACTAAAAAGACGACTTGTCTAGAAAACAGTTGAATTTGAACTATCAAATATTAATTTTCTACCAAAAAAGGCAAATTTGTAACCAATAAATTAAATTTTAAACCATAAACAGTGTAATTTTCCAACAAGAAGATAAATTTTCAATTATAATGATAGAATCAGCATTTAAAAAAACATATTTAACAAAGTAATTCAACTTTTTATAAAAAAAGACCAATTTTCAACAACAAATACTAATTTTCTAAAATGCAGTTGCATTTTCCAAAAAGGCAAATTTTTAACCAGCAAAGATTTTTCATTAAAGAAATAAAAAATCGTTCATATGAATTATTGAACTTTGAAGCCAAAAGACGAATTTTCTGCAAAATAGTGGAAATTTCAACAACAAAATTAATTGAAAAAAAAATTTCAACCAAACAGTTGCATTTTTAACCAGAAAAGAGGAAGCTCGAAATTAAGAAGATTATTCTTCGACCCAAAAAGACGAATATTCAATTGAGGAAGGCCAATCTACAACAACAATTAAAAATAAATATTATCTGTTAAAAAATTATCCTAAACAACAACAAAATAATTTTTAAAACAAATTTCTAAAATAACTTTCATAGATAAAAAATTATACTATATCTAAAAACAGTTGAATTTTCCACAAAAAGATCAATTCTCAACGAAAAATGTAATATTTGATATTTCAACTGCTTCAGAAAAACACTATTTTTCAACGAAACAGTTCAATTATTAAGCAGAGTTAAATTTTCAACAAAATAATAAAATATTCATCTAAATTCTTAAATTTTAAACAAATTTCAAAACAAGTTTCTAAAATGACTTTCAAACAAAAAATTAAACTTTAACTAAAATATTAGTTCTCAACGAAAAATATAATAGTTAATATTTGAAAATTCCCAAAAAAACTATTTTTCAACATAGTAGTTAAACAAATAAAATAAATTTTCTACTAAACAGGAAAAAGTTAAATTTTAAGTACAAAAAAGTTAACTTTTAAATACCAAACAAAACAAATCGACCGAAAAAAAATTAATTAATTTTTAACCGAACAGATGAATTTTCGACTAAATAGTTTATTTATTCACTAAAAAAGGCGTATTTTTAACAAACCAAAATTCCTTAGTTAAGAATTAAAAAAAGTTAATCCAAATGGTTGAACTTTTAACCCAGAAAATGAATCTTCTATAAAAGAGTTTTAACCAAAAAAGATGAAATTTCAACTAAAAAGGTTAGTTTTCTACTGAATTTTTTTTTAATTTTCCATTTAGAAAGGTCAATTTTTAACTAAAATTGGTAAGCTAAACTATCAGTTCAAAAAATTAATTTTAATAAAAAAAACAACAATTTCTGCTGAAAAGACGACTTTTCTAGAAAAATATTGTATTTTCAACTAGCAAATATTAATTTTATACTAAATTGACGAATTTTCAACAACAAATTTAATTGAAAACCAAAAAGGCGAATTTTTAACATGCAAAGATTTTTCACTCAAGAAAGAAATTTTGATCTAAATTGTTTAACTTTTAAGACAAAGAACGAATTTTCTGTAAAATAGTTTAATTTTCAACCTAAAATATGAATTTAAAACAGATTTCCATTTTAAAAATTCATTTTATACTAAACACTTGCATTTTTAACAAAAAAAAGAGGAAATTTCATACCAAGAAGATTATTTTTCTACAAAAAAAAGAATCCTCAATTAAATAAAATAACTTTTAAACCAAAAAAATTAAACTAAGCATAAAAACAATTGTATTTTCAACAAAAAGATGAATTCTCACAAAAAATATAAAAATGGATATTTTAACTGCTTCAGAAAAATCATTTTTCAACAAAATAGTTCAGTTTTGAAACGAAGAGTTAAATTTATAACATTATAGTACAATTTTTATCCGAATATTTAAATTTTTAACCAAATTTCTAAAATAACTTCTAAACGAAAAAAAATTCAGCTTGAACTAAAAATCGTTGAATTTTTAACTCAAATTGTGGAATTTTCAACAAAAATTTGAATTCTCAACGAAAAATATAAAAGTTGATATTTCAACCTGCCCAAAAAAGGATTTTTCTACCAGAAATGGAAAAGTTAAATTTTAAATAAAAAACTTTATTTTTTGAAAAAACAAAAAACTAATTGTTAACAAAATATTCAAACATTCAAACAAAGAAATGAATTTTTAAATATAATAATGTTTACCCAAATGGTTGAACTTTCAAGCCAAAAGATGAATTTTCTATAAAAGACTTCCAACCAAAAACGAGGAAATTTCAACTAAAAAGATTATTTTTCTGCCAAAAATAAGAATTTTCAATTAAGAAAGATCCATCTTTAGCCAAAAAATGAAAAGTAAAATTATCAGTTTAGATAATTAATTTTAAACTGAAAAAATGACTTAAAAAATATTTTACTAACTTTAAAAAAATTTATTGAGATCTTTGGCAATTTGTATTTTTCTCTACCATATAAATAAGTAGTCAAATTAAATAAAAAAATTGTTATTATAAAGGGTTTTTTTAAGTCCGAAGGAATGCATTATTAACGATTTTTGTTTTAATATTCAAATTTGAATAAATAATTCCGGATTGATAAATATCAAATTTTTTAAAGTTGAACCACAATATTCGAGGTTTGAAATATTTCCTATTTATCCGATTCCATCCTGGGTGCAATAGACTTTTTTTAAATGGCAAATTCGTGACTCCACAGAGCACAATGCGTTGATAAAAATAGGGTAAATTCCTCGAGGCAGAAAAGCAGTAAAATGAAGTCCCGAAGTGCCCGTAAATTATAATGGAATGAACGACCAATCAGGTTACCGGAACAAACGTAACTCGTAACATGAGGATTAATGTTTTTCGGGAAGTGCAATAACGTCTTTACCTTTTTTAAATTATCTACTTTGTCAGCGTATCCTATATCATTATTTTCTTCCAGCATAAATCAATCCTTTTCATATCGTAAATAAGCTTTTTTCTCCAGTGCTTTCAACAATATTATTTTTTCCCGTCCTCTTTTATCAATCTGAAATCCTTTCAGGAAGAATCCGTTTTATTTTTCCCCACCATAATTTTCCTCCCTGGGAAATTCAAGAGGAAAATAGTATATAATGGGGTTGGATAGTATAGAATTTAATAGAGTTCTAGAAAGAGAAAATTTACGAATATTAAACATGATGCTTGAATTCACTTTCAAAGTTTATGAATATTTATCAAAATAAACCACAAAACTTCGTCTACGTTGTTAATTTACATTTAAGAGAAGTTGCAATATTAAGGGTTCACAGTAGTTCCGTAGTTCAATCGTAAGGAAAATAGAGGATTTTTTTCTTTAATAAATTGACCTTTTTTCTTGTAAAAATAAGAACATAATTGACAAAAATTAGTAAAATTAGATGCCACGCGCTTCCTTTCTTTCTGAAGGTTTTTAAGGTTAAGAAAAGGTTTAAGTTTCTTAGCCTATTAGGACGTCAGTTAGGTCGCTCAAAACTCCCTACTCCCCCTACCATCACTTGAACCTTCGCCCCTCATGCCCAACTTCTTCCTCCTGCACTCTCGCCTCCCCACGCTTCACCACCTGACACACCCCTTCCACTACCTCCCTCCTCCTCCCTTACTCACCCTCATTCCTAATAATTTCCCCTACTTCCCCTCACTCACGCTGACTGCCCCTAGTTCCACTCCCTAATTTCTCCTTAATTCTTCAACTCTCTCTCCCATAATTTCCCCTCCTTTTCTCTACTTTCCGTCCCCTAATATCTCATACTACTCTCCTCGCCTCCACACCTTACACACCCCTTCCTGGACCACCTTTTCCATACTCTTCTCTCCCATATTCCTAATAATTACTCCTATTTTCTCTCACTTATATTGACTTCTCCCAATTTCACTCCCAAATTTCTTCTTACATCCTCCACTCCCTCTCACATAATTTCCCCTCATTTCCTCTATTTTCAGTCCTTTAATATAGTCTTCTCTCTTTGCTTCCACACCTGAAAAATCCCTTCGAGTATTTCCCTTCCCTGTTCCTCCCTTCCCCTCCCTCACTTACCCTTATTCTTCATAATTTCCCTTACTTCCCGTCACTGCAACTCGCTACCACTCGTTCCACTCCCTAATTTTCCCTTACTTTCTCTACTCCTCCCCACAATTTCTCCTAATTTTCCTTATTTCCCCTACTTTCCTTCCCTTTATTTCCCATTGTTTCTCCTACTTTCCCATGCCGTATTTCCCCTCACTTCCTCTGCTTTAGAGAAAAGTAAGACGAACGGACGGAAACGAACAAGGTTTCCTCCCAGGACTGCCAAATCCTAAAAATAATGAATGCAACCATTTTATTTGCCCTACTTTCCCATGCCTCATTTCCCCTAACTTCTCCTAACTTTTTCTCCCCTCATTCTCCTTCTCTTTTCCTAATTCCCCTTCCCTCACTTTCCCTACTCCACCCCTCATTTCTGCTACTTCCACTACAATGTCCCTCATTTCCACTTCCCTCATTTTTAATAAATTTCTTCGCCTCATTTTCCCTCACTGCCGTACTTTCATCTGGGGCTACGGAAGCCGAAAAATTATTAAATTTCAACAATTTCATAAGAAACTACAAACTTTATTGAACTAGAAAACAGACAAGCGTACGAAGCTCCCGATTTTTTCTGTCTTTCGTAATTTTAAAATATAAATATAAATAAATTATTAATTGATGAAAAAAATTGTCTTTAATAGTATCTTTTATCTAAAATAATAAAAAATGAAAAGCAGGGACCAATTTTCAATAATTAATAAAACTGATATCTTAACTTCAGGAATGATGTATAATATTTCTATGTAGACAATAAAAACTTGCAGTCTTGTTCAAAAATACCAATTTCCAACAAAAAGCACTAACATAATGTAACAAAAAATTATTTATGATTTTAATTTTGTTTAATTTAATAATTATTGTTTAAAATACCCGATTTCCGGTGAAAAGCGCTAACATATCCTTTTATTGATCAAATAGTGTAAATATTCTTTAAAACATCAGGAAGTTTTATTAAAAATAGCAGTACATAAACATAGCAACAAATTGTTTAAGATCGTCAATCCTTCTTTTTAACATGAACGCAATATAAAATGTTTAAAAAGTAACCATGACCTTAAATTGTTTAAAAAATTGTAAATTTCCTTTGAAAAAATACCAAGCTCTAAGGAAATATCCCAACATAAAAAATTTGTTGTAAAATGATACATATTCTATGCAATTTAATAATTTGTTATTAAAAATACCAATAATTCCCGACAAAAATCACTACCTTAACAAAATAGAATATTGTTCAAAATTGCAAAATCTTCTTTAAAATCAAATGATTTTTGTTTATAATAACTTATTTCCTGTGAGAAATGTTAATATAACCTGGAGCTGTTGAAAAATTGCACCTGTTGTACGAGCCCCTAGCGGACCGTAGAAACCGACAGGAGCCTCTACAAAGTACCCTTAAAGACCCCACTGAATCCTCCTCCGGTTACTTCTTTAAGAAGTAAAAAAAACAGCAATATCAACTTTTAAATTGTTGAAATTCGGATTCTACGTTAAAATTTCCATTAGAAACTCACGGAGTA
>JAWWLR010000054.1:69044691-69058188 GCA_035041075.1 Acraspis erinacei | reverse complement strand
AAAACTTCAAGTAAAAGACAATTAATTTAATTGTCAAAGAGAAAATATGACTTTTCAGTGAAAAATTAAGCTTCCACGAAACTGATGCATTTTTCCCCCCAAAAAAATGAAATTTCAAATCAAGAAAATTATTTTACACAAAAAAAAGGAAAATTTTGAACTAAAAAAGATCAATCTTCAAAAAATGGAAAAGTTAGATTTTTAGTTAAAAACACATTTTTAAATAAAAAAAGACTTTTTCACTTTACAGATAAATTTTAAACAAAAGACAGAAGCCTTCAATCAAAAAAATGAATTTTTAAAAATGTAGTTTAAATTTGACCCAGGTCGTTGAATTTTCAAACCAAAAATATTACTTTTAAGCGAAAAATTAATCTGCTAAGGAAATATTTTTTTATCAAAAAAGGAGCATTGTTAACTAAAAAAGATTAATTAAAAAAAATAGTTGAATTTTTTTAAATAGTTCATATTTTAACCAAAGAGATTAATTTTCAGCTAAAAATAAAAATCTTCAACGAAAAAAATTATTTCTTAACAAATTAAAAAAAAGTGGCATTTTCATATTTTTTTTAATTAAATAAATTTCTACTAAAACAGAAGAATTTTTAAATCAAACAGATCAATTTTCGAAAAATAGTTGACTTTTCACGATCAAAAAATATATTTTTAAACAAATAAGAGAATTTTGCGAAAAAATTTAATTTTCAATCCAAAAAGACGAATTTTTAACGAAAAAGGATGATTTTTTATCAAAACCAAATAGTTGCACTTTTATCAAAAATCGATCAAATTTCTCTTAAAACAGATCAATTTTTATTTTAAGAGAAAATCGTTGAATTTTCCTCCATAAAAGAGTCCAGTTGACTTTAAACAATTTTTAAATGTGAATTTCTTAACAAAAAATAAGTTTATACGAAAAAATTGAATTTTTAATTTTAAAAAATGCATTTTTTTCAACCAAAAATAAAGCATTTTTCACAAAATAGTTCAATTCTCTTCCAAATAGTTGCAATTTCATGCAAGAAAGATGAAATTTGTACTAAAACAGATGAATTTTTAATTGAAAAGGGTTGAGTTTTCACGAATAAAATATGAATTTTTGACTAAAAAGGATGATTTTCTTAGAAAATGATTGAATTCTCTACCAAATAGTTCCATTTTTATCTAAAAAAATATGCAATTTCTCTAAAAACAGATGAACTTTTATTTTTTTAAAGTTGTAATAGTTGAATTTTTATCTAAAAAAGATTCCAGCTGACTTTTCAAGATCAAAAGATGCTTTTTTTAGAAAAAAAAAATAAGTTTCTATGAAAAAAATTTAATTTTCAATCCAAAAAGATGAAATTTTTCAACCACAAACGTCAAATTTACAACAAAATATTTGAATTCTCTATCAAATAGTTAAATTTGTATACAAGAAAGATGAAATTTGTTCTAAAACAAGACGAATTTTTAATTTAAAAAACGATCATTTTTTTTAAATTGAAATTTTATGCAGAAAATATTTCTGTTTATTATCAACATCAAAATGTAAATTAAAAATATGTATTTTTTAGAAGAAAAAGTTTCTACGAAAAAAACTTGGATTTTCAATACAAAAAGATAAATTTTTTCAACCAAGAAGTATGACTTTTCAACACAATTGTTGAATTTTTAAACAAACAGTAACATTTTTATCCAAGAAAAATGAAATTTGTACTAAAACAAGACGAATTTTCAATAAAAAAACGACAATTTTTTTTTAATTGAAGTTTCATCCAGAAAATATTTCAGTTTATTTTTCAACCTCAAAATATAAATTAAAAAATATGCATTTTTAAGAAAAAAAAGTGTCTACGAAAAAAATTTAATTTTCAATCCAAAAAAGCCAAATTTTTCAACCGAAAAGGTCGAATTTTTAACCAAATATTTTAATTCTCTATCAAATAGTTAAATTTTTATACAAGAAAGATTAGATTTGTACTAAAACAAGACAAATGTTTAATAAAAAACGACAATTTTTTTTAAATTGAAGTTTCATCCAGAAAATATTATAATTTACTTTTCAAAGTCAAAATATAAAATTTAAAAACAGTAGATTTTCTACGAAAAATTTAAATTTTCAACAAAACATTCGAATTTTCAATCAAGAAATATGAATTTTCAACCAAATTCTTGAATTCTCAAAGAAAAAGTTGCATTTTTATCAAAAAAAATATATATATATAATCTCTGCTAAAACAGATGAATTTAAAAATTAAAAATACAAACTTTCAAAAAAGAGTTGAATTTTTAAATGAACAGTTGTATTTTTATTAATTGAAAGATGAAATTTCTTCTAAAACAGATTAATTTTTTTTTAATTTCACTTTCCAACTCTAAAATAAGAATTATAAACAAGAAGTTAATTTTTTTACTAAATAGTCCAATTTTTAACCAAAAAGTATCATTTTTAACAAGATTCATAAATTTTCAACCAGAGAGTTGCATTTTTAGTCCAAAAAAAAAAGAAAATTCTACTCAAAGAGCTGAATTTTCAAATCAAATTTTTCTTTAAATTTATCATTTTTCCAAAAAAAGAGTTCAATTTTCATCGAATAAAAAATTTCATTGGATTTTTCAACACAAAAATACGAATTTTAAAGGAAAAGTAAGTTTTACAGGAAACCTGAATTTTCAACAAAAATGCGATATTTCTACTAAAAAATATGAACTTTTAAATAAAAATGATAAAATTTCAAAAAGTAGTTGAATTTTCGGTTAAAAAAGATTTCAGTTGACTTTTCACGACCAAATACGAATTTTTAACTAAAAAGAGTGATTTTTTAACTAAGATTTTCTCTATCAAATAGCTTCTTTTTTATCCAAAAATAATGCAATTTCTCTAAAAACAAAAGAATTTTTTGTTTTAAGTGGTAATAGTTGAATTTTCATCTAGAAAAAAAGATTCCAGTTGACTTTTCAAGATCAAAATATGCATTTTTTAGAAAAGAAATAAGTTTCAACGAATAAAATTTAATTTTCAATCCAAAAAGACCAAATTTTTAAACCAAAAAGGACGAATTTTAAAAAAAATATTTAAATTCTCTATGAAATAGTTACATTTTTATCCAAGTAAGATATAATTTCTGCTAAAATAGATAGATTTTCTACTAAATAGTCGAATTTTTAACCAAAAAGTACAATTTTTAAGAATATTCTTAAATTCAAGAGAAATGAAAATTCTACACAAAGAGCTGAATTTTTAAATAAAAAAAATTTCCAAAAGAGTTAAATTTTCATCGAAAAAAAATTTATTTGATTATTCAACACAAAAATACGAATTTTAAAGGAGAAGTAAATTTTCCAGGAAATAGCTGAATTTTCAACAAAAAATTTCATTTTTATTCAAGAAAAATGCGAAATTTTTACTAAAAAGCTGTACTTTTAAATGAAAAAGATAAGTTTTCCAAAAATAGTTGAACTTTCGGTTAAAAAAGATTTCAGTTGACTTTTCAAGATCAAAATATGAATTTTTTAGATAAGAAATAAGTTTCAACGATAAAAATTTAATTTTTAATCCAAAAAGGCCAAATTTTTAAACCAAAAAGGACGAATTTTTAACAAAATAAAATCGAATCTTCATTGAAAGATGAAATTGTCCAAGGAAAAGAAAAATTCTACTAAAACAGGTGAATTTTTAACTCAAAACAACAAATTTTCAACAACAGACAAAATAAATTTTCATCCAAAAAGATTTCAATTCATTTTTGAAAACAAAAATACAAATTTTAAAGAAAAAGTAAATTTTGAAAGATTGAATAATTCTATTAAAAAATATGAGCTTTTAAATAAAAAAGACATCTTTTCAGAAATATTTTCAATGAAAACAGTTGAATTGTTAACTCAAAAATACGAATTTTTAACAAAACAATTGAATTCTCAAACAAATAAAAAATACAAATATTCAAGCCAAAAAACGAATTTTCAATAAAAAAAATACTTAAATTTAAAATCCAAAATGGTTTTTCAATTGAAAAAGATAAATTTTTATTATAAAAAAATTTTAAAGTTAGAAAATTTTAAATTAAAGGAGTTAATTTTCAACAACAGAGAAATGAATTTAAATTAAAAATATTAATCTTTAACAAAATTGTTCAATTTTTAAATAAGAAGAAAAATTTTCTGCCATATAATTGAGTTCTTAAATAAAAAAAATATATATTAACCAAAAATTGTCTACAATTTCAGCTTAATGAAAAAAATACATTTCCAAAAACAACAAAAATGTTTTAAGAAAATAGTTCAATTTTTAACGAATGAAATGTGTTTTTAACTAAAAAAAGATTTCTGTTCCACAAAATCTTTAATCAAATATTTAAATTTTCAAAGAAAAAGAATAGTTTGCCAGCAAGAAAGTTGAATTTTTAAAATAAAAAAATTGTTTTTTAATTTTAAAAGATAAATTTTTACTATAAAAAATTTCAAAGTTAAAAAATTAATTTAAAAAATTAATGTAATTAATTTAACCAAGTAGTTGAATTTTCAACCATAAATATAAATTTTAAAATAGATTTTTAAATAAATTCTTATCAAAGTAAGAGAAAGAGAACTTTTAAATAAAAAAAAAAGATAAATTTTGTAGCAAAAATGTATTTCCAACAAAAATTTGGTTTTAAATAAAATAGTTTAATCTTTAACGAAAGAAACGTTCCACAAAAAGAGGAATACTTAAATTCTCAGTTAAAAAAATTATTTTTCAACAAAAAAACTAATTTTGAACCACTTAGTTAAATTTTCAAACAAAAAGAATAATCTTTCACCAACAAACTCGAATTTAAACAAAAAATAAAAGAAGAGATACATTAAAATTAATTAATAAGGGTAAATTTTGAAGCAAAAAAATTGTTAAATTTAAAGTGAAATTTAAGAAAATTGTTGAATTTTCAACCAAATAATAAAATTTATAT
The DNA here is from genome assembly GCA_035041075.1 of Acraspis erinacei. Classification (NCBI taxonomy): domain Eukaryota; kingdom Metazoa; phylum Arthropoda; class Insecta; order Hymenoptera; family Cynipidae; genus Acraspis; species Acraspis erinacei. The sequence goes on along the minus strand of JAWWLR010000054.1, from coordinate 69,053,260 downwards.
CCTGCATTATCCACTGTGGTAAATTTTCCACTACTGTATCGAAAAATTGGTCAAAAAATCGTAAAAGTATTATTGTCTAAAAAACGGCCGAAAAAGGCTCGTTTCCAAAACCCATCTCTAAAGGGCATGTCCATCCATGGATCAAATATTCATTATTATATTCGGTGACTTTATAATTATAAAAATGAATATTTTTTGGGAAATAGTTTAAAATATATAAGGGCACATTTTTCTCGTCCATTTGAGTTTCTATTTTGTTTAAATAATACAATTTCATTAATTATTCGGTTTAAGCTAGGGCTCTAAGGCCCTCTTCTCACTTACATTCCGATTACAAATTTAATCGAGTTGAGCTATTTAGAGCAAATAAAAATTCATATAGCAGACGCGCCCATATATATTTTTAAATATATTTTCCAGAAATTAAGGGCAATATTTAAATTTAAACAAATTTTAAAACTGCCCAATATAAAAATTTATCTATAGGGGATTTTACCAGCCGATAGATGGCGCTAGTTGCTTTAGTCAAAGTTCCGCGAAAATTCAAATCGAAGAAAAGAAAATTGGATTTTTTTCAGTTTACATTTTATTTATAAATCGAAGAAAAATTCTTTTAGTTTAAAAAGAAAATTTTTAATATTTTTTATTGCCCAAATACGAAATGGCATAAATTTTTATTTTGAAAATTCAACTTTTTCGTTTAAAAATCAACCATTCGTTTCAAGTTTTTTCGTTCCTTGGTTAAAAATACATTCTATTGGCTAGAGATTCTTCTTTTTGGTTGAAAATTAAATTTTTTCATTTGAAAATACAACTAATGTGTGAAAATTGTATCTTTTTTGCGTAACTTAACGGTTTTCAGTTTAAAATTATCTATATATATATTTTTTTTAATTAATTCTTATTCCATTTTGAGGTAAACATTTATCTTTTTTAGTTGAAAAATTAATTATTTACTTTCAAGTGGAACAACTTGGCTAAAAATGTATGTTTTGGGTAGAAAATTTAACTTTCTTCTTGAAAAGTCGTTTTTTTTTGTTTAAAATTTTTAAAAAATTGACTAAAAAATTAACTATTCCGTTTTATTGTACAAATTTATCCTTTTCAGGTAAAAACCCACGTTTTTATTAGTTGAAAACTCACTTCTTCCATTTTAAATTTGACCATTTCTTTTTAATTCGTTTTTTTGCTTAAACATTTATTTTTATTAATTAATTTTAATTTATGTCTTTTATTTTTATTTTAACTCGTTTTTTTGCTGGAAAACTATTCTTTTTGTTTGAAAAATTAGGTATTTGGTTCAAAAGTAGTTTTTTTCTTGAAAAATAAATTTTTTAACTGAGAATTTAAGTATTCCACTTTTTGCGAAACATTTCTTTCGTTAAAAATTAAACTATTTTATTTAAAACTATATTTTTGTTGGAAATACGTTTTTTTCATCAAACCGAAAATTTATGCAATTCATTTTTTGTTAAAATTTTTTTTCTTTTGTTAAGAAATATATTTTTGAAAGTGCATTTTTATTTATGGAAACTTCTGCTTCTTGTTGAAAAATTCAACTATGTTGTTGAATTACTGAATTATTGTTGAATTATTATTAATTAAAAATTAAGATATTCCATTTTTGCTACAAAATTTATCTTTTTGATTTAGTTAAAAGTTCTCTTACTTTGATAAGAATTTATTTAAAAATCTATTTTAAAATTTATATTTATGGTTGAAAATTCAACTATTTAGTTGAAAATTCGTTTGTTTTTTTGTTGAAAATTAAATCTTTTAGCTAATAATTTTACTATTTCATTTTTGGTTTTTTTTCCTGCAATTCAACGATTTTCAATTTAAAATTATAATTTTTTTATAACATAATTAGTATTCCACTTTGGGTTAAACATTTATATTTTTAGTTGAAAATTCAACTAATTGTTTAAATTAATTATATTAATTTTTTAACTTTTAAATTTTTTTATAGTAAAAATTTATCTTTTCAAATTAAAAAACAATTTTTTTATTTTGAAAATTCAAGTTTTTTGCTGGAAAACTAGTCTTTTTGTTTGAAAATTTAAATATTTGATTGAAAATTTGTTTTTATTTTTGTTTCGTTTATATTTAATTTTTTTTTTCATTGAGAATTTAACTATTCCACTTTTTGTAGAAAATAGATCTTTTTTAGTTTAAACACATTTCATTAATTAAAAAGTCAACCATTTTCTTTAAAAAAAATTTTTGTTGTTGGATATGAATTTTTTTCATTAAACTGAAATTGTAGACAAGTTTTGGTTCATAATTTTTTTTTAAGAACTCAATTTTATGGTAGAAAATTGTTTTCTTATTTAAAAATTGAGCAATTTTATTGAAAATTAATATTTTTAATTTAAATTCGTTTTTTATGTTGAAAATTAACTCTTTTAACTAAAAATTTTATTATTTCCTTGGTTAAATTATTTAAATTAATTTTCTAACTTTGAAATTTTTGTATAGTAAAAATGTATTTTTTTCAGTTGAAAACCCATTTTTTATTTTAAATTTACCTATTTTTAAAAATTTTAAATTCGTTTTTTGGCTTGAGAATTTGGTATTTTTTATTTGGAAGTACATTTTGTTTAAAGTTTTACTTTTTCGGGGGAAAATTATTCTTTTACTTTGAAAATTTAACTATTTGGTTGAAGATTCGTTTTTTAAGCTAATTTTTTTAACTGAGAATTTAAAAATTCCACTTTTTGTTGAAAATTGATCTTTTTTAGTTGAAAACACATTTCAATCGTTAAAAATTGAACTATTTTCTTAAAAATTTGTTGTTCTTTTAGAAATGCATTTTGTCCATTAAACTGAAATTGTAGACAATTTTTGGGTAATAATTTTTTTTAATTCAGAACTCAATTATATGGTAGAAAATCCATTTATATTGGTAGAAAATTTTTCTTCTTGTTAAAAAATTGAACAATTTTTTTTTTAAATTAATATTTTTAATTTAAATTCATTTTTTTGTTGTTAAAAATGAACTCTTTTAACTTAAAATTTTACTATTTCATTTTTCGTATTTTTTCCGTACATTTCAACGGTTTTCAATTTCAAATAATAATTTTTATAGAAATTAATTAGTATTCAACTTTGAGTTAAACAATTAAATTTTTTTATTTGAAAATTCAACTACTTGGTTAAATTAATTGAATTAATTTTTTACTTAAAAATTTTTTTTATAGTAAAAATTTATATTTTTTTCAGTTGAAAAACATATTTTTTATTTTAAATTTAACTTTTTCGGGCGGAAATTATTCTTTTTCTTTGAAATTTTAATTATTGGGTTGAAGATTCATTTTTTTTAAGGTAATTTTTTTAACTGAGAATTTAACAATTCCACTTTTTGTTGAAAATTGATCTTTTTTAGTTGAAAACATATTTATTCTCTTCAAAATTCAAATATTCTGTTAAAAATAAAATTTTGTTAGTTAAAAAATCAATAATCTAGTTAAAAGTTGAACTATTTTCTTGAAAAATCTATTTTTTCGTTGAAAATTAATTTCTTTTCATTAAACTGGCAATTTAGCCATTTCATTTTTAGGCAGAAATTATTCTTTTTTAGTTAAAATTCAACTCTTTGGTTGAAAATTCGTCAGTTTTGGTAGAAAACTATTATTTTTGTTTAAAAATCCAATTATTTTGTTAAAAATTAAATTTGTATGGCCTTGCAGCCGAAAATTAATTTGTTGTTTATAATATAATAATTTATATTCATTGAAAAACAAACAAAAAATATTACCAACTACAATTATTTATCATTTTTGCTTTAAAATGTATATTTTTTAGTGAAAAATTCAACCATTTGGTTGAAAATTCATCATTTTCGGTAAAAAAAAAATCAATTTTCTTGTCTGAAACTGATTTTATTTTTATGTTAATTTTTTTAGTTAAAAATCCAGCTATTAAATTTTTATTTTTAAAATTTGCCTTAATCTTTTTCTTTAAAAATTAATCCCTTTTTCGAAAATTCCTTGTTTTCTGGATAGTAATTGGTTGCTAAGAAAAATAAAAAAATAAATATGAGAAATTATTTACTGGTCAGAAAAAAACTGACCAGTAATTAAAATATTAAATTGTTTCTTTTCAACCCGACTGTCTTCAACTTTTACTTCAATTTATGAATAAACTATCAACTTTTATTATAAATTTATATTTAAAATTTCTTTTCGTCGATCCTATTTGAATTTTCGTGGAACTTTGACTAGAATTGAACTAAGATATTTAAATAAATCACAATAAAAACTAGAAATGATTCGTTGTTTCTACTAGTTTGTTCTAAATGTGATTTCCCTGCGAAATGCATTTCGTTTTTTTCATTTAATCATCTAATTGTCAGTGCACAGCCTTGTTCTAAACTAGATCCTTGGGGGCTTGATGAATTTCCATGTTCTCGGGTCGATTCCAGGTGAGTAGCTCGTCCAGAACGGAAATTAGAAAGGGATTTCCGCCTAATCTCGTCACTTCAGCCCTCGCTTTCTCGTTCAACTCGGAAAGCACGGTTCTTGTGTACTCGAAAGAGCCAAATTTTTCGAGGAGATTCACACAGTACCTTTTCACTTCTACGTTTTTTGTTCGCTGTCGCAGAATGTCTTTAGTTATCAATTAAGGAAACGTAATTTAAAAATAAATCCTTAATTTTAGAGTGAAAATATTTAAATGTTTTCCATAAGGATTTTTTTTTAATTCCCGCCCATTTCGTGGGTTTCAACAGACTAATTTTTTATTTAATTATAGTTATAGTGTAATATTTAATATTTAATAATGATTCTGATCAAAGATTTAAGAATGATTTTAAGGATTAGAAAATATTTCCAAGTTTTTAAAGACTTAACAATATTTCAGAAGATTTGGCGAAAAATTCAAAAATATTGTGTCAACTACAATTCAAAATATGCATGATAATTTTTCAAAGATTACAAAAGATTACAAAGGTTTTAGAAATAGTTCACAAAAGATTAAAAAAATTCCAATGATTTATCAAAGATTTTTAAGTTTTCAATGGTTTCAAAAAGATTTCAAAACCTTTTAAAAATATCTCAAAGATTTTTCTAAAAAATTTAAAGTAATTTAAAATAGATTTCAAAATATTTCAAGCAGATTTCAAAGATTCCAAAAAATTCCTAGAGATTCCAAGATTTCAAAAATATTCTCAAAATTTCAGAAAGTTTTGAAAATAATTCAATGATTTCACAAAAATTTTACAAAGATTTTTAAAAATATTCAAAGAGATTAAAAAAAGGTTTCAACAATTTAATCAAGATTTCAAATATTCTGAAAGATTTCACACATTTCAAAGATTTAAAAATATTTCAGAAGATTTTGCGAAAAATTAAATAATTTCACATAGATTTCAATCATTTAAAATAGATTTCAAAATATATCAAAAGATTCCAAATGATTTCAAAATATTTCAAAATATTTAAGAAGATTCCAAAACATTTCTCAAGGGTTGAATGATTTCCTATAGATTTAAAAAGATTTCTCAAATTTTTTACAAAAATTTCACAAAAATTCTAAAAGATTGCAATGATTTTTCAAAGATTTCTGAAGCTTTGGGAAAAATTTCGAAAGCTTTCAAAAATATTTCGAAGTTTATTTTTTAAAAATTCAAGGAATTCCAAGCATTTCAAAGATTTCAAAAGTATTTAAAGTGACATATGTTACACATGATTGATAAAGTTAAACACATGATGATAAAGTTACAGATGATTTCACAAAAATTTTTAATATTCCAAAAAGGTTTCAAAAATATTTCTAGGATTTAGGCAAGAAATGAAATATTCTGAAAGATTTTACACATTTCAAACCTTTATAAATATTTCAGAATAATTCACAGATTTAAAAAATGACGTAAATATTTTTAAAAATTCAGAAGGTTTTAATAATTTCACAAAGATTGCAAGCATTTCGGAAAATTTTAAACATTTTCCATAAATTTAAAAAGATTTCAAAAATATTTCAAAAACTTTCAACAATATTTCAAAAATTAAAAATATATATAAAGCTTTCAAAGGAATAAAAATATTTCAAGAATATTTCAAAAGATTTCACAAATATTTTACAAAGATTTAAATAAATTCAAATAGATTTCAATCATTTAAAATATTTCACACATGATTTCCTGAAAATTGTACAAAGATTTTAAATATTTCAAAAAGGTTTCATAAATATTTCAAAAGTGTAATCAATATTTTAAATATTCTAAAATATTTCGCATCCTTCAAACAGTTATAAATATTTCAGAAGAATTCACAGTTCAAAAAATGACGTAAATAATTCAAAAATTTCACAAAGAATATTTCAGAATATTTTAAAGATTTTCCATAAATTTCAAAATATTTCAAAAACTTTCAAGAATATTTCAAAAATTAAAAATATTTCTAAAACTTTCAAAAATATTTCGAATATTATTCTAAAAAAAATCGAGGAATTCAAAGTTTTCAGTAATTTAAAATAGATTTCAAAATATTTCACGCAGATTTCAAAGGTTCAACAAATTTCCAAGCATTTCAAAAATTTCCAAAGAATTCAAAATATTTCATACAGTTTTCAAAGATTTAAAAAATATTCTGAAAATTTCAGAAAGATTTCAAAAGAATTCAATGATTTCACAAAAATTTTACAAGGATTTAAAAAAATATTCAAAAAGATTAAACAAAGGTTTCGAAAATTTAATCAAGATTTCAAATATTTTGGAAGATTTCCCACATTTCAAAGATTTAAAAATATTTCAGTAGACTTTGCTAAAATTAAATAATTTCACACAGATTTCAATTATTTAAAATAGATTTCAAAATATATCGAAAAGACTTCAAATGATTTCAAAAGATTTCAATATAATTAAAAAGATTCCGAAAGTATTTAAAATATTTCGCACATGATTTCACAAAGATTTTAAATATTTCAAAAAGGTTTCAAAAATACTTCAAGGATTTAGTCAAGAATTGAAATATTCTGAAAGATTTTACACATTTAAAAACTTTATAAATATTTCAAAAGAATTCACAGATTTTAAAAATGACGTAAATATTTTTTTAAATTCAGAAGATTTGAGTAATTTCACAAAGATTGCAAGCATTTCCGAAAATTTTGAAGATTTTCCATAAATCTAAAAAGATTTCGAAAATATTTCAAAAACTTTCAACAATATTTCAAAAATTAACAAGATTTCTAAAGCTTTCAAAAATATTTTGAAGATTTTTCTAAAAAAATTAAGGGAATAAAAAGATTCCAAAAATATTTCAAAAAAGATTTCACAAATATTTTACAAAGATTTAAATAAATTCACATACATTTCAATCATTAAAAATATTTCACAAATGATTTCCCAAAAATTGTACAAAGATTTTAAATATTTCAGAAGAATTCACAGTTTAAAAAATGACGTAAATATTTCAAAGATTTCAGAATATTTTAAAGATTTTTCATGAATTTAAAAAGATTTCAAAAATATTTCAAAACCTTTAAACAATATTTCAAAAATTAAAAAGATTTCTAAAGCTTACAAAAATATTTTGAAGATTTTTCTAAAAAAATGAAAGGAATTAAAAGATTTCAACAATATTTCAAAAGACTTTAATGATTTCCCATAGATTTCAAAAAATTTCTCAAAGTTTTTACAACCATTTAACAAACATTGCAAAGATTTTAAAAATATTTTAAAATATATATAAAATTCAATACTAAAATTCAAAATATGCGTTATAATTTTTGAAACATTAAGAAAGATTTCAAAGATTTGAGAAATAGATCACAAAGGACTTCCAAGATCAAAGATTTTTTTTAATGCTTCACGATTTCTAAAGCTTTTAGAAAAATTCACAAGCATTTCAAAGATTTCAAAAAGATTTCAAAAACTTTCGAAAAAATTCTAAAAGTTTTCAAATATGTCAATGAATTATCAAAGATTTCTAAAGCTTTCAGAAAAATATTAAAGGTTTCAAAACGATTTCAAAAGCTTTCAAATATATTACGAAGATTATTCTAAAACAATTCAAGGAATTCAAATATTTTAAAAATATTTTAAAAAGGTTTCAACAAATTAATCAAAATCTCAAATATTCTGAAAGATTTCACACGTTTCAAAGATTTAAAAATATTTCAGAACATTTTGCAAAAAATTAAATAAATCCACATAGATTTCAATCATTTAAAATAGATTTCAAAATATATCGAAAATATTTCGAAATATTTCACCAGATTAATTTTTTATTTAATTTAGTTATATTTTTATTTCATTGGGGAAAAATTCCTTGTTCTAGATCGGAATTTTCGATTAAATGAATTATGATTTTAATCACAGATTTAAGAAATATTTCACAATAGATTTGAAAGATTTCCAATTTTTGAAAGACTGAAAAATATTTCAGAATATTTGGCAAAAATTTCAGAAATATTTCAATGATTTTACCAAGATTTGGAAAATATCTATATAATATATATAATTTATATATTCAAAATATTTAAGAAGATTCAAAAACATTTCTCAAGAGTTGAATGATTTCCTATAGATTTTAAAAGATTTCTCAAATTTTTTACAAAAATTTCACCA
>JAWWLR010000054.1:68909727-68925581 GCA_035041075.1 Acraspis erinacei | reverse complement strand
CAGACACATTCGTAAAAACCTGTTTTTCGGATTCAGGGGGTCTCAAAACGTGGACATTTGACAAAAACGGGGAGGGGAGTCAAATTCTACACAAATCTAATACCTTCTCTGATGAGAATGTAAAAATCAACTGTAGAAGTCAAGGGTGGCAGTACTGAACTAAATAATGAACGAAATAGCCATTTTTCAGGAAAGAAAAAAAAATTTGTAAAAATGAAATCACCATTTAAAGATAAGAAAGAAGACCTTTTGAAAGTGACGCTGACAAAAAATTGGAAGAGGCTCGAATGCGGATTACGATAAAAAATGTAATCTTCAGCCAAAAATATGAATTTTCAACGGAAAAGATGAATTTTTAATAAAAAATATTGTTTTTCTACAAAAAAAGACCAACTTTCAAAAACGAATAATTAAATTTTCAGTTTAAAAATTAATTTTCAACCTAAAAAACGAGTTTTCAACCAAAGAAACCAATCTTGTAGTAAAATAATAAATTTTTAAACAAACAAAAACTAAGTTTAAAAAAATTAGTTATACTTGCATTTTTAAACAAAAAATATGAAACATTTCCCAAAAGAGTAATTTCTACACGAAAAGGCAAATTTTAAACAAAAAAGCAGAATTTTCAATCCAGAAAATTTGGTTACAAAGATTTTTCAGTCTAGAAAGAAAAAAATTTCAACTCAATAGTTCAATTTTTAACTTAAAAAGCGCTTTTTTTACAAAAGAATTTTGCAACCAAAATTAGAATAGCTAAATTTTCAGTTAGTAAAATTAATTTTGAACAAAAAAGAACACGAATTTTCTTAAAAAGAGTTGCATTTTCAACAAAATACGAATTTTCAACAAAACAAATAAATTTTTAACCAAATATTTGATATTTCAACCAAAAAGACTGATTTTCCGCCAAAAATAAAAAATTTGCAACAAAATAGTTTATTTTTTAAATAATAGAAGATAAATATTTCAAAATATATATATTTCAAAAAAACAGTTGAGTTTTTAATCAAGAAAACTAATGTTCCACCCAAAAAGATATATTTTTAACAAAATATATGAATTTTCAACTAAAATGGTGATTTTTCAAACAACAAAAAATAGAAAGGTTCAATTTTCAACCAAAGGGATCAATTTTGAACTAAAACGATGAATCTTCAACTAAAAAAAAACACATTTTCAACAAAGTACTTGCATTTTGCTGAAAAAATGCATTTTCAGCCAAGAGGATCAATTTCCTATAAAGAATACGAAATTTTACACCAAACTGTAAATTTTTTAACTAAAAAAAAGATAAAAATTTAAATTTAATTTAATTTAATTTCAAGAAAATAGTCGCATTTTCTACGAAACAGATGATTTTTCAACTGAAATATATCTTCAATAAACAAATAATTTATAACAAAGTAACTTAACTTTCAACCAAACACTTGCACTTTTAACCAAAAAATAATACAATTCAACAAATTTAATTTCAAAAAAACATTTCAACAAAAAAAATCGTTTTAACCAAAATTAATTAATTTCTGCTAATTCAGTTTGCATTTAAGTGGATAAATAATAAAAAAAAAAAGGTGAAAAATAAAAAAGGGGGGAATAAGGAAAAGTCTTTGCAGCCTACGATAAATAAATAGAAATTTTGACAATTTATAGACTAAAAAATAATAGTTTAAATAAAAAATGCAGTTCCATTTCAATAATTTAAGAACATTAGGTTAGAAAAATTAAAACGTAGCTTACAAAATAAAGTTAATTTTCTATTCAATAATTTTTTTCCATTTAATATTTTTCTGTTAAGGACTTTTTAAAATCGGAAATTCTAAAATTTATGAAATTCGAAATATTGAAGCTTGATCCTTTAAAAATTGTTCAAAGTTACAAATAAACTCGGATATACCACATCTCTAAGCAATCTGAATCTCGTGATTTTAATTGCACTGCAATTTTGAATAATGAACATTTTGCATGCCAAATTATCCGGAATCTGATGCCACTAATGTTGCACAACAACGAATTCATCTTCAACATAATTGTAGCAAAGGCTTACATAATAATAATTTATGTTTGTAAAAGATATATGTTACAACTTCACTATACGAGAAATACCCATTTCTTTTCCCTTCACATGTTCCATGTTGCTTGCTAATAAATATTTAAAATATTAGTATTTTGTGCTAAAAATTAACTTTGAAAGTCTCAAAATCACAGTCAGTTTTACACTAAAAAAAAATTACCTTCAAGCAAAAAACCTGTTATCTTGGATATAAATGAAAATGTGGTTGAATTAAAAAAATGTTTGTTGATTCAACAAAATATTTGATCGACCCAACCTAATTTTTTTGTTAAATTAAACAAATATTCCATCTACCAACATAATTGGTTAAAGGAACCAAAAAATGTAGTTGGGTCAACCAAATATTTTGTTGGTCATATAGTAAAAATATTCTAAGGTTGAACCCAATGTTTGGAAGTTTCTTTTTTTGAGTAACTAGTTACAGTTATGTTACTTAGCGAAAAAAGGTAACTAGTTACAATTAATTATAAATTTTCAACCAAACAACTGAATTTGTTTTGGGTTTGGTTCTACCAGAAGATATCAATTTTCAAACTAATTACAACACTTCTCAATTAAAGAGATGAATTTTAAAACCAAAAATATGATTTATCAACAAAAATTTTAGTTTATTTGGAACCCAATGGGTGACATAGTTATTGAAGGCCTAGTTGGTTGCAACACTGTCTGAATATCACTTTTAGTGACTATTTTCAGTTTGTCTATCTTTTAATACAGATAACGAACTTTTCATTACACCTATTTTGTAAATAAAAACTTCCAAATGAGTCATTTTATTTCATGATAAAATTTATTTCTAAATGCTTCTAAATATTATTGATAAAAGAGCAAAGTTTATCTGTAAAAGTCTTTTTAATATTGGAAAATAATTTTGCTGTTAACATTTTGCTACCACACACTATAATATCTAAATATTTTCGCACTTTCAAAGAAATGTAAAAAATGAAATTATAGACAAAAACTGGGAAAATGTTAATTTAAGAAATGTATACACTATCGCTGCTGGTAAAAAAAAAGAATCTAAATCTCAAGAAGATTAAACAAATGGTTAAAATGCACATTTCTCAATATTTAAAAAATAATATCCTTTTTAAAAATTTTGAAAGGTTTAAAAAGAACTTTAAAAAATCATTAAGAATGTCGAAGATTTTAAAGCAAAAGTTTTCAATTTTGCAAGATTAGCAAGGTAAAAAAAAATTAGAAGCGCTTTTTGTGAAAAATTATTATTGAGAGAATATTTAAAAAGGTTTCCAAAATGTTTAGAATAGAATCCGGATGATTTTAGGGCCAATTTCTTAATCATGCAGAATTTCTTGAAAATTTTAGGAAAAATTCGAATTGCAATAAAAAATTTTAATAGATTTCAAAACATTTTTTTATAATTTTGAAGATTCAAAAAAATGAAAAAATAAAACAAAATTTTTAAATATTAAAAAAAAATTAAAACCAAAGTGTTGATTTTTTTAAAGATTTCACAACAAAATTATTAAGCTTTTTAGGGACTTTCAGCTTTCAAGATCATAAAATAACTTTCTTCGTCAATAACATCCTGCTCTCATAATAATTAATATGTTATTTTTAAACATTTATTTTTAAACATTATAAGTTAACCTTATTTTTATCCAATTTCTATTTTTTCTTAAAACTTCTTAAAACTTCTTCATAACAACTTAATGGAAAATAATTTTCCTCTTTTTTTAAATTGAAAAGATTGTTTTAATTTTTCAGAACTTAAAAAGATATTCGTTAAGTTTTAAAATCTTTCAAGAAGGTTTTTAAAAATTTAGAACAAAATGTAGATTTGGACAGACTTTGAAACAAAATTTAAAAGCTTTTTACAAGATTTTAAATGTTTCACGAAAATAAAAAATTTTCTTATCAAACCTAGGGAACTTTCAGAGAATTTTTTTATTTTAAGAATTAACGCCTAAAGAAGATTTACAAACATTTTTAAACATTTCAGAAGATTTATAAAAATGTCGAAAAAATCTGAAAGATTAATCTTTAATTGTTAAAATTAAAAAATCATCCAAATGGTTAGTTGGGCCAACTATTCAGTTTGCAAGATATGACACGACTACTTTATTTAGTTGGGACAACCATTTCATTAGTTGATGTTACTAAATGAATAGTCGCTGCAACTAATGGAATTGTTGTACCAACTAATAAGATAGTAGTATCAACTAATAAAGTATCATGCAATTTTTTAATTTTGAAACTTTTTCTAAATTTATGCTCAAATTTTATTCCAATTTAAATATTACTTGTTGCTTGTGAATAAATACTTAAAATATTAGTATTTTTGCTGCCAATTAACTTGGAAAGTTTTATACTCGCAATCTAAATGAGAAACTTTTACCTAAAGGAATTTAATAATTTATAGCTAACTCAGTGTTCATGTAATTATACTTGGGTAGTAATAGTAGATAAGAGCACGTTAAAATTTAATAATCGCTTTACGATTGATTCTTTGACGTCAGAATAGCCAGGTAGCAAGTGCGAGGATCACCTTCGATACTGTTCTCGCGTCAAAACCAGTGTAGTTATTACTGGTCTCTAAATTTAAAATTCAAATTAGTAAAATCGGAGATATTCATATATCCTTTTATCTTCAGGTTTTAAAGTCAGGAACCTTTCTCCAATGCTAAATTCGGGCCCCTCACTTATTTTGATTGCATTTTGCTAAAAAAAACAACATTTTAATTGTTTAATAAAAAGCATCTGAAAGCTTGAAGTCTTCCGAATTCAACGATTTGTTTTGTGATGTGAGTCCAGTTCAATAATTAAATTTATGATAAAATAGCTCTTAGGCAGGAAATATTTGGAATATTTCTAAATTTAATCAGTCTTGGCACGTGGAAGGCACAGCAGGAAGAGTGATAGAAAAATATTATCTGTTCGATGATAATCGTAAATGATATCTCTTGCGTAAAAGCTATTTTATTTTTAGGCAGGAAGTGGTCATAACGTTTGAAAGAGTTTAATCTTTCACATTCTTTTTACTGAACATTTCAGAGATTTTTTTTAGCAACCTGCAATTAAATTAAATGAGGGCCTCGACGATTGGCCCCGACTTTAATTCACAAAATAATGAGCTCTAATGGCATTAAAAAAAAACAAGTACAAAAAATATATTTTTTAATGCATAATGATTTTAGATTGTATTTTACAAACTAGAGTTTAAATTGGGGTTTTGGTCACAAATAAAATTCCTAAGATAAGTCAAGATTCGATAAAAGTTTTGAGCTTTAAAGCTATAAAAAAGTCGATTTTTTAAAGAAAACTTTGGACTTTTAAACATGACAAGTTTCATTTTCAACAAAAAAATTCCTTTTTAATCAAGAAAGATGAATTTCCTAGGAAAAATATGAAATTTCAATCCAAGAAGAATGCTTTGTCAACGAAAGATATAATAGTTGATATTTCAACCAAAAAGATTTAAATTTTAAATTTAAAAAAAGTTTAATTCAAAAATTAAATTAAAAAAAAATTAAATTAAAAAAAAAGATATATCTACTTTCAACCAAGTAGTTGAATTTTCAATGAGAAATATTTTCATTTGAAACCAAAAACAATTCTCAAACAAAACAGATTAATTTTTGTTAAATCAAACAGTTGACAATTAACTAAAAATATTATTATTTTAAATAGAAAAACAGTATAATTCAACAACAAAAAACGAATTTTCAACCAAAACATCAACTGTCAAATTTTTAGGCAAAAAAGGCGAATTCTCAAGAAAAAATATAATGAACAATTGATATTTCTAACAAAAAAGAGATAAGTTTTTAATCAAAAACACTGAAATTAATTAAAAAACTACTTACTTTCAAAAAAATAGTTCAAAACTCAACCAAAAAAGACATTTCCATTTTTTGCCAAAAGAGATGAATTTTTAACCAAGAGATGAATTTAAAAAAATGTAATCAAATAATTAAATTTTCAATCAAAGAAATGAATCTATAACAAAAAAAATTAAGTTCTATCAAAGTGTTTTAAGTTTCACCCAAGTAGTTGAAATTTCAACAAAAAAGGTGAATTTTCAAAATAATCTAATAGATGATATTTCAACGAAAAAAGATTTTAATTCTAAATCAAAACCAGCTGGATTCAACGAAAAAAGAAAATTTTCAAACAAAATAGTGTAATTTTCAGTTTAAAAAATTAATTTTCAGCTAAAAATAATTTTCTATGAAAAGAAAGTTATTTTCAAACAAATATTTAAGTTTAACTTGGAAGCAAAAGAGATATTTTGACAACAAAATTTGAATTTTTAACATAAAAATATCACCCATTGATTTTGATATTTCAACCCCAACATTTTTTAATTGTGAATCAAAAACAGTTGTATAGTTACATTTTCATTAAGGAAATTAATTTTCAATCAAAAAATTCTCTACCAAAAGAAATTAATTTTCCACACAAAACTTGGGTTTTCAAGTTACAAAACCGAATGTTTTAGAAACCCATTTTTTTTTTAGAAAACTAAGCCTTTGAAACCCAAAAAAATGAATTTTCAGACCAAAATCGTGAATACTCAACAAAAAAGTTCAACCTTCAAGAAAAGAGAAAAATATTCAAATAAACAGTTAAATTTTAAACAAATAATGAAATTTGCAATCAAAATAGTTAAATTTTTAACTAAGTGGTCGAATTTACAAACCAAAAATATAAAACTTCAACTAAAATTCAAATGTAGTTGAATTAAAAAAAATCAATTTTCAACCAAATATATTGCAGTATACATTTCAACCAAAAATAGTTGGCTTTTATTTTTGGATTCTATTAATTCAATTCGCATAAATTATATTAATATATATTTTAGTAATCAAATTAATTTTTTGTAATTAATTTAATGCCGAAAATAGTGGTGATTTAAATAAGAATTATTTCTTCGAAAATGGTATTGAAACATGGTAAAAATTGGGAAGACTTTTATCTGCAAAAAAATAAAAAAATGAAACTCAATAAAATGTTAAAACTTTGTAAACAAGCAATTTTTTCAACATTTTTTTCGAGGGCCAATAGCCGAACTGGATATATATCGAACCCAAATTAATTATACTTTTATGGGAATTTTTTTTTTTCGGCCCCACCTAATATAAATTTTACTATCAGATGCTTTTAGAAACCGGCTACCAAACAGGATAAAAGACCACGGATATTCTGAGAATGCATTCTCACGGAAAAAGTCTGAAGTTATTCTTTGGATGATCTTTTAGAATTCTATTCCAGGCGACAAAAACGATTTAATCGATCCTCTGTACACAGAGAGTAAATATAAGTTAACGGTACTTGGCTTTTATTCTATGGATTAATGAGACAGAAGACAACTTTATATAAGGCCAGACAAGTTTTTCATGATGGCTTGTAACCTCTTTCATCTCAGCTAAACAGAATTTATTCCATTCATTTTTTTATGAGCTTAGATCTGTCTGTTATTCTTGGTTTATTTTTCATTGTTACATTAATTGTACCGAGAAACAACTGTAGATTATTTCATAAATTTAAAAAGATCTGATTTTCATCATTTACGTCCCTGGGGGTCTTATTATTTTTTCTTTTTATCGAAAAAGGAACAGTATACAATTTTATTCCAGTCCAGAAAAATGTTCTCAGGAATTGTGCCAAAACTGCCCCGTAAATACAAAAAATATTTATTGTGTATTTATTAATTTTCAATTAAAATGATAAGTATCCAACCAAAAAAAGAAGTTTTTAACACCAGTTCAAAAATATGAATTTCAAACCAAGAAGATTAATTTCTATCAAAAAGACGAATTCTCAATTAATAAAGATAAATTTTCAAAGAAAAAATGTAAATTTTCACACAAAAAGAAACGATTTTTTAATAAAAATTATAAATGTTCAACCAAAAATTGAATAATTAAATTTTAAGTTAAAAGAATTGTTTTCAAACAAACATGAATTTTCAACTAAAAATATGGAATATTCAACTAAAATAGTAAAATGTTTAGTTAAAAAAATTAATTAATAGAGAGATACATTTTCAACTAAAATGATTAAATATTCAACTTGATTATTTCAATTTTCAGTTGAAAAATTTAATTTTCAACCAAAAAGATTAATTTTAAACTTTTCACAAAAAAGGTGAATTTTCGAATATTATGATGAATCTTTAATTAGAATAATTTAATTTTCTACCAAAAAGATAAATTTTCGAAGAAAAAAATGTCTATTTTCAACCAAAATTGGAATACTTGAATTTTCAGTTTAAAAAAGTAATTTTCCCTACAAAAAAACAAACTAAAATGATTAATGTTTGACCGAACATTTTTTTTCAACAAAAGAGTTTATATCTTAACCAATTAGTTGAATTTTAAACCAAATAGTATAATCTTCTGCCAGAAATAGTTAAATTTTCAGTTAAAAAAAATGTTTTTAAATAAACAGATTAATTTTCAACTACAAATATGGAATATTTATCTAAAATAATTAAATGTTTATTTAAAAGTTAAATTACAAAAAAAATAATTTTCAACTAAAATGTTGAGATATTCAACTAGAATAGTTTAATTTTCAGTTTGAAAAATTAATTTTCAATCAAAAAAGGAAGATTTCAACAAAATAGTTAAATTTTCGACTAAAGGGATAAAGTTTTAATTAACATGATAAATTTTCAACCAAAAATATTAATTTTAACACGTAATTAAGTTTCAACTAAAATTTTCAATCAAAAAGATAAGTTTTGGGCAAAAATTATAAACCCTTAACTTTACTAGTTGAATGTTCAACCAAAAAGATTAAATTTCTGAAAAAGAGGAATTTTTAACAAAATACTTCAATTTTCAACCAAAGAGTTGAATTTTCAAATAAAAAAAGAGAATTTTTCAACGAGAAATGCGAATTTCCAATGAAAAATGGATTACTTAAATTTTCAGTGAAAAAAATTAATTTTCACAAAAAAAAAGTATTGTCACATTTTCAATAAAAAAATAAATTTTCGATTAAAGTGATGAATCTCTAACCACAAAAATGATTTTTCGACAAAAGAGTTTAACTTTTTACAACTAAAAGTAAGAATTTTCAACTGGAAGAGGTGAATTTAAAACCAAAAAGATTATTTTTCTACCAAAAAAAGGTTAATTTCCAATAAAAATACATGAAGTTTTAACCAAAAATTGACATTAAAAATTATTTTCAACCAAAGATGTGAATTCACAAACTAAAATGATGGAATATTGAACTAGATTAGTAAACTTTCAATTAAGCAAATTATTTTAAACAGAAAAAAACCAATCGATTTAAAAAAAATCGTTACGTTTTTAATCAAAGAGATTAATTTTCATTTTAATTATGAATCTGCAACCACAAAAATTAATTTTTAATTTTATGAATTTTTTTAATTAAGAATTTTCAACTGGAACAGTTGATTTTTAAACCCAAAAGTTGAATTTTCAACCAAGAAGGTTTATTTTATTCCAAGAACAGCCCATTTTTTTAAATATATGAATTTTCAAAATAAAACTGAATAGTTAAATTTTTAGTTAAAAAAATTAATTTTCAAACAAAGAGATGAATTTTCACTTGATGGCCATGAAATTGAATTTTCAACCAAAAATATGGATTTTCAAATAAAATAATTATTATTCTACTAAAAAAGAAGCATTTTCAACAAAGTACATGATTTTTTAACTGAAAGAGATCAATTTTCAACAAAAAATTAATAAGTAAATAGTTTCATTTTTAGTTTAAAAAATAAATTTCGAACCAAAAATATGAATTGTTAAAGAAAAATCAAGAGAAAAATGTAAAAGTTGATATTTCTACCAGAAGAGATTTAAATTTAAATTAAAAAACAGTTTAATTCAACTTAAAAAGATGACTTTTCAAATAATAAAGATTTTTCAATAAAGAGAAAAAAATGTACAAGCACACTGTTAAATTTTCAACCAAGAAAATTAATTTTCTATCAAAAAGGATGAATTTGCAATAAACAGTTAAATTTTCAGTTTAAAATATTAATCTCCAACAACAACAAAACTAATTTCCAACCCAAAAAATGAATTTTCTACAACAACAAAACAGATAAATTTTCTGAAAAACAGATGAATTTTCAACTGAAGAAGGTAAACGTTCAAGAAAATGAATATTGAACCCAAAAGATGAGTTTTCTACAAAAAAAACTAAAAAACACAAATTTTCTGCACAATAGAAGAATTTTCAACCAAGAAGATTAAATATCTCAAAAAATGTAAATCGAGCAAAAAATCTAGTAATTAAATTTTCAATTAAGAAAAGTAATTTTCAATAGCAAAAATTAATTTTTTTTTAAACTAACTTTCAATCAAAGGAATGAATTCTCAACTAAAATTATTAATTTACTATTAAAAAATATTTATTTTTCACAAAACAAATTAATTTTCAATCAAATTTTAAACCTTTAAAGGCATTTTTAACATAATAGTTAAATTTTCCACAAAAAAGATTATTATTCTACCACAAAATACTAATTTTCGTAAAAGACAGCCAAATAGCTAAATTTTCAACTTCAGAAGATAAATGCTATATAAACATGAGATAGATACATTTTCAGTTAAAAAAATTCATTTTCAACAACAACAACAAAATTTTTTTAACTCAAAAGATGAATTTTTTACTAAAAAAAAGATGATTTTTCTTCCAAAAAAAGACAAATTTTCAACAAAATAGCTGAATTTTCAACTGAAAAAGATATATTTTAAAATAAACAAAGAATAGTTAAATTTAAATCCACAACAAATTTTCAAACAAATATTTAAATTAAGAAAAAATGTTTTATTATAACTCTTGTAATCCAATGGACCGCTCGATTTTGTTGAAAATTCGTCTTTTTCAGTAGAAAATTCTAATTTTGGTGAAAAATGAATCTAATTGATAGGAAATATAACAATTTTGTTAAAAAGTCATTTCTTGTTTGAAAATTCGTCTTTTTAAATTGAAAATTTAACTATATCGTTGAAAAACGTTTTTTTTTCATAATTAATTTTTTTTTAAATTGACAATGTAAGTATTCCAGTTGAAGATTTTTTATTTCAGTTGAAAATTCATTCCTTGATTATAAATTTGACTATTTTGTTGAATATTCTATTTTTTCATATAAAGGATTTCTTTTTTAATTGAAAATTTAAGTATTTCATTTTTAGTTTAAAAACTCGGTTTTATTGGTTGAAAATTAAAATTTTTAACTTAAAATTTAACTTATACATTTTTGTTTGTAAGATTATATTTTTCAGATGAAAATTCAACTAGTGGGTTGAAAATTTATCTATTTCGTTAAAGATTTCTCGTTTTTGGTATAAAATTAATGTTTTTGGTTTAAAATTCAACTACTTGGTAGATATTCGTTCTTATTGAAAATTAATTTTTTAGTTTTTGGTTGTAGTTTAAAATTCCTCTCTTTGGTTGAAAATTGTATTGTTTTCTTTAAAATTTGTTGTTTTTTATTTAAGTTTTTTTTAATGCAGATTTTTCTATTGCAGTTAAAGATTTATTATTTCAACTGAAAATTCATCTCCTTGATTAAAAATTGGACTATTTTGCTGATCATTCGAAATTTTTGTATACAAAATTTTTTACAATAAAAATATAAGTTCTTCATTTTGGTAAAAAATTTATATTTTTTAGTTAAGAATGCAACTGATTGGATACAAATTTATGCATTATTTTTAAATTCGTCTTTTTTGGTAGAAAATTAATCTTCTCGGTTCAAAATTTATATTTTTTGGTTCAAAATTCAATTATTTGATTAAAAATAAAAATAAAATAATAAAAATAAAATATAAAAATAAAAAACAATAAAAATGTAAGTTCTTCATATTGGTAAAAATGTATATTTTTTAGTTAAAAATGCAACTGAGTGGATACAAATTTATACATTATTTTTAAATTCGTATTTTTTGGTAGAAAATTAAATTACTTGATTAAAAATAAAAAATAATAATAAAATATAAAAATAAAAAATAAACAATAAAAATGTAAGCTCTTCATACTGGTAAAAATGTATATTTTTAAGTTAAAAATGCAACTGATTGGATAGAAATTTATGCATTATTTTTAAATTCGTATTTTTTGGTAGAAAATTAATCTTCTCGGTACAAAGTTTATATTTTTTGGTTCAAAATTCAATTATTAGGTTAAAATAAATATAAAATAAAATGAAAATAAAATATAAAAATAAAAAAATTTAAAAAAGTGTAAGTCCTTCATACTGGTAGAAAATGTATATTTTTTTAGTTAAAAATGTAACTGATTGGATACAAATTTATGCATTATTTTTAAGTTCGTATTTTTTGGTAGAAAATTAATCTTCTCGGTACAAATTGTATGTTTTTGTTTGAAAATTCAATTATTTGGTTAAAATATAATCTACTTTGTAGAAAATTCAACAATTTTATGAAAAAGTCTTTTTTTTTTGTTAAACGTTCAACGTTTTTTGCTGAAAATTCGTCTTTTTGAGTTAAAAATTCAACTAGTTTTTCAGAAAATTCAACTATTTGGTTGAAAATTAACATTTTTTTCAACAAAAAAAAACAATTTTACTGATAATTATCCCTTTTGTTTGAAAAGTTGAAAGGATTTGTTGAAAATTCGTCTTTTTGGTTGACTTCAACTAATTTTTTCTTTAAAATTAAAATTTGTTTGGGCTGAAATATCAATTATTACATTTTTAGTTGATAATTCATCTCTTTTAGTAAGAAATTAATCTACTTTGTAGAAAATTCCACAACATTGTTAAAAAAGTCAATTTTTTTGTTTGAAAATGCTTCATTTTAGTTAAAAATTCATCTCTTTGTTTCAAAATTTGACTATTTTATTGAAAAATTACTGTTTTTTGGTAGAATGTTTATCTTTAAACTGAAAAACTAAATATTCCATTTTTGGATTAAATATGCATCTTTTTCAATAGAAAATTAATATTCACGGTTAAAGAAACCAATAATTTTGTAAAAAAGTAATCCTTTTAAATAAAAATATGTTAAAATATATATATATATATATATATATATATATATAATATTAGAATTTATTTCTACTTTGATGAATAATTTACCTGAAAATACCTTGAAAATGTATTTTTTTTTGTTTTTTAAATGTTGAAAAAAATATTACAAGTACGGTGTCGCATAATTCGACACTCGGCGAGAAACATTTTTTCAATAAGAAAATTAAACTTCTAATTTTAAAGAATTGTAAGTAGATTTAAAAAATGGTGTCATTCATATTGAATTTACCGAATTTTTCTCGCTAAAACAAATGTTTGGAGAATGAATCGAGTTTTTTGTCTAAAAGAAATGTAACTAGTGCCTATTCTAGTATTTTATAAATTCAGTTGGCAAATTTGTTTAAATATGTCAAATAAATTCACTGCTATTTCTCCGTTTAAACAAATTATTCGGTTTAAACAAATTATTTATGGGTTGCGGCCCTGGTGAGAGCAGCAAGCAGGTGTTAAAAAACAAACAAAAAAAATGAACTCACCGGTACCGATGAGCAGGCACGTCAAGAAAATCCATCTGAAGAACATCGCTCCACATTTGTTGAAAAATGGGCAACAACCTTCACTCCTCTTGATCCAAATTTTCCAAAAAACTTTGCACAAATCACAGATTTTCGTACGGCAGCATCATTTGCCTTCAATTTGGTATCCGCCGCAAATCTATCGAATTTTTCATCCAACTTCGACAACCATCATCCAGTCTTCCCATCACCTTCACAGTTGGAAGCCAAAATTAATTAATAATTTTAAATTATTAATATTTCCGAAATCGAACTTGTCCGAAACTTGTCGGAAATGAAAAAATTTATTATTGCGACCAATTACTTGCGCTCAATTTTTATTATTTCACAACGTTGGAAATAATTACAGGAGTCGAGCAAAACAGAAAAAAAAAACGAAGAGCTGAGCAACGGAAACACTTGTTTTCTCGTGATAAAATCAAGTCCGAAGATTCAACGTCATCTCGCGATCTCGTGCCACTTTTAAGATCGACACGATTTTCCACTTTTACGGTTCTTCGCGTCGAGACGATAAGATTCCTGGTTTTTCTTCCCTTTTCCGATGATTAATTAGATAGATCTTTCGATTTTAGAATCCTCTAGAATATGATCATTGATTTTTTATCTCTGAAAAAAGTAAATGAAAAAAGATTCAAAAGAATTCAAAAGTAATAGGAATTTTCGTTAAAAATTCATCTTTTTTGGTTAAAAATTGAACTCAGGGTGGTCGTTTTAACCGAAGAGAAAATTCCCGGTCCTTATCCGGTTCGCAAATATTTTTGACGGTTAATGAAATTTAAAAAATCGAATTCTATTCTAAAAATTTTTCCATCTAGAGTAATAAAGAATAAACTAAATTCAAAGTGAAACTCTTGAATTTCAAACTTTTAAAATTGAAGTTTAAAAGTTTTTTAATTCAAAAATTGTGTATTCAAATGGTCAATAATTTACACGTATAAAATCATTTTCACTGTTTCAACTTAAACAATCAAGCAATGAACTTTAAAATGTTCAAAATTATATTATTTAAGCAATTTTAATCTAGAAAGATTAAAAATTGTAAAAATTAAAGAAAAAAAAAATAACTGAAAATTTCTTAAATTGGAAGTTAAATTTTCATTTGAAACAGTTTAAATATCCTGGAAAAGCTTCAAAATTTGATTTTAAAATCTAGAAGTTGTTTCAATTTTTTCCAAATTTAAACTTATTCTTGATATTTTTTAAGAAATTCTAAATATCTGTTGAAATGAATCGAATTTTCCTACAATTTTTAGAAAAACCTGTTTATCATGTAAATAAAAAAAATGTGAGTCATTTTAACTTTTGAAAAGATTCGGCTATTTGTACAAAAATTTTGGTGCTAATAACACCATAGCCTAATTTAAAAATAGAATGTAGATTTTTGCAGATTTCAAATAAAAAATTTTAAATTCCTAGAAAAATAGAAAATAATATTTCATGTTGAAAAATGATTTGAAGAGAATATTTCAAAAGATTTTAAAACATTTCCAAAATTGACAAAAAAAAATCTGGAAGAATCAAAGGAAATTTTTTTAATTTTTAGGAAAATACTGGAAAATTTTACAAATCTCTTTAAAATGTTTAATAATCTCTTTTAATCATTTTGGAAAAGTTTTTATATCTTTTTAAAGACTCTTAAAATAAGAATTCAAAATGAAACATTACTTTCAAGATTTCTAGGAATCTTTAGAGAATATTTGTTTATTTTTATGAAGCCTTTCACGAATCTTAAAAAGCTTATAAATTTCTTATTTTAAATCTGCAAAAACCTAAATTTTGTTTTAACTTCGTGGTTATTTTCACCGAAATTTGGGTACGAATAGCCGAAAAAAACTCACTTAGTTTAAATTATTTTAAATCTTTTCAATTTTTTTGTAGAAATAATAAGTGTTCAATTGTTATTTATACCTCAAAATTCAACAATTTAATTTATAAAATAAACATTTTTGAAACAGACGAATTAAAATTGTAACGTTAAAAATTTAAAAGCTTTTCGAAATTTTAAAGATTCAAGGCTTTCTATATCAAATTTAAAACTAGTTTTGAAATTTTTTAAGAAAATCCAAATATCCTTTAAAATTAATCGAATTTTCCTACAATTTTTAGAAAATTCTCTTTATAATGTAGCGAAAAGAATTTGAGTCGTTTTAAGTTTTCAAAAGATTCAAAATTTATTAAAAATTTGAAATGATTTAAAATAATTCGGACACATTTTCAATAATTTTTTTAATAGCTCCAATTCGATCGATTTATGCAAAAAGAA
>JAWWLR010000054.1:68884727-68896287 GCA_035041075.1 Acraspis erinacei | reverse complement strand
AAACTATAGATTGGCGCAAAAAAATAAAAATCTATTTTTTCCGCATTAGGTCCCTTTTCTCGCGGACGGTCACATATATGTATAAATCATAGTTATTATTGTTGTAAACAATGATAGTTTATATTTTAATGAACAGAACCTAAATACAATTGAAGATAATTATTCAATGAATAAAATGAGGCCTTGATTATTAGAAATAAATAAGAATTGTATCTTTATCCTAATGTAAAAGAAAGAAATATAATTCTAAGACTAAGCAAAGACTTTTGAGATGGGTTGTACTTTTTCCCCAGGAGGAGAAGTGAGTGGAATTGATGAGAAATGATGGAAGGGGAAATAAATGGTGGGAAAGTGGGAGGAGTCAGAGTAAATGAGCAGAAGAGAAACAGTGTGAAGGGAGTGGGGAGTGTGAAAAGTGATGGGAAATGATGTGAGTGGGAGTAGGGGAAGTGATGGGAAATGTGGTTTGGGAACGCAGTGGGAATGATGAGAAATTAGTATAGGGAAAGTGAGGGGAACAAGGGGGAAATGAGAGAGGGAAAATAAGGAAAGTGAGGGAAATCAAGTGCTCGTAGTAATTGACTTGTCATTTATAATAATCCAGTTAATTCAAAGTAATTTAATTTCATGTCTTTGGTTGGAAACTCAACTATTTGGTCAAAAATTAATCTAATTTGTCGAATTCGTTTATTTCTTCAAAAATTCGTCCTTTTAGTAGAAAATGAATCTAATTTCTTAAAACTTTATATTTCTGCTAGAAAATTGAACTAATTTGGTGAAAACTTGAATCATTCAGTGGAAAATTTGTTTTTTTGTAGAAAAATTAATTTTTCAATTTAAAACTTCTTTCTTACATTTTTTATTCTAAATTGATCTTTTCTGGTCAAAAGAAGGATTCTTTTATTTGAAAATTCGTATATAATTTGTTTTATTTGAAACAATATATTTTTGTACAAAATTCAACTATTTGTTTGACAATAAACTTTTTTTTAATTGATGATTTTTGTTAAAAATTTATCATTTTTGATAGAAAATTAATCCTCTGTTTTGAAAATTCATTTTTTTATTTGTTTGAAAATTGAACTAATACTTGGTTGAAAGTTGAACTTAGTTAAAAATTTAATTTACCCTTTGGAGATGCATCATTTGAATTGAAAATTTATCTCATATTTAGTTGAAATTTAAAATATAATTATTCCTCTTTTGGTTAAAAATTTATTGTTTTTAATCAAAAGTTTAACTATTCTTTGAAAATTTAACTGTTTTTGTAAAAAATGCAACTATTGGTTAGACAGTAAACTTTTTTTCTTTTTTTATAGAAAATTAATTTTCTGTGTTGAAAATTCATTTATTTTGTTTTTCAAAATTCTACTACTTGGTTGAAAGGTAAACTACCTTGTTAAAAATTTATTTTATAGATTGGAGATGCATAATTTTAATTGAAAATTCATCTCTTATTTAGTTTATTAATTTAACTATTTTTTTAGTGAAAACTTCATTTTTTAAATTAAAAATATAACTATTCAATTTTTTGTTAAAAATGCATCTTTTTTAGTTGCAAATTCAACTATTTAGGTAAAACATAATCTACTTTGCTGAGAATTAAACAATTTTGTTCTAATTGATTCTTTTGAGTTAAAAAGTCATCTGTTTGTTGGAAATTTGTCATTTCGGTTGACGATCCAACTATTTTGTTAAAAATGTATCGATTTTTGTTTAATTGAACTATTTTAATTAAAAATAAAAATCTTTATGGTTTGAAAACTTGATATTTTTCAGTGTTCGTCCGTCATACTTATTTTCCCGTGAGGAGAAGTAGGAGAGTGAGGGGGGATTTCAACGGGAAAGTATGGGAAGGGAATTGGGGGAAGTATGGAAATAAAATGAGAAGAAGCGAATGGGCTCGGAGTAGTAGAGGAAGTAATGGGAAGTAAGACGTGAGTGGTAGGGAAGTCCGGGAGTGAGGAGAATTGAGGATAGGGGAAGCAGGGTAGGGGAATAAGTGGGGGATGTTAATAGTGAAGAAGAGGGGAAGTATGAGAAGAGGAGTAGGTCGATGAGGCTGGGAAAGTAACAGCAGTAGTAAGGAGTAGTAGGGAGGTAGTGAGCGGGGTATGAAGGCCAGTATGGGAGCGTGAGTAGATAAGAAGCATTGGAAGTGAGGGGAAGGGGGAAGCAGAAGTCAGGGAAGTGGGGGTAGAGGAATGTGAAGATATGGAAAGTTGGTGGGGAGGAAGGCATGATTTCAGTGGAGTTTAGGGGATGGTAAGATGTGATTGGATAGAACAGGATAAGATAGAAGAGGTAAGAGAAGGGTGGTTTAGAGGGAGGTGGAGGGGAAATTTGAAAGACTTAATTAAAGTCTAATAACCTACGAAACCCTTTTTCTTAGGCGCTTGGCACCTTCTGGGACCAATTCTTCAATTATAATTATATTATATTTATTTTTATAAAATATTTTTTCAGAAGTTGCAAAGGCAGTAATTCTTTGCACGACTGTGTTTTGATGAAAGACGCTGCTGTTTCTTGTACTTTATTAGAACCAAAATCAAATCAAGATTACCTGACATTATCGGCTGTAGAGGGTTATTTTCTGAAGCAAATTAAAACTGAGTATCAAGATTTTTCAGAAATGACGAAAAAAATAAGCAGTTATACAAAATGTAAACTGCTAAATTTATCAAAAAAGTGCAAGAAGAGGAAACTAGACCTTGTAAGTGTAAGCTAAGGAACGTTTTTGTGGTCCTTAATTTCTGGAACTTAAAAAAATTAATTTTTGAAAACTTTTGGAATGTTTGTTTGTTTCCAGAAAAGGAGCATACAGTCGTTCCTTAAATATTATATTTTTTGAAAGCAAAAAAAAGTGAAATCGGTTAATATCTTCTGCTCCTTTTTGCTAGAGAAAAATATTAAAAAATTATAAATTAAAAAATAATCTTCTGCCTAATTTAGATTTTTTGAAAATTGAACCAAAGGAATATGTTATTTTTCTTTTTTGAAAAAAATCCCTATTTATGATTTATGATTTATGATCTTCGGTTCAAACAAAAGAAATTCCAGGTTCGATATCGACATATTAAAGTTTTTCGAAAAATTTGTGAATTTAACTTAATTTTGACTAAGAAAAACTGCAAATATAAAAATTCGGTATATTTCACGAACTGTCTAACAGGAACTTTTGTTTGTAAATTACAAAATTTGGAATATTTAATATGAGAAAAAGAACAGAAGATATTAACCGGTTTCAAAAAAGTTGACAAATTTTTCGGATATCAACCCACAAATTGTTTCCACGCAGTTCAAATGATTTGATTAATTTTAGCTTTCTTTCTCTGCCCTATTATTTATTATTTATTTTTTATATTTAAAAAAAATATTTTAAATTAGAATTCAAAAAAGCGACCAGTGGCTAGCGAATACATAGACAAAAATGGGACCGTGGTTCTAAAACTACGATGGGCAGATATTGATGAGACTGAAAAAAAAGAAAGCGCTTTAAAAAATATTCTTTCTACTTTCGTTAATTCCTGGAACATTCTGTCTTCCACAACAGGTAAGGATCTCTGGAAAAAAATACGGTTTAAAAAAAATTGGAATTTATGGGATAATACAAAAATCTCGAAAAAAACTCCCGACACTGGAAAATTTACCAAAAAAGAAAATGTTCGAATTAGAAAATTCCCCAAAATTAGAACATTTCTAAAATATACATATGCATGACTCAAAAATCCCCCAAAAATAAAATTCCCGAAACTGTAAAATTATCGAAAAAGAAAATATTCGAAATAGAAACTTCCCTAAATTCTAAAATTGCTGAAATTTTTAAAATTCCCTGATAAGGAAGTTCCCACACAGTTTATTATATAACAAACTAAGAATTTCCCGATTATTAAAATTCCCAACAGAAAATTGCCGAATTATAAAACCAATTAAAACCATTTTTTTAGTAAATATTATTCATTCATCGTAAATACAATAGTCAAATACTATTCTTTAAGACATTTTTTTTTAAATATTAAAATTTTTATAAAATATTTCCTTCATTTAAAATAACAATACCTGTAAAAATATATTTCTGGATGAACTATTTTATTTGAAAATCTGCATAGGATAAAACAAAAACACAAAATACTTTCTCAAAAATCGAATTCTAAATTTAAAAAAAATTGAAAACTGGTATATTATTTCAATTCTTAATATTTTAAATTCAAACTCTAATTTTTTTAAACTTTTAACATTAAAAAAATGTTTCTTTGATAACAATATTTCATTATTTTATTTTTAAAAAATAAACAATATTTATTATGAAAAAACAATTTTTTAAATTGTTAATATTCTGGAATTCTACATCGAGAATTTTCATTTTCGACAATTTTGCAACGATGAGAATGTTATTTTTCCGGATATTTCAGCCGTTCCGAAATATAGAAATCCCGACAATTTTTTATGTTTAATGTATTTTTTAAAATTATTGTTCCAATTTGAAATACCTACAATTACAAAATAATATATCTAGAAAAAAGAACAATACAAGAACAAGATTTTTATTTAAAAAAGTAATAATAAAAAAACTACTATGCACATTAATAAAAAAAAACTTGCATTAAGAATTTTGTTTTCGAATTACGGTATGTATTTTAAATTTAAATTTAAATTTAAATTTAAATTTAAATTTTTTTTTTAATATTTCAAATATCAAAATAAATTTTCTCCTTTAATTTAATATTTATTTACTGTAGTTTTAAAAGATAAATAATATTTGTTAGAAAAAAATATTTTCTATTTATTCGAACTCGGGAGTTTTTGTCTAAAATTTCAAAATTCCCGACTGTTTATATTTTTGCATTATAAAATTTATGACTAGAAGAAATTCCCAAGATAAAATTCCCGAATCTAAATAAAAATAATAAATGAAATAAAATACTTTTATTTTATGCTCGCATTTTGTAAGCTTTTTCATCACTTATTAATAATTAAAACCAGTTTTTAATTGCTTAGACAAGTACATTTTAAATTGTCGGCAATTTTATAATTTTCAGAATTTTCTATCTCAAATATTTCTTCCGCGAATTTATGAGTGTCTGGAATTTAGTTTTTCGGGAATTTCAAGTATTTTTTATGCATATAAATTTATCATAAATTTATTTTCCAGACGAGGCAAAAATGGTATCGAAATCTACTCGAGGAAATTGTTCTTGCATTTATAAGGAGATGTTTAGAATCAATAGAACAGAAATTACGCCGGAAATTGATAGACGATCATTTATTTTTTGTCGAGATCGTAAAAAAGATTGGTCCAAAAAATGTGCCACAAGAAAAAATTGCTCTTATCACGGTAGAAAAATAAATTCAAATTTGGAAACTTATAATAAAATGAGACCACTTGTAAGTAAATATATTTATATTCATCGTATATATTACTAAAATACTGTATAATAATTATATTTGAATTTATATCGTAATTCATATTATAATCTTTAGGGTGTTTTAATTAAAAGAGATAAGTCACCAGCAATCAATTATCGAACAATTATCGAACATCATCGAAAAGATTGATAATTATTTTATCTGAAGAAATTTTTTTATTAATTTACCTTAAATATTATTTTTTGTTGAAAAAATATTTTTTTATTTTTAAGCTAACTAGCGTATTTAAAGTGCGCTACGCGTGCATGTAGTTTCTCGATTTGAGAAAAATAATTTTTAATGCAAAATGAAAAACCAGCAAAAAACTCAATTTTTATAAAAGGAGAAGAATTTTCTACAAAATAGTTTATTTTGAACTAAATAGTTTAATTTTCGACAAAATAGACGAATTTTCAATGAAAAATATAAATTATTCACAAAATATGTAATACAAAATGATAATTTAGACCAAAAAATTATTTGATAAATATAAAAACAATTTAATTCATTCGCAAAAAAATACATTTTCGACATAATAGTTAAATCCTCAACCAAAAAGATTTATTTTCAAGGAGTTCCATTTTTAACCAGAAAAAACTAAATTTTTTCCAAAGGAGACAAATTTCCTACAAAATAGTTTAGTTTCAACTATGTAGTTGAATTTTCAATAAAAATGGATAAATTCTTACCAAAAAATGTTATAAATAATTCATATTTGAATCAGAAAATATTTAAATTATTAATAAAAAGCAGTTGAATTCTTCCGCAAAAAGACAAATTTTTAACAAAATACTTTAATCCTAAACCAAAAAGATTAATTTTTAACAAGCTCCATTTTCATCCAGAAAAAAATAAAATTTTTATCAAAGGAGACTAATTTTTTACAAAATAGTTTATTTTGTCGGTAAAATAGTTGACAAAAAATGCTATAGTTACATAATTCATTTTTTAACCAAAATATATTTTATTTATATATTTTTTATTATATATTAATATTTTTTATTAATATTTTTGTTATATATTTTAAAAGCAATAAACTTTTTTCAAATCCTCCAGATTTTCATTCGAGAATGTTGGAAATCTTTTTAAATGTTTTAAAATGTTTCTTCAAAAATTCTCTTAAAATTCATTTTTCAAAATAAAAAAGAACTTATGAAATTGCCCAGTAATCTTAAGATTTTTTCTTATTCTCTTGAAACTTTTCAATATTCTTAAAAAGCATAATTTGTCGAAATCTTATTAGAATATACATATTGTTTAAAATTTATTTTAATCTGTTCAAGATTAAAATATTGTAAAACGGAAAATGTTTGTTTTAAAATCTTTACATTCTTTTTCGAAATAATTTGTAATGTTCTTCAATTTTTTTTTAAATTCATTTTTCGGAATAAAAAATAATTTTAAATTTCCCCAGGAATCTTAAAAAAAATATTCTTAATATCCTGAAATCATTAAAAATGTTTAAAAAGCTTCAAAATTGTGTTTTGTGTAAAATTGAAAAAAGCGTTTATTTATCTTTTTAATTTGTTTTACAAATCTTTTAAATCTTCTCAAGATTTAAATTATTTTTTAATCTTTTTAAAAATTACAAAACTTATCAATATTTTTTTTAATAATCCAGTCTTCCCAGAAATTTGTAAACTTCAGAAATCTGCATTTTTCAAATAATTTTTTAATTTTTTTAAAAGTTATAATTTGTCATCTTCTTAAGGGAAATTTATTTAAATTTTGTATCCTTGCAAAATTGAACAATTCGGCTTTAAAATCATCTACATTCTTTTTCAAAATTTGGGGAATAATTTAAAATGTTCTTCAATTTTCTTTTAAAATTCATTTTTCAAAATAAAAAATCATTTGAAATTTCCCCAGGAATCTGAAGGACATTTTTTCATATCTTGAAATCATTTAAGATCCTTAAGAAACTTCAAAAGTTAATATTTATAAATCTGCAAAGATTTAAATTATGTTTAAATTTAAAATAAATTGTTAATTAAAATTATTTGTAATCTTTTCAAACGATTCTAGGAAATCATTTGAAATGTTTTTTTTTTAAATTTGCTCTTAAAGATTATTTTTCAAAATAAAAATAATTTTAAATTTGCTCAGGGATCTCATGAAAAATATTGTTAATATCCTGAAATCATTGAAAATATTTAAAAAGCTTCCAATTTTATTCAGGAAACTTTAAAAATTGAGATTCTGTGTAATTTTAGAAAATAATTTTAATTAAAATTATTTATAATCTTTTCAAAAATGTCTAGGAAATGATTTGAAATATTTTTCAATTTGTTCTTGAAATTCGTTTTTCCAAATAAAAATCATTTTAAATTTCCCCAGGAATCTTAAGAAAAATAATTTAAATATTCTGAAATCATTGAAAATCCCTAAAAAAATTCAAAGTTTTATTCCGAAATCTTGCAAAACTAACGTTATGCTTAAAATAAAAAAAAAGTTTAATGAACTTTTTAAAAAATTTAAAAAAATTTTTTTTAACTTCTCAAGATTGAAATTATTTTTGAATATATTTATTAACTATAAAACTTATAATTATTGGTTCTAAATAACTCAGTTTTAATCAAACATTTTAATCATCAGAAATCTACATTCTTTTAAATAATTTTTTGAAACCTTTCCATGACCTGAATAATTTTCGGATGCGGTAAAACTTATAATTTGTCATCATCCTAATAGAATCTTTTTTTAATTTTCTATCCTTGCAAAATTGGAAAATTTCACTTTAAAATCTTTTAGTTTCTTATTTTAAATTTTACAAAATCATTCAAAACGTTCTTCAATCTTCTCTTAAGTTTCATTTTTCAAAAAAAAAAAAATCATAACAAATTTTTCCTGGAATCTCGAGAATTTTTTTTTATTATCCGAAAGCTTTAAAATATCCTTTCAAAGCTCCAAAGTTTTTATTGAGAAATCTAGAAAAAATTACGTTCTGTTTAAAATTAAAAAAAAATTAAAGTACATTTTTTGTAATCTTTTCAAAAATTCTGAATGTTTTAAAAATAATTCAAATTTTGCCTGAAATGTATTAAAAATTCTGCGAAAATTTAAAAAATACCTTAAATTCTGTTATAAAATACGCTTTTTTTTTATAATTTTAGATTATAAATTAATATCAGTAAATTAATCATTACTATCACATCTTTTTAAAACTTCTAAATATTTTTTTTTAATAATTCAATTTTCCTAAGCAAAATTTTAATTCTGCAAAATTAACAAAAATTGTCTTATCTTGCTATTACAACTTTTTAAGAAAAGGAAAAAAATGAATTTTTTTCAGTGTTTTTTTTATTATTTTAATTTAATTTAATTTTAATTTTTAATTTATTAATATTTTTATCCTAAGAAAATTATCAAGATATTTATAACTGACTTTGGATGAACAATTATTTAAAAAATAAATGGATAAAAAAGAGACTTTTTAATGTAATTCTCTTAAAATTGAGGGGAAAAACTGTTTTAATTGTAAGGTTGGCAAGACTGCATGATGTCTCTAGGTAGTGCCTGTCAGTCAGTCATCGGCAGTTTCACGTCTGTTTATCCGGTTTATTTACGTTTCGATTGACGTCGCAACTTTTTGTTGTGTCTGTGGTCCCTTTATTCAATTTTATAATCGGATTTAACTGCGCCCTCAAACAATAAAAAAGAAACTATTTGGATACATTCATAAAAAGAAGATTTTGACTTTTGTCAACCTGTAAGTTATCACCGCCACTTTACAAAATATTGAATTCATTACATTTTTATAGACAAATGAACATTTTTGATTATATGTTATATAATTTCAATTAAATTTATAAATTACAAACTTTAAAATCTTGACAAGGATTCTATTTCATTGTATAAAAGCAGTATAAAGATGCATTTTGATAACCTAACCTATAAGTGTTTCAATTTTCTCGAGACTAGATAATTGTTTTTAATTCCTCTCTGGTCCGCTTAATTCAGTACTTAAAATTGAACATGCCGACTTCTTATTTATTTAAAATATTCCAATATATGATTACTCATTTAAATTTGAATATCAGTTTTACGGTTTTACGCAATTTCGAAGTGATAATTTCATTTTCGATTTTTAATCGACTGGATGACCTTTCATAAAATTTTCTTTTTACTTTAATTCGGCCATTTCATAGCCACAATTGAAACTTTTAGTTTTTTATATTAAATCTGCGAATTGACTTCAGAATTAATGTTTAAAGTCTATACGGACACGAAACCTAACCTCGAAACGTCATCAGTTTCTCCTAAAAAAAACCTGAAAATTTAATTATTTTGTTGAAAATGCTACGATTTTGTTAAAAAGACATCTTTTTTGGACAAAAATTTCTCTTTTTAGTTGAAGACTCATCTATTTGGTTTTAAATTTGTTTCTTTTTTGGTCGAAAATAAACTTTTTCATACTGAAAATTTAGCTATTCCATTTTTGTTTAAAATGTTATGTTTTTAATTGAAAATTCATACTTTCTGTTTGAAAATTGAACTATTCATTTGAAAATTCATGTATTTTGCTGAGGATTTAACTGTTTTTTTATTTCAAATTAAAATAGTTTTTTATTTAGTTAGAAAATTACCTTTTCTGTTAAAAATTCGTTTTTTTTCTTGAAAATTAATTTTTAAACTGAATAGAAAAATGATCTTTCTTGTTTGAAAATTCATCTCGCTCTCTTTTTTATTTAAATAATTAATAATATAACAATAATACAATAATTAAATAATAATTTTTTGCATTTACAACAAAATAAATTAATTTTCAACCAAAAAGGCGAGTTTTTTCGAAGACATTGGAACGCTTAAAAAAAAAAGTTTAAATTAACCAAGAAAAATAAATTTCCAACCAAGAAAGGTACATTTGCAATCACGGGGGGTTATTTTTCTGCCATAAAGTTGAATTTTCAATCAAAAAGGACGCATTTTCAACCAAAAATAATTATTTTTTTAACAAAATAGCTGAATTTTTAATCAAATAGTTGAATTTTCAAAAAAATAAATAAAAAATATGCATTTTCTACCAAATGGTCGAATTTTCAAACTATAAATGATAAAATTCGACCAAAAACAGTTGCATTTTCAACCCAATTTTTAACCAAAGTGTTAAATTTCTACCCTGAAAGGTGATTTTTTCACCATAAAAAATGGATTTTTCAATCCAATTAAAATCCCCTAAAAAGTTGGTTTTTAACTAAAATGAAATCTTCAAATTTCCAGCCAAAACAACTAATTTTTAAGAAAAGAGTTGAATTTCCAATCAAAAAGATTTCAACAAAATAAATAAACTTTCAACAAATTTTTTGAATTATTAAGTCAAAAAGACGAACTATTCACATTAGAGTTGAATTTTTATCCTTAAAATATGATTTTTCAAGAAAAACGTCAATTTTTTACAAAATTGTTAAAATTTCAAATAAATAGTTCAATTTTTATCAAAATATTTTAGTTTTTTACCAAAAAATTTGAACTTTAAACGAAAAAGTTCATTTTGAACCAATTTGTTTCATTTTAATGTTATTCTTGGAATTTGAACCAAAAAATATTTGAACAAAAAATATAAAAAAACAGTTGAATTCAACCAAAAAAGATACATTTTTAACAGAATAGTTAAATCCTCGTTTTAAACGGATTATTTTTTTATTTAATTAATTGTATTTTTAAGCAAATAGGGTGAATTTTCAATAAAAAAAAATACGTGTTTTCAACCAAACAAATTTATAACCAGGTTTCTGAATTTTTAATAAAAAAGATACATTTTCTACCAAGAATTTATTTCTTCCAGTTCGAAATTCAACAATTTGGCCAATAATTTGTATTTTTTTAATTGAAAATTCAACTATTTCGTTGAAAATTCACATATTTTGTTTTAAAAAAACGATCTTTTTGCAGAAAAAATCTTTTTATTTGAAAATTAATCTTTTCTTTGTTTCTGTAAAAGAAATTAAATAATTATCATTTTATTCGAAAAATTATCTTTTATGTTGAAAATAAAATTACTTTTTTGAAAGTTAAACTATTTGTTTAAAATTAATTTTCTTGGCTGAATATTTATCATTTTAATTGAAAATTTCGTCTTTATTTGTAGAAAATTAATCTTTATGATTAAAAATTCATGTTTTTTCAAGGAATAAAATTCATTAATTCCAGTTGA
>JAWWLR010000054.1:68850528-68863914 GCA_035041075.1 Acraspis erinacei | reverse complement strand
TTTGACTTTTTTTAAAACTTTTTTTGTTCATAATTTAACTATTTTGTTTGATTGAAAATTATTTTTTCAACCTGAAAATTAAACTGTTCCATGTTTTGTTGAACTTTCATATTTTTAAGGCGAAAATTCGTCTTTTTGAGCAGAATTTCAATGTTTTTTATTTAAAATTTAAAAAAATTTTAGTCGAAATATCAGCTGTTATTAAAAATTAATTTTGTTTTTCTTAAAAATTCAAAATATTAAATGAAAAGTGAAACTTTTTTGTTTATAATTCTTTTTTTCAAGGTTCATTAGAAATTAGGTTCATTTAGAAATTCATTCTTTTATCGTTCTATTCTATTTTTATTATTCAAAAATGAACTATTTTGTTAAAAATTCTTCTTTTTTGTTGTTGAAGGTTCATCGTTTTAATTAAAAATGCATTTCTTTATCTGAAAATGTAACTATTTTATTTTTTGTAGAAAAATTATATTTTTTTTAGAAATTTAATCGTCTTGGTTGAAAATGTTCAAAATTTAACTATTTTGTTTTATTGAAAATTATTTTTTCAACCTGAAAATTAAACTGTTCTATGTTTTGTTGAAATTTTATATTTTTAAGGCGAAAATTCGTCATTTTTAGCAGAATTTCAATGTTTTTTATTTAAAATTAAAAAAAAAATTTATCGAAATATCAGCTGTCATTAAAAATTGATTTTGTTTTTCTTAAAAATTCAACATCTTTAATGAAAGTGAAACTTTTTTCTTTAAAATTCCTTTTTTTTAAGGTTCAGTTTTGTAGTACGAAAGAACTTCTTTTTTTTGTGGAAAAATATTCTTTTTTTAAACTGCAAATTAAACTGTTCCATAATTGGTTGAGATTTTATCTGTTTTAGATGAAAATTCAACTACTTTGTTAAAAATTCGTCTTTTTTGTGGAAAATTAATATTTTGGGTTGAAAATGCAACTATTTGGTTAAAAATTATTTTTTTTTTTTTGAAATTCATCATTTTAGTTCAAACTACATTCCTTTACCTGAAAATTGAACTATTTCATTTTTTATGGAAAATGAATCTTTCTTTATAGAAATTGATTTTTCTTGGTTGAAAATTGAACTATTTCCTTGCCAATTTATCTTAATTGGTTGCAAATTCCTTTTTTTCACTAAAAATTGAACTGTTCTATTTTTTGTTTAAAATTTATTTCCTTGGCTGAATATTTTTTTTCAATTGGAAATTGATTTTTAGAACGTGAAAATTAAACTGTCCAATTTTTGGTGGAATTTTTTTTTTAATGAAACCTCGTATTTTTTGGCAGAAATCAAATGTTTTTTATATAAAATTAAAATCTTTATTAAGTCAAAATGTCTGCTGTTACGTTTTTCGTTAAAAATTAAATTTTTGTTGTTAAAATTCAATTCTTTGAATGAAAGTGGAACTATTTTGTTAAACATTTTTTGTTGTTGTTGAATGTTCATCGTTTTAGTTGAAAATTAATTTCTTTATCTGAAAATGTAACTATGTGATTTTTTGTAGAAAAATTATATTTTTTATAGAAATTTAATCTTCTTGGTTGAAAATTCATCTTTTTGGTTGAAAATTGAATTATTTCCTTGATGAAAATTCCTTTTTTTTACTAAAAATTGTACTTCTATTTTTGGTTAACAAATTTTTTCTTTAATTGAATATTGTTTTTTTTTAATAAAAATTTATTGTTATAACTGGAAAATTAACTTTTCTATTTTTAGTGAAAAATTCATGAAAATTGTTCCATGATTTATCATTTTATTTTATTTGTTTATTTTTCTTGTTTAAAATTTAACTATTTTGTTTTATTGAAAATTATTTTTTCAACCTGAAAATAAAAATTTTCCATGTTTTGTTGAAATTTTATATTTTTAAGGCGAAAATTCGTCTTTTTGAGCAGAATTTAAATGTTTTTGATTTAAAATTTTAAAATATTTTAGTTGAAATATCAGCTGTTATTAAAAATTAATTTTGTTTTTCTTAAAAATTCAACATATTAAATGAAAGTGAAACTTTTTTGTTTAAAATTCCTTTTTTAAGGTTCATTAGAAATTAGGTTCATTTAGAAATTCATTCTTTTATTATTCTATTTTATTTTTAGTTGAAAAACTTTTTTTACTATTCAAAAATGAACTATTTTGTTAAAAATTCTTCCTTTTTTTGGTTTAAAGTTCATCGCTTTTTGTAGAATAATTATATTTTTTTTTAGAAATTTAATTTTCTTGGTTGAAAATTCATCTTTTTGGTTGAAAATTGAATTATTTCCTTGACAATTTATCTCATTTGTTTGAAAATTCCTTTTTTTTCACTAAAAATTGGAGTTCTATTTTTGGTTAAAACATTTTTTTCTGTAATTGAATATTGTTTTTAAAAAATAAAAATTGATTTTTATAACTTGAAAATTAACTATTATATTTTTAGTTAAAAATTCATTAAAATTTTTCCACGTTTCATAATTTTATTTTATTTTTTAAAAACTTTTTGTTCTCAAAATTTAATTTTTTTGTTGAAAATAATTTTTTTTTATATTAGAAATAATTTTTCAACCTGAAAATTAAACAGTTCTATGTTTGGTTGCAAATTTATATTTTTTAGGGAAAAGATCATCTTCTAGTAGAATTCAAATGTTTTTAATTTAAAAGAAAAAAATTTTAGTCGAAATAACAGCTATTACATTTTTTTTTTAAATTA
Organism: Acraspis erinacei; assembly: GCA_035041075.1. NCBI lineage: Eukaryota > Metazoa > Arthropoda > Insecta > Hymenoptera > Cynipidae > Acraspis > Acraspis erinacei. The sequence continues at coordinate 68,861,218 of JAWWLR010000054.1, read as the reverse complement.
ATTCTTTTATCGTTATATTCTATTTTTAGTTCAAATAAATTTTTTCTTGTTTTGTTCAAAAATTAACAATTTTGATGAAAATGACACTTTTTTTTGTTGAAAAATATTTTTTTCTTAACTGAGAATTAAATTGTTCCATAATTGGTTAAAAATTTATTTTTTTTTAGATGAAAACTCCACGACCTGGTTAAAAAAAATTTTTTTGTCGGAAGTTCATAATTTTAGTTAACAATACATTTCTTGGTCTAAAAATTGAACTGTTCTATTTTTGGTTAAAAAGTTATTTCTTTGATTGAATTTTTTTAAATTGGAAATTGATTTTTAGAACTGGAATTTTCCTTATTCTATTTTTGTTGGAAATTCGTCCTTTGTGGTAGAAAATTAATTTTTTGGATCGAAAATTCAACTATTTGGTTAATAATAAATTTTTTGGTTTGTAACTATTTCGTTGAAAATTATTTTTTCAACATTAATATTAAACTTTCCAATTTTTGTTTGAAAATTTATGTTTTTTAGGGGAAAATTCCTATTTTCGTGAGAATTAAAATGTTTTTTATTTAAAATTAAGATCTTTTTTAGTCGAAATAACAGCTATTACATTTGTTATTAAAAATTAATTTTGTTTTTCTTAAAAATTTGTTCTTTTATCGTTCTATTCTATTTTTAGTTTAAATAACTTTTTTTTGTTGAAAAATATATATATATTTTCAACTGAAAATTAAATTCTCCATATATGGTTGAAGATTAATCTATTTTAGATGAAAATTCAACTACTTTGTTGAAATTTCGTATTTTTTTTTATAGAAAATTAATCTTTTGGGTTGAAAATACAACTATTTGGTTAAAAAAGAATTTTGTTGTCGAAAGTTCATAATTTGAGTTAACAATACATTTCTTTTTCTAAAAATTTAACTATTTCATTGGTTAAAAATTCCTTTTTTAGCTGAAAATTTAACCGTTCTATTTTTTCTTAAAAATTTATATTTCTTTGTTTGAATTTTTTTAAAATTGAAAATTGATTTTTAGAACTGGAATTTTCACTATTCTATTTTTGTTGAAAATTCGTCCTTAGTGGTAGAGAATTAATTTTTTGGATCGCAAATTCAACTATTTGGTTAATAATACATTTTTTCTTTGAAACTTCATCATTTTAGTTGAAAAAAAAATTTGTTGTTCAAAATGTAACTATTTTGTTGAAAATTATTTTTTCAACATTAAAATTAAACTGACCAATTTTTTGTTGAAATTTTATCTTCTTTTAGGTGAAAATTCCTATTTTGGTCTGAATAAAAATATATTTGATTTAAAATTAAAATCTTTTTAGTCGAAATATCAGCTATTAAATTTTTCATTCAAAACTTAACATCATTTTTTGCAGAAATTTAATCTTTTTGATAGAAATTTAATCTTCTTGGTTTAAAATTAAACTATTCTATTTTTGGTTCGAAAATTAGTTCTTTCATTGCTTTTTTTTTTTAAATTGAAAATTGATTTTTATAACTGAAAATTTATCCATTTTATGTTGAGTTAAAAATTCATTAATTTTATCAATGATTCATCATTTTAGTTAAAAAAAACTTGTGTCTTCAAAATTCAACTATTTAGCTGAATTTTTTTTTTGTTTGAAATTTGTTTTCAAACTAAAATAAAACTATTTTCTGTTTCGTTGACAATTCCATCAGTTTTAGATGAAAATTTACCTTATTTAGTTAATAATTAATTTTTTTACAGAAAATTGAACTGTTCTATTTTTTATTAAAAGATGATTTATTTGGTTAAACATTGTTTTGTAAAAAATTGATTTTCTTTTAACTTAAAATTTAATTATTCTATTTTTCGATAAAAACCCATCTTTTTTGGTTAAATATTCACCATTTTAGTTCAAACATTTACAGTTTTTGTGAAAATTATATTTTTTTAAACTAAAAATGTAAATATTTAATTTTTCCTTGAACATTTATCATTCTAATTAAAGATTTATTTTTTAATTTTGTAGAAAATTTGTCTTTTTAGGTAGAAAATTCATCTATTAAGTTTAAAATTTACCAATTTCGTTGAAAATTTTTTATTTCAGTTGAAAATTAATGTTTTTTAAACTGCAAACGTAAATCTTCCATATTTTCATGTTAATTTATATTTTTTAGATAAAAATTCTTATTTTTTTGTTTATTTTAACTCTCCTTAATTTTAAATTCAACTACTTGGTTGAAAGTTGAATTCTTTGGTTAAAAATTAATTTTTTGCTGAGGGTTTTTCTTCTCTTAGGCCTGAAAATTGAACTATTTTGTCGAAAATTCCTTTTTTTTATTTAAAGTTAATTACTTTCCTAAAAAAAATATTTTTTTAAATACGAGCTTTAAATTTCTTTTTTTCTATGAAAACCCCTATTTTTTTAGATTTTTAAAAAAGATTTGAAGTTCGCGATAAATTTTTTTTTTGCACCGATATTGATTTAATTTAATTTTTCACTCCTAATTGCAATAAATAAAAATTCTATCTTTACCTAACCTACCTTAATTATTTTTATTTATTGTAATTACTATTGAAAAAATTCTCAAGGTTAATTTCATCAATTTCTAAAATTAAAATATTTTTCTAATTTCATTCATTTTTAGGAAAAAAAAATTCGTCGCGACTTCTAAATATTTAAAAAAAATCCCAGACATCCTAAACTAATAATATTTATAGAAATCGAGTAAAAAGTGTGCATCTTTATTGACTAAAGTATATGAAATTGTACAATATTTTTTCTATAAAGTTAAAAACTAATATCACGCCGCGAATTCAGCGTATTGTAATTATAATAATTAATACTGCAATTGTGCTTCAGTGTAGAAGCTCTCGAAGAAAAAAAACCCATTAACATCGAGAAAAAATGTACAAAAAACCATGGTGATGTTCTCTTAAAGTAAAAACATGAGAAACAAATCTGTAGCTCAGAAATTTAGAAAAAAATAAAAGCTCAACCAAAGTCCAGCTCTGATTTTTTACTTTATTTTTGTTCAAAATCAACGAACCCGCGTTGATTTAAACAAATAAAATAGTAGAGAAGTAATTATTGCACTTTAACCCGATCACCAATTTTTTATTTCACGTGGAAAATTCATTTTTCGAAATTTAAAGTCTCTGTACAGATTTGCTAATTTAATATTTTCTGCGTAAATTATTTTAACAATTAGTAATAATTAATATTTCATTAAAATATAAATTAAAGATATTGTAAAATATCTTTGAAACCAATTTTCTACCAAAAATTATCCAACACTACTTTGGATTTTAATTTTTATAAAACAGAAACAATGAGTGCTTTCTTCCACATTTTTGTATCAGGCCAATCTAAAAAATTTTTGCCATCATTAAAATGTACGATTAAATATAGAAAGCAGTTTCAGGCGATGTAATACTCAAGACATTTTTTTTTACTGTCATTTTTTCGAAATTTACGTTCACAGATTGATATATCGAGTTAAAAATTTGGGATTTTGAATAAAAGACATTAAAAAACGTTTCTAAAGTCCTAAATTTTTAGAAATAGAGCAACAAAATTTCCAATATTGTTTCAAAAATAGATTTTGTTTTTAATTCAAAAATTTTGGATCATAGAAACGTTTTCAGGGTGGCCGGTTTAATCGAAGAATAAAATTCCTGGTTCGAAAAGATTTTTTGCGAGCAATAAAATAAAAAAATTTGAACTCTAAGGATAAAAATTTTTCCATTTGAAAATATTTTAAAATCATTTTCACTGTTCTAAATTAAACAACCAAGCAATGAACTTTAAAATTTTCAAAATTATATTATTTTAAGCAATTTTAAGATAGAAACATTAAAAATTGAAAAATTCAAATAAAATTTAACTGAAGATTTCTTAAATTGGAAGTTAAATTTTCATGTGAAATAGTTTAAACATCCTGGAAAATCTTCAAAATTTGAATTCAAAATCTAGAAGTTGTTTTAAATTTTTTCAAATTTAAACTTATTTTTGTTATTTTTTAAGAAATTCTAAATATCTTTTGAACTGAATCAAATTTTCCTACAATTTTTAGAAAAATCTAAAATGTAAATGTAAAATGTAAATAAAAAAATTTGAGTCATTTGCAGTTTTGAAAAGATTCAAAATTAATGATAAATTTGAAATGATTTCAAATAATTTGAAAATTGGAAATAATTTTTCATGTTGACAAATTATTTCAAGAGAATATTTCAAAAGATTTTAAAAGATTTCCAAAATTGACAAAAAAGAATCTGGAAGAATCGAAAAATATCTTTTTAATTACAAGATTTTATAATAATGGTAAAAAAATTCGATTAATTTTGAAAGATATTTATCGAATTTTTCCTACAATTTTTTCGAAAATCCTGGAAATTAAAAAAAAAAATTTTAATATTTCAGATTCTCTTTTGATAATTTTGGAAAAATTTTTATATCTTTTTAAAAACTCTCTTAAAATAATAATTGAAAATGAAAAATCATTTTCAAGTTTACTAGGAATCTTAAGAGAATATTTTTAATTTTTTGTAACTTTTACGAATCTTAAAAAGCTTTTAAATTTTTTATTTTAAATCTGCAAAAACCTCAATTTTGTTTGAACTTTGTGGTTATTTTCACCGAAATCTGGGTACGAATAGCCGAAAAAAATACTTTTAGTTTAAATTATTTAAAATCGTTTCAAGTTTTTTCTAGAAATAATAATTGTTCAATTGTTATTTATAGCTCAAAATTCAACAATTTCATTTACAAAATAAAGATTTTTGAAACAGAAGAATTAAAATTGTAACGTTAAGAATTTAAAAGCTTTTTTTTTATTTTTTTATTTTTTAATGAAATTCTAAATGTCATTAAAAATTAATCGAATTTTCCTACAATTTTTAGAAAATCCTCTTTATAATATAACGAAAAAAATTTGAGTCGTTTTAATTTTTGAAAAGATTCAAAATTTATTAAAAATTTGAAATGATTTCAAATAATTTAAACGAGTTTTATGTACCAACAGATTTTGGCTCTTCATACCAAAATTTCTGTACTAATAGCCAGGTCTAATTTAAAATAAATTTTTTGCAGATTTCAAATAAAAAATTTAGAAGCTTTTTAAGAATTGTGAAAGGCTTCAAAAGAATAAAAACATTTTCTTAAGATTCCTAGGAAAATTCAAAATTATTCTACATCTTAAAAAATTATTTTAAGAGAATATTTTAAAAGATTTCCAAAATTGACAAAAAAGTATCTGAAAGAATCTAAGGAATTTTTTTTTAATTTATGGGATTTTCTAAAAATGGTAGGAAAAATTCGATTAATTTTGAAAGATATTTATCGAATTTTTCCTAAAATTTTTTATAAAATCCTAGAAATTTTTAAAAATCTCTTTAAAATATTTTAGAATCTCTTTTGATAATTTTGGAAAACTTTTTATATATTTTTAAACAATCTTGAAATAATAATTAAAAATAAAAGATCACTTTCAAGATTCCTGGGAATCTTAAGAGAATATTTATTATTTTTTTTAACTTTCACGAATCTTAAAATGCTTTTAAATTTTTTATTTTAAAACTGTAAAAACCTACATTTTGTTTTAACTTCGTGATTATTTTCACCGACATTTGGGTATGAATAGCCGTCAAAAACACTTTTAATTTAAATTATTTAAGATCGTTTCAATTTTTTTTCTAGAAATAATAAGTGTTAAAATGTAAAAAAAAATTTTAACCTCAAAATTCAACAATTTCACTTAGTAAATAAACATTTTTTAAACAGAACAATTAAAATTGTAACGTTCAAAGTTTAAAACCTCTTCGAAATTTTAAGGAATCAAGGCTTTCTATGCCAAAAAATTCAATTTCAAATTGTTTACTTTTAAATAATTGGAATATTTTAGATTGAAATAATTTTTTAAAACAAAAAAAAAACCTTTTATTACGAAAATATTATTATGAAGCTATTTTTATGTTCAAAATAGTGTATAAAGTTTTAATCGGACGTTTAAATTTTTTAAATTTTATCCACAATTTTCAACTTCAAAGTATTTTAATTTTCAATTGTTTAAATCTTCAAGACCGCATTTTGAAATTCTTTAAATTAAAAATGCATACGCTCAAAAAGAAAAATATAAACATTTTTTAAATTCCCGGTTTTTCCCGGCCTCAAAAAAAAATCCAGGTCATTTCCCGGTATTATTTTTTAGTGACTTTTATTTATTTTTCCAAATTTTCAACCTGATATATCAGTCTTTGTGGACGTAAGTTGCTGCAAAAAAATATGTCGGCAAAGAAGGAATCCGGTAAAAGTATTACATCGCCTTAATATATATTTTTTTTACATTCGTTTATAGGCACAATAAAGGCGTTGTGTTTCTGCCAGCATAAACGAATATTTTTACTGAGAGAACAACAATTCTACGTACATGTATGTCTACGAAATTACGTTTGTGCGATCGTGCAATTTTTGCACGCCCTTTTCCTAAGCAATAAGAATACTTTTTGGGTTCAACAATCCCAGATAAGCACATTCTTCCATATCTTGTGGCTTTTGCGCAAGAATATTCGCGGCTTCATCCTTTATCGAAATGTAAAAATTTAATTAGAATTTTGGTTAAGGCCATGTTATACTTACCCGATTCCTAATTTACCGACCACACCGAGTTGTGTGAAAAAATGTCGGTAAGGTAGGAATTGAGTAAGTATTACATGGCCTTAAAAATCACTTTTTCCAAATATTGTCAAAGCTTTCAAATTCCAATTTCAATTACTAATTCTTTCGCAAATCATTCTTTCAGTAAGATATTTCCTTGCATATTCTTGCTTCAGGGCATGTATCAGTTATCCGATTCGTACCTTACCTACCAAATTCCTACCATTGCTACCAAATTCCTACCATTACTACCAAAAAATTCGTCTTTTTGGGTTAAAAATTTTTTTCTGAAAATTTGTATTTATTATTTGAAAGTTCATATTTTTTAGTAGAAATATTTCACCATGTTGGATAAATATGCAACTGTTTTGTTCAAAATTCAACTATAATTTCCTGGAAAATTTAATTTTTGTTTAAAATTGGTACTTTTGTCTTGCAAAGTCAATTAAAATCTTTTTGGATCAAAATTCAACTCTTTCAGGAATTTTTAATTTTTTTTATTTAAAAGTTCGCCTGTTTTAGTATCATTTTCGTTTTTATTACACAAAAATGCAACCGTTTGGTTGCAAATTTAAAAATCTTGTTTCTAGAATCTTTTTGGGATAATAAATTTAACTTTTTCATTTTTTTTTAATTCGTCTAATTTTAGAAGAACTGCTGTTTTGTTGAAAATTTAACTATTTCGTAGATAATTTACTTTTTTTTAAATTTAATATAATATTTTGGTGTTGAAAAAATAACTGAAATCTGTTCTGGATAAAAATGCAATCTGTAGGTTGAAAATTGAACTATTTTGTTAAAAAGCATACTTTTTTATTGAAAATCCCACCGTCTGTTTAGAACTTACACTATTTCGTAAGAATATTTACTTTTTGTTTGAAATTAATATTTTGGTTTTAAAAAATGAAGTCAAATCTTTTCTGGATGAAATTTCAAATACTCTTTTTTTAAATTTGTATTTTTGATTTAAAAATTTATCTGTTTTAGTAGAATTTTCATTTTTCTTGGACAAAAATGCAACTGCTCGGTTGAAAATTTCACAATCTTTTTAAAAAGACATACTTTTTGGTTAAAAATTCTACTATTTAGCAGAAAATTTACTTTTTGTTTAAATTTAATATATTTTTTTTTTTGAAAAAATAACTGAAATTTTTTCTAGATGAAAATTGAACTATTAAAAAAAATTTTTAAATTAAAAATTCATCAGTTTTTAGAGAAATCTCAACTTTTTTGGATCAAAATGCAACTATTTGGTAGAGAATTCAACTATTTTGTTAAAAATTCATTCTCTTTGGTTAAAAAATCATATTTAGATCGTGGCAAATTAAATGAAATTTTTTTAACAGCAAATTTAACTGTTTTTTTAAATTAAAAATTTATCTGTTTTAAGAGGAACTTCATCTTTTTTGGATAAAAATGCAACTGTGGTTGAAATTGAACTATTTCGTAAAAATTCCTTTTGTTTAAAATTAATATTTTTTGTTGAAAAAATAACTGAAATCTTTTCTAGATGAAAATTCAACTATTAAAAAATGTTTAAAAATTGAAAATTCATCTGTTTTAATATAAATGTAATATTTTTCGATAAAAATGCAACTTTTGTTAAAAATTAAATCCTCTTTGATTGAAAAAAATTCGTCTTTTTGGATTGAAAATTCAATTTTTTCACGAAAAATTATTTTTTATTAAAAAAATCATTTGTTCATTTTAAAAACACAACCTAAACCATTTTTTGATGAAAATTCAACTTTTTAAACTTGTTTCTAAATAAAAATGGAAATTCAAATAAAATTTTTTTAACAGCAAATTTAACTGTTTTTTTTTAAATTAAAAATCCATCTGTTTTGAGGAGAAAGTTCATCTTTAAAAAAATGAAACTGTTTGGTTAAAAATCATACTGTTTTGTCGAAAATTTAATTATTTCGTAGAAATCTTACTTTTTGTTTAAAATTTATATTTTGATGTTGAAAAATGAACTGACATCTTTTCTAGATGAAAGTCCAAAATAAAACAAAAAATAACTTTTTTTTTATTAAAAATTCGTCTGTTTATTTCCAATTTCATATTTCTTGGATAAAAATGTAACTATTTGATAGAGAATTCAACTATTTTGTTGAAAATTTATCATTTTTGGTTGAAAAATTCGTCTTTTTGGATTAAAAATTAATTTTTTTCGTAGCAAGTTATTTTTTTGTTACAAAATTCATATTTAATCGTGAAAATTCAACTTTTTGGAAATCATTTTTTTGCAGATTTAGATTTTTAGTTGAAAATTCATCTACTTGGATAAAAGTTAAACTAAATTGTTAAAAATGTCTTTTTTTATTGAAGAATTATTTCTTTGGTTGAAAATTTAATTGTTTAGTGGAAAAGTCTTTTTTTTGGTTTAAAATTAATTTTTTAACTGAAAATGTAACTTCCATTTTTTAAGATTGATCGAGTTTAGTTGACAATTCTCTTTTTTTGTAAAAAAAAAATTATTTTCTTCCTTTGAAATTACAGTTTTGTTGGGTAGAAATGCATAAGTTCCGTGGAAAATTAATTTTTTGCTGAAGTCATATTTTTAGTTTGAAAATTCAATTTTTCCAGAGAAAATTCTTCTTTTTGGTATTAAAATTATTTTTTCTTTGTATAAATTTAATCTTTTTTTTTGATCGAAATATAAACTAGGAGACTTTTTTGTTGGGAATTTATCTTTTGAGGTTGAAAATTAAATTATTTTGTTAATAAATTGAATTTTTTCAATTTGTATCTGAAATACTGTACGGTTCCGAAGGTAGAAATCGGATAACTGTTGCATGCCCTTCGCAGATGTATTGACATTTATTATAATTAACACTCAACTCTTCGAATGGTCCTCAGTGAGATGTCTTTCTGTTCAAAATATCCAAAAACCCACTTTTTAATCAATTAAATTATTATAATCAATTTGAAAAATCTATAAAATCTTCAAATTTCACCAAAAAAATTTATTTTTAAATGTATTTTGAAAATTTGAGATGGTTTCTTTGGATATTTGAAAGAAAATTTTGGGCTTCATCTCTCGCTAGTCTCAATTCTGACGGTGATCACAATGCGCTTGATGAAGTCTTTCGATCAGATACATTGACACGTAACTTACTCTGGAGCCTCTCGCTTTATAACTCCTTAGGCCTTAAAAAATCTCACTACAATTCGTATTCGTCATGAAAAAATTGTTCATAATAAATTTAAATTTATTATTATACAATTCAGAAACTTCTTTTACACTCAAGGCCATATAGAACTTTCCTGATTCCTACCTTACCGACATCTTCGGTAAAGTAGAAATCGGGTTATTATTACATTGCCTTAAGGTATTTGTTGTGCCAAAAGTTAGATATCTGAAAAAATAAGCCGTAAATTGCAAAAAATATGGATAAAATTAATGTTTTTCTGGTGAATTTTAACATTTTTCATACCGAAAATAATTTTTAAAAGCACAGGAAAACTATTTTTTCCATATATCTGACTTTTGGACGTCAACTGCCTTAAAAACGCGAATATCAAAAGCCATATTCCATACGAAAATTTCAAAGATTAAAGTATGTTTTTTGTGCAATTCACTGATCTATCATAAAAGTGATTTAAAGTTATGTTCCTCTTATTTTCCAGCTTTCAGAACACTTTTTGTCGACCTATTTTAAAAAACACCTTAGGGAATAATATAAAAATTCATTTGCAGTCCCTTTCGGAGATAAAATGTTAATCGATATTGACCTAGATCGAATTTTCGTGAGCTTCGATGCTTTTTGCAGTTGCGGCTATTTAAAAAAAAATTATTTAGACTAACAAGAACATTTCCAGGAATCACTTTGCTGCGAAGGTGACTGAGCCTTTATCACACTGCTGGCACCTTCCCTTTCAGAAGCCTCGAACAAACTTGCCTGGATAAAGAAATTATTTTGTTCAGGCCATGTAGCAGTTTTTCGATTTCTACTTTACCGACATTTTTTGCGCAAGAGCTCACTTCGAAATTTGAGCTTAAGAACTATTTTTGTAAATAAAATGTCGGACTGAAACTTTGGAAAATTTATCAGAAGACCATAA
>JAWWLR010000054.1:68835171-68846899 GCA_035041075.1 Acraspis erinacei | reverse complement strand
TTTCTTGGTTAAAAATTGTACTATTTCGTTTAAATCTTATTTTGATTTTTATTGAAAATTACGTTTTTTTCTGAAAATTTAACTATTTTATTTTTAGTTGAAAATTCATTTTACTAACTGGAAATTTAAATATTTTAATTTTGGTAGAAAATTTTTCTTTTTACTTCTTTTTTGTAAAAAATTTAACTATTCTATTTTTGGTTAAGAATTCATTTATTTGGTCGAAAAAAAAATATTTAGTTAAAATTTGTTTTTTAGAAAACTCATCTTCTGGGTTGAAAATTCCACAATTTTGTCAAAATTTCATATTTTTAGTTGAAAATTAATTACTGTGATTAAATCTTAGTTTCTTGGGCTGAAATTTTGTTTCTTTTTCGTTGAAAAAAGGAGGTTCAACAAAAAATTAAATTTTTAACCAAAACTAATGAATTTTCAAAGAAGAAGAATAATTTTGTACAGACAAGTCGAATTTTCATTTAAAAAATAAATAAATTTTTACGTAGAAATTTAAACTTAAGTTTACAGTCAAATAATAAATTTTTAACAAAAAAATGAATAATTTTCAACAAAATAGTTGCATTTTCAACCACAATAGATGAATTTTTAACAAAAATAAATGAATTCTCAAAGAAGAAAATAATTTTCCGGCAAAAAAGGCCCTAAATAAAATATATACATTTTTAAAAAAATATGGTTGATTTTTCAGCTAAAAAAGACCAATTTTTAACCAAAAATGGAATAGTTGAAGTTTCAGTTATTAAATTATCAAAGACACAAAAAAGAGAATTTTCATCAAAATAACTAAAATTAATTAATTAAAATAATTCAAAAATGAATTCAAGCAAAAAAGAAGAATTTTCAACAAAAAAAAAAAAAATAATTTTCTGCAAAAAAGTTGGACTTTCAAACCAAAAATATGGAATAAATAATATTAGAATTTTTTTTAAATATAAATTTTGTACAAAAAATGAAAATCGTTTAATTTTCAACCAAAATAATGAGTAAGAAGGTAAAGTTTCTACTAAAAGAAATCGAATTTTTTTAAAAATTGTTAAATTCTCAACTAAGAAAATAAATTTTCAAACGAATAATAAAATTTTCAGATAAAAAGATTTAAATTTGCAACAAACGAAGTGAATTTACAACTAAAAAAGGAAATATTTTCAATGAAAAATGAAACAGTTAAATCTTCTGTTAAAATATTAATTTTCAACAAAAAAATGTGATCTTACAACCAAAAAATATTTTATTATAAAATAATAAAGAGTCGAATTTAAACAAAAAGACGAATTTTAAATAAAGTACTAAATTTTTTTTAGTTAAAACATTAATTTTCAAAAAACGAGATATTTAAATTTTCGATCAAAATGTCGAGTTTTCAACAAAAAATTAATTTTTAACAAAAAAAAATGTTTTTAATAAAGCAGTTAAATTTTTAATAAAAAAAATGAATTTCTAACAAAAATAAACTAAGTTGTAAAGAAGAAGAATAATTTTCTTAAAAAATTCAATTTTCAAAGACATAGTTGAATTTTCAAATAAAATGATCTATTTTCAATAAAAAAAAACGAATTAAAAAAAATTTGTTAAATTTGCAACCAAAAATGTTTGTTTTTTTAACCAAAAATATTAATTGTTAAGCACCAAGATTAATTTTCAACAAAAAGAGACGAATTGTCAATTAAATACATGCATTTTCATCCAAATAGTTAATTTTTAAACAAAAATTCGACAAGTTAATTTTTTTAATTAATTAATTTTTATCGAAAAAAACTGATTTTTATCAAATTAGTTTGGTTTAAAACGGAAAAGAATCTTCAGAAAGCAACGGAGAAACTTTAACCGATAAAATTTTAATAAAAAACAGTTTAATTAAAAATCTAACCGTGCTTAAAATATTAAATTTTGTCTTTTTAAGCTGTTATTACTTAAATTTTTTTTATATTTCCTGAAATGTTATGCAGTCTTGTATAATAACTTTAAATCTTTAGAATCCTTTAATTTTTAAAAATTCTTTTATATCCTTTGGAATTTCTTAACTTTGAAAATATTTTTAAATCTCTTAAAAGCCAATTATTTTTTTTAATTAGTAGAAGTATTTGAAAAAGCCTTAAAATACTTTTAAAAGTAAAAAAATCCGTAGTTTTTAAATCCTCAAATTCCCTGAAATTTGTATTAAATGCTATGAAATTGAAATTAAAATATACCTATTTATTAAAGTTCTTTTTTAAAAACCGCATAAGCGTTGCCATTTTTGAAACACATAAAAATCCTCTAAAATCCCTCAAAAACCGTGCAAATCTATTTTTGAATCGCTTGAAAACTAATGACAATTTAGTTAAAATATTTGAAAAAGTCCCTAAAATCCTTTTAAAAGCAAAAAAATTTGTGGAAGTCTCCCGAAAGTTCTTGAATTTCTTTGGAATCCTTTAAAACTTCCTGAAATGTTTTCAATTCTTTCAAATTCCCAATTTTTTTTAAATTCTGTGGAATTGAAATTAAATTAAACTTTTAAAAAAACCGCTTAAATACCTATAAAACTTAGATTTAATTTAATTTCTTTTTCCAAATTCACTAGAAATTGCATGTTTTTTTCTTCCAGAATCGCAAAAAAAATATAAGAAATTCATTATACTAAATTAATTTTAGATCCATAATTAGTACCCTATAATATTTATTCGTAAGAGGGGATTAAAATTTATTGTAAAAAATTACATGGGATTAAATAATTTTGATAGAAGAAATAATAGAAATCTGATTAAATTTGTTTTTTTAATTACCCTTCGACCTCGTTGTTCCCTTATTCTTCTGGCGAGGGTGAGAAAAGCTTCCTCAATATTGACGTTTTCTTTACAAGAAACCTCGAAAAAGGGCATATCGAAATTTTCCGCTATTTTTTGTCCCCTTTCTGCTTCTACTGCTCTGTTCAAGGGCGCATCGCATTTGTTGGCCGCAAGGACTTTCACGACATCCGGAGAGGCATTCTATGTCATGAAAATAATTTATTAAATATTTTTTAACCCTTTTTTTCAAGGCCGTTTTCAGTTCAATTCAAATTTTTAACAAAATAGTTCAATTATCAACCTGAAAAGATGAATTTTCCTTCAAGAAAATTAATTTTTTAAAAATATAATTAAATTTTCAACCAAAAAGGGAATAGCTACATTTTTAGATTAAACAATTAATTTTTTAAAGGAAAAACGTATTTATAAAGAAATAGTTTAGATTTTAATCAAACAGTTGAATTTTCTGCCAAATTGTTGAATTTTTAAGCCAAAAATAATGTATAATATTTAATTTATTATATTGTAAAATAATGACTACCTCTTGGATGTTGCGTAGCCAGTACGAGAGATGATTAAAACTTTCGAGACTGGTAACGTCATACATCAGTAAAATACCCATCGCTCCTCGATAATAAGCTGTTGTTAATGTTCTGAATCGTTCTTGACCAGCAGTGTCCCTTTAAACAAATATAAAATACCATTTATTTTACTGTAGGCCATCCATTGTAAAATATAACTGAAAATTTAAATTTCTATATTTTTTAAACCACCTAAACTTTTAATTTATTTAGCAACCTTCCATTTTTTAAAATAAGGAATTGAAATTATTATTTTTTTTAAATTTTGGATGCCGAAGATATTTAAATTTGACCATCAAAATTGGATGTAGCACATTTAACGCCATTTAATACTTACCCAATTACTAATTTAAATTATTAAAGATTTTTTTAAATATTTAAATAAAAATATTTGTGAAAAATTTTGATAAAGTGGGAATTGAATTACTATTATTATTATATTATTTATTATGATATTATTGTTTCTTTCTTTTAATTTTTAATACGGGTTTCGAATCATAATTTTATGATCGAAGTGGATTAGCTTTATAAATTTGTAATTCAAGTATATAAAAATATATTTAGAAGTTTTTAAAAGAATTTTGAAACGTTTCCAGAAAATAAAAAAGAAACTAAGAAATTGAAAATAAAATTAATGATTTTTTATTTTTTTAAACATGTAATTTTGACAGAATGTTTAAAAAAATTTCAAAAATTGTCAAAAATGAAATCGGCACAAATCTGTAAAAATTGTAGATTTCCAATAATTTGAAATGACATTTAGAAATTTTGAAAAGATTCAAAAATAATTTATATCTTGAAATAGTTAAAAAAAAAATTCTAAGAAAATGTAAATCTTTTAAAAATTTTAACTTTTGAAAGGTTTTAAGATCTAAAAAATGTTTTTTTGGTCTGAAAAATTATTGGAAGAAAATATTCAGAAAGATTTCATAAGAGTTCAAATGATTTAAAAAATTCTCTAAAAACAACATTGTAAAAATGGAGAAAATTTAAAAGAAGGATTGGAAGTTTTAGGAAGATTACAAATTTTTAAAACAAGATGTTAATTTTTGGTATTTTTGGTAAAAATATTAGAAATCGATAAATTTCAATAGAATATTTAAAAAGATTTCGAAAATTTTCATAAAAGAAATTGGCAGGCTTTAGGGAAATTTCTTAATTTTGCAGAATTAAAAAAAATTATAGGAAAAATTCCAATAATTTAAATTATTTCGAAATTTTTAGAAGGTTAAAAAATCATTTATTTATATTTATATCTAAAAAAATTCGAAATTTTGTAGAATATTTTTAAAATAATTAAAAAATGCAAATTTTTGAAGCATTCGAATTTAAGATTTGAAGCTATAAAGAAATTTTGAAATTTTTCAAGATAGTAACAAAAAAATGCTTTGATATTTCTGGGAAAATTTTAAACTAGTTTTTTTCATATCAATTTTAATAAAATATGTAAAAAAATTTACAAGATTCCAAAAACAATGTGGGAGATTTTATTTTGCCGAATGAAAAAAAATTATAGGAAAAATTCCAATAATTTAAATTATTTCGAAATTTTTTAAATATTAAAAAAATTATTTATAATAAAATAATTTAAATATTAAATAATTATAAAAAAATAAATAAAAAAAATTAATTAATTAAATTAAAAAATTAAAAAAAATTATAATTATAAAAATTTAAATAATTTAAAATAAAAGAATTTATAGTAATGTAGATTTTTGAATATTTCGAGAAAATAATTTATTATCAGGTGCTTTTGAAGAATTTTAAAGGGTTTCAAGAAAATAAAAAGTTTCTTAAGATATATTGGAAAATTTTAAAAGATGTTTATTTACAAAAATTTATTTTAATAAATTCTTTACAAAGATTTCCAAAATTGTCATAAAAAATCTGGAAGCTCTTCAAGTAATTTAGTAATAATTTTTCAAAAATCTTATGAAAAATTCTAATCATTTTAAAATATATTTATAAATTTCAAAAAAAATTCATAAATAATTTGCATTTTGAAATAGTTATAAAAATCTGAAAAAATTCATATTTTTAAAGATTTATAAATTAAAGTTTGAAGCTGTCGAAGAATTTTTAAAGGAAGGAAATAAATAAATTTTTTTTTTAATTCTTGGGAAAATTTAAGAAGATGTTTTTTGAAAAACTGAATTTAAGAGATTATTCAAAAATATTTTTTTAAGATTTCAAAAAGAATCTGGAAATTTTTTAACTTTGCAAAATTAAAAAGATAATAAAATACTAACAATAATATGTATATTTTTAAAGATTTCAAAAAAGTGTAGAAGCTTTTCAAAAGTTTTGAAAGGTTTCAAGAAAATAAAATGTTTTCTTGAGATTCCTGGGAATTTTGCAAAAAATTTCAAAAGATTTCGAGGAATGGGACGAACATAAAACCCCAAAAAATCCAATCAGAAATTATAAAATTGCAGAAAATTAAAAATTCCCGTTTTGTAATTAGAGTGAGGAAATAATCAATTAAAGTTAACATAGGTAATGATTTAAAAAATTAGTATTATTTATAACAATATTCCCTTAGAAAAATGCTAGACAGTTGATGTTTTTTTATAAATATAATAATAAATTGCTGAAAAAATAATTTTTGTTAACTTTGACTAATTATTACCTCAACAAGTAAAAATTGATGATAAAAATTTCAGAAAAAACCTCAACTTTCTAGCATTATTCAAAGAGAATATTATTAATTTAAAAAAATTTTATTTTATTTTATTTAAATTTATTTAAAGACCCGTAATTTTCTATCATCTTCCTAAAAGAATATTGTTATAAATAATAATAAATTCAGTTATGCAGTTGAAATTTTAGTTTGTTTCTTTAATTGAAAATTAGTTTTTTCTGGTTTGAAAATAGTTAAATATTCGTTTTTTTGTGCTTGAGAATTAATTATTCCGTTTGTTAGATTTATACTTTTCAGTTAAAAATTAAATTCTTTCGCTGGTAGAAAATTATTTTTTTGAAAATTCCTTTTTTGCTTCAAGATTCATCTTTTTGTTTGTTAAAAACTTCATTTTTCTGAAAATTTAACTTTCCATATATAGTTGAAAATTCGTCTTTTTTTGTAGAATATTATTCTTTTTGCTTGTAAATTTATTTATTTTTTTTGCTGCAAATTAATAAGTGAAAATTAACTGAAAATTAATCTGATTTATTTGAAAAATCCTTTCCTTAGTTAAAAATTTAACTATTTATTTAAAGATTTGTTTTTAGTTGGTTTGAAAATTTATCTTTTTTAGTGGAAAATTCAACTGTGTGGTTGAAAATTCATCTTTTTGGTAGAATATTACTCTTTTTGTTTAAAAATGGTTGAAATTTGTTTTCTTTTTGTTTTTTGAAAATTTACATTTTTCGTTTAAAATCCATTTCCTTCGATGAAAATTGAACTATACTATTTTTGGTTAAAAAACAAATTATTTCGTTAAAAATTCGTTGTTTTTTGGCCGAGAATTAATTTTTTTAGTTGTAAATTCGTTTCTTTTTCAGATAAAATTATTCTTTCTGTTTGTAAATTCGTTTCTTTGGTTGAAATTAAATTTTTTAAATGAAAATTCATCCTTTTTATTTGAAAATTCATTCAAGCGAACTATTTTGTTGAAAAATGCTTTTTTTTGTTTGAAAATTAATTTTTCTTAACTGAAAATGTAACTATACCATTTTTGGTTGAAAACCAATTTTGTTAAAAATTTGTTTTTAGGGCCAAAAAATAATTTTTTTTAGTTGTAAATTCGTCTTTTTGGTAGAAAATTATTTTTTTGAAAATTCATTTGTTTGATTGAAAGTTTAAATATTTCATTGAAATTAAAAAAAAAATACTGAAAATGTAACTACTCCATTTTTGGAAAAAGTTATCTTTTTTAGTCGGACAAACTAGTCGGAAAATTCTTGGATTTTGTAAAAAATTGATCGTTTTTTGTATATTGTTATTTTTGGTTTTGCGAATTCATTTCTATCGCTGAAAATTGAACTAGTTTGTTGAAAATTTAATATTTGATTCGAATTGAATAATCCACTTTTTTAATTTATATTTTTAGTTAAAAATCCATCTTTTTTCTTAAAAATCATTTGTTTGGTTGCAAGTTAAAATACTACGTTGAAAATTTTTTCTTTTAGTTGTATTTTTTACTGGAAAGTTTTGTTTGTTTGTTAAAATATATTTTTTTTTTAACTGAAAATTCATCTTTTTTATTTGAAAATTAATTTCTTTCTTTAAAAATTGAACTATTTTGTTCCAAATTTAATTTTTAATTCAAAATTATAACTATTCCGTTTTTGATTAAAAATTAATTTTTTGTTGACAATTCATTACGATATTTGAAAATGTTAAAGTTTTGTCAGAACTAAGCAAAAAAATGGCCTAGTAATGAAGATATTAAATCCAGTTTGAATTTTCGCAGAACTTTTAGCGCCACCTATCAGCTGCCTCCGTATCTCTCAAGATTTTGAATTTCGTGTAATAAACTTTACTTTTTATCTGATTCCTTTGGCTTTCATTTTTTATAAAATCAAAATTCAATCCTAAAAACCGATCAAATATTTCTATTTAATTCCAAAAGAATATTAAACATTATAAACTGGGCAAAACAGTCCTTTTAATTTTGAGGTTAGAAATTCGACTTTAAGTTTTTACCCTTTCCGAAAAAAATGATGTGAAAAGGATGAAATGATGAAAAATGATAACAAATTATTTTGATTCCCCGAAAAAAGAGTCGTGTTGCTGCTACAGTGAACGGAGTTTATTTAATAAACCCGTTTCAAGTCAGTGAATTTGCTCGAACCGCGAACCCTGTAACTGCTTCTAGACTTTGACTTCCTGGTGACAACAATCGCCGCGTATCGGTTTATAATCGCGCTCGAATGAATAAACGCGTTTGCGGAAATTACCTTAATGAAAGGAATTTATTTCCTGCCGATATTTGGCGAAAGAATCCCACAGGTGAACTCGTCGCAATCAATAGCGTGACAATTATCCAGAGGAGGAACGCAGCTTTTGATTCGAGAATTCAACTGACAGTTTCCTGAGCAGCTTCGGACTCTTGTTACTATCAGGTCTCGAGCGACTTATATAGTGCTATCGATCATTTTCACCACTTCTGAGAAAGAAATTTCATTGTTTCCAGACAGGGCTGCGAAATCTAGCGGCGGTGAGATGAAACTTTTAGTTAGACCGCCTTTTTATTTAAATTCCAGGATCGTTCTTTTTTCTTTTGATAGGTTTCAGTTTTAAGGTTTTTCAATAGAAAATGTTGCGTTTTTTACTATCGATACACATGGATAAATTTATATTTTAAATTCATAATTTGGTTAGTTTTTAAGGGATTTTTTTGTTCAATCCATAATTAACTGGGTATATTTTAAAATCAAGTTTACTTACCAGATTTGAAGTTTTATCGGTGTTCCATCCAGGTTTATAATTTTTTGCTTGAAATCGATACCTATAATCATAAAAAATAAATGAAATTTCCATTAATCTGCCTAGAAATATTTTTTTATTTAACTTTTCCCTTGAATAAGCTGAAAATATGCAGAGTAATTAATAATAAAATTCTTGAATTTAAATAATTAATTTTTTTCAAATATTATGTATTTATTAAAAATACAATAATAAAATATTTTTACTAAATAAATTTTGTGTAATATTTAAAGTGTTTGAAAATTATTGTTTAAAGTACAAATAATAATTCTATGAAAATTGCATTAATAAATAAATCTAAAGACAAGTGCGCCTCAAATAAAATAAAAAAAATTCTCCCGAAATTTTCTCCGAATCTAATAACATTTTTTAAACAAATTTTGCAGGATGTTTCAGCACTGACTTATTTCAAAATTTATAAAGAAAAATTTATATTAATTTTGAAATTAAATTTTTCGTCCAGAAATATGTATATTTTCCAAATATTGCTATTTTAAAATTAAGTGTTATTATTCGGAAATTTTCCAATTCGGAATTTTTATATTTCGGTAATTTTATAATTTCGGAATTTCTCCAATTCTTGAATTTTTCCGTGTCGGAAATTTTATTTTTCGGGATTTTTCAGCCGTCAAAATTCCCGAATTTAAATAATAAAAAAATATTTTTTATTAAACATTGTTTATCCATTAAAAATACAATTATACAATATTTTTACCACATAAATTTTTTTTAAACTTTCAAAGCGTGTTTAAATTATTCCTTGAATTTAAAATAAAAATCATTCTATAAAAATTGCGTTAAAAAATAAATATAAAAAAAGCGCGGCTCGAACAAAAAAAAGTTGTTCCTAAATTTTTTCCGGATCTATAATAATATTTTCCCAACAAAATTGGCAGGATAATTCCGCACTGATTTATCCCCAAATTTAACTTTATTTTTTAAAATTTAATTTAAAATCAAACAATAATTTAAAAAACTTTAAAGAATAAAAAAATTTCTTTGACAAAAAATGTTTGATTATTGCATTTTTAGTAAATAATATTTAACAAAAAATCTTTTTTAATTGTTTAAATTCGGGGATTTTATAATTCGGCAATTTGCTGCTGGGAATTTTATTATTCGGGAATTTTACAGTCGTTCCCAGAAAATTCCCGAATTATAAAATAACCGAACTAGAAAATTTCCTCATGAAAAAATTCCCTAATTTAAACGATTTAAAAAATCTTAAATTCAAACAATAATTAAAAAAGCTTTGAACACTAAAAAAAGTTGTAAAATATTTTATTATTGTATTTAAAAAAAAAATAAATAATACTTAGAACATTTTTTTAAATTATATAAATTCAGGAATTTTCTTGTTCGGAATTTGATTATTGAAGAATTTGAAAATTTCCGAATAATAAAATTCGCACCAGAAAATTGCTGAATTATAAAATATTCGATACTGTCAAATTCTCAACATTAGACATTTTTCGAATTAAAACAATTTAAAAACAATTATTTTCAGTCAATAGTATTTATTTATTAAAAATGCATTAATGAACTATATTTGATTAAAAACAGTTTTTTTAATTGTTTTAATTCCATAATTTTGCAGAATCGGATATTTTATAATTCGGAAATTTTCTGTCGGAAATTTTATTATTTGGAATCACTCCAGAGTTTTCCAAGTCGGGATATTTATATTTCGGCAATTTTATATTTTCGGGAATTTGCCATTTCGAATATTTTCTTTTTAGGGAATTTTACAGTGTTGGAACTATGGTTTTATTATTTTTTTTAAATTTCAAAGGTAATTTTGAATATTTCGTGTTATAGAAGAATTAAAATATTGTTTTATCCTGAATTTAATTCTCTAAAGTTCTAATAATAATGTTATCAATTTGATGTTCAATTTTTAGAGCAGCACAAAAGTGTTTTAATTTAAAAAATATTGCAAATAATTTTACATATTTTCGTTTTATTCCAAAAGGCGAAAAATTGAACAATAAAAAAAATTAAATGATAATAGGCAACGATTTCAAGCAAAAAATCATAAACCTGGAATGAAACATTGATAAAATCCCAAATTTGATTATTATACTCTTCTAAAAATAAATAAATCATTGGATCAAATAAAGGAATTCTGCTTTTATTCCTTGTTTGCAGCAATATAATTTTCGGATTCGGAATTTTCTCAGTGTGTTATTTCAGGTTTATGATTTTTTTCTTGAAATCGTTACCTATTATCATTTAGTTTTTTTATTATTTAATTTTTCGTATTTTTGAATAAATCGAGAATATGTAAAATGATTTGCAATATTTTTAAGTTAAAACACTTTTGTGCTGCTCTAAAAATTGAACATCAAATTGATAACATTATTATTATTAGAAATTTAGAGAATTAAATTCAGGATAAAACAATATTTTAATTCTTCTATAACACGAAACATTCACAATTACCTTCAAAATTTTTAGAAAATAAGAAAACCAAGAATCATAGAGGAGAGTTTTAACTTGTTGAAAAATAAGTAAAGCATTGGATTAAATTAAAGAAATAAACGAATTTATCTTCTATTTTAAATAGAACTTATTTTCCAAGATAAATTATAATTAATCAATCTGCATATCTTCATTTTATTCCAAGAGGCGAAAAATTAAATAAGAAATTATTGATTTTAAGCAAAAAAATTAAAATTAATTAAATCAAGAAGGAAATCTAATAATTAGACATTTTAATTAATTACTTTCTATATTATTATTTTATTCAAGAAAAAAAGCTAAAATGAAACTTATATTTATGCAGATTAATGGATTTTTCAGTCTTTTCTTTCGATTATATTTATCGATTGCAAGACAAAAATTTAAGAAAATCAAGATGGAAGTCTAATAATGAGAAATTGTGATTATTTAACTTGCATATTTTCGTTTTATTCCAAAGGCGGAAACTTTAA
>JAWWLR010000054.1:68805170-68822983 GCA_035041075.1 Acraspis erinacei | reverse complement strand
GAAAACATAAGGAACAGTAAGTTTGATCTATTTATTGTTTTTTTATACCCATAAATTTTGCGGTCAAACTCATGTTATAAAATTAATATCTTTGGTCGTTAATGGGTTAATTTGAACGAATTTAAAGGGATTTCACCAAAATTCCACGGATTTCTAAAAATTTCGTCGGATTTAATACAAAATCAACGAGATTTCAAATGATTTAAAAGATTTCCATAAATTTCAAATAATTCTAAAGAAACTCATCGGGTTTTAAGACATTTAAAAATATTTTTGTTTTTTAGGATTCATAATTTAAGACGAAAATTCAAATTCTGGTTGAAAATGTACCTATTTCATTGAGAATTCGTCTTTTTGGTTGAATTCGACGATTTTTTAATTTAAAAATTAAAAAATTTTTTGGTTAAAATATCTAATATTATATTTTTCGTTGAGAATTCATCTTTTTCAAAATTTTATTAACTTATCGGCAACTTAATTTTTTTTAATTCAACCATTTTGTTTAAGAATCATACTTTATGGTTGAAAATTCGACTATTTTTTTTTCATAATTTCGGGTAGAAAATTCATCTCTTCCTCTTGAAAATTAACTTTCTTTTATGAAAATTTATAATTTACGGTCGAAAATTTAACCATTTTGTAGAAAATTCGTCTTTCAGGCTTGAAAAATCTTTTCCTTTCAAAATCTTATAAGATTTTGAAAACAATTTGATCAAAAATTCGTTTTTTTAAGTTAAAGCTTAACATTTTGACTGTAAATTCGTTTTTTCTGTTGAAAATTCTTTTTTTTTTTGCTTGAAAATTTAACAAATTGATTTAAAGTTTTTGTCTTATAGAAATATTCAACTTTTCTGTAAAAATTTGTGTCGTTTTTCATGAAATTCAACCAGTTGTGATTAAAAATGAAAGATTTTCTTGTTTTTTTTTTTAAATCAAATATTACCTTTTTCGTAGGTAATTCATTTTATTTGGATGAAAAGTAATAAATCTAGTTTAAAGTTTATAAAATCACCTAAAAATGCGTCCTTTTTAGTATAAAATTAATATTCTGGTCGAAAACTAATTTTTTCGATTTAAAATTTAAATATTTAGTAAAAAAATTCAAATATTTGGTTAAAAACGCAAAATTTTTGCTCGCTATATTAAGACTTTGATAAAGCTCTTCCTAAAAACTGAAAAACTGGATTCCAAACTAAAATTATAATTGAAATACTCCCGGAAATTATTGCTGACATTCCCTTTATTCGTCTATTACACTCGCTGAATATCATTTCCTTATTTTTCACCTTAAATAATGAAATTCGGAAGATTAACAATATTTCTATTAGTTTTGGCTTTGATCATCATAAGAGATTTGCAGGTCTCAGATCAATTTGATTTAAACTTTTACAAAAACCCATAAGAGTCTATTAAACAACTATTTCTAAGAAAAAATCAATTTCTCTAAATTGAACTTTCTACTTTCTTTGGATTCGTTTGATTTGAAACATTAAAGCTAATTCTTTGGCTTTTCTACTATATCATAACGTGCAAATGCACATACATATGAGCTAAAAGTACAGTTGGATACTTTGGTTTGGCTACTTGGAAAAATCGCTTATTAGCTAAATATCAAAATTATTATAAATATTACTAATTAGAAAAGATAAATCATTAAAGATCATCACCAGGCCTAGGACTCACTCAGAGATAAAAAATAGTTTAAAAAGTATGAAAATCTAAAAAAAAAATAGTGTAAAAATAGTATCACAATTTTTTTTAAGTATTAGAAATGGTTTATTTAAAAATTTATTATTTAGACTTTAAAAATTCCTATTTATTTATCGCGGGATTCACCCTCTTTTTACTTTATTTCGGCCTTCAGTAACAAATATTTTTGTTTTGAACTACAATTACAGTTTTTATCAAAATTAATTTTTTTTTATTTAGAAATTTTATTATTTGGTTCAAAATTAAATTTTCTTTTGTGCTTAAAAAATTTACAAGTGGATTAGATTTGTTTTCTCGACTAAAAAATTTTTGTTTATTAAAAATTCAACTTTTTTGGTGAACTTTCGTCTTTTTGGTTTGAAAATTCATCTCTTTCTGCAGAAACTTCACGTTTTTTTGTTATGTTAAAAACTCTTTGTTCAACATTGAAATAATACAATTTTAATAAAAAGCCATATTTCTTAGTTAAATTAAAATATTTCTTGGGCTTTTTTATTTAAATATTAAATATTAAATACTATTAAATTTTTTTTATTAAAAATTCATTTTTTAAATTTAGAAATTGTATGACTCGGTTCAAAATTATTGCATTTTTTACTAACAATTTTGTTCTTTTATTAAAAATTCAACTATTTTGTTCAATTATCTTTTTAATTCCAAAATTCATCTCTTTCTTCAGAACTTCGACATTTTCTTGATTTAAAATGCAATTTCGATTTTAAAATCTACCCTTGAATTTTGTTATTAAAAATTAATTTTTTGAATAAAAATTTTTTATTGTTTCGCTCAAAATTGACTTCATTCGTTGATTTTTTTTTGCTTTAGAACTACTATAACATTTTTTATAATAAATCATTTTTTTTATTTGGTTCAAAATTAAATTCATTTGTTGAAAATTCAACAATGTTATTAAAAAGTAATACTTTTTATGCTGAAAAATTCAAAATGTTGACTAAAAATTTTTTTTACTAACAAATTTTTTATTTGGAAATTAATCTCTTTCTGTAAAACTATCATGTTATGTTATAAAACTATCATTGTATTACTTTCTTCAAAACTGAATTAATTGGCTGAAAATTCAACATTTTTGTTAAGGTCATACCTTTTGGTACAAAATTTAACTGTTCCGTTGAAAATTTATTTTTTGCTGTAGTACTATAAATTTTTTTATAAAAATGTATTTTTTTATTTGGAAATTTTATTATTTGCTTCAAAATTAAATTAATTTGTTGAAAATTCAACAATTTTATTAAAAATTCATACTTTTTGGTTAAAAATCCAACTGTTTTGTTGAAAATTCATCTTTCTGGTTTACCATTTAATTTTTGATACAAAATTCATTTTTTTAATTAAAAAATTGGTATTGTTTTGTTTCAAAATCGACGGAATTTGCTGAAAAATCAACAGTTTTGTTAATATCATACTTTTTCCTAAAAAATATCAACGGTTCTGTTCAAAATTCTTTTTGTCTTTAAAATTCAGGAATTTGATTTAAATTTATTGTCCTTCTTCAATAAAAATTCTTTTTGTTTTGAAAATGTAACTATTTGCTTAAAAATTTATATATTTTGTTAAAAATTCGTCTTTTTTGGGGAAGAAAATCAATTCTTTGATTAAAAATACAAATGCTTGATAGAAAATTAATAAATTAATTGATTAATTTTTTATTATAATTAAAATTTTTACTTTTTAAACATCAACTATTACCTTTTTCTTTAAAAATTCATCTTTCTAGATTACAAATTCAACTCTTGGGTTGATGATTTATAATTTTAGTGGAAAATTCGTTCAGTTTTGGTTTAAAAATAAAGTTTTTGTTAAAAATTTATATTTTCAGTTTGAAAATTGAACAATCTTGTAGAAAATTTATTTATTTCGTTGAAAATTCGTCGTTTTGGATGAAAAAATAAGTATTTAGTTGAATATTCAATTATTTAGTTAAAAGCTCACATTTTTGGCTGAAAAATTCAACATTTTGGATGAAACTTTTTTTCTTTAATTACTGAAAAACCTTTTTTGGTTGGAAATTCCTCTGTTTCATTTGTAAATTTATTTTATTGGAAATAAATTTACGAAAAAAAATTAGTGATTCAAAATTTCACAGCAAAACTAGAGTGTAAGTTTTTTTCGAAATACAAAGTAGAAAAATATGATGAGTGAGTCCTAGGCCTGTAAAAAATTTAAAAATTCGAAGATAATTAAAATAAAATTTGTCTTAATAGTGCCTAAATTTTTTTCTTACGAAAGGAATATAATAACGGTACATGTCAGCCACAATTGCAAAATGTATAGGCACTTTACATTATAAAATCACATGTTCATCTTTCATGTATTACTCAAATCCATGGAACAAGTTTCATTTTTCTTTAAATTAATTAATATAAAAGATTCTTTGATTCGCAGTTAGATTAGCACCTGTTTATGGAGCAGGTTGATTCACAATTCATCAACGATTAAACTGATTTATCAGTATAAAACTATAAAATCATAGAAATATAAAATAGTGAGTATTTTACCAACTTTTTGGTAAATGGACATGTAATTTTTGAAATTATTCCAATTTGAGTGGCAATAAATTTGAGAATTTTAAGACTACTGACTAGTACA
Source organism: Acraspis erinacei (assembly GCA_035041075.1). Lineage (NCBI taxonomy): Eukaryota > Metazoa > Arthropoda > Insecta > Hymenoptera > Cynipidae > Acraspis > Acraspis erinacei. Next base: position 68,818,666 of record JAWWLR010000054.1, on the reverse strand, counting down.
GGGTGGCCGTTTCAATCGAGAAATTTTTTTTTTTTTTTGCTTTTTTCACGGTTCAGAAGCAAAGTGAGCGGAAAATTAAAATTATATTTAAAAATATTTAAATGCAGACTATTATTTTCAATTTTTATATTACATAATTTTCAGCAATTTTGAGTTAAAAAGATGATTCGTTACAAATTTTCCCAGATATATTAAAAATTGTTTTCATTTTTTTGAAACTTTTCGAAATTCTTTAAAAGCTTAAAAATTTTATTTCAAAATTCTATATTTTGTTCAATATTTTTTGGAATATTTTCAGATTGTCAATTATTTTTGAAATTTTTACAAAACTTCTAAATATCTCTGCAAAATATTCAAATTTTCGCTAATATATATTTTTTTATTCTGCAGAATAAAAAAAATTGGCGCCAAATTTTTTTTTTAAGTCTGATGAAGCATTTTTTAATATTCTCTTGGAATATTTTAAAATACTTCCAAATTTTATTTCAAAATCTTCTTAATCTTTTTATATATTCTTTTAGATATGTTTTGAAAATTAAAATTATGTTTGAAATTTTTACAAAACTTCTAAATATCATTAAAAATTATTCGAATTTTGATTTCAAATTTTAATTATTAACTTTTGAAAATAAAATATTTTCCGACAATTCTTGCGATTTTTAAAATCCCTAAACCTATAAAAAATTTTCTAAAATCTACGCTGCGCTTAAAATTTGTTGGAATCTTTTAAATTTTTAAATTATTACAATTTTCTTTTACGAAACTACTAAATATCAATAAAAATTATTAGAATTTTTTCTATAATTATTTCTAAATCCTTCAAAATTACAAAATTGCATTAAAATCTTGCGGATTCTTTTTTTTTTTGAAAATTTTGTAAATCTTTTCAGGTATTTTTAAATATTCTTTTAAAATCGTTTAAATTACTTAAACAGCTTCTGATTATTTTGTTCAAAATCGAATTTTCCTACCATTTTTTTAAATCCTGGAAAATAAAAAAAAGGCTTTAAAATCTTGCTGATTCTTTTTTTTGTTGACAATTTTGGAAGTCTTTTGAAGTATTTTTTAAATATTCTTTTGAAATATTTCAAAATGTTTAAAAACACTCAAAATTCTTCGTTCGAAATTTTCAATAATCTAACTTTTTTTTCATTTATTAAAATCGTTTCAAGTTTTAAATTATTTTTCAATCTTCTCCAAAATTTGAAGTCTCTTAAACTTACACGATTTTTTTTCTAAATTAATAATTTTACAATTGCTGTTTAATTAACAAAACTGTTTTTGAATATTTTTAAACATATTATTGAAATTAACTTTTCAAAATAAAACATTTAAAATTTTCCCCGGATTCCTAAGAAAATTTTGTGATAATTTTTAAATCTTTCAAAGTCTTTAAAACATTCAAAATTTTATTTAGATTTATTCAAAATTCAGCCTTTTTTTATACTTCAAAACCTTCTCAAATTTTAAATTATTTTTGAATTTGTCGTAAATTGTCTTAAAATCTTTGAATGAAAGAAAACATTAATAATTCTTCCATTTTTATTTATTTATAAAAAAAAATTTTTTTAAATATTCCCTTTAAATTTTTCCATGATTCGTAAGGATTTTTCAATTATCTTTTAGCCTTTCAAAATTCTCAAAAGGCTTCTAAATTTAATTTTAAAATCTCAAGAATCTACATCTTTGTATTTAAGAATATTCAAAATCTACATTTTTTAAAAATTCATTGATAAAATTTTCAAATTTAAAAATATGTTTGAAATTTTTACAAAACTTCTGAATATACTTAAAATTATCCAAATTTTTATTTCAAATCATAATTATTAACTTTTTAAAATAAAATATTTTCGAATTTTCCGAGAAATTCTCACGAATTTTCTTTATTATTTTTAAAACTTTTAAAATTTTCGAAAAATATTTTTATTTTAGGTCCTAACAAAATAATAATTGTTCAATTGTTATTTTTATATCTAAATATATTTTTTTTTGAAAACTTTTCAAATTTAAAATTATGTTTGAAATTTTTACAAAACTTCTAAATACCATTAAAAATTATCCGAATTTTGATTTCAAATTTTAAATATTAATTTTTGAAAATAAAATATTTTCAAATTTTCCGACAATTCTTACGATTTTTTAAAAATCTTTAAACCTATCAAAATTTTCGAAAATCTACGCTGCGCTTAAAATTTGTTGGAATCTTTTAAATTTTTAAATTATTAAACAGTTTTTTTTTACAAAACTTCTAAATATGAATAAAAATTATTGGCTTAAAAAGCTTCTTATTTTGTTAGAAAGTTATAAATTAAATAAAAAATTTTCACTAAACTTTTAAATATTTTAAATTTTTGTTCGAATTTTCCTAACATTTTTTTTTAAATCCTGGAAAAAAAAGCTTTAAAATCTTGCTTTTTTTACCATTTTAGAAGTCTTTTGAAGTATTTTTTTAATATTATTTTGAAATCTTTCAAAATGCTTCAAAACATTCCAAATTTTTCGTTCGAAATTTTCAATAATCTAAAACTTCTTATTTCATCCATTAAAATCGTTTCAAGTTTTAAATTATTTTTCAATCCTCTCAAAAATTTTAATAGTCTCTTAAACTAAGAAAATTTAGTAATAATTTTTTAATCTTTAAAAATGTATAAAACTTTCAAAATTTTATTTATAATTCTTCAAAATTCAACTTTTTTATGCTTCAAAACCTTCTCAAATTTTAAATTATTTTTTAATTTGTCGTAAATTGTCTTAAAATCATTCAATTAAAAAAATTAATAATTCTTCCATTTTTATTTATTTATGCAAAAATAATTTTTAAATATTCTCATAAAATTTTTCCATGATTCATAAGGATTCTTTATCTTTGAGCCTTTCTTTATCTTTGAGCCTTTCAAAATTCTCAAAAGGCTTCTAAATTTAATTTAAAAAGCTCAAGAATCTACATCTTTGTATTTAAAAATATTGAAAATCTACATTTTTTAAAAATTCATTGATAAAATTTTCAAATTTAAAATTATGTTTGAAATTTTGACAAAACTTCTAAATATCTTTAAAAATTATTCAAATTTTTATTTCAAATCCTAATTATTAACTTTTTTAAATAAAATATTTTCAAATTTTCCAAGAAATTCTTACGAATTTTCTTTATTATTTTTAAAACTTTAAAAATTTTCGAAAAATATTTTTAAACAAAATTAATTTTTAAATATTCTATTAAAATTTTCCCAGCATTCTTAACGATATTTTAAATTATGTTTAAACGTTTCAAAATCCTTAAAAGGCTCACTTAAACTGACTCGATTTTTCCCCTCAAATTATGTAATCTTGAAAAATTGAAAAATTCTAGCTTTAAAATCTTTTAAATAAATTTTTTTAAATAAAATGTTCAGAATTACGAATTGTAAACTGAATAATTTTTAAATTTCATATTTCAAGAGATCAGACACATTTTTTTTTTCTAAAAAAATCTTAGAATTCCCAATAAAAAAATAAATTGATTTCCCGGATTCTCTGTCCTGCGGCCACCCTGTGTTAATTAAAAAAAATTATATTTCTATTACCTACTTATCAGTTAATGATAGATAACAATTTAACCGCAACTACGTTTCTAAAAATACTGTTCGTTTGTAATTCCTACTACAATTTCGCAAAGTATTTTCTATTCTATTCAATACCCAATAGAGGCAAAATTATCTAAATTTCTTTGCAACATTTTCAATGAATGCAAATCTAGAATAATATTAAACGCTAGCAACCCTGTCGATAATAAGCAGAGGATTTAAACAATCCGTTAATAGAAAATGTTTATAAATACCTGCTAAATAACAATTTCGGAATATTCAAAAATCCGCAATAAATAAAACGATCTAAAAATTAAATTAGTTACAAAAAATACTAAAAAAAAGCCTTAAATTTATATAAAAAAAATTATATGCTCCTAGTAATTGATTCTATGGTAGTATTTTTCTAGATCCTGGTTTCAGTTTTAAATTACACTTCGTTCATAAATATAGACGGCAAATATGATCTATGATACGGAAAAAAATAATTGCAAGATTACTGAATTTAAAAAAGAAATTAAAGCCGAATCAGTTTTGCTTAGTTACTTTTGCAAAAAAAGTAATTCTCATTACTTTTTTAATTACTTTTGCATTTTACAAATATAAGTTAAAAAAAAGTAAATTAAATTAGAATATAATATACAAAATAATAATAAAATAAATAAAATACAATAAAATATACAACAAATACTAAAAATAATAAATTAAATTAACAATTGTTATATTATTTCAGTAAATTAAAACAGAGAACCCAAGAATTTATTATAATTTTATTAGATTTTTAAAAATCCCTTTGGTTACGTTTATCAGAATTCCATTAAATTAAAAAAAAAATGAATCCCAAATTTTTCAGATTCAATTAAACTCTTCTAAATTCACTCAATTCTAGTTAATGCATTCAGTTTTTTTTTTGTAGATTTATTTTTTTTCATCTTGAATTCTTGGTAACGCAACTTTAATTTTTAAGCATTTCATCAAATTTTTTTGAATCTGCTTGAATTTTTCTCAATCCATTTCAAATTTAAGGAATGCAATTATTTTTTTTCAATTTATTTGAATGAAAAAAAAATTTACCTTGAATTTTTAGACATTTCGACAAATTCTTCTACTTTCACTTAAATTTCTTTAAATTCACTCGAATTTATTTTGAAATGCTTGGTTTTTTTATGTATTAATTTTTTCAATGAAATAAAATTCTGTTAAATTCGCCCTGAACTGTGTTCATTCCCACTTCACTCAATTCGATGGAAAAATTTTTTTAAATTGTGTTTATTTTTTTTCAATTTTGAATTCTTATTAATTCGTCCTTAATTCTTTTAAATTGTTTTGAGTTTTTTTAATTACTATAAATTCTAGAATTCCAAAATTTGAAATTTACTGAATTCATAGAAGTTTTATCAGATTTTCAAATTGTTTTCAATTAATTTGAATTTTGAGAAATTTCAACTTTTTTCAATTTTTTCTCACGAAATTAAATTCTGTTGAATTCACCCTGAACTCTTCTTTTCCATTTTACTCAATTCGATGGACATTTTTTTTAATTTGGTTTAATTATATTGTTTCAAATTCTGAAGAATTTTCTCAAAGTTCCTTTAAATTATTCTAAATTCACTCAAATTTTACTGAAATAAATGCATATTTTGGATTTTTTCAACTCGATCATTCGAATTGATTTTGAATTTGCCCCAAATTTTGATTAATTTATCCTGAATTCTTTTAAATTCTCTTAAAGTTTCTTAATTTACCCCAAAAGTTTATAATTCTCTTGAATTTTTCTAAATTCACTAAATTATATTTAATGTATCGAATTTTTTTGTAGTTTTTTTTTATTTATCCTGAAAATTAAAAAAAAATTTAATGTCCCTTGAATTTTTAAGCATTTCATAAAAAAAATTTTAATTGACTTGATTTTTTCTCAATCCATTTCAAATTTAAGGAATACTATTAATTTCTTTAAAAACATTTTTGATTTTTTTTTTCAATTCCTTTGAATTTTGTTTAAATTAAAATTGAATTTTTAGGAATTTCAACGAACTCTTCTCATTTCCCTGATTTTTTTTTAAATTCACACCAAATTTACTGAAATCAAGGGAATATTTTGATTTCTTTTATTGAGTACATTTTTTTAAAGATTAAATTTAATTCTCTTGAATTCACCCTGAATTATTTTCATTTCCATTTTACTCAATTCGATGGACTTTTTTTATTTTTGAAATTAGGTTAAATTATTTTGTTTTAAATTTTAAATCTATTGAATTATCTTGAATTCTTCTAAATTAACACTAAATTCACTAAAATAAATGGAATAATTTGGAATTTTTTTCAATTTTGAATTTCTAATAGTTTCTTCTGAATTCTTTTAAATTCTCTTGAATTTTTTTGAATCTAGTTGAATTCTTCTAAATTCTTTCAATGCTACTCAATTCACTGAATTTTCTTTGTAGTTTTTTTTCTATTCGCTCTGAGTTTTTTGAAACTCACATTGAATTCTTAAGAATTTCATCAAATTCTTTTGAACCCGCTGGAATTTTTCTCAATTCTTTCCAAATTTAATGAATTCTATTAATTTTTTAAAAATATTTTTGAATTGACCCTTTTCCCATTATATTCCATAAAATTCTTATGAATTTCATCGAGACTTTTGAATTTCCTAAAATTCTTCTAAATTCACTTAATTTTATTCAAATCAGTGGAATATTTTGGATTAAAATTTTTTTTCACTTATTTAAATTGGTTTAAAATTTACCCCAAATTTTTCATAACTTATCTCGAATTCTTTTTAATTGTTTTGAATTCTTTGGGATTCTCTTGATTCTTTTTTTAATTTCGCTAAAATTTTTAGAATTCAATTACTGCCATATCTTAGGAAATAAAAAGTACAATTTTGTATCAAAACAGATTAAATTTACAACGTAGAGAAAATAATTATTAAAAGAAAAATGTTTGTAATTGAATTTTTTCTTACTGTCGCTTATTAAAGTTTGGCTGAAAATGGTTGAATTTGAATAAAAATCTACAATTTCCAATTGTTAAAAAATATTTAAATTTAAAAAATGGTCTCAAACATTTCACTTGTAAAAAAATTTATTTTCAAAATTTTCTCCGAAAAAATAAAAAGCCATCACCTATTGAAATTGAACCATTTTTCAAAGATTGATGAGAAGCGATAGTAAAAAAAAATCAATCGCAAAAAGTCGTTAATATTAATATTTTTTTGTAAGTTGTAAATTTCTTTCATTCAAAATATTTTTTAATTTCCTGACTTGATCCTGAATTTCTTTAAATTTCAATTGGAATTCTAATGAATGTCATCGAATTCTTTTAGTTATAATATGCAAAAGCAATAAAATTATCATAAAAAAACTTGTAAACTATATTTCGAAAGTAATTAGAAATGTAACGATTTTTATAGTTACAGTTACTGAAAAAAATGTAACTAGATGATAATTCGTTACTTATTTACAAAAGTAACTTTTTAATGAATTAGTTTTTTAAATTTTATTTTTTCTATAGCAATTTTTTTTCTCCTTAACTGATTCAAAGATTTCAAAATCCTTGATTAAATTTTAACTTTAATTTTGTTTATAATTTTGAAAGCTTTCAAGCATTCAAAGAGAGAAAAAAAATGTGGCTCTGATATAATTTAAAAAAAATAAATAAAAAATTATCTTAAAAGAAAAATTGGTCTGGCGATACTTTCCATAAACTACGTTACCAGTTTTTCGAGGGAGGTAGGCAAAAATTAAATTAAAAATTGTGAACTTAAGCCCAAAAAGAAAATCAAACTATATTTTTGGATAAAAGTTATTTTCTTTAATGAAAAGCTTACCATGTTGTTAAAAAGTCATAGTTTCTAATCAAACATTCAATTAATTTACTAAAAATTCACTTTTTAGTTGAAGGTTTATCTCTTTGGTTGAAAATTTAACAATTTTAATGAAAAATTTAATTATTTGGTTAATATTCACGTATTTTGTTTAAAATTCGCCTTTTTATGGAACATTAATCTTCTTGGTGAAAATTCAAATTTTTTGTTAAAAATTAAACTTTTCGTTTGAAAAATTATATTTTTGGATTGAAAATTCAACTTTTTAGCAGATAATTCGTGTTTTTTGGCTTTTAAACGAAATAATTGGGTTGAAAATTCATCTTACTTGGTAGAAAAGTCACGTTTCTCCGTTGAAAATAAGCTTTTTTGATGAAAAATTAACTGTTTTCTAAAAATTTGTCTTTTTGCCTTGAAAATTAAAATATTTTATTCAATTTTAATCTTTTTGTTTATAAATTCGACCATTTGATTTAAAATGAGTCTTGTTATGCTGAAAATGCAACCATTTTGTTAAAAATCTAATTATGTTTTGGAAAATTTTGCTAATTTTTTAGACATAATTTTTTATCGAAAATTTATCCTTCTTGGTTGAAAATTTATTTTTGTTTCCTGGACAGTGACTTTTTTGTTAAAAATTCAACTCTCTCTGAAAGAATTCCTCTTTTTGGCTTAAGAATTTTACTACTTGATTAAATCTTTAAATATTTTTTGGAAAACTTCTATTTTATTGGAAAGTTTGTTTAAAAATGATTTTTTTTTATTCGTCTTTTTGGGTTTAAATAAAAATTGTATTGTTGAAAATTCACGCATTTTTTAAAAAACTTGTCATTTATTTTATCAGAAACTTTAACTATTATATATTCTTGGTTAGAAATTCGTCTTTTTGGTTGAAAATTAAAATTTTGGTTGAAAAATTATATTTTTGGGTTGAAAATTCAATTTTTTCCATATAGTTCTTCTTTTTGATTTCAAAATCAAAAACTTTTGTTGAAAATTTCTGTATTTTGTTTAAAATCCACCCTTTTTTTGTAGAACATTAATCTTCTTGGTCAAAAATAAGTTTTTTTGATGAAAATTTAACTGCCTTCTAAATAATTCTCTTTTTGGCATCTTTTTATTCTAAAAATTTTACTATTATGTTGAAAATTTAATTATTTTGGGAAAAAATTGGTTAAAGTCATAGTTATTTATCGAAAAGTTAACTATGCTGTTAAAAATTCATACTTTCAGATTTCGGTTAGAAAATTGTACATTTTGTTGAAAATTTATGTATTTTGTTGAAAATTCATCTCTTTTTTTGGTAGAAAATAAATTTTTTGTTAAATATGCAACCGTTTATTTCAACATTAATCTATTTCAGTTAAAAATTGAAGTAAATATCTTGTTGAAATTTTATTTTTGTTAGTTAAACCCAACAGTTTTTTTTATTTTCAGTTAAATTTTGTTTATGTGGAAATATTAAATATTTCAATTTTTGTTGAAAAATCTTCTTTTTGAAATGTAGATTCAACAATTTCGTAGAAAATTCAACTATTTTGTACAAATTTTGTTTTTTAATTTAAAATAAATTCTCCTGTATAAAAATTTAACTAATCCATTCGTGGTTAAAAATTATCCTTTTTTTCAAACATTCAACTACTTAAACGTTTTTAGAAATAAAGAAATATAAACTTAAAATTATTCAATTAAAATTAAAATTCCAATTTTTTTGAAAATTAGTATTTTTAATAGAAAATTATTTTTCTGGTTTGAAGATTCAACTATTTGGTTAAAAATTCATGTAATTTGTTGAAGATTTATCTTGTTTGGTAAATTTAAAAAAAAATTAATTCAAATGAAAAATTAACTACTCCATTTTTCGTTCAAAGCTGATCTTTTTTAGTTTGAAAATTCACCCATTAGATAAAAAAATTTTGGAATGTAAAAAAGATAAACTAAAAATTAATAAAATAACATTTGTACTTATTTTACATCCATTATTTAAACAATTTTGGTTAAAATCGTTTTTTTGGCCAAAAAAATTACCAAATTTGAAGAAAATTCGAGTATTTAATACAAAATTAAACTATTTTTTTTAAATCGTTTTTTAAAATTGAAAATTAATCTTTTGAATAAAAATTTAATTTATCTATTTTTTGTTAAAATTGATTTTTTAAATTCAATTATTTAGTTAAGAATTTTATCTTTTATGATAAAAAAAGTTATCCTTCTTGGTTGAAAATTAACTTTATTGTTAAAAATTCAATTGTTTTTGAAAAAAATCGTCCTTTTGGCTTGAAAATTTTACTAGTTGGTTGAATTTTTAACTATTTTTGGAAAACTCTTCTCGTTTATTTAAAATTTAATTTCTTTGGCTATTAATGCTATTAATGTTTTGGTTAAAAACTCAACTATTTTTCAGATCATTCATCTTTTTGGTATCAAAGTAAAATAATTTGATTGAAAATTCATGTATTTTTTCAAAACTTGTCTTTTTAGGTAGAACATGAATATTCTTGGTCGAAAATTGATCTTTTTGGTTAAAAATTCAAGTTTTTAGTTGAAAAATGGAAGATTTTTTCAGATAATGCATCTTTTTGGTTTTAAAATTAAATAATTTTGTTAAAAATCCATGTTTTTTGTTTAAAATGCGAGTTTTTTGATAGAATATGAATGTTCTTGGTCGAAAATTGATCTTTTTAGTTGAAAACTTAAATTTTTAGAGTTTTAAAATTAACTAATTTGGTTAAAAAATTATTTTTGTTTGTTTAACATGCGCTTTTTTTGATAGAACATGAATGTTCTTGGTCGAAAAGTTATATTTTTGGTTCAAAATTCAACTTTTTAGTGAAAAAATTATATTTCTTTTCAAAAATTAAACTTTTAGAATTGAAACTTAAAGATTTTTGCAGATAATTCGTCTTTTTGTTTTTAAAATCAAATAATTTTGTTAAAAATCGATGTTTTTTGTTCAAAATTCGCCTTTTTTGATAGAGCATGAATGTTCTTGGTCAAAAATTGATCTTTTTCGGTAAAAATTAAACTTGTTAGTTAAAAAATTAATTTTTTTTCAAAAATTAAACTTTTAGAGTTGAAAATTAAAGATTTTTGCAGATAAATCGTCTTTTTGGTTTTTAGATTAAATAATTTTGTTAAAAAATTATTTTTTTGGTTTAAAATGCGCCTTTTTATGGAACATGAATGTTCTTGGTCGAAATTTTATATTTTTGGTTAAAAATTAAACTTTTTAGTTAAAAAATTAAATTTTCAGAGTTGAAAATTAAATATTTTTGCAGATAAATCGTCTTTTTGGATTTAAAATTAAATAATTTTGTTTAAAAAATTTTTTGTTTTGTTTAAATGCGCCTTTTTTTTATAGAAGATGAATTTTCATGGTCGAAGATTTATATTTTTGGTTAAAAATGAAACTTTTAGAGTTGAAAATTGAAGATTTTCGCAGATAAATCGTCTTTTTGGTTTTAAAGATAAATAATTTTGTTAAAAAATTAATTTTTTTGTTTAAAATGCACCTTTTTGATAGAACATAAATGCTCTTGGTCGAAAATTTATCTTTTTGGTTAAAAATTAAAATTTTTAGTTGAAAAATTAAATTTTTGGTTCAAAATAAAACCTTTACGTTTGAAAAACAAAAAATTTTTGCAGCTAATTCGTCTTTTTGGTTTTAAAATTAAATAATTTGGTTAAAAATCCATTTTTTTTTCAAACTTCGCCTTTTTGGTAGAACATTAACCTTCTTGGCTAAAATTAATCTATTCGTTGGAAATTTAACTACTTTTTTTTAAATCTTTTTTTTTTGTTAACAAACTTTTTATCTGCAAATTTAACTATTCTACTTATGGTTGAAAAGACGTATTTTTGGGTAAAAAATTATTCCTGCTTCTTAGAATTTCAAAATTTTGGTTGAGATTTTTGTTAAAAATTCACCTTTTCCGATTTGAAAGTCCACTTTTTTCTAAAACATTAGAATTTTTAGCTTCGAAACTTTATCTTTTTGAAAGTCCAAATTTCTACGTGAAAATTTAGGAATTTGAAGCGGTTCAAGTTAATTCTTAATATAGTACTCACATTATTTTACCTAAATATCCACGAAATTTTAAGTATAAGTAGATAAAATAAAAATTTGCTTGAATTTTTATTCAAATTCATGTACTGAGACAAATTCGAGAAATGATTAATTATGTTTTTAGGATTATTTAATTATTTATTTAATCTATCGTGCTAAAATGTTTAAGAATATCTTGTAGTTAATTAATTAAATTCCTATAAAACAAAAAGGGACAGTATTTGTAATAAATTCCCGAAAAATCATACCTGGAAAAAGCTTAAAATACCTGGAAAAAACCTGGAATTGTTAGGGAATTTTTTTTCAGGATTTGAGTCGACACCCTGAATATATCAATTATTAATCAATTACTTAAATTTCCTACGAAAGTGTTTAATTTTCAAGCCAAAAATACGAATTTCTTTACAAAACAGTTTAATTTTGAACCTGAAAATGTGAATTTTTAACAAACAAAACGAAATTTATTTAGAAAGAGATGCATTTTTAATAAAAAAAAAATCGGTAATCAAGAAAGAAATAAAATTTCAGTCATGCTGTTGTATTATCGAGCCAAAAAGACGGCTTTTCAACAAAACAGTTGACTTTTCAAAAATATAAATTATGACTTGTTAACGAAATTGTGTAATTTTCAATTTTCAATCAAATAATAAAATTCTTTAATAGAACAGTAGATTTTTCAACCATGAAAAATGAAGTTTCAACCAAAAATAGTTGGACAAATAAATAGGGATTTTAATAATTTATAGGCTAAATAAAAATAAATAAATAATGATGAAGTTTATTTTTAACACTTGAAACATTTTATAACTCTAGTTTGACGCAATTTAAGAAAAAATTTGACACTATTTACCCTATTTTTTATCTCTGTAAGTGAGTCCCAGGCCTGAAAGTTGAGAAAATGAGAACTAAAATGAAATCAAGTATTTTTAATCCAGAAATTATATTTTGCTCAAAAAAGTGCCTGATCTCGCTTGGCTCTTCTATAAATAATTCCAGCAATTTACTATTTTGGAAGTAGGAAGGAATCGCGATGGCTGATGAGATGGAGTTCAAGAATAAGTATGAGGAAAAAAACAAAGTACTCTCTTCTGGCAGCGTAATTGGAAAGTTCCAATCGAAAGATAGTATTAGGGATTAATATGAAAACGCAAGACTTGAAAAAACTCTAGAGAAAATCATGTTGAAGCGAATTCTGTACATAAACTTTGCCACCATCGGCTCAAAAGTTATGGGCTTTCTGGCACCATTACTTATTCCACCACTGCATATTGCCTTTCTCTACTATTTCTGGCAAGATTTCGCCCGAGATGTTGATAAGCAGTATTGCTCTTGTTCCTGCTGGGACACTGTTTTCAAAGGTAAATTTTATTTTGTTTTACTTTAATTTTATTTAACAAATTCTATAAAGAAATATTTTTTAGTGCGGGCCCTTTTTCTCTGCGCAATTTTTAGTTTCGGATATAAATTTATTTTAAACAGGTAAATGTCTTTTCTAAAAGATAAACTCCCGAGAAAAAAGTGTCTTGTTTATATTTCAATCATAAAAGAAATTAATTTTAAAATTAAATAGGCGAAGTTTGGACATAAAAAAAGATTTTTCACTCAAGAAAGAAGTGAAAATTTATCTAAATTGTTGAATCTTCAAGCTTAAAGGCTAATTTTCTCTATAAAAATCGAATTTTCTATATAAAAAAAAATATGACTTCAGCAAAAAATGGAATAGTTTTTTCACTAAACAGTTAAATTTTCAATTTAAAAAGATTATTTGTTAACAAAGTAGTTAAACTTTGAATTAAATGGATAAATTTTCAATAAATCTTTAAAAAAATATTATTTCTTAGAAAAAAATTCAACCTAATGTTTTGAACAAAATAGTTGAATACCCAAGCATTTTCATTTTAAAAAATGAACTATTTTGTTAAAAAAAAATTTTTTGGCTCAAAATTCATATTTTCTGGTTGAAAATTCAATTTACGTTTATTTTTTCTTTCATGCTTTTGGTTTTAAAATTCATTTTTTTGTTTGTTATTGAAATATCAAC
>JAWWLR010000054.1:68761729-68772648 GCA_035041075.1 Acraspis erinacei | reverse complement strand
TTCCAATTGAAACGATTTAATTTTTAACGTTAAAATGAAATCAAATTTTTATCATTTTTATCCAAGAAAAATTAAATTTCTACTAAAACAGATTAATTTTTAAATCAAAAAGACAAAATTTCAAACAAAAACTTGAATTCTCATTCAAAAAATATTTTAGTTTTACTATTTAACATCCAAACTTGAGTTTTCAAATAGAAGTAAATTTTCTACAAAAATACTTGAATTTTCAGCTAAACAGTTGCATTTTAAATAAAACTAAATTGATAAATTTTTAATCAAATAGTTGAATTTTTATCAAAGAAAGTTGAAATTTCTACTAAAACAGATCAATTTTTAAAACAAGTAGATCAATTTAAAATAAAAATTTGAATTTTTATCCAAAAATGAGTTTTTAACAAAAAGTAAATTTCCTAGGAAGACACTTGAATTTTCCACTAAAAATTATGAGTTTTCAGAAACAAGTTAAATTTCCAATAAAAAAGGATGCATTTTTAAGAAAATTATCGAATTTTCAACCAAACAGTTGAATTTTTATAAAAAAATGAAATTTCTACTAAAACACATAAACTTTTAAATCAAGAAGACAAATTTTCGAACAAAAATTTGAATTTTCATTAAAAAAATATTTCAGTTTGACTATTTAACATCCAAACTTGAGTTTTAAACTAGAAGTAAATTTTCTGCAAAAATACTTGAATTTCGAAAAAAAACAGTTGCATTTTTATCTAAGAAAGATGAAATTTCTACTTAAAAAGATGAATCTTTAAATAAATAAAAAACAATATTTTGAAAAAATCGTTGAATTTTTAACAAAACAGTTGAATTTTCAACTAAGAAGCATAACGTTTGAAGGAAATTTTTAATTTTTCAACCAAATAGTTGCATTTTTATCCAAGAAATATGAAATTTCTAATAAAAAAGATGACTTTTTAAATCCAAGACAAATTATCAACAAAAAATTTCGTTTCTTTCTTGACTACAGAATTTTTTTATTAATAATTTAACAATTTTGTTGAACGTTAATTTTTTTCGTTTGATAATGTATCTCTTTCAGTAGAAATTTCGTTTTTGTTTGTTTGTTAAAACTGTAGATTTTCCGGTTCAAAATTAACCTGTTTTATAAAAAAATGCTTATTTTTGGCTTAAAAATAATCAATTCGGTTGAAAAATTAAGTATTTGGTTGAAAATTGATGTATTTCGTTAAAAACTCTTCTTTTTGGAAATATCAATTTTTTGTTAAAAATTCAATTGTTTTTATCTAAATTAATCTGTTTTAAATAAGGACTCAAATCTTTTGTTAAAAAATTGTTTCTGTTGATTAAATCCGACTGTTTTTTTTAAATTCTAATTAAAATCTTTTTTGTTTTTAGTCAAAAATTAGTTTTTGTTGTTAAAAATGGTTTTTGAAAATATAACAATTTTGTTGAAAATTTAACTAATTCTTGAGTAATAACTTTTTTCTGACAAAAAATTAACGTCATTGTTGAAAAATAATAATTTTCGTTGAAAAATAGAATGGCTTTGGTAAAAAATTAATCTATTTGGTTCCACATTCAACTATTTATTTAGAAATTTAACCATTTTGTAGAAAATCTAACTATTTCGTTAAAAATTAATTCTGTTGAATAAAAATTGTACACTATTTTTGATAAAAAATGTATTTTTTTAGCATAAAAATTCCAGCATTCGAAATATTTATGTAATTCGTTGAAAATTCTTATTTTTTGGTAGAAAAATCAACTATATTTTTGTGGAAAATAAATTTTGTTGTTTAAAAATGCAATCTATGGTTAAAAATTAATGTCTTTTAGTTCAAGATTCAAGTATTTTGTTGAAAATTCGTCTTCTTGTTATATTAAATTGTTTTTTATTTAAAATTAAAATATTTTTTGGTTTAATTATCAAATATTTGTTGAAAATTAGTATTTCCAGGTTGAAAATGTAACTGTTGCTGAGAATTTTGGATTGAAAATTCCTTTAATCTTGGTTGAAAGTTAAACTAATTTGTTAAAAAATAATGTTTTTGGTTGAAAATTCACCATTTTTGTAAAAAATGCATGTTTTTTAAACCTTTACTACTTTATTGTAAATTATTTTTTTGTTTTAAAATGAATGGTTCCATTTTTTAATAAAAAGTTATCTGTTTTAGTAGAAAATTCAACTATTTAATTGTCTAGTTAAAACAGTTTAAGAATTCAACAATTTGGTAGAAAATTGAAATATTTGGGTAAAAACTGATGTATTTTGTTAAAAAATTCGTCTTG
Source organism: Acraspis erinacei (assembly GCA_035041075.1). Taxonomy (NCBI): domain Eukaryota; kingdom Metazoa; phylum Arthropoda; class Insecta; order Hymenoptera; family Cynipidae; genus Acraspis; species Acraspis erinacei. The sequence goes on along the minus strand of JAWWLR010000054.1, from coordinate 68,770,380 downwards.
TTTTTGCTAAAAAATCAGTTTTTTTTGGTTAAAAATCCAAATATTGAAATGTAACTGTTCTTTTTGGTTCAATTCAACTGTTTATTATTAAAATAAAACTTTTTTTATTTGGTTAAAAAAACAACGATTACATATTTTGTTGAGAATTAATATTTTTTGTTTTAAAATTGAACTAATTTGTTTATGCATAAGAAACAGTAAGACCCCCACCCCACGCACACCCACAATAAAAAAAGTGTGAAAAAGTATCAATAATTTGGTGATTTCGAGGCCTTGAATATTTTAGAGGTTTTTAAAAATTTCAAAAAACTCTCAAAGCGTTCCTAAAAAACTCTATGAAATAAATTTAATTCATTTTGAATATATTTGCATAATTTATAGTTTTCTATAAAATGACTTTCTAGCATGAATTTCCTATAATCTCGCGAAAAAATATAGGAAAATTCTATATTTTTTCGTAAGTGATCAAAATTTAATTTGAATTAAAATATAGCATAGAATATAACAAATAATAAATAAAAATCGTGCATACCTGGCAGATTTTGCCGGAGTCATGCTGTATATTCTACAAAGAAAATACCGAAAATTCCTTACCTGGAAAATTTTTGAGGTTAGGTCTTATCACACTTTTAGAAAGATAACGAGCATTTGTTGAAGCCGATAAAGGGAAGAATTATTCCACTTTCCTTTTGAGGGTAGTAGATTAATCGTAGAGAATAAGAAACACACCTTTGGATTGACATTTTATACCACTTTGAAGAAAGTTTTAAGAGCTCGAAATATTCATAAATTCGGCGTGAAGAAATGAGGTTTCAGTCTTACATTTTGGCACATTTTCTCGTATCCGACAAAAAAAGTAGACTGCCTTGTGCAGGATCTAATTTATTTATATAATATTTACATTTTCAGAAACCGGCTTTTTAAGAAAGTGAGCACAAAGTCGGATTACACGCATGTCCGATATTTTGATTATGATTTTTAGTTCTTAGAAGAGCAACCAGAGAGCGCTGTATGTATTGTTTTCGATTTGAAATTTGTAAAATTATAACTCTGATTATAAGAATTAATTATGAATATAAAATTATACGAAAAATAAGAAAAAGAAATAATTTTTTGAAAATTTTCAATTTTTAACTAAGCAGTTTAATTTTTCAATTGAAATAGATTAATTCGCAACAAAAATTGTAATTGTTGATATTTTACTTTTTATTTTAAAAAAAACTTGAATTGAACAAGAAAGAACGAATTTCAAACCAAACAGTTGAGTTTTCAACCAAATAGTTAAATTTCCAACCAAAAAGATTAATTTTCAACACAGAAGATTGATTTTCTACCAAAAAATATCACTTTCTACCAAAAATGGGAATTTTCAACAAATGGCGTAAATTTTCCACTAAATAAAATGGAATAAAATAAAATGGACATGATATTATTATATTATATATATTATTATTATTATTATATATTTATTTAATATTATATTAGTCTAAATTTTAATTTAATCATTTTTAGCTTATATTTTTTTTATTTCTTAACTTAACAAAATAGTAATTGAATTAAAAAATATCGATTTTAACCACAAATGGATAAGTAAAATTTTCATTTAAGAGATTAATTTTCAATTTAAAAAAATAATTTTTACAAAATAATTTAATTTTGTATTGAATAGTTCAATTTTCTACGAAGTTGTAGCATTTTTTTTATCCAAAAAGACGATTTTTCAACACAAATGGAATATTTGATAATTCCACAAAAAAGATTTAATTGAAAATAAAAAAAACTGTTGGATTTGGCCAATTAAAATAACTTTTTTTCAATAAATTAGATACATTTTTAACTAAATATTTTGAATAATGGTTGTGAAATTAGTAAAAAATTTATTTGATTAATTTTTAGTTTATCTTTTTTTATTTCTAAATTTTTTAACGAAATATAATTTAAAAAATAAAAAAGAGCAGGTTTGAACGAAAATTGGAATAGTTAATTTTTAATTTGAATTAATTTCCAGAAAAATAAATTTCTACCAAAAAAGATAAATCCTCAACAAATTACATGAATTTTTAACCAAATAGTTGAATCTTCAAACCAGAATTTTCTATTAAAAATACTAATTTTCAACAAATTAATTAAATTGTCCACTAAATAGTTTGAAAAATGTATGTGATATTAGTATACATTTTAATTGAGTAATTTTAAACTTATATATATTTTTTATTTCTTAACTAAAGGATCGAATAATTGAATTAAAAAATATAAATTTTAACCAAAACTGGATTAGTAAAATTTTCATTTAAGAGATTAATTTTCAATTAAAGAAAAACAACAACAATTTTTACAAAATTGTTTAATTTTGTATTAAATAGTTGAATTTTCTACGAAGTTGTAGCTGAATTTAACCATGAAAAAAATTTTTTTCATTAAATTATGTATGTTTTTAACTAAACAATTTAAACAATGGATGTGAAATTATTAAAAAAAATTTTAATTAAAAAAAATTATTTTTACAAAATGCTTCAATTTTGTATTAAAGAGTTCAATTTTCTACATAATTGTAGCATTTTTTAGCCAAAAAGACGATTTTTCAACAAAAATGGAATATTTGATAATTCCACAAAAAAATATTTACTTGAAGATAAAAAAAACTGTTGGATTTGGCCAACTAAAATAATTTGTTTTCAATAAATTAGATACATTTTTAGCTTATAATTTTTTTATTTCTAAATTTTTTAACCAAATATAATTTTAAAAATAACAAAGATCAGTTTTGAACGAAACATGGACTAGTTAATTTTTCATTTGAATTAATGTTCAGAAAAATAAATTTATACCAAAAAAGAGAAATCCTCAACAAATGACATGACTTTTTAACCAAATTGTTGAATCTTCAAACAAGAAAATTAACTTCCTATTAAAACTGCGAATTTTAAACAAATTAAGTAAATTTACCACTAAATAGTTTGAAAAATGGATGTGATAATAGTAAATATTTTAATTGAATAATTTTAAATTAATATATTTTTTATTTCTTAACTAAATAATCGAATTTTTGATCTAAAAAAGATAAATTTTAACCAAAAAATGGATAAGTCAAATTTAGAAAAGGAATTTTTACAAAATAGTTTAATTTTGTATAAAATAGTTGAACTTTTTACGAAATTGTTGAATTTCTTAAACAAAAAGACGATTTTTCAACACAAAATGTAATATTTGATAATTCCACAAAAAAGATTTAATTGAAAATAGAAAAAAGTTGGATTTAACCAAGAAAAATAAATAATTTTTTAAAATAAATTATGTAAGTTTTTAAGTACAAAATTTAAAAAATGGATGTGAAATTAGTAAAAAAAATCAATTAAAAAAATATAATGTTTACAAAATAGTTTATTTTTCTACGAAGTTGAAGCATTTTTTAGTCATAAAGACGGATTTAAAAAAAAATGGAATATTTGATAATTCCACAAAAAAATGTAATTGAATATAAAAAAACAGTTGGCTTTAACCAAAAAAAAAAAAAATTATATACATTTTTAACTAAATAGTTCAAACAATAATTAACCTGATAGATGAATTTTTAAATTAAAAAAGATCATTTTGAACGAAAAATGGACTAGTTAATTTTTCATTTGAATTAATTTTCAGAAAAAAATGTATACAAAAAAAAATCAATCGCCAACAAATTACATGAATTTTTAATCAAATAGTTGAATTTTCAAACAATTAAGTTAATTTTCTATTAAAAATACGAATTTTCAATAAATTAAGTAAATTGTCTACTAAATGGTTTGAAAAATAGATGCGATATTAGTACAAATTTGATTTGAATAATTTTATGTTTATATATTTTTATTTATAAAAACTTTAAACTAAACAGTTGAATTTTTGAACAAAAAGGGATCATTTTTAACCAAAAATGAATTAGTTACATTTTTATACGGGAGAAATAATTTTCAATTTTAAAAAACGAATTTTGTACAAAACAGTTAAATTTTGCATTAAATAGTTGCATTTTCTACGACATTGCGGAATTTCGAAGTCAAAAAGAAGAGTTTTCAACAAAAATTGAAATATTTGATATTTCCACAAAAAAAAAGATTGAACTAAAAATAAAAAATAAACTTTTGGGTTTAACTAACAATGATAAAATTTCAACAAGAATTGTACATGAATTCTCAACTAAAACAGATTGATTTTCTACCAAAATAAGATGAATTTTCAACAAAATACATAAATATTCAACAAATTGTACACGCATTTTTAACAAAATAGTTCACTTTTCAACCAAAAAATATGAATGAAAATGAATGAAAATACGAAAATAAATAAATTGGCATAAAATGAATAAAATAAGATGGATTTGATATTAGTAGAAATTTTATTTCAATAATTTTTAGCTTATATTTTTTATTTCTTGATTTAATTAAAAATGGAATTATAAAAAAAAATTAGCCCAAAATAGATAAGTAACATTTTCATTTAAGAGTTTAATTTTCAATTAAACAAAAATAATTCTTACAAAATAGTTTGATTTTGTATTAAATAATTGAATTTTCTTCGAAATTAGTAATTTTTGTAGCCAAAAAAACGATTTTTTAACCAAAATTGTAATATTTGACAATTCCACAAAAAAAAGATTGAACTGAAAATAAAAAAACAGTTCCATCTAATCAACAAAAACACATTTTTTCAATAAATTATATACGTTTTTAACTAAAAAGTTTAAATAATAGATATGAAATTAGTGAAAAATTTTATTTTATTAATTCTTAGTTTATCTTTTTTACATTCCAAAATTTTTTAATCTAATGGGTGAATTTTTAAACAGAAAACGAAACAGTTTTGAATGAAAAATGGAGTATTTAATTTTTCATTTGAATTAATTTAAAAAAAAAATCTACCAAACAAGATAAATCCTCAACAAATTACACGAATTTTTAACCAAATAGTTTTATCTTCAAACCAGAAAGATAATTTTCTATTAAAAATACTAATTTTCAAAAAAATTGAAAAAATGTTTTGAACTATGGATTTGATATTAGTATAAATTTTAATTGAATAATTTTAAATTTATGTTTATTATTTCTAAAAACGTTTAACTAAATAGTTGAATTTTTGAACAAAAAGGATAATTTTTAACCAAAAATGGTTTAGTTAAATTTTTATACAGAAAAATTAATTTAAAATAAAAAAAAAACGATTTTTGTACAAATAATTTAATTTTGTATTAAATAGTTGCATTTTTTACGAAATTGTTCAATTTACCAGTCAAAAAGAAGATTTTTCAACCAAAATTGAAATATTTGATATTTCCACACAACAAAAAAAGGTTTAAGTCAAAATAAAAAAACTGTTGGGTTTAACCAACAAAAATAAAATTTGAACAAGAATTTTACATGAATTCTCAACCAAAACAGATTCTTTTTTAAATAAACGGTTGCAAATTTAACCAAAAACTTGATTTTCTATATCAAAATAAGATGAATTTTCAAAAAAATAATTAAATTTTCCTCAAATTGTACATTTTTTTAACAAATAGTTAAATTTTCTACCAAAATGTTTCAGCAAAAGGGGTCAATTTTCAACCAAAAAGATTGAAAGATTAATCTTCAACCAAGAAAATGGAATTTCTAGAAAAAAGATGAATTTTCAAATAAAAATGGAGTATTTAAAATGCTAGAAAAATCATTTTAAAACTTTTCTGTCAAAAATCATAAATCATCAATTGAATTTTCAATCGAAAACATTTTAATTTCACCAAGAAAGACGAATTTTCAACAAAATAGTTAAGTTTTCAACCAAACAGATCGATTTTTATTTAAGAAGATTAAATTTCTATCAAATTAAATTTTAGAGGAAGGAAATAAATTTTTAACGAAAAATATTAAATTTCAACTAATGAGATTGGTTTTTTATAAAAAGGACGAATTAAAAAAAAATAGTTAAATTTTCACCTAAAACAGAGAAATTTTCAACTGAAAATACAATACTTAAATTTTTAGTAAAAATCCCAAGCAGATGAATTTTTAATCAAGCCGATCAATTTTCGACAAAGTTGTCCCAATCTATACTAAGTAGTTCAATTTTCAAGCCAAAAGACGAAATATCTCAAAAATAGCTGAATTTACAACTAGGAAATATTAATTTTTAACAAGAAAGCTATTTTTAACCAAACAGTTGAATATTTAAGAAACAAAACAATAATTTAAAAAAAAGTTACATTATCAGCCAAAGCAATTAATTTTGAACTAAATGGAAAAATTTTTAACTAAAGATAAATATAATTTTTCCTTATATATGCTTAGATTATTTTAAAATAATTTATTCTAAGTATTGTAGTGGCATTCATTAAAATAAAATTATAATTTTAGACTAGGCTGGAATTGTTGGAAAGAAAGACAACCAGCATTAGACTTACAGAATTGTAGAAAAAAATTTATTTAAACAAAATTTTTTTAACAATTTTAAGTAAAAAAAATGGAATTCAGGAGATTGTTAAAGAATTCTTTATACAATATAATTTTTAGTACAATCTAAGCAAACATGAAACGGATTTAATTTAAAATTAGATTTTAGAACCTTAAAATTATTAATTATTGATTTTAGAGCAACCAAAAAAGATAAATATTCCATTAAAGTAGATGAATTTAAAAATGAAAAAAACGAATTTTCCAACAAATAGTCGATTTTTCAACTAAAAGAAATAAATTGTTAACAAAAAATGAAAAAGTTAAATTTTCACTAAAAAAAAATAATTTACAAAAACAAAGTTTCAAAAAAAGAGATAAATTTTCAATCACAAGAGATGAAATTCGTACCAAAGAGACGAATTTCAAAACCAAAAAAACGATTTTTCAACCAAGAAAATTAATTTTCTAGCAAAAAGACGATTTTTCAAAAAAATAATTATTTAAAAAAAATGCTTTAAATTTTTACTTAAAAATATAAATTTCTAGTAAAAAAATAAATTTCTTAACTAAAATGATGCAGGTTCAACTGGAAGAGTTCCATTTTCAGTTAAAAAAATTAATTTCCGTCAATTTTCAACAAAAATTATGAATCTTGAACAAAACAATGATAAGAAACAGTTGAATTTTTATCAAAAAAGAAAGATTACATTTCTTCTAAAATACATGAATTTGATGTTTTTTAACGAAAAGCATTATGGAAATTATTTCTCAGATAGCAATTTTGTATCGAATGCAAATTAAAATTCATTTAAATAATATTAGAATTTAAAATTAGCTTGTAATTGTTGGAACGAAAGCCGGCCAGCAGCAATCTTAAAGAACTTTAAAAAAAAATTATATCTATTTCACACAATTTTAAATGAGTTCAATTTGAATAGAAAATTCTGAATTTTCTAAAAGTTTTACTGAAACTCGGTGGTAAGCATCGATTAAATATTTTCGTAGAAAATAAAAAAAAATGTAGTAGAAAAGTAATCTTCTCGGTTTAAAATGCTGTCTTTTAGTAAAAAATTGATTTCTGTGGTTGAAAATTATTATTTTTTTATTGCAAATTAATTACTATTTTAACTGAAAATTTAACTATTCCATTTTTTGTCGAAAATTTATCTTTTTGAGTAGAAAAGTAATCTTCTTCGTTTAAAATGTTGTCTTTTGAGTTAAAAATTTATTTCCGTATTTAAAAAGTAGTTGATTTATATATTTTTTATTGTTAATTGAAATTTTTAAAGAGGTAAATATAAAATTTAAATCATAATAAATATTTAATTTCAAGGTTTTAAAATAAATAAATAATCATTCTAAGTTGAATATTTTTATGTTTGCCTAGATTTAAATAATTAAATTTTGTATTAAAAATTAAAACTTCAAAACTATTTAAAACCCACTTATTTCAAGTTTCATCTAAGAAATTCACGTTATCTCCAGACAGTAGACTGCTTGTTATGAAATGATAGTATTGTCATAACAAGCATGATTTGTCTCCTACCACTTGATATTAATGTAACCATATTGAACTCACTTGGATAAAAGAATAATAATTTATTATTTTTAAAATACTGACACGAGTCTTGCATACTTGCGTTGAAACGTGATAAAATTTTTATAAATTTATTAATAGTTTATACACAATACTATCAGTTGTAGTTGGCAGATTTTGCCTTAAAGAACAACCGAGAACAGCTTAAATATAGTAAACAGGGTGTCTATATAGTCTGAAATTAAAATAAATTTGGGAAAACCGGGGAATTAACTGGGAAACCTGATTCGATGCGACATTGAGTAAATTTTCTATACTCTCAATTTTGTATATCAACATTTTCAAATAATTAATGTGATTTTTGGATGTTTCTAAACATTATTGATAAAAAATAAAATTTGAATTGTAAATTAATTTTTATTAATTACACTTTTAAAGAGATGAGAACAATTACGTTAGTGACACAAACTTAAAATATAATAATTTTCGAATTTACTTATTGCAGATTTATTCATTATATTTAAAAAAATGACTATATTATATATATTATGTGACCGTCCGCGAGAAAAGGGACCTAATGCGTCAAAGCTGAATTTTACAGGACGGGCGATCAAAACAGAGATCGCAAGCGACCATTTGAGTAGTGGGGATGCGTCTACGAAAAGCACCCCCTCCACTAACCACTCCACCTTTAGGCGCCATATCCGTGA
>JAWWLR010000054.1:68681283-68693981 GCA_035041075.1 Acraspis erinacei | reverse complement strand
ATTACTATAAGTTTATAAACACGTGCTGTTCGTCTTTTACTAGTTCATGTTTAAATATTGTACAGGCTCCTAATGCAATATTTTATATTTGCATAACTAAATAGTTATTTTCTATAAACTTATTTGATAATTTTGCAAAATGACATTCATTAACAACAAAGTTAAGAATTTAAAAAATTGGATTTCAATGGAAATTAGGGGAAACCTTCCAACATAAAATGGATAATTATTAATTAAGAGCAAAAATCAATGAAAAATAATTAATTTTAATTTATGAAAATTTACAGTGTCTTAAATATTAATTGGATTTAATTAATTATTTTTCATATATTAGTATTTTTATTTAATGATTATCCACTGTAGGGAGGTTTTCCTTATTCATTAAACAAAATCTTTTCAGATTTTAGTCAGACGTACGAAATTTAAAAATTAAATTTTCAATTACAGGCTTCACACTCTTTCTTAATTTTCCCTGTTTTTCTCCGTTTTAGAATTTATCTTTCCCGCCTTGTTTTCATGCAACATTTCCTTTTTGGGTTGCTCGTTTTTCTGCTTAAAAATGCGAACAGGCTGAAAGTTAATTCTTTCTAATTCAAAATTCTACAATTATATTTTTGGCTCAAAATTTAATTATTTGGTTAAAATTAAAATTTTAAAAAGTCATCTTTTTTGGTCGAAAATTCAACAATTTCTTTAGCACTCGTATTTTCGGATAGAAAATTCATCCTTTTAGGTTGAAAATTCAACTATTTTTTAAAAATATGTCTCTTTTTCTTGAAAATACATGGCTATAAGTAAGTTTCACTATTTTGGTAGAAATTTCATTTCGCTTGGTTGAAAATTCAACTGTTTCGTTAAAAATTAATAATTTGTTTTTATTGGGGATTCAACTATTTTTTTGAAAATTCTTCTTTTTTGCTTGAACATAATTTTGCTAATTGGTTCAACTGCTTCGTTAAATGCGTTCTTTTTGGCACAAATTAAATTTTTTCACATACAATTAAACTGTTACATTTTTTGTTGACAATTCTTATCCATAATTTTTTGGTTGAAAATTCAACTGCTTGGTTGAACTACTTCTGTGAAATTTAATTTTGTAGCTTAAAGATATATTAAATTTTTTGAAAGTTCATCTCTTGTTGATACTTAAACCGTCTTGCTGAAAATTCTTCTTTTTTTTTTTGGTAAAATTAATTTTTTTAACTGAAAATTTATATATTTTTTCTATTGAAAATTCTACTGTTTGGCTAAAAAATCATCTATTTTGGTTTAAAATAATTCCACTACTTGGTTCAGCTGCTTTGTAAAAAGCATATTTTTTATTGAAGATTCATCATTTGAGTTGAAAATCTACTTCTAGTTAAAAATTTAACTATTTTGTTGGAAATTATTTTTTTTTGTGGTGATAATTCAAGTTTTGTAATTAAAAGTTAAAATTGCATTTTTATGTCGAGAATAGATTTTTTTTTGGTTGAAAATTCAAATACTTGGTTGAAATATTTAAGTAAAAATTAATATTGTTGTTTGAAGATACACTAATTTAGTTTCATTTCGAGATAAAATTTAATTTTTTTAACTGAAAATTTACATATTCCATTTTTGGTTGAAATTCATCTTTTTGGGTGAAAGTTCTGTTATCTGTAAAAGATTACCTGTTTTGTTAAAAATCATTCTTTTATTAAAAATTAGTTAAAAATGTAACTGTTTGTTTGAAAATTAATAATCTGTATTGGTTCAGCATTCAAAAATTTTGTTTTTGGAAATTCGTCTTCTTCTGTTGAAATATCTACTATTACATTCTTCAATATGATTTTATCTTTTGTGGTTGAAAATTCAACTACTTGTTTGAAAGTTTAACTATACTTAGGTTAAAAATTAATTTTTATTTTAGTCCAAAATTAATTTTTAAGTGTAAATTTAATCAAACCATTTTTGATTGACAATATTTATCTGTTATTGGTAGAAAATATTTTTTGGTCTTTTGGACTTTTTTTGTAGAAAGGTAATTATTTTGGATGAAAATTCGAGTACATGTTTAAAAATTCAACTTTTTAGTGAAAAAACCATCTCTTTTGGCAGAAACTTCAGCTGTTTCTTTTTGGTTAAAAATCCAAGTTCTGTTTGTTTAAAAATTAATAATCTGTTTTATTTGACTATTAACCTATTTTGTAGAAAAAATTTTCTTCTTTTGTTGAAATATCCGGTATTACAATTTTTATCGAGAATTTATCTATTTTCTTTAAAAATTTAGCTTCTTTATTTCAAGTTAAACTACTTTAAAAAAAAATTTTGGTTGAAGATTCATCATTTCAGTTCAAAATTCATCTTTGGTTGAAAATGCAACTATTTGTTAAAAATTCATTCTCTTAGTTGAAGATTTTTCTCTGTGGTTGAAACAGCAACTGCTTGGTAAGAAAATATTTCTTGTATCTTAAAAATGCATCTATTTTGTTTGAAAATGTAATATATTTATTTAAAATGTTGGGAATTCAGAGTATTTCCTATTTCGCGGGTTTTGAAAGCTTTTTGCAGTGACGTCTAAAAATTGTAAAAATTCGACAAATTCACGTCACAAGAAAATTGTCCAAAACCTAGAAAAAATACAACTTCGTATTAAATACTGATTCATTGATCGTAGGATGAAAACAAACACTTAACCGCACCCATTTTCCCGCTTCGAATTGGAATTTCCTAGAATTTTGAAAAACTGTTTACCCGCTAATAATCACCAATAACTAAGAGATTAAAAAAATCAACTAATGAAAGAAAATTCTCCAGTTTCCTGGGATTACTACACGTGCATCAACTTGTCGGACGAGGGATATTTGATACAAACACAATTTTTTTTTCCACGAGGAACGCGTCTCGCGTCAAGAAATTCAAGCAGACCGATATCGAGCGAAGGTCGTGGGGTTCGCGGCTTTATAAGCAAGGCCTCCACCATGTGCCGGTCATTCGACGCTACAAACTCGCAACGTGAACGTGGCGTGAAAGAAATATTCTCAAAGTGTGCAAAGTTATTCTAACTTCAACGGAAAAGTTGAGTTCAGTTTGTGAGAGTGACAAAACAAGAAACAATCCATAGTGTTCTGCAAATCAAGGACACCAGGAACTGATCCAAAAAGGATCCAAACAAGCAAAGAACCAATCCAATCTACTTCTGCAAGGCTTTCTTGAAGAATTCAGCAAACCTTTTTTGGAATTTTGAAGTTTGCAGAGGAGAGAAGCAACCATGTACACCAATCCCTTCAACCGAAAACACAGCACGATCCGCCAGGTGTTGGACCGTCTTCTGGACCCGACGAAAAAACCAATCAGGAGGTCAGAAAGTGTCTCCAGTTCTGGAAGCAACAGCTCCAAGGGTAGCAACAGTTCCCTTGGAGGTTCCTCAAGCCACCGGGGAATTCTTCAGTGGGGCAGGAAGTGAATGACCCACTAGATCATCCTCTTTCGAAAGGAACCCGAAAGAGAGTGGATTTTACTCAATACCAAAGGAACCCTCTTCTTTGAGACTTTTGGAACCAACCTAGCTGATAGTGGACCAACTGCCGTTTCTACTAGGACCAGAATATCCATCAAGAACATGAGGAAAAATCTAAATCTAGATTTGTTCTTTCTTGATCCCAATATGACCATCTGCACATTCCGATCTTCAAATCATCCTCACATGTTCATCTATGATTTCATCTATTTATGTTAATCGACCTTCATCAAGTGCTTCATCATGTGCAATTTCACAAATCGAGAATTTTTTGTGTTAGTCTCAGAAAGTTCATGCAAGTACTGTTTTTTTTTGTTAATTTTAATGTTACTGTTTTCCATTTAAGCACTTTTCATCAATCAATCATTTAATTTGATAGAGCCAGTCGAATTCTGCAAAATGAGATTTTTTTGGGAACTGTGTTTGTTGCCTATGCTATGATAGTCGATTTTCCATTTTCAATAGTTTTTAAGTTGCTAGTCAAAAGACAGTATTATAAGTGTCTCTGATTTTCATTTTCATCGAATGTTTCAATTCAAAACTACAAATCTGCTGGCTTTGATTCATTTCTTTATTTATTCCATCTTTTGTATAACGAATGTGTTTGTCAAAATAAATATATTTATTTGATATTGTTAAATTGTGTCTTCTAGTTCTATTCCCTTTCCTTTCCTCATTGTCAATTTATGATTTTTATTTAAGTTTATTCTTTATTTATTCATCGATTTGCTGATTTTTGTCAACTGTTTTTTATTTTAATATCTATTTTAATAATCTTCTCTTTGATATAATACTTTATTTATAAAAAGATTCTTATATAAATTTAATTCTTGTCTGATTTAGCAGGTTTAAAAAAGTCCGATACGAATTTATAAAAAAGTAATTATATTTTTGAACAAACTGAAATTCCCTGATAAGTTGATTTACTGATTCTATTAATTATTATTTAAAGAGAGCAGACTTAAGGTGGCTTCCAAGATGTCAAAGTATTTTTTTTACATTATTTAATATGCTGATTTTATAACTTGATTTTTATTTTAATGCGTAATCGTAGTCAATGATTATAATCTTTTTAAATTTAGACACTGGTTGATAAAATGCTTTATTTACAAAAAGATTACCATATCAGTCTAATGTTCTGATTTACCAAGTTGAATCTAGTCCGATCCGAATTTATAAAAGTGTACTTATATTTTAACAAACTGAAGGGCATTGATAAGTTTATTTACTGATTCTTGTCATTTGGATCTACGTTTTAAATTAAAAGCTTTTTGAAAATATTTACAAACGTAACTATTAATTATTATTTTTTTTAAACAAACTTAATATGGTTGAAGTCCAATATGTTAAAGGAATTTTTCTAATTATTTTATTTGCTTTTGGATTTGCTGATTTTGTGAACTGAATTTTGTTTTAATGTTATTTCCATACTCTATGATTACAATCTTTTTAAATTGAGACACTCGTTGATGGAATACTTTATTTACAGAAAGATTGTTACATCAGTTTAATTCTGTTCTGATTTATAAAAATGTTATCAAGTCCAATCCAGATTTATAAGAAAGTAATAAACAAATAATTATATTTCAACAAACTAAAGGTCACTGATAAGTTTATTTACTGATTCTTGTCATTTGAATCTACACTTTTAATTAAAAGCTTTTTCACAATATTTATACAAATAACTATTATTTTTTTAATGACGAGATGGTTAGAGTCCAATATATCAAAGGAATTTTTCAAATTATTTTATTTGCTGATTTTGCGACCTGATTCTTTTGTTAATATCTATTTTATAGTCTATGATAAGAAAATTTTTTAATTGACACACATATATGATAGAATACTTTATTTACCAAAAGATTATTATATCAGTATAATTTTCTGATATACCAATTTTAATTAGATTCGATCCGAATTTATAAAAAAGGCACCAACAAATAATTATATTCTAACAAAATAAAAAGCTACTCGTAATTTTATTTAATAGATTCATCTTATTTGAATCTACATTTTAATTAAAAGATTTGGACAATATTTACAAAAATTACTATTATTTAAAGAAAGCTAAATTAAGACGGTTATAGTCCAAAACGGCAAAGAATTTTTTTATTATTATTTATCACGAAATATAATGAAGCTTATTTTATACTCCAGTTGAAATTATTTATATCTTAAGTATCTAAGAACGTGCCCGAGTAAAAAAAATTCCATCTATTTTCTCAATCTATCCAATTTACAAAATATGTGTGCAAAATCGTAAAGCAATTATAGAAACATTTTAACGAGTGCAGTTTATTTTAATTACGATTCAGTTGGCAAAGATGAGAGGCATGATTCTTCAGATATTACGTTCACACGATTGAAGTTCAAGGCTAGGAATTAAGTAATAAATGGTAGTCTCAATATTAAATATCGCTACTCCGAGCTTAATTTTCACAATCTCAAAATACGAAAAAAATTTCTTGTCAATAACTCGTGGCTATATTTTTTAATTGATCCATTTTTATCAGTTTTGTACTAAATTTGGATTATCACGTGACCTTAAGACTCAGTCCAATCAGTATTGTGACAGTTTTGTTTGTTATCATTTTAGTGCATAAAAATTAAAATGAGCGACCGATGTAATAATGAGTAAAGTCAATTCAGAATTTTTCTAAGGAAATATGACTATTATTACTTTCTACGAAGCACATTAGACCAGTTTGTGTTTTTGTAATGAATGAGATAATTATTTTAATAATTTCTGTAATGAAATTGAAAATCGTTGTCTTTTTTTATTTTTGTAATAATTTAAGTGACTTTTTTTCTCAAAACACTTTTTAGACACTTTTTCAGATAAAGTCACTATAGTCATTTAAAAAAAAAAGATTACTTTAGGCACTTGTTTGAATAAATTAACAGAGAGAACCCAAGGCTTCACAATTTTATTGATTTTTAATCATCTTCTTTGGATTTTCAAATTTGTTTATATTTACCTTCAAGACTTATTCATCAAATATATTCACTCCAATTTATTTGAAGTCGATGGAATTTTTTGGATTTTAACAATTTTGTTCTAATCATTTGAATATTTTTTTTAATTTTGATTTTATCTGCAAAATCTATTGAATTCTTCTGAATTTGCATTAATTTTGCTGAAATAAATGGAATATTTTTAATTTTCTGAATTGTTTTTGAATTAATTGGAATTCATTTGGAATTCACCCGAAATTCCTAATAAATTATACTGATTTTTTTGAATTCCGTTTAATACTTTGAAATTGTCTTGAATTTTTCTAATGTTCTCTGATGCCTTTCTATTAAACTAACATTTTTCTAAATTTACTCAATTCTACGTAATTCGTTGATTTTTATGTAGTTTTTTTTAACTTGTCCTGCAGTTTATTAAATTCACCTGGAATTCTTTGAAATTTCATAAAATCCTTTTGAATTCCCTTGAGCTTAAAAATTCAATTTGAATTTTTACCAATTCCATCGAATTCTTCTCATTTTCTTTAAGTTTCTCTTAATTCACTCGAATCTTGATTAACTCGTTCGCTACCTTTTTCTCCATTAACTTACATCCTGTTGAATTCACCCTTGATGAATAAAAGTTCAATTATATTAATAAAAATTCTTATGAATTTCATTAAAGTCTTTTGAATTCTTTAAAAATTAACTTGAACTATTCTAAATGTATTGGACAATTTTTAATTTTATTACTTCTTTCAATTAATTTGCATTAATTTGGAATTCACCCTGAATTCTTACTAATTTTTCTTAGGCATTTCATCAAATTCTTTTGAATTCCTTTCAATTTTTCTAAATTCATACCAAATTTAATTAACTGAATGAATTTTGAAATATTTAATTCTTTTTAATTCACTTGAATTTTTATTAATTTCATCGAATCTTCTCATTCCACTTAAATTTATTTAAATTCCTGGAATTTTTTCATTTTAAAAATTTTGTTGAATTACATTTTTTTTAATTCTCAGGAATTTCATCAGTTTCTTGAAGTCCTTTGAATTTTTCAGAATTCACTCCAATTTAAGTGAAATAAATGAATAAAAAATAAATAAATTTTCTTAATTTTTTTCAAATAAATTGAATTTATTGGGAATTGACCCGGAATTCTTACTATTTTGTCCTCAGTTTGAGTAATTATTAGAAATTGTCTTGAATTTTTAAAATTATTTTTCTAAATTGACTCAATTCTACTGAATTAATTGATTTTTTAAATCTTTTTTTTTATTCTTCCAGCAATCTTTTAAACTCACCTGGAATTCCTAGGCATTCTATCAAATTTGTTTTGAATTCCATTCAATTTTTCTGAATTCATTGTAAATTTTATAAATTAAATGTATATTGAAATAATTTTTTATTCTTTTCAAATCACTAAAATTTTTTAAAAATTTCACCTATACATTCCCATTTTACTCAAGCCGATAGAAATGTTTTATTAAAAAAAAATAATTATATTCTTTCATATTCTTATGAATTTCTCCAAAGTCATCTGAATTCCCTCGAATTATTCTAAAGTCACTTGAATTTTACTGAAAGCTGTAAAATATTTCAGATTTTTCAACTATTTTAAATTCATTTGGAATTCACCCAAAGCTCTTCTGAGTTGATTCTGAATTCTTTTTAATTATTTTGATATATTTTGTAATTTTCATTTCTAAAGTCTGATTCAAAAAATGTTGTTCTATTAAATTAATTCAAGTTCTTATGAATTTCATCAGATTACCTTAAATTCCTTGGAATTCTGCTAAATTCACTTCAATTTTACTGAAATCAGTGGATTACATTAGATTAAATTTTTTTAACTCACTTCAATTAATTTTGAATTCACCCTGAATACTGACTAATTTGCCCTAAATTATTTTAAATTGGTTTTAATATTTTTAGAATTCGCTTCATTTTATTGCTCTCTCAGAGATGTTTATAATTCATTTGAATTCTTCTATATTCAATTATGTTCTTTTAAAATCTGATGAATTTAATAAAAGCCTCTTGAATTTTCTTGAATTCTTTTACACATACTTGAATTAATTTTGAATTTACCTTGAATTATTGTTAATTATTCTGAATTATTTTCAATTGATTTGAAATCTTTGGAATTCTCGTGATTTTTTTAACGTTCGTTGACTTCTTTTGAATTTTCTTGAATTTTCCTAAATTCACTTTAATATGAATGAAATCAGTGGAATATTTTGGATTTTTTGAATTTTTTGAATTTACTTGAATTTGTAAAAGTTCACCTATACTTTTTATGAATTTCGTCAAATTCTTCTCATTCCCTTTTAATTTCCTTAAATTCATTCGAATTTTATTTTTGGAACGTATTCTAAATAAATAAATCTTTAGAAAGTCGCGCAGGAATAATTTAGTTAAATAATTCTTATAATTTAAAATGACATTTAACAAAATGTTGATCCTTTTATACAATGAGATTTTCGTGAAAACAAATTTCGGAACCGCCTGAAATATTTTATTTTAATTTCAGCCTTCAATGATTGAAAATATCCTTCTTTTATTGTATGATAATTAACATAGATAATTACAAAATATTTTATAAAAAATATGATTAAAAAATAGTGATAATTATTTACTTCTGTTTGAAATCAACGTTAATAAATCGATTTTTAAATACACTAAAATTTATGTTAAAATTATTATATGATTAAATTCATGTTTTTTTTTTAGTTTAGAGTTAATTCTCTTTATTTGACAAATTTACTAGGATATTTTTTGTTGATAATTAATCTTCTTGGCTGAAAAATTCTGCGTTTTGGTTAAAAATTTAATTATTTTGTTGAATATTTAACTATTTTGTTAAAAAGTTATTTTTTCGACAAAATTTCAACTATTTGTTGAAAATTCGTCATTTAAATTGAAAATTAATCTTTTGACAGAAAAGTGATATTTTTTGGTTCAAAATTCATATTTTATGGCTGAGAGTTAATTCTTTTGAATTAAAAAGTCTGCTTTTGTTTGGTTAAAAATTTAACTATTTTCATAAAAAGACATTAAAAAAAGTTAATTCCTTTAATTTGAAAAGTCTATTACATAAATAAGTTAAAAACAATGATTGGCTAAACAGTAAAATAATAAGTAATTATTTTGTATTAATTATTAATTATTTATATTATTAATTATCATATTTTGGGTTTAGAATTTTTCTATTGTCGCTAAAAATATTCATTTTTAGTGAAAAATTTCATTATTTTCATCAAAAATTCAACTATTTTGTTAATGGAATATTTTTTGGACAGAAAATCTATTTTTTTAAATTAAAAATTCATCTTTTTTTTAAAGAAATCTTTTTTAGTTGAAAATCCAATTCTTTGGTAAAAATAATTGAACTTGTATGTGGAAAATTTTTTTCGGGTAAGAAAACCAATATTTAAAAAAATAATCGTAAAAGAGTCATCTTTTTTTTAAATAATTCATTTAATATAAAAAGTCTATTGTTATATTTTGGGTTCAGAATTTCTCTCTTTTGGCTAATAATTCTATTATTTTTTAAATGCTTCCAAGTTTTGAAATATTTTAAATCTATTCAAAATCTTTTAAGTTCCTAAACATATTTTTAGCTGACTCCAATTTTTCTTAAAATTTTGAAAAATAATTCAGTGTCAAAAAATTGCCTTAAATCTTCCAAATTTTGCTAGGAATTTAAAAAAATGTGTTTATTAACTTGAAAACTTTTACAATTAAAAATTCTTTTTCAATCTTTTGAAATCTTCTTAATATTTCTTGAACTTACGGGATTTTTATTATTTAATCATACCAAAATGAAGCATTTTGCTTTAAATATTTCT
Source organism: Acraspis erinacei (assembly GCA_035041075.1). NCBI lineage: Eukaryota > Metazoa > Arthropoda > Insecta > Hymenoptera > Cynipidae > Acraspis > Acraspis erinacei. The sequence goes on along the minus strand of JAWWLR010000054.1, from coordinate 68,683,691 downwards.
ACTCTTTTTTGAAATTTAAGGAAATCTTTTAAAATTTTTCTCAATTTCCTCATAAGTTCATTTTTCAAAATTAAAAATCGTACAGAATTTTCCCGAAACCTTAAGAAAATTCATTTTTTAAATCTTTTTCAAATTTTTAAACCTTCTCAATTATGGCAAAATTATGGAAAAAATTTTCTTTAAAAACGCTGTTACACTCTTTTTTCAAATTCTAGGAAAGAATTTAAATGTTTTGTAAACTCTTTCAATTTTCACTCATAATTCATTAAGAAAAAAATCATTTGACATTTTCCCATAGAAAATTAAAAGAATTTTCTTAAAGTCTTCCATATTTTTCTGCAAATTTTAAAATCTTGAAAACTTAAAATTATTCTTTCACAATTAACCTTTCACCATTTAAAATTTTCCAAAATCGTTCAAGATATTAAGTAAAATTCGAGTCTTTTAAAAAGATTTTTGGGAATTTTAGAAGTTTGGAAGAAATTAGGAAATATTTGCTACATTTTCGAAAATATTTCCAAGTTTTTCAATATTGCTTATTTTTTTAAACCCTCCTAAATTAATAAAAATATTTTGAAATGGTTCTAATTTTTCACAAAATATTGAAAAATCGCTCAAAATGTAAAAAATTTTGCCATATAATCTTCTAAATTTTCTCATGCATTCTAAGAAAAAAATTGTATTGTCTTGAAACCCTTCGAAATTTTTTTAAAGCTCCTAAAGCTTATTTTTGAAATCGTTAAAAATCTACATTTATAAAAATCTTTTAAAGGTTTAAAATTCTGTTTCAGTCTCTTTTATTCTATTAAATATTTCTTGAAGTTACTTGATTTTAAACAGTTTTTTAATTTTTTAATCTTACGGAATTGAAACATTTTGCTTTAAAATCTTCTACACTCGTTTTCAAATTTTAGGAAATAAAATCTTTAAAAATTATTAAAATTTTCTCTGGATATTTTTTTCATTCTGCAAAATTTAAGCAATTGACTTTAAAATCTTTGAGATTCTTCTTTGAAAAATTTTGAAATATTTTGAAATATTTTGAAATATTTTTAAATAATATAATACAAAATTCTTTTAAAAATTTGTACAAGTTTTTATTATTTTTGACTACTTTAAAAGCTTCTGAATATCTCTTAAACTTACTAAAATTTTTCAAAAATTATTTAATATAGCAAAATTGCAAAATTTTCTTTCGAAATCTTTTACACAATTTTTAAAAATTTTAGGAAATAATTAAAAATTTGTGATCTTTTTCCAAGTTTCTCTCGGAATTCATTCCATAACAATTATTTTAAATTTTCCCATGAATTTCAAGAACTTTTTTTCATTCTCTTTACAAACCGAAAATTTCAGTTTCCCTAAAAAATTTTCACATCCTGAAAAATTAAAAAAATGGTCTCAAAGTCTACCATATTCGTTTATCATATATTTTTAAATTTTCAAAACTAGAAATTATTTTTTTTAAATAAATCCTAAATCATTTAAAATTTCCCCAGAAATATAAAAAATAGAATCTCTTCAAATCTTTCATAATTATACAAAGCTTCAAACTTTTTTCGAAATTCCTCTTATTATTAAACAATCAATTATAATTTAAATTTTCTCATTTATCAATAATGCTTAGAAACATTTATAAATAACTTTTATGATGAATTAAAATGATTTATTTCGAAATTTTGATATACAAAGTTGATGGCGCAAAAAAATTCGTAAATTAAAAATGTTACGCCCCCACCCCCAACCATTTTTTTAATGTTACGTAATATGTAAACGTTCCCTGATAAGAAAAATAGCACGTGGCAAATAACGTGAAAAGTACAATAGACCGGTTCGTTTTTTCTTTGACTGGATCGAATTACATGCAATTTATATTCTATATGTATAATTCCCGTTTGTATCATCGTCCCAGACAGAAAGCCGCGTAAAGGATGCATCGATTTACGATAAATTAATATGATTTATATACTCGTCTGCAATTTTTTTTTTCAATACCAGTACTGCGCAATTGTGTATAATGAAAATTTAAATGAGGATCGCGACTTTCGGGATTATTATTCATTTTACAACTGTTCAGTGGAATATTGTTAAAAGAAAATTAGTATATTTGCATTAACAAACAATTTTTAAATAATTTTTCTGATACTAAAAAAAGGTCATTTGAAAAACTTCAGGTCACTTCAGGTTTAAAAACTGTAGCATTTTAAAACAGGAAAATGACAATAAATTTATATTATACCTGGAATTTAAAAATTTTTGAGAAGACGATTCTATCTAAATGACTTAAAATATCATAAATTTTATATCACGTGATATAAATCAATTTTAAAACATTTTTACATTCTCATCAGAGAAGGTATTAGATTTGTGTAGAATTTGACCCCCCCCCCCCAGTTTTTGTCAAATTT
>JAWWLR010000054.1:68662787-68681183 GCA_035041075.1 Acraspis erinacei | reverse complement strand
TGACCATTTCTACACTTTTTACAAGAAATTTTTTTTTTCGTGTAGGGAATTCTCATTATATTCTAGAGGGAGAAACAATACTTCAAACGATATACTGTTAGAACTTGGAAGTTTAAATGAGCAACATTCACTCTCATGTTTCGAGAAACTTGGAAGTGGTGAACAGGAAACTTCACTAATCTGGGATAAATTAGACGCCCAACTTCAAACTTTTTCTCTACTATTCTGATTCTCTTAAAGTTTTGGAATATTAATCGATGCTTCAGAATCAATGAGGTTTAAGGATCGAAGTAGGAGTTTACGATTCGCAAGAAAAGGAAAGTTTAAATTGAAAAATCAAGATTTTATTTAAGGAAGCGTTCACTGATTAGGTACTGGTTTGGCTGTTAAAATGACTTCTTTTTTATTAATAAGAACATTTTATCTTATTTATTTTAAATTCGATGCTAAAAGATTACTTTGAACAAATGATTTCTCGAAGAAAAAAATTTGCCTCAGCCTGGATTTGAATCGGGAACAACACTATACGTGAGTAATTCGTTAACTCTCTACTTACGTATAAAGGCACCCCCAGTTCAAGTCTGGGCTAAGGCTGATTTTTCTTGTTCTTTAGGAAATCAATTGTCCTATGTAAACATTTAGCATCGAATTCAAATTATATCATTTTTTAAATTTCTTTTAAGTATTTAATATTCATATAAAATACGTCTCATAAATATGAAGTTAAAGAGTGAAATCCATAAAAATCTTTGAAATTCCGTGAATTCTTGTGAATTCTTTTTCTCATTTTTCTTTCCTCTTTTTTATTTTTGTCCAAAAGAGAAATTTTTTTCGTTTCTTTTTTAGGAAAACTTTGATCTTTTTTCATATTTAAATAGGAACATTTTGTGGTGGCTATCTTGATTTTTTCGTTGGATGCTCGGTTTTATTTTCAGGAATTCTGTACATTCTTTTGAATACTTCTGAAGTTCATTAAAATGTTTTAAATAATATGAAAATTAGTTTAAATCCTTTGAATTGCATACTTATCGTAGATTATTTCTTGAAATCCCTTTAAAAGTAGTTTAGCTTCCTGAAAATCCTTTAAAACTATTTGAAACTGTCAAAATCCTTTAAATTGCTTGAAACCTTTAAAATTTCATAGAACCTTTAAAATACGTCAAAATCAATAGAAATCTTTTTTAAAAACGCAAAATTTTAAAAAAAACGTAGGGAATATTTCGAAATCATGCTGAATCCTTTGGAACGTTTGAAACTCCTTTAAAATTCACTTAAATTTTTAGTCAATTATTTTGAAATCTCTTAAAATGTTGTAAAATCTCTTCAAACCGGTTAAGAATCTTTAAAACCCCTTTAATATTCATTGAATTCTTTTAAAATCGCGTGAATTAACCGAAATCTTTTTTAAATATCTGAAAATCCGTTAATCCAAAACGTTTAAAAACCGCGAATCTCACTCTTAATTTATTAAAATCCACCAAAATCCTTCGAAATCCTTCGGCCCCTTAACATCATTTTAAGTGCAGTAAAATATCTGAAAGTCTGATTAAACTCCATAAGGTCCCTTAAAATCTCATAAAACTAGGTATTTTCTTCAAACTCTTTAAATATTTAAAAATTATTTGAAATCTGTAAGAATCCTTTGGAATCTTTAAAAAACTGAATAAAATGTTGTAATTTCTTTGATCCCATGAAATCCCTAAAAAGCTTTAGAAATCTCGTTAAATCCCTTGAAATCTCATTTACGAGAAAAATAATTCATATATTTTGGATACACTGAGTACAAAATATAAAAATCGTAAGTAAAAAGGATGGTGGAGGGCGTCGAAAATGTCAAAAATGATACTTACGTAATTAATGGACGTTTTGTAAATAGTTTCCGAAATTGTGATTACATGTGATTACAAGTTACTTCAAGTGATTGCAAGTGATTACAACCATGACTACAAAATTTATCTACTCTTTGATCAATTATTGAGTTAGGGGAAGTTTTTTTCGCAATATCATATTTGTTGTTCAAGTCGTTGTTTGATTGTTCCTTTGTGGCGACGCTGACTAGCTTTTGAGCGAACAAAGCCTGAGTGCAACACTTTGCTAATTGTTCAGCTTGCTCCAGGTTCCTAATGGAGAAGTTAGGGTGTAATGATGGCCGACATAATTTGACGCCTGAAACGAGGGTGGAGGTTGAGTTCGATTCTCCGTCGATATATAGTTGGTGGACCTTCTTTAGTACCATAAGAAGAAATTTTCAAAAACTGCTTTACACTATTTTGAAGACCTTTTCCACCCCTCTCTCAAATATGAACTCCCCCCGCCCCTTTTTTTTAGGTAAAAAGTTTGTCTTTCATTTAATTTGATAAATGCGTAAAATAAAAAACAAAACATACAAAACTAATATTTTAAGAGACTTCACATTCTATACGAAAATGGGGGAATAATTTCATCCAAAATAAATAAATGTCTATATTAATATTGATCTATATAGTATTGCATTTTCAACATAAGTTTAATTTTCAACCCAAAAAATTAATTTTTAACCAAATAGTTGAATTTTCAATAACAAAAAAGTATTGTTTTTAGACCAAACAGATGTATTTATAAACAAATAGTTTAAGTTTGTACGAAGTTTTTAGAAGACAGTCGAATTTTCAAAAATAAGATGACATTTTAAAAAAAATAGTTAAATTTTTAATAAATTAGTTAAATTCTTTAAAAAATAATTCAATTTTGAATAAAATAGTGGAAATTGTCATCAAATATTTGATGTTTTTTATGGAATAATTATTTTTTAACAAAATAATTGCATTTTTACCTGAATAGTTGAATTTTGAACCAAATGCTCGAATTTTAAAACGAAAAAGATTAAACTTCAACCAAAAACGGTTGAATTTTCAACCAAATAGTTAAATTTTCAAGCCTGAGAAAGAATTTTTGAGCACAGTTGAATTTTTAGTAAAGCAGTTTTTTTCAACCAACAACGATCAATTTTAACCAAAAGGATGTAATTTCTACAAAGGAACATGCATTTTCAAACAATATACAAAAATACGAATGTTTAACAAAACAATTAAACTTTTAAGTAAAAGTGACGATTTTTCCACCGAAAAATTGATTTTTCAAACCGAAATTACTATTTTTTTAGAAAACAGTTGCATTTTCAATCCATAAAAGATTAATTTTGATCAGACATTTAGATTTACATCAAACGAAAAAATTAATTTTAGATCAAACAGATGCATTGAAAAGCAAATAGTTGAACTTGCAGGCAAATGAGACGATTTTGTAACAAACAAGTTGGATTTTCAACCTGCGAAGACAAATTTTCAACAAATCCTCGATTTTTCAAACAAAACCCGTTAAAGCAAAAAATAATCATTTTTAGAAGACAGTTGAATTTGCTACCAAAAACTTCTCTGCCAAATGAGATAAATTGTTTATACAAAATGACGTATTTTCAAAAAAAGAGTTGAATTTTCAAACAAAACAAGATTATTTTTTAACAAATTAGTTGGATTTTTAACAGAATAGTTAAATTTTTAACAAAAGAGATGAAATATTCGTATTTTAAACAAAATAATTACATTTTCAACAAATTAGTGGAATTTCCAGCTAAATTTATGAATCTTCAAAAAATTGATTTTATAACCAATAAGCTCAAGTTTCAACTAAGTAGTTGAATTGTCGATTAAAAAAGAATAATTCTAATCGGAAAATATAACAAATGATATTGCAACCAGGAAAAGATTTTAATTTTAATTAAAAACAGTAGAATTCGACAAAAAAGGGTGATTCCTCAAGCAGAAATGTAATAGTTTATGTTTTTACCAAAAACCATTTTAATTTTTAACACAGCAGTTAAATTCAATTAAGGGAGGCCATTTTTTAAACAAAATAGTAGAATATGATACCAAACAGACGAATTTTCAACGACATTGTTTAATTTTCAACCAGGAAAGATTTCTCTGTGAAGGAAGAAAAAATAAATTCAATCAAGCCGTTAAATTTTGAAACCAAAAAGGTGATTTCACTATAAAGCAGTGGATTTTTCCACAAAAACATGAATTTTCAACTAAATAGTTGATGATTTTACAAATATGATAATTTTTAACCCAAAAAGACGAATTTTGAACAAAGCAGTTCAACTTTTAAGCCAGAAAGTATAATCCACCAAACTGTTGAATTTTTAACCCGAAAATATAAATTTTCAACCAAGAAGTTAAATTTTAACCTAATAGTTGGATCTTGCACTAATAAACAATTAATTTTCAACTAGAAGTAGAATAGGTAAAATTACATTATGAAAATTTAATTTCAATGAAAAAATACTAGAATCTTCAAGAGAATAGTCACAGTTTTAACCAAAAAGATGGATCTTCAACTAATCAAATAAAATTTAAACAAAGTAGTACAACTTTCAAACAAGCAGTTAAATTTGAAACTAAGAAGGTTAGTTTTCTACCAAATTGTTATATTTTTAACTAAAAATGTTCAATTCTCGACCAAGAATGATAATAGTTAAATTTGTAAAAATTTATTTTCAATCCTAAAAGAATGAATTTTCAAAAAACAGTTAAATTTCTAAACAAAAAAATTAATATTTAACAAAATAAATCAATTTTGAAACATGCAGTTAATTTTTCGGTTAAGAAGATTAGTTTTCTACCACATTGTTGTATTTTTAACCATTTTAAATTAAGAATAAAATAGTTAAATTTTCAGTCAAGAAATTAATGTTCAATCCAAAAAGAATAAATTTCTCACGTTGAATCTTTTACAACAAATTTAATGTTTAACAAAGTAATTGAACTTCCAACCAATTAGTTAGTTATGTGAACTAAAAATGATAAAATTTGAATCAAAAGTAGAACAGTTCAATTTTCAGTTTAAAAAATGAATTTTCAAACAAAAAGAATGAATTTTTAACAAAATTGTTAAATCTTCAAGCATGTAGTAAAAATTTTTACCGAAAGAGGTACATTCTGACCCAGAAATATGATACTAAAATTTTTTATTAAAAATCAGGAACTTTTAACGCAAAATAGTTGGCTTTTCTTGTACTTAGATGCTTTAATTGTAAAATAAAATCACTAATTCGAATTTTTTCAAGCCTTTACAAAATTTGTTTGTTGCATTTTAAGGGTTGCAGCACAGAACCAGAGAACCAGCATTTTTGCATAAAAACTTCTTAAAAATGAAATAACTGTCTTGTTATAAGTAGTGGTTCGAAATTTCATTTTAATTATTGTATTTAAAATATTTGTAATTACAAATTAGATAACTGACTTTCTGTACTTGTCTCGCATCCTTTTCTTTTTTTTTAATTGCCCAACCTCTTACCTTCCTAAAAGCTTTTAAACACAAGGAAATAATACAATACTTTTTTTCAAGAAAATTAAAAATTAGAAGTATTTGCAACACTTTTCAGCGTCACAGTACCAATTAAATTATGACCTAAAATCTTAAATATTAATTTTCTGCAAAAAACCATACCATGATGCAATACCAATACATAAACCTATATTTCCCTGCAAAGATTTGATTTTTTCTTAAAACTAAAAATTTCACTTTTGATCGTAATATTTAACCGAACTCGTTTTTCATTTTAGGGCTTAATTTAGAAATAATTCAGATGAGAAGCAAACTTTTACTTTATCGTTAAACTATTATTTTTATTGTACAAAATTATTATTATTATTCAACAAATCTATAAAGAAAGAGCCCATCTTTTTAATAAACAACTTAAATGCAAATAAATTTTCTCATTTATTACAATTCCAGAATAAATTCAACATCTAATTTCTTCTCTATCTCTAACTAATTTGACAAGTAATATATTACTCGTAAGTTTATAGGAGTGAACTATAATTATTAGTACCTCTACCGTGGGAAAAGTTTGATGAGTTACAAGTAAGTCCTCACATCCACTATTGTTGGAAACTTGTTGGAAAATGAATCTGCCGAAGTTTGTACTCTTAAGTGGATGTTAATTTTGGTATGAACTAACCATTATATTTCAGAAAGAGCATTACTAGTTCCTCTTGATGTTATCTACTAATTTGTGCTTCTGTATTTTTATATTTTAATAGTGTTGAAATTATTAATAAAATAATTCTTAATAATAATTCGTGAACCAGGAATGTTTCACACGCCTGGTAAACTGGAACTCTAATATCAAATTATGTAAGACAGCCAGCCTGCCCTTATTTTTTAAATTAGTTCAGAATTGTGGCTCTGCTATTTGAAATTTGGATCATAATTATTGTGAATCTTTTTTAAACTTGAGGAAAATCAACTCAATTGTTCGAAAATCGAGTATTAACATTGATGTAGGTAAATTTTTTAATCTGAAATTGATTGCGACCAAATAGTTAATTTTAAACTGACAGAGATGAATTTTCTATAAAATGGTCGAATTTCTAAATAAAAAAGATTCAACTTTAACCGAAACTGATGATTTTTCAATCCAAGAGGACGAATTTTATATTCAAAAAGACTAATATTCAACAAAAAAGTTTAGTTTCGACCAAAAAAGATGACTTTTAAACCAAATGGTGCAGTTTTTAACACAACCATTAAATTTTTAGCATAAAAGTTGAATTTTAAACTCAAATAATGAATCTACAACAACAAAAAAAGAATTTTTAGCAAAGAAACTCAACTTACAACCAAGTAGTTGAATTTACAAAAAATTATTCCTTCTCAACAAAAAATATAATTGATATTTCAACCAATTAAAGATTATATTTTTAAATCGAAAAAAGTTTAATTAAACAAAAAATATGAATTCTTAACAAAAAAATGTGCCCGCTGAGCGGGCACATTCTCATACCACGCTACGCGAGCTATGTTTATCTTTTCTAGTACTATAAATATCCGTATGTAGCATTTTTTAAATTCAGAAAAAAGTGCGCTCTAAAATTTTCAAAATGTGCTCACTTTTTGAATGTTTATCGAAAATGGCTGGTTATCGAACTCGTCCTTTCTTTTGGGACCTAAAAAAAGTGCGGCCAGGATGGATTTGATACGTTCATTTTTTCAAAAGTTATCGTGGTTACGGACGGACGGCCGGATGAACGGACAGATAGACAGACGACATCGTAAAAAATTTATTTTCGGATTCAGGGGGTCACGAAACGTGGAGATCCGTTGAAACATGGTGGTGTCAAATTTCCGACAATTCTAATACTTTCTCAATGATAAATGATGAGAATTTAATAACTAAGATTGAGCCTGTTTCAAAGTAATAATTTATTTGATGGAAGCAAACTTTTGTATCAGAGCTTCTATCCCCTACTCACATTTGGCCACATTTCCAGTATTTTAAATGACATCTAGGATCCTAAAGACTGATTCCATTTCAAAACATGCACTGATGTCTACATGAGGTTGTCAGAATATTTCGACACAAGAGTATATTATTTTACGCTCAAAATAAAGGAACATGTGTTTCACCTTTTGGTGGAAAAAAATGATTCAAGAATAATGGGCTGTTAAATATAACCCTTGAAATTCATAAAAACTATCAAAATATTGTTCTAAGTGATTCGGTTTTTTACCAAAAATACATATTCGATTAGTCTTTCTTCCACGTCGTCATGAATTTTTAGCTCTATGAAAATGATTCGAGAAAAATATATAAATTTTCAAAATTAAGGAAATGGCGGTTTTTGTGAAAATTTTGAAAATGGAATTTCCGAAAAGGTCACCTTTAAATTTTTTAAGGTCCATCAAGCTAGCACCTCCACAAATTTCCAAACATGAAATTTCCACATTTCTTTACATCAGAATCACACAAAAAATCACACAAAAAATCCGAGAGGGTATTTTCGAGGAGCCTTAAAATCAGATTCTACTGACACTGGAAATTTCTGAAAAAATTAATTTTTAACAAAGTCATATCTACATGGTAGAGAGGGGTTCCTTTTAGACGTTAAGGGTTTTAGCCCAAGAATCAAATTGGGTATTTTCAAAGAGTCCACAAATCAGTGACTCCTTTGAACTTGGAAAATTTTCAAACAGATTATTTTTTGACAAATGCATAATGCCTTTTCACATGGGGCTCTTTTTCGGCGTTAACGGTTGGAGCTCAAAAATCGGTGCTGGCATTTTTGAAGACCCGAAAAATGTGGAGACTCTAGTGAGTCTGTAAAATTCCGAAAAACACGATTTTTGACATCGACATGTTTGCCTGTTAACAAGGATTTTTAGGGTTTCAAAAAATACACACTCAGATGTTTGGGTTCCAACCCTTAACGTCTAAAATCAACCCCTCCCTACCATGTAGATATGACTGTCAAAAACTAATCTTTTTGAGAATTTTCCAAGTTCAAAAGAGTCTCTGGTTTTTGGGCTCTTTGAAAATACCCAATCTGATTTTTGGGCTCCAACCCTTAACTTCTAAAATCAATCCCTCTCTACCATGTAGATGTGACTTTGTAAATAAATAATATTTTTGAGAATTTTCTAGTTTCAATAGTCTCCAATTCTTGGGCTCCTCGAATATACCCACGCCAACTTTTGGGCTCTTCAAAACTGCCAACATCGAGGTTTAAGTTTTTACGAATATGTTGGTGTTTTTATATATAGAGGTGGCTTTTCTGAATTTTTTTGTGGTGCATTCGAGAGCCCTAAATAAGCCCAAAATTTGGTACATTTTGTATTTTGTACATTTTTGTTTCGTGCATTCGGGAGCCCAAAATAAGTCCAACATTTTGGTGTTTTTTGTTTTTTCTGAATTTGAATTTTTACGAATCGGGTAGTTTTATTTTTAGTAGGGGTGGTTTTTGTAAATTGGTTTTTGTTGCGTTTAAGAGCCCAAAAAATCCCAAAATTCTGACGTATTGGATTTTTTTCCTTTAAATTTTATATAGTGGAGGTGCTGGCTAGATTTAAGCCAGCACCTCCACTCGAAATTTCAATTTTCATCAAAAGTATTAGAGCCCAAAAATCTGCAATACAGCCCAAAAAAAGCCCAAAATTCGGATATAAAGAAATTTGCAATTTTCGTTTTTGGAGGTTTGTGGAGGTGCTAGCTTGATGGAACTATTTTTTGTGCTTTTTCCATAATATGGACTACATATACTCCAAGTTTGGCTTCTGTTAAACAATTACGTTCTATTGAGAATAACATTTCTTGAGAAAAAAATCAAAATTGTTAATTTTTTAGAAACTACTAAATAAATATAAAATAAAATATAAATAATAAACTAGTAAGTAAATATCGAGGAAAATAGTAAAGAATGAAATTTTTTCAGCCAAACGGTGAAATACGTGCTTCTAAATTTTTAGTGTAGAATAACATACTTTCATGCCAAAATATTCTGAAAACCTCATGCAGACCTCATTGCATCATTTGAAATGGAATAAGTTCAAGGTAACTGAAATTTGCGAAATTAGGTTGCTAAAAACGAAATTTAGTAACTTTTATAGAAAATATACTGCATTTTTATCGACATTCAGACAGGGTATCTGAAAATTATGAATAGTATCCTCAAATTCCTGAGGGGTAACAAAAATATAAGTTATCGTGGCCGAAAGAAGTGTGCAGTTAGAATTTTTCTCTGAAACATGTTCGCAATTTGCTAAAATATTTTAAACTTGAGAAAGTATTTAAATTATCAATATTTGTTAATATCTTCTTAAAATTTTTTCCAAATTCATAGTCGCTGATAAGCTCATTCGGCGCATAATTCGTTAATTATGTTTTCCCTAGTATTATACTGCCTCCATAGTATTATCCGGTATTCTTTTCCATTTAAATATATGGGAAACAAATCCAAATCGGAGGGCAAAATCCAAAATATGTAGTTGCCGCTTTATTGTTTGGTGCTAAATTATAATATTAATACTGCGCATCATAAAGAAACATTTTTATCTAAAATAACGATTAATTTATATAAATTTAAAACATAAAAAAAATGTTTCCTCATTTCAAAGTTAAATTACGATCCTTTTATATATTTTAAATTAGTAACACTAAAAAATACGTAAATAATCGTTATAGAATTTATATTCTTATGTCATTTACTGATCATAAACTTTTTCGTGTTTTTAGATAATACTTTATTACATACTGCGAGACCTTAAAATTATTAGCATTCGTGCCGAAACCTTGAACACGTGCCAGTCATGTATAACGCAAACACTATATGATAATGCAATGTTTAACGAATAATATCATTGTCAAAATAGTCTATTTCTTACCAACCTTTGTTATATCTCAAGCTTTTTTCATCAGAAATTTTATTTGAAAATGAAAGTATAAGAATTCTGCATTCGTAAAGTACTCTTTTAATAATATGGGCTGAAGATTTATGAGTAAAAATTATTGTAAGAATTGAAATAAGAACTGGAATTTAGTGCCCTTATTCTATATCAGACAGGGTTCTAAATCCCGGTTGTCAATTTTCACCTACGTTAAAAATAAATAAAATTGTTTCTTTGACCGATGTTAGCGCTATAAGACCCTATTTTAGGCAAAAAGCAATAAACCGCTATATTGCATATAGTTACTGAGAAATGAGGGTAAGCAGATGGTACAACTTGGAGTTCAAACCATTTTTCAATAGAATTTTATTACGTTAAAACAATATTAAAATAAAGTTTGATCTGTAATGATGTCGAAATCCCTTTAATAACATTTGGTATAAGTAATGCATGAACGATGTAAAAATGGTTAATTTACTTCACTTTCGACAACAGATATTTTGGAAGTAATTTTCTCAAAGAAAACACATAAAATAGGCATGCAAGTGATACAGGTATTGAGAAGATTACCTAAACTGTTTTTTTTTCATCATTACTCTTTATAACACGTATTTTAAAACAGAAATTACATTCCAGCACTATATTTCCAACTAAAAAGAGCCACTTGACTTAAAAAATTAATATAAAAATATACAAACATAGATGTTATTTATAATATCCACTATGAACCACGTCCTCGCATAGTAGGACAAAGCGCCAAAATTTGTTTCAAAACAGCCTAAAGCCGACAAAATCGGGCAAGTCGTGGGCAAATTCTCATCACGCGCCCATCGCGCGACTTGCAAGTTTCAGCACGCCTGGGGCGCGAAACTGTTGGTTATCGCGTTTCGCGCTCGATAATGTAATTGTATATTCCCCACAGTTGTATACAGACTTTTTAAAACTAAAGGTCAAAGCATCGACAACAGTAATTTAGTGATAGTGAATTCTCTTTTTTTAAACATCCTTCGGCTTTAACCAACACATTCTCATCACGTATCTCGTGTTTTGCACTCGAATTTGTCCCTCAAATTGTATATCATTTCCATAACTGCATATTATTACAAATCATAACATGCATTGGTATTAAAAGAGACATAGTTTAAGTTTCTCCTTAAAAAAGCGTATTATTTAAAAAAAAAAACTATTTTTATTAAACATTTTATTGCAACTGCTGCTGTTTTTTCAAAAACTGAATTTGCTCATTTCCCATTTTATTTTTACGATTTAAACGTTACACATACGGTCTACACGGCAGTCTTAGTGTTTTTAAGTTCTAAATTATATCCCTAACCTCAGTAACACAGACTTTCTCAATTGAATTTTCGATCGCATCGTGTTCTACATACCAGTTGTAGTGCCGTATTGCTTCATTCCCTAATCATTCACTAAATGAGTCTTTCAAAGCGTCTAGGGTGGAATTAATATTTATGAACTAATTTTAAATAAACTATAGAAACAAATTCACTGTCCGGACGTTTATTAGCAGAAATACATTACGCTTTGACTATAAAAAGGTCTTAAATTGATTCAATAGTGATTTTCCATCAGAAAACTGTGTTCTTCCAACATATTTAATGAATTTACAAACAAAGTTATATTTAAAAAATGCGCTATGCGGCTACTCATTTATAGAAATACATTCTATTTTTCGCTAAAATATTTTAAATTGAGTTGCCAGTGTTGTATTGGAACAAAAGTATTTATATTTCATTCATCAATTTAGTGTATTAGATACTACTACACTCATTCGATTGATCCCGAGTTCATTTCGATTGTTTACGGAATGATAAAATATAAAGTTGTAAAAATTGCAATTTCTCTCGCCTCATTCGTTAATATAGAAAAATCCATGCTCTTAATGACGATATTAAATGTAGCAGAAAAACAGGCAACATAATTTTGTATTTTTTCTTATTTCAGGAAATAGCCTTATTTTGCAGAAATAATTGTTTATAGGATTTGCATTATTTGTCAAAGTACTGTATCTTATTTATGTTATTAAATTAATAGTTTTTATATTTGTTTCATGATTCGAATTCAAAACATATATATTATTATATAAAAACTGTAAAATAGTTTTTTTTTAAATATTGGAATATCACTATAGATAGTAAAGTATAGTAAAAATACATACTTTATCAATGAAATTATTATTTCTACAAACGATCAGTCATGTTGATTTTTTCTCAATGCACAATAAAAATATTACAGTGAATACAATGAATAAAAAGGACCGAATTTGGCACAAGTGTTTAATGTTTCATCATTTTCCTTAAATTCGCAGTAAAACTAAATAGTGAAATGTTTAATACCAAGTGACATTATTATTTTTGCATAATACATTTCTTATATTTCCTATCTAAAAGAAGAAACTGATTTTCTCTCAACAATTTTAATTTTTTTCTAATTTGAAATAGTAACATTTTTCATCTCGATAAATGAAAAGAAGAGAAAATAGTCAATAATATTTTCCAGAAATTATATCATTAACATAAAAAAAATTAGACTGGCTAAAGGAGGTTCTATTTGGAATATTGCAGGGTTTAAATAAAGCTAAAACTTCGACTTGGGTCCCAAGGGCCAATGGCAGCGTTCTTACTCACTTTTGCAATTAGGCATGAATATGGTTTATGCAGATTTTTAATTTTTATGAGAAACTTTTGTATTTTGGCCAAAATATCGAACATTTTTGGACTCTCTGGACCGGTATATAATTTATGGACCACAAAGAAGATTTCCTAAAAATTGTAGTAATGACATAAAAATTTCGTACTGAAATTGACCTTTTACATCCCCGAAGTTGGAAAGTTATCGAACTTGTACTGTATTAAACTTCTTCAAATTTTCAACTTTCCTGGATAAGTAATATATCGTGCATCATTTCTTCAGTTTTGACCTTTGGTTTGTGTCGTAAAAAGTTTCCTGTATTAAAAGGTCCACAAATAATTCAACAGCGAATTAAATGTAAACAGTATTATATATATATACATACAGTAGAGTCTACGAAACTTCTCGCTACGACACTTCTCATTTCCCGATTTCTCCTTCGTTCGCTTGCCCTCACTCCTTGCCTCACCTCACGCATACACATACGCGGCCGGCTACACCTACTACGCCGAACGCGGCTTGACGCAGGAGAGAGGGTAATCTGACACTTCCTGTTCGCTTCCCCTACAGCCTAGAAAACGAGAAGTGTCGTAGAGTGTAACAAGTTGGAGATTACCACTTTTCCTAAGAAGAACTAGTGAAACGGAAAAGAAGGAAAGTGAAAAGAAGGGCATCCCCTTTTTCCAGAGTGGGTCGTCTTTGTGGGCCTCTTAAAGAGACGCAAAATAAAAAAGACTAAGCTGGGTAATTTCCACATAAGTCTTTACGAGCACAATTATCTGACGTCAGGATAAAAAACTCGTTGTTTTTCTGTCAAGTGAATCAATTCTATCGCTGGAAAGTCCCCGGGTGAAAGGATACGATCAAGGATACCTCTTGGGACTGAGGGCGGTTAACATGCGAAAAGAGACTTAAAGAGACTTTACAATTGTACACTCATTCGGTGAATACACTCTCAAGTGGCAAGGCTGGGAGAGGATCAAGGTTGGGAAATTATTATGTATAAAAATTCCAGGACATTCACCTCTTTGATCTCTGCATTCAAATATCAGCGGTTCCTTTTTTTTCAAATATGAGTAATAAAATAATTTTGTTTGTGCTAAAAAATATCTATTTAAATTTTAATTCAGGGAAAAGTCAGAAAATTATTTTGGTTAGGAAAATTCAGAGATTTTCTTTTCAATTTTTTCATTTTTACCCTGAAGACTTTTAAACTCACGATCAATTCTTATGGATTGTATCAGACTCTTGTTCACTCATTTTATTCAATCCCATTTAACTGAATTCAAGAGAATTTTTCTGGATTTAAAATTTGTTTTCCAATCAATGAAGATATTTTTAATTTATCTTTATATCACGTGAATTTCAACGAATTCTTTTGAATTCCCTTCAATTCTTTTGAATTCACTGCAATTTAACTGAAATAAGTAGAATATTTTCAATTTTCTGAATGGGGTTTCAATTAATTTGAAATTCATCCTGAATTCACAATAATTTATCCTACAGTTTTTCAATTCCTTTTAATGCTTTCAACTTGGCTCCATAATTCATTTATTTTATTTGGTTTTTTTTTTAATTCGCCACATAGTCTTTCAAACTCTTTTGGAATTCAAATACCTTTGAATGCCCTGGAATTTTTGGAAATTTATTACAAATTTAAATTATTCAAGGCATTTTTAAAAATATTTGCTCATTTTTCTGAAATCACATGAATTTTGATGAATTCCGTCGAATTCTCCTCGTTTTCATAAATTTATTGAATTTTATTTAATTTTTTGGCTTAGAAATGATTTTGTTTAATTTAACTTGAATTCTGTTGAATTCGACCTGAATTGTGTTTATTTCCATTTTCAGAAATTTAATAGGATTTTTTTGTTTTAAAAAAGGCTTTTGGATTATATTGTTTAAAATTCTTCTGGATTTCATAAAAGTCTCTTGAATTCTCCTAAATTCACTCTATTTTTACTGAAATCCATTAAATATTTTGAATTTTCCGAATTGTTTTTCAATTAAATTGAATTCCTTAAAATATTCACACAATTTTTAGTAAATTATCCTGTATTTTTTTTAATTCTTTGAGATTCTTTGAAATTCTCTTAAATTTTTTCAATTTACCTCAAATTTTTTGTAATTGCCATGAATTTTTCTAAATTCATTTTAATCTACGAAATCCATTGGCTTTTCTGTAGTTTTTTTTAATTCGCCCTGCAGTCTTTTGCACTTACCTGGAATTCATAAGCGTTTCATCAAACTCTTTTGAATTCCCTTGAATGCTTCTGCATTCATTCCAAATGAGTTAAATGTATTTTTAAATATTTGTTAATTCTACATTTTTCGGTAGAAATGTTTGATTCTTAGAATTGTGTTTAATTATATTATTTCAAATTCAATTTGATGAATTTTATCTAAGTCTCTTGAATTCCCTTGAATTCTTTTAAATTCACTACAATTTTACTAAAATCAATGGAATATTTTGAATTTTCTTAATTATTTTTCAAATAATTTGCATTCATTTGGAATTGGTCCTGAATTCTTACTTATTTATCCTGATTTTTTTTAATTCTTGTGAATTCTTTGAAACTGTCTCACCTGGAATTCTGAGGCATTTCATCAATTTTTTTTAAATTCCCTACAATTTTTCTGAATTTGTTCCAAATGAATTAGATGCATTTTCAAATATTTGTTAATTCCATCAAATTCTTCTCATTTCCCTTAAATTTCTCTAAATTTACTCTTATTTTATTTAAGTCGTTAGCTTACAATTTTTATTTCATTTAAATTCTGCTGAATTCTCCCTCAATTTCATTCATTCCTAATTTGCTTAATTCGATGGAAATCTTATATTTTTAAATTTTATTTAATTACATACTTTAAAATTCTTATGAATTTATTTAAATACCCTTGAATTCCCTTAAATTCTTCTGAGCTGGCTCTAACTTTAGTGAAATAAATAAAATATTTTTAATTTTCCGAATTGTTTTTCCATCAAATTTGATTCATTTGGAATATGCCCCCAATGCTTTAAGATTTATTAATAATTTTGTTTGTTACTGAAAATTGAACTATTCCATTTTGGTCGAAAATTAATCATTTTTGATAGAATTTTAATCGTAATGGTTAAGAAGTGATCCGATTGGATGTAAATTGAACTATTATTTTTAAAGTTGAACTAATTTTTTTAAAACCTATTTATGTTTTTAGTTTAAAAGATTATTCTTCTTGGTTGAAAATTCATCTCTGTTGTCAAAGTTTAACTGTTTTGTTGACAATTCTTTTTGCCTTTGGTCTGAAAATTAATTTTATTACCCTAATTAATTTTATTCTAAAGAATTTATTTTTAATTTTTGGGGTAAACAGCTAAGAAATAAGGTACATCTGAATAGTAAAAACTTATTATAATTAAAATTTCTGCAAGAAACTCTTATACACATTTATGAACATTTTCGAAACAATTATAATTATCAATTTCTTTATCACCAATTAAGTAAATTTGATCCAAAATGACATTTTTTATTTATTTTTATACACCCATATGCAACTTAAAATTGAATAAATGGAATGTTTATTACACTTTAATAAAAATAAAATCCATGTCTTCCGTGGAAATTTCAAAAAAATTAAATAACTTATTATTTACTAAAAAACTAAGTGAGGTTAAATATCGTGTACCTTTGACACAAAGAAAATATGTTTAACGGATTAAAAAAAAAGATGGACAGAACGAGCAAAGACATCGAGAACAGAGACAGCTATAATTAACAGAATAAATATTTAAGTTGAGGGAATCCAAACTTTTAAAAAGTGTGAAAGACTCTTTTGTAGAAATTTTAATTTAAAACATCTTTGTGCTCTTTACATTTCCCCCTTTAGTAATATTAAAAAAAAATGTAAGGTAGACTTTATGAGAAAATTTAGTTTTAAAATTTCAAGAAAATAGCAGCTACTTTGTCAGTTTCTAAATTTTGTTTTCTTTTTTAGATAATTTGATTGACCAGGGAGTTTCACATTATTCATAAAATTTGATATTAAAATATATGTAATCAGTAGAACAATACAGCATAAAAAAATGTTTTCTACGGATTTTGAAAGTTGGAAGGGTAACTAAATTAAATTAATGAATTAATTAAATTGAATTAATTACCACTTAATTAAGGTCAATTTAATAGCTCATCGTAATTTCTGAGATAATTTTTTTTTTAGAAATCTTATTTTATTTTTTAAAAGTTCGTCTGTTTGGTTGCAAATTTTAATTCGTTCGTTGAGAATTTATTTTATTTAATGGAACATCAATTTTGTTTAAATTCAACACTTAATATTTCTATTTAAAATAATATTCGTCGTTTTTGTAGAAAACTAATCTCATTTATTTGAAACTGCATCTTTCTGGATAAAACTTCCTGTCTTTAGTTAAACTTTCGTTACTTTTTGTTCGAGAATTAATTTTGTTGACTGAAAATCAAACTATTCCATTTTTGTTTAAAAATGTATCTTTAAAGATGAAAGTTCATTTCTTTAGTTAAAACTTTAACTACTAGGTTAAGAATTCCTTTAAAAATTATAATATTCGATTGAAAATTCTTTGTTGAAAACCGAAAAATTTGGTTAAAAATAATTATTTTTTGTTGAAAATTCAACTTTTTTGTGTAAAATTCACCTTCTTGGTTGAAAATTGGGCTTTATGGCTAAAAAATTCATTTCTTTGTTTGAAAATATTTTTTTGGTTATAAATTCACTTTTTCAAATAAAAATTTAACTCTTCCATTTTTTATCGAAAATTTTTCTTTTTTTTTGTAGAAATTTGATCTTCTTTCCCTTTGGTTGAAAATAAACTATTTTGTTGAAAATGTATTGTATTTGTTTGAAGATTAATTTATTCACCTAAATTTAATTATTATATTTTAATATTTTCTTTAATTGAAACCTTACTTATTTTGTTAAAAATTCGCTTGTTTGGATTGTTGAAAACTAATTTTTATTGAAACTTCAACTGTTTTGTTGAGAATTCATCTTCTTGATTGAAAATTTTAGTTTAGCTTTTCTTTGGTTAGAAATCACTATTTTAAACTGAAAATTAAAGTATTCCATTTTTGCAAAAAATGTATGTTTTTTTTTTAAATGAAATTTAATTTTCTTGGTAGGAATTTCATCTGTTTGGTTGAAAGTGAATTATTTCATTGAAACTTTTGTGTATTTAGTTGAAAATTAAATTTTTTGCTGAAAATTTTAATGTTCTATTTTAAGTTGAACATTCATCGATTTCAGATGAAAATTCAAACTTTTTTTTTTGAAAATTCGTCTTTCTTGTAGAAAAATAACCTCATTATTTGGAACTTAAAATTTTTTGTTATAGTTCTTCTTCTTCGTAAAAATTTAAATTATTTTGTTGAAAATTCACCTTCTTGCTTGAAAATTGAGTTTTTTAGATGAAAATTTCTCTTTATTTAAAATAATTTTTTAGCAGAAAATTTGTCTATTCCATTTTTTGTCGAAAATTTATCTTTTTTGATAGATATTTAACCTTCTTGGCTTAAAAATGTATGT
>JAWWLR010000054.1:68620234-68632416 GCA_035041075.1 Acraspis erinacei | reverse complement strand
TAAAAATCATGTCATACGGCCAAATGTTTTCACGTCCGTAAATCACTAAAGAGAAAACCTTACCATTTCGGTAATAAATTAAATATTTAGTCTTACGACCTAAGTCTAATGACATAATTGGTTAAAAATTCACTTTTTTAGTTGAAAATTTATAAATTTATTAAAAAAAATTTATTTCATTTGCCGAAAATTAAAAACGTTACACATATATTTTGTTAAAAATGTATATACAGGAAAATTGAATTTTTTATATTTTTTAGTTGAAACTTTACTATTTGGTTGGAAATTTATATATACATTGTTAGAAGTTCATCTTTTTTTGTAGAAAATTAAACTTTTCGCTTAAAAATTAATTTTTTTGTTGAAAATGCATATTTTCGTTGTGAAAAATTAACTGAAGCGTAAAAAATTAGTTCCTTTCTGTAAAATTAAGTTTTTTTTGTTGAAAATTAATTTCTGGTCATAAAAATGTGATATGAAATTTTGTTTAAAAAATTTAACTGTTTCATTTATGTTCAAAATTCATCTTTTAAGTTGAAAATTGGTTTTTCGTCTGTTAGAAATAATTTTTTTACTGTGAATTTAACAATTTTGTTGAAAGTCACTTTTTTGTTTTGAAATTGCATATTTTTGGTTCTAAACGTCAACTGTTTTTTAGAAAACTCGTACTTTTAGTTGAAAATGTAACAATTTCATTGAAAATTAAACTTCTGTTCGGTAGAAAGTTCAAATGTTTTGTAGAAAATTATTTAAGTTTTTTATAAATTAAGTTTCTTTTCTTTGAAAATTAATTTGATTGAAAAATCAAATGTTTGGTTAAATCTTAACTTTTTATTGAAAATGCATATTTTCGTGTTGAAAATTTATCTTTATAAAAAGCTTTATAAACAAATTAGTTTTTTTTGTTGTTCAAAATTAAGTTTTTTGAAGAAAATTAATGTTTGGTGTAAACAATGTAATATGACATTTTCTGTCAAAAATTAGGGTGTTTGATTTATGTTCAAAATTTGTGTTTGTTGGTTAAAAAAAGTTTTTTTTTGTTTGTTAAAAATTAAATTTTTTAACTGTGAATTTAAAAATTGGGTGGCAAATTATTTTTTTCATTTCCATATTTTTGGGTTCAAAATTCAACTGATTTTTAGAACGGTAGTCTTGTTTCCTGGGAAATTGAACAAGTTCGTAGAAAATTCAACTATTATGTAGAAAATTCAATTGTTTAGTAAGAAATGAGTTTTTTTGTGAACAGTTTTTTTAAATTAGTTTTTTGTAATAAAACTGTAATGCGGAATTTTTGTTAAAAAATTTGACTGTTTCATTTATGGTGAAGATTTATCTTTTTAGGTTGAAAATTGGTTTTTATTCTGTTAGAAATAATATTTTTACTGCAAAATTAATAATTTTCTTGAAATTTTTTTTTTTTTTAAATTGCATATTTTTGGGTTCAAAATTCAAGTGTTTTTTTAGAAAACTCGTCTTTTTAGGTGAAAAATTTAACAATTTAATTGAAAATTATCAACTATTAGGTAGAAAGTTCAACTGTATTGTAGAAAATTATTTATTTCTTTTAAATTAAGTTTTTTTTTGAAAATTCAAATGTTTGGTTAAAACTGAACTTTTTAGTTGAAAATGCATATTTTCATTTTGAAAATTTAACTTTGTAAAAAATTAGTTTTTTTGTTGAAAATTAACTTTTTTGTCGAAAATTAATTTTTGGTAATAAAAATGTAATATGGCATTTATGTTTAAAAATTTAACTGTTTCATTTATGGTAGAAATTGATCTTTTTATGTTGAAAATTTTTGTTTTTGTTCTGTTAGAAATAATATTTTTACTGCAAATTTAACAATTTTGTTGAAACATATATTTTTTTAATTTGAATATTTCTGGCTCCAAATTTCCACTGTTTTTTTTAGAAATCTCGTCTTTTTAGGTGAAAAATTTATCAATTTCATTGAAAATGAAACTACTGTTAGGTAGAAAGTTCAATTATTTTGTAGAAAATTATTTATTTTTTTTAATGAAGTTTTTTTTCTTGAAAATTTAAATGTTTGGTTAAAACTTAACTTTTTCGTTGAAAATGCATATTTTGATGTTGGAAATTTAACTATGTCGAAAATTAGTTTTTTTTTTAATTAAGTTTTTTGTCGAAAATTAATTTTTGTAATAAAAAAGTAAAATGGCATTTTCTGTCAAAAATTTAGTTGTTTGATGTATGTTGAAAAATTGTGTTTGTAGGTTTAAAAGTTATTTTTTTGTTGAAAATTAATTTTTTGTAATAAAAATGCAATGTGGGATTTTTTTTAAAATGTAGCTGTTTCATTTATGTTGAAAGTTGACAATCTTTGGTTGAAAATTTGTTTTTAGACTGTTAGAAATAATACTTTTATTGCAAATTTAACCATTTTGTTGAAAATTATATTTTTTTGAAATTGCATATTTTTGGCTTCAAAATTCAACTTTTTTTTAGAAAACTCGTCTTTTTAGGTGAAAAATTTAACAATTTCATTGAAAATGAAAATACTGTTAGGTAGAAAATTTAACTGTTTTGTACAAAATTATTTATTTATTTTTAAATTAAGTTTTTTTTCTTGAAAATTCAAATGTTTGGTTAAAACTTAACTTTTTCGTCGAAAATGCATATTTTCATGTTGAAAATTTAACTTTGTAAAAAGCTTTGTAAAAAAATTAGTTTTTTTGTTGAAAATTAAGTTTTTTGTAGAAAATTAATTTTTGGTAATAAAAATGTAATATGGAATTTTCTATCAAGAACTTAAGTGATTGATTCATGTTAAAAATTTGTCATTGTGGGCTAAAAATTCGTTTTTTTTATTAAAAATGTAATTTTTTAACATTAAATTAAACAATTTTGTGGCAAATTATTTTTTTCAATTGCATATTTTTGGATGTAAATTTAACTGATTTGCCGAAAGGGAGTCTTGTTTCCTTGGAAATTTAACAAGTTCTTAGAAACTTAAACTCTTAGGTAGAAAATTAAATTTTTTATTAAGAAATTAGGTTTTTTGGTGAAAATTTAGTTATTTTTTGGTTGAAAATGTATTTTTTGTAATAAAAATACAACTATTGCATTTTTGTTAAAAATGTAACTGTTTCATTTACGTTGAAAATTGATCTTTTAAGGTTGAAAATTAATTTTTTGTTTGTTAAAAATTAAATTGGTTACCATAGATTTAGCAATTTTGTTGAAAATTATTTTTTTTTGAGAATTCAACTATTTTGTAAAAAAATCTTGTCTTTTTGTCGGTAAAATTCAGCAATTTAATAGAAAATTCAACTGCCTTGTAGAAAAAAAAATTTTATTTCAAAATTCATCCTCTTTTGTTCAAAATGTAATCTTTTTAGTTAAAAATGCAACTGTTTTTTTTAATAATCTTTTTTGGTTCAGAATTTAATTACTTTGTTGAAAAGTCGTATTTTTGGTTTAATTAAACTGTTTTTAACTTAAAATGAAATTATTTCCTTGGTTGAAATATCAACCATTACATTGTTTGTTAAGAACTCATATTTTTTGGCTGAAAGTAGAATTACCTTATTGATTCATAAAAAATAGATGGTAAAAATTATGTAATTGTTTTAAAGTTTCAGAAAACAACGTTTACGTAATTTAGGTACGGCCCCCAAAATATTTTTGATCAAATATTTAATTATTATTTTTTTAATAAATAAATAATTTTTATTAGAAAAAAGTTATTATAATTTTATAAATCGGGAATTTTCTAGTTTGTCCATTGCAAAATTATAATTGTCGGAAATCTCTCGATTTTTTTAATTCCCATAATTCCTTCTTCGGAAATTTTATGGCGTTGTGAATTCTATTTTTTGGGAATTTTATAGTGTCGAAAAATTTATTTGCCAGAATTTTTCAGATATTTCCTCATACCAAGTGCGTGTCCTTTCTGGCTGAAGTGGAAGCAGTCGTGAGTGACAAAAGTCGAATCCAATCGGGGTGCCAAACTGGGATCAAAGTTTGGTGCATTAAATAATTTCATGAAGGGTTGCAAGACAACAGTAAAGTCCGAAGTAGTATCATATCTGGAAAAAATTGTTCGCATGAAAATAAATTATTTAAATTAAATTAAGTTAAGAACAAATCGGGAAAACCGGGAAATAACCTCGAATTCGGAGTTGGAATTGGGAATTTAAAAAAAAATCATAATTTTCACCTGGAATAGGGAATTTTCCAATAGAATTAAAATTTTTACTTGGAGCAGTGGATTTTCTGAAAAAATCATAATGGGCAGACAATGATAATGTTGAGTTCAGTACAGAGAATTTCAGTGAAGAAATATAATTTTGACAATTGGTATAAGGAATTTCCGTAAAAGAACTTTAATTTTTATTTGGGAAAAGGGAATTTCGAAAGAATTATATTTTCGTCTTGGAACTGATATTTTTTGACTTGGAAAGATAAAACAGAAAATAAAATTTTTAATTATAATTCATGAAAAAGGACTTCACAAAAGGAATCTCCGTTCCATGTCAGAATTCGAAAGATTCTTGTCCCAAATCCGTATTTGATTTAAAAATTCCTTTTTTGCAAATAAAAATTTGTCAGATTTTGAGGCAGGGAATTTTCATAAAAATTATAATTTGACTTATAACCGGGAATTTCTGATTTAAAAGAAAGGAATTTATCAAAAATGTTTGTTCAAATTCAGACTTATAATTATTTTAAAACATTCTTTGTCCCAAATCCGAATTTCTTTGAATTCAAAAATTCGCTTTTTTAAATTAAAATTTGCCAGAATTTGAAGCTGCTATCTTCTAAATTTTAAAAATAGGGAGTTAATATAGTTTTGAATATTATAACCAAAAATGTTGTTAATGATTATAATTCTTAATTTGAACAGGGAATTTTCGGAAATAAAAATACTTTTGACTTGAAACAGGGAATTTTCGTAAAAAAGGATAATTTAGACTTTAATATAGAGATTTTTTATAAAGAATTATAATTTGACTTGGAGCAGGGAATCTTTTGACGTAGAAGAATTTTTATGAAAACTTCTGATTTAAATTCGTAGATATACAATTCTTTTTCCAAATTTTCTGTTATTCAGAATTTGTAAAATTTGGAAATACCCTTGTCACAAATGGGAACTCGTTTAAATGAAAAAATTCCTTTTTTAGGAAAAAAATAATTTAGCAGAATTTGATACTTCCGTCTTCCGAATTGTAGAAATAAGGAGTTACTATATTTCTGAATTATAATATAAAATGTTGGAAATAAATATAATTTTTACTTGGGAACAGATAACTTTTTGTTTAGAAGAAGGCAGTTTATAAAAAATCCTTGTTCAAATTCAAATTAATAATTCTCTTACAAAATTCTCTATTCTAAATCAAAATTCGTCAAATTTGGAAATTTTCTTGTACAAAATCCGAGTTTGTTTGAATTAAAAAATGTCTTTTTTAAAAATCGAAAATTTTCAGGATTCTATATTTAAAATTGTAGAAATGGGGATTTACAATATTTCTGAATCATAAAATAAAATGTTGTAAATAAATATAATTTTGAGTTGGGAACAGAGAATTTTTGATTTGGAAATGGGGAGTTTATACAAAAATTACAGTTTGAACTAAGAATTAGCATTCTTTTTCAAAATTCTCTGTTACTAATCAGAATTCGTCAAATTTGGAAATACCATTGTCACAAATTCGAATTCTTTAAAAATTGAAAATTCCTTTTTTTAAATAATTTGCCAGAATTTGAAGCTTTCGTCTTTTAAATTTTAGAAGTAGGGATTTAATTTATATTATTCTGAGTTGGATCAGGACATTTTTGATTTAGAAGAAGGGAATTTATTAAAAATCCCTCTTTAAATTCAGATTAATAATTCTTTAAAAAAAATTCTCTATTCCCAATCAGAATTTCAATTCTTATGACCAAAAATAATATGATTTTCCAACTGAAAATTATAATTTGATTTTCAAAAATTCCTTCTTCCAAATCGGAAATCTTTTAAAACCCAAATAATGTTTAGGAAGCTCTTTAAATCTCTAATAATCGTTTGAAGTCATTCCAATATTTTTAATAAATTAATAAACAATTGACTGAGATAAAACTGGAAAAAGAACGAAAAATTTAAAACTGCCCGTCTCACAGTTTGGAAAAAATCAGTTTTGGTTTAAAATAAGGTACAGCTAAAAAATCTTAACCTTCTGGTCGCAAAAAATAAAACAAGGGCTGATCGAATTTGAAAGAAAGTTGTCGACACTTATTTCCGATTTAGTTTTTTAATTTATTTATGAATAAACAAATGTGAGGAAAAAAATTACAATTTTTTTTATTTGACGTTCCTGGCGATCGTGAATAATAAGAAAATTTTTGGTGTCATCTATTTTCATCGATTTACAATACTGAAAGATATTGGATGATGATACAATAAACAAGAAATCCTTTTATAAACAAATTGTTTCTTGAAAGTGGATTTTCTATCATTTTTAATCATTTTACGTCTCTTTAAGTTATATTGTAAGGAATTTGGATGGAAACAATATTAATATAAGGAAAATTTCTCTCACGATTATTGTTAGTTAGGCAAAATTAAATCTTCTTTCTTGTATTACTTTTTTAAACTATATTGACAATGAATTTTCTAGATGAAATTTTGTTATGTCTCACTATTGGCATGTTTTATAAATAAATTATATAAAGAAAGCACATTTTAGGCGTTTTTAATTCAAAAGAAATCGTTTGCTAAAAATTAATATATGTTTATTTTATAAACAAATTATATAAACAAATGCACATTTTAGGCCTTCTTAGGAGAAATTAAAACTTTTTTAAAATTATTTCTTAAATTAAATACTGTGTGCCTATGTTGTGTGTTTTTCTATATAATTTGTTTATAAAGTTTATAAAGTTTGCCTGTAAACGCTTAGAATGTCCATTTGTTTATCTAATTTGTTTACAAACTAAGCAAATAGTAGACAATTTAATGTCAATATAGTTTAAAAAAATACAAAAAAAAAATGATTTCATTTAGCTTAAAACTCCTAAAAAGTGAATTTGTTTATATAATTTTTTTATTAAATAAACAAGTTTTAATGCATTGAAAAATTTTGTCAGAAAACATCATTGCCGATATAATGTCAGCAGTGAGAAGAAAAAATTGATTTCTTTTGACTTAAAAATGCCTTATATGTGAATTTGTTTATGAATAAACAAAAATTTATGCAAAGCGAAATTTTTTCAGAAATCATCATTATAATTTTATTTCAGCAAAAGGTCAGAAGAAAACGGGATTTCTTTTCGCTAAATTACAACAGAATAAAAAGGAAAAACAATTTGTTTCTGCCTATTAATGTCTGCAATGCACATTTTTTTATATAATTTGTTTATATAATTAATTAATTACATTCAATTTTTAATTTTAATTTATTGGCCATTTTAGATCAGAAATATGCCTGGAAGACGCTCATTTCCTAATATCAATTATTTTTCAATACAACTTTTTTATAACAATTAACTTAAAAATATTTTTTCTATGAGCTAAAAAATTAAATAAAAAAATCTACACTTTTTAGCTGTTTGCACTAATATTAAAATTAGATAAACAAAAAAAAATAAAAAATTTACTCTTACCATTTACTTTTTTTTCGTTTAAAAATGTCTACATGCTTTAATTTTGAACTTATTTGCATTTTTTTACATTTAAGTGTGCTTAATTTCAAAGAGCACCTTTTTCAGAGATTTTTGTATTTTTATTTGTTTACTCATTATATGTTTACTCAAATGACGAGAAAAATCGACATTTTTCGCAAAATAATGACTTATTCTTCAAAAAAAGGTTTGCATATAATAAAAATCACCTTCAATCAATGCAAAATTTCTATAAAATATCAAAAATTATAATTGTTATAAACAATTTTTGGGTTAAAACATATTTATTTGCACTAAAAACTAAAATTGCTTTGATTTTTTGTAAAAGATTTACCTTCACTATTTCTATATGAAATTAACAGTGAACATATGTTATTATTTATTGTTATTACTTAATTTCAAATATCACTAAATCTTCATGTATTTAAAAAATATTGGATTTTTCTTGAAAACAATTTTTTCTTAGCTGAAAGCACTTTAAATTATTGTGAAATTGATTGTCAGTAACCATTTTCATGAACCATTAACAATTATAATTGTTATAAAAAATATTTGCTAAAAAATCTGATTTTCGTGGCTTTTTCAAATTTCTTTTGCACTAAAACTGCTTAACATTTTTGTTTGGGAGATTTGCAATCACTAATTCTAGATGAAATTAACAGTAAACTAATTATTTTATTTATTTTTCTTAAATATTGTAATTTTTGTTGAAAACAAAATTTCTTAGTTGAAAATACGACTTCTTATAAAATTAACAAATACACATATATAATATATAATTTAAATATCTCGCTAAAAAATATTTCTTATACAAACTTTTTATTGTTAATTTTTCATAAAAATAGTGACTGAAAATCTTTATCAGAAAAACTAAGAGCTTTGAATCTATTTTTTTAAATTTAAATTGAAAAAAGCACAAATTCTAAATTTTCGTATTAAAACTGTTTACAAAAATTATAATTCTTAAGGTTTTGAGAAGAATGTCAATTTTCTCAGACTTTGAGTTAACATATAGTAACCAAATAAATGAAAATGTAACAATCTCTGACCGAAGTGCTCTTTGAAATTAAGCGCAGTTTAATTTATTTTAATTAATTACAAATCGGGGCAAAATTGGAAGTTGTGGCCTGTTTTGAAGGAAGAATAATGGATTTCCTCCCACTATGCGCCGGGTACACAGTCTGGTAGAATTTTGTTTGTTAATTTAAATTTGAAAATAATTTTATTTTGTCAAATTCTCAAGTACATGAATAATAATATTAAAAATTATTTTTGTTTACCTTCCCGAAGTTACTAAAGCTTCAGCAGCTTGTTGATACAAACGAGACATTTTTGAAGCTTCAATGTCTGATCGTTTGCCTTGATGCATACAAGCACAATAAAGTGGATGTAAAATATTGCACATGGTACTTCTTGATGATCTAAGAGAGACAGTCACATCTAAGATAATAATAAAAAAATTATTAATATTTTACTTATTTATATTTCTTTATTATGTTTATTTATATTTATTATTTATATTATGTTTATATATTTATATTATATTTGCATGTTTATATTAAAAATATTTTAAACATAGATGTATTAAATTATTTTATTTTTATAAACTTCAACACTAAGACAAAGGAAAATGTAAAATTGATGTCCATGCTGGGACCGAGAAAAATTACAAATATATAATATAACATTTTATTTAATCAAGACAGACAGATGAAACAGTATTTAAATTTATATTTGACATAAGCACAATTATGTAAATTTATTGTCAATTAACTGTAAACATGGTACTTTTAAAATAAACCAAAAATAAATTTTTTGTCTATATTTTCATTGCATGATTTGCATTTAAATAATAGTTTTAAAAATGAAATTTTACCATAAACGGTTAATTTTTGCTCATTGTATTCAAAATTACCTTGATGAAGTGTCAAAATTTGACACTTCAGAGGAAAAATCTTTCTTTGTTCAAATTTTAACTATTTAGTTTGAAGTGGAACTACTTTGTTAATAATTTTTTTGTTCTTTTGCTGATTCATTATTTTAGCTGAAAATAGTTTTTTTTTAATTCAAAATTTATCTATTTTGTTCTTGTAAATTAATTTTTGAACTATTCCGCGTTTGTTTAGATGATCTTTTTTAGAAAAAATTTAATTGAAAAAAAATTGAATTCATAGCATCATCTAGTCTGAACAGACGTAAAGAATTTCTCTTATTCTCTGTTGATTATAAACATTACTTGAAAAAATTGAATACGTAACACCTAACAAAATACTGCGTGTATTTCTGAAAAAAGATTCTTCTTTCGATCTCTCCAGTTCGCTTAAAAATTCAACTATTTTTTTTAATTCTTTTTGTTATAAAAATTAATATCTTGACTGTAAATTTTACTGTTCCATGTTTGGTTTAACATTTATCTCCTTTAGTTAAAAACTCAGTTACTTGATTTAAAATTTCTGTATTTTATTCAAACTTTGTCTTTTAATTGGTAGAATGTTTATCTTTTTGGTGACTAATTTATCTTTTTTGTAGAAAATTCATTTCTTTGGTGGAAAATTTAACTATTAGTTGGGCAAGTCGATTGAAATTTGTCAAATTTTCAATTGAAAAATTTTTTTGTATGGAAAAGAATGTTTTTTAAATATTTTTTAATGCTTTGCTGGAACTTGAAAATATGCACATGTTTCTTTAGATTAATAAAATAGGCTTAAAAAATAAAATAAAATTTTGTAAATGTATAGGTGCAAATTAACAAAAGTTTTTTTAAATTTTATTTCTATTTATTTTTATTGAAACAAATTTTTTTAAATCTACTATATTCCGAGGAAAGTTTTTTAAATTCTTTTTCCGTCTATGGTACTTTCATAAACTTCACCCAAATGAAATTAACAGAAAAAATTTGATACATAAAAAATTAAAAGAATTAAATATTTGAAAATTTTCAATCTACTTTCTAATGGTGATTTTACCAATGCATATAATTATTTTGAATTTTTTAGAGAATCTAATTTAATTTATATCCAAGGAATTTCAAATGTTTTTTTTTAGTTTGAAAACGATTGATTTTCTAAAAATTAATTTAGTGAATGATTTTTACGATATGAACAGATTTTTACATGTTTTGAGGCCACTTCAGGGAATAAATTAAATTTTATTTAAAGAGATTTCTACAGTTTTCAACAGGTTCAAGGGATATGAAGGAATTCAACAAATTGAAAATAATTTCAAAGATTTTATGTCCTTTTAAAACATTTAAAAAAATTCCAGGAGATATCGTTTCAAAAAAATTTAGAACTCATAATATTTATTAAATCGTTGTTATCGATTTTTAAATACTTTATGATTTTAAAATTAAGTTTTTTAAAAATTTAGTATAACTATATAATAATAAATATTTATAATTTACTGTAACTAGTTTTAATTTGAGTTTAAGAGCATTGAAGAGTATTGTTTTTAATTTATATTTAAAAGATTAATTATATCATGATTTAATTATTAATGAAGAAATTTTTCGAAGAGGGAATATTTTTGATTACGAGAACGATTAAAATGTTATAAAAATGATTTATTTAACCAATTTTTTTTCTCGGGCTTTTTTAAATCACCGTGAATAAATTTTAGCAACCTAACCCACTTATAAAAAATTATGAATTATGAATGCAAATCTCATTTAAAATTATTCAAAAACGTTATAATTTCTTATAAAAAGAGTGTTTCTTCTTTTCTAAATGTATAAATAAATATTGAAGCTTTTCACTATTCTTCCCCATTTTCCTGAAAAAATTCCACTATTGCCCTTTTTTAGGAGACTCGAGGCGAGATTCGAGACAGGGCTCAAGATGCGATTCAAGAAGAGGCTCAAGACATGATTCGAGACGAGGCTCAAGACGTGATTCGAGACGAGAGTTATTTAATTTTTTAATTTAAAGTTTTTTTTTTAGTTGTTTTTGCGCTGTCATTCCTGCACCATTTTTAATAATGTCGAGTCTCTTTAGGCTCCAGGGGCGAGGTTTAAACTTTTTTAAATAAAAAAAATGAGTACATATAACTTTACCATATGGAATAAGTTTAGGGATTTGAAAAAGTGCTTTTTTTACGAAACCCTAATTTAACGCCCAATTATTTTCTTTAAAATGTTTTTTAATTTATGAAAATTTTGGGAAAAAATTCTTACCAATTGTTGGTACTAAATTTACCAAGGTACGAGGTAGGGTGTTCCTGAGAAAATCTAGAGTTCTTCGTAAATGTATGGCATGTCGAAGTGGCGAAAAATCCTTAGGATTATAGCACTGAGCTGAACAAATGTCATTGGCTCCAAAAAATATTGTCACCATCTGTAAATTGAAAACGAATTTGTTATTATTATCAGACCTGCTTTTTTCACTCGCTGTAATTTAAAAAAAAATTAATTTTTAGAATATCAAAGTATAGAAAATTTCTCCTTTAATTCAAACGAATTTTTACCTTCCAATGTTTTTTAACGTCTATATTAGGGTCGCTTTTAATTCTATTAACTAAGATCCTAGCTTGATGCAAAGCGTCTTCAGTAGCAGCAACTGGAAAG
>JAWWLR010000054.1:68597173-68611203 GCA_035041075.1 Acraspis erinacei | reverse complement strand
GTTTAAAAAATTATTCAGCTAATAGTTAAGTAATTATTTCACAATGTGAGAAGCATTAATAAAATTTAAAAAAACAATCATAAGAAAAATCATCAAATTTAATAGAGGTATTCGAAAGAGAAAATAAACTTTTATTGTAAAAGTAATACCTAATATTGAATTACATAATCTGAAACTAAATAATCAATTCATGTTACTTAATTTAAAACATCTTAAATTGAATCGTCATATAATTCAATATTATTTTCAAAATTAATCAACTAAAAATTAAATGAATAGATGAAAACATAAAAGGCCTCAAGCAATTGTTTCCATTGAAATAATCAAATTACTATAAAGTTTATATATTTTTTAAATTTAAATTTCTTAATATCTTTATTTCATTTGAAACAATTCCAGAAAATTAAAGTTTTAAAATAATTACTTAATAAATATTCAATAATTTAAAAAAACATTAAACCATTATTTTAATTGAAAATTCTAAGAATTTACAGCTTTAAAAAATTATGTTCATTGAAACATTTAAATAATTTTCAGTTTTAATATTTTATGAATTCGAACTTTTCTTTTTTAACTTTCATTATTTATATGCTTTTAAATAGTTCTATAAAATATAAATTTTACCAGAATCTATAAATAATTAATGAGTAAAGTATATAAAAATCATTTAATAATTATTTTCATTAATATGTATGTACTATTAACATTTAAGATTTTTATATTAAATTTTGATAACTAACAAGACGATTTATTTATTAAATACATTTTTTTGAATTTATTTTGCAAATAAAATAAAATTATAAAAGCTAAAATTTGTAATATTGAGATAAGTATTTTTAGTCATTATTGATTTTGTAAATATTTCATATAGAATAAAATAAGTGTTATCAGTTTGTTTCTAATTTATATAAATATAATTACTATAAGATTCTTAAGAAAATTAAAGAAAGATTTTGAATGTATCAGATGTGTCAGGAAAGATTCTAGAAGATTTTAAAGAAAATTTTTGATTTTATAGGATTTTAAGAAATATTAGAAAAATTTCTTACCTATTTAAAAAGTTTTAAATTCTTCAAGATATTGGTATCTTTTTCGAGTTTTTATCAAAAATTTCAAGTCGTGCAAAATGTACAAAGAAAGTTCCTATGATCTTCTAAATTTAGTAGAGAATTTAGTAGAGAATTCAAAAATTTTTTTAAAAGGTCCTGTTTTGTGTTAACAACTCTTCTTTTGGAATTAAAATTCAATTCTAATTTTATAAACTTATTTCTTGCTAGAAAATTCACATTTTTGCGTCGAAAGTCAATTTAGATCTTTTTTAACCGAAAATTCATTTTTTTTAAATTTATCTTTTTGGTTTAAAAATTCATCTGTTTTAGTATAAATATCATTTTTCAAATGAAAATGAAACTTTTTGGTTAAAAATTCTTTGGTTGAAACTATAACTATTTTGCTAAAAATTATTCTTTTTTGACTGATAATTTAACTACTGATAAAAAACAATGTTTTAAAAACAATGATAAAAATTTAATTGTTTATTTAAGGCTTATGTCTTTGGTTGAAAATTTAACTGTTCAGTCGAAAAGCCTTCTTTTTGTTTAAAATTCATTTTTTAACTGGAAATGTAGCTTTTCCATTTTGTCAAGACTGATCTCTTTTAGTTAAATATAATTCTTTTTTAGTAAAAATAATAATAATTGTCTTGGTTTGAAATTTTATGTTGGTTAGGTAAAAATGAATCAGTTTCGTGGGAAAATAATTTTTTTGCTGAAGTCACATTTTGGTTGGAAAATTCAATTTCTGTAAAAAAAATTCGTCTTTTAGCTTTAAGGTTCAACAATTTAGATAAACTTTTATTTCTTTCATCAGTGAAAAATCTTTATTTGTTTAAAATTCGTATTTTCGGTTTAGAATTTTTTTTACTTAATTTCATATTTTTGGATTGAAATATCCGCTATGACACTTTTTTGTTGGAAATTTATCTTTTCATGTTGCAAATTCAACGAAGAAGGTGTGGATATCGGGAGAGTAAGGGTACATGGGTTAGTACGTGGGTACATGGGCTAGTACGTAGATACGTGGGTTA
Source organism: Acraspis erinacei (assembly GCA_035041075.1). Taxonomy (NCBI): domain Eukaryota; kingdom Metazoa; phylum Arthropoda; class Insecta; order Hymenoptera; family Cynipidae; genus Acraspis; species Acraspis erinacei. The sequence goes on along the minus strand of JAWWLR010000054.1, from coordinate 68,609,117 downwards.
GTACGTGGGTACGTGGGTTAGTACGTGGGTACGTGGGTTAGTACGTGGGTACGTGGGTTAGCATAAATTCGAAAAGGCATAAGAGATCACAGAAGCACAAGCGTTTTCAGTAACTTGATTTAGTCCGTGGTTTTGATGAAAAACCGGGTTCACTCTAAAAAAAATTTGAAAAAAAAATAATTTGTAACCCGAGCATGAAATGCTTAGTAAGGTGGATAAAGAAATAATCTTTCTATTGGAATCGTAAACTCCTTTAATGATGAAGTGGCTCATGAAAGGGAGAAACAGATAGGAGATAAAAATAAAAGAAAGAGAGACATAATCGTGATCGTTTATTGTCCTTTACATGACATAAAATTGCGACATACTGATGACCATCTAACAGTAATTGAACTATAATATAATAATTTATTTTATTGTTGTGCTTATAATTCTTTAATTTTATTTAAGCCAGAAGGTTCTATTCCTTTTTATTTAAATGAGCTGGTTCTAAAATGAATTTCCGGATGGCGGCTTCCCATTTGTCCGGAAATTTTTTTACGTAAAAATCTGCTATTTCTTCTACTGCTATCTTCTGTTTTTCGGTGCATTTGCTGCACTCGGTCTGGAAAACGTCTGGTATAAAATCTAGTAAAAGAAAAAAAAGACTTATTATTTCGTTTTCAATAATAAGAAAATCTCTAATTTGCTTTTTTACATTAGGGGATAGGAGGGTAAGTTGGTACCGAGGCTAAGTTGGTGCAACCTTATTAACGAAAAAAACTTAAATAAAATAAATAGTAAATAAATACTTAGTAGTAAAATAATAATTACTATTATATTATTATATTATTATTATTATTATTATATTATTAAATAATTATTATTACTAATAATTAGTAGTAATCTTAGTAAATAAAATTAATAAAATTAACTTTTTTTGCTGCACAAACGTACCTCTCGTCTACCTCGACTTCCTTTTCCTTATAACAAAAAATCTTAATTTTTCCCCTGTACAATTTTACTGAGATATTCCTTTTAAATTTCTAATTCACAACCTTTTTTTTAACACATACCCTTACGAAAAAATATTATAGGAAGTTGAGTATAGCCCTATAAAGATTTTTCTATAATAAATTTTCTATCGTTTATTTGTGATTCTAAATCATTGATTATAGACAGTGATTGCAACAATTTCGCACCATGAGATATTACCAATCATAGCCAAGCAGATAACTGTGACAAATAAAATATCGTACATCACTCGTCTTGCAAAATTGGTCTTTCCGTAAAGACCTATCTAACTCAACTTTTGATGTAATGTACTATTATTTTTAGGAGATTTGAACGTATTTTAAGGAATTCCATCAGTTTTAAAGGATGCTATTTAAACTCCAATGAGGGCATTGGATTTCAACTAATTTTTATAGAACCTAAAGAAATAAATTAACTTTGAATTAAAGGGATTTTTACGAAACTCAACTTATTTTGCTCATTTTTTAAGGTTATAAGAATATCATTTTCTTATATTTTTTAGATAATTAAAAAAATTTTATTAAGATTCAGATATATCGAAAAAGTATAATTTTTTATTTTACAGGATTTTGTAAAATTTAAGGAAAATTTTGATTCAGTTTTAAAGATATTAGGACGCTTAGAAATCAAGTCCTTAACCTGACTGGAAGAATTCTTACAATTTAAAAAAATCTTTGAAGATTAAAAATGTTTCTCTCAAGCAACTGTAAATTTTCCTAGGCAACTTAAAAAAAAAGTTGCTTAATTTCCTGAAAACTTTCAAACTTCCTAAAAAGCTTCGAAATTCTTGAAAATTGACATATTTTTAAATTATTAAAAAGTAAAAATAAGTTTGTAGCCATTTTAAAATATTTTAAACCCTCTGAAAATATTTTTAAATTATAATAACTTTTCCAAAAATTAGTATTAACAAATTTTTTATTTTGACAGGAATTTTAGGATATTTTTTTATTATTGAAGTCATTTTAAAATCTTAGAGAAGCGTCAAAATTTGTATTTATATATATTCAAAAATGTCCGCTTTTTATAACTTTTTTGACATTTGTTCAAGTTTCAGATTAATTTTAAATCTTTTTGAAACTTTTAAATGCCTCTTACTTTGTGATTACTTTGTAATCACGCTAATTGAAAATTTTGGTTTCAAAATCGATTAAATTCTGTTTCGAATTGTTAGGAAATAATTTACAATATTTTGAAATCGTTGTCAATTTACTCTTCTTATTCATTTTCTAAAATAAAAAATCATGTTAAATTTTCCCAGGAATTAAAAAAATTTCTTTCATTCTCTTGAATAATTTAAAAATTGTAACAAAAGGCTTATTTATAAATAAATAATTATAAATAAATAAATAAATCTTTATTACCAATACATACTAATTCGAAAGCCAAAAAGACGAATTTTGAAAAAAAAATTTTAATTTTGAACCCAAAAAAATTGTTAGTCAAGAAGATCCTAATGTTTCAAAAATTCATTAAAAATTCAATAAATTTTCCTTAAATCTTATAGGTTTTTTCGAAAAATCCTTTGAAAAACTTTTGAAACCTTTTTTAATTAATTCAAAATTTAAAAAAAAAATCAGGAAACCCTAGGAGAGTTTTCATTTTCTTGAAGCCTTTCAAACTTTTTAAAGACATTTTGTTTTGAATTTTTGTAAATCTTTTCAAATTTTCAAATATTTTTTTTAATTACTACTACTACTACTACTACTACTACTACTACTACTACTACTACTATTAATTACTTCCAGAACCTGTATACCTTTTAAATATCTTTTAAAATTATTCGAATTTTTCCAAAAAATTTCTTAAAATTATGAAAAATAAAATAAATTGCATTCTAATCTTCTAGATTCTGATTTGCCCATTTTTTAATTTGTTAAATTTGTAAGAAGCTTCAAAACTTTTATTCGCAAAAATTCCAAAATTTTATTTTTTTTTAAATTTTGAGAAATGTTTCCAAGTTTTAAATAAATTTCGAATCTTTTAAAAACTTCTAAATATCTCTTTATTACCCAAATTTTTTAGAATTACTCAAATTTTAGAAAATAATTTGAAATATTCTAAAGTATTTGTCAATTTTATCTAAAAATTTAATTTCTTAAATAAAAAATCAGTTTAAATTTTCACATTTTTTAACAAAATATTGGAATTATCAACAAAACCAGATTCTCATAAATTATTATTTCTGGGGAATAAATAATTTAAAATGTAAAATAAAAATTTCCAATGAACCTTAATTTTTAAGTTCACTTGTTTTTGAAATTTAAATAAATATATCATTTTTCTAAGATTCTTGATAAATTCACCAAATTCCTAAGCTTTTAGATACGTCAAAAAAGAATCATTTTTGATTTTTAGAAAATAATTTCATATCGTTTGCAATTTTTATTATTTTCTTAAAGCCTTTTAAACTTCTCAAAAAGCTTAAATTTTTTTTCGCAATAACAAAAAATTTAAATTTGGTTAAAAAAATCTTGAAATATTTTCAAGTTTCAAATTATTATTTTTTTAAAATTATTTCCAAAGCTTTTCAAATTATTCGAATTTTGCTACAAAATTTCTTAAAATTTGAAAAAAATAATCAAATTTCCTTTACATCTTCTAGAATCTGTTATGACGATCTTATAAATCTTTTATAATTTTTGATATCCTTAAAAATGTTTTTAAATATTCTCGTGAAATTAAGCTCTCAAAATTAAAAAAAAAAACACAGTTCAAATTTTCCTATAAATTCTAAAATATTTTTTTATTATCGTAAAACATTTGAAAATCCTTAAGAAACTTTAAATTTTTTATTTCAAAATGTTAAAACATATACAGTTTCGAACAGTTTTTTGAAATCTTCATAAATTTTAAATTAATTTTGAATATTTTTAAAATTCCGAATTTAACTATGTTCATAAATAACGCATATATTAATTTTAATATTGAAAATATAGTATTAAATTTTAATCACGTTTTTGAAAAACATATTTTTCATAATAAAGCAATTGCAACAAACATTTCCATTTTTTTAGCATTTTTGTAAATCTTTTTAAAACTTCAATTATTTTTTAATCTTTTGAAATGTTTTAAAGTCTTTTTAAATATTCCCTTAAAATTAATTTTCAAAATAAAAAATCAGCTCAAATTATTCCATGCATTTTAAGAAGTATTTTTTATTATGATGAAATGAAAATATTCAAAAATGTACATTATTTATAAATTCTTAAAAAGGTTTTAAAATTTTTAATTAATTTTGAATATTTTTAAAACTTCTTAATGTCTCTTAATATTACTCTATTTTTTAATAAAACGTTGTAATCTGCTAATTGGAAAATTTGGCTTTAAAATCATCCATATTATTTTTCGAAATTTTAGGAAATAACTAAAAATGTTTCGAAATCTTTCTCACTTTTGTCTCAAAATTTATTTTTTTAAAAAGTAGTTTAAATTTTCTCAGGAATTTCAGGAAACTTTTCTGTTATAGTGAAACCTTTCAAAATCTTCCAGAAGTTTAAAAAATTTTAATTTCAAATATTTAAAAAAAATCTAACTTCTTTAAAAAGTTTTGCAGGTGTGAAATTAATTTTGAATCGTTTTGAAACTTCTAAATGTCCTTAAACTTTGATAGAATTTTTTATGAAACTTCTTAATTTTGCTAATTTGAAAATTTGGCCTTAAAATCATCCATATTATTTTTCGAAATTTTAAGAAATAATAAAAAATGTTTCAAAATCTCTCTCACTTTTGTCTCAAAATTTATTTAAAAAAAAAAGTGCTTAAAATATTTTCAAGAATTTCAAGAAACTTCTCTATTATAGTCAAACCTTTCAAAATCTTCTAGAAGCTTAAAAATTTTTATTTTCAAATATTAAAAAAAATATATATCTCACTTCTTTAGAAAGTTTTTCAGGTGTGAAATTAACTTTGAAACATTTTGAAACTTCTAAATGTCCTTAAACTTTGATAGAATTTTTTTATGGAACTTTTTAATCTTTTTAATTGAACAATTTGGCTTTAGAATCGTCCTTATTATTTTTCGAAACTTTAGGAAATAATTAAAAGTGTGTAAAAATCTTTCTCACTTTTGTCTCAAAATTTATTTAAAAAAAAATTAGTTTAAATTTTCTCAGGAATTTCAAGAAACTTTTCTATTATAGTGAAACCTTTCAAAATCTTCCAGAAGTTTAAAAATTTTTATTTTCAAATATTTAAAAAAAATCAAACTTCTTTAAAAAGTTTTGCAGGTGTGAAATTAACTTTGAATCGTTTTGAAACTTCTAAATGTCCTTCAACTTTGATAGAATTTTTTATGAAACTTTTTAATTTTGCTAATTTGAAAATTTGGCTTTAAAATCATCCATATTATTTTTCCAAATTTTAAGAAATAATAAAAAATGTTTCAAAATCTTTCTCACTTTTGTCTCAAAATTTATTTTTCAAAAAAAAGTGCTTAAAATATTTTCAAGAATTTCAAGAAACTTCTTCAAGAATTTCAAGAAACAAGAAATCTTCTGGAAGTTTTAAAATTTTTATTTTCAAATATTGAAAAAAAATCAAACTTCTTTAAAAAGTTTTGCAGTTGTGAAATTAATTTTGAATCGTTTTGAAACTTCTAAATGCTCTTAAACTTTGATAGACTTTTTGATGCAACTTTTTATTGTTACTAATTGAACAATTTGGGTTTAGAATCGTCCATATTATTTTTTAAAATCTTAGGAAATAATTAAAAATGCTTCAAAATCTTTCTCACTTTGGTCTCAAAATTTATTTTTCAAAAAAAAGTGCTTTAAATATTTTCAAGCGTTTCAAGAAACTTCTCTATTATAGTGAAACCTTTCAAAATCTTCTAGAAGCTTTAAAAATTTTATTTTCAAATATTAAAAAAATTAGAATCGTCCATATTATTTTTCGAAATTTTAGGAAATAATAAAAAATGTTTCAAAATCTTTCTCACTTTTGTCTCGAAATTTATTTTTAAAAAAGTAGTTTAAATTTTCTCAGGAATTATATGAAACTTTGCTATTATCGCGAAACCTTAAAAAATCTTTATGAAGCTTCAAAATTTCTATTTACAAATTTTTAAAAGAATAAGTTTTTGTAAGTTTTCTAACTTCTGTAAAAAGGTTTTCAATTTTTTAATTAATTTTAAATAATTTATAAGCTTCTGAATGTCCATAAAATTGATAGCATTTTTTAAAACTTTTAAGCGTGCTAATTGGACAATTTTGCCTTAGAATCGTCCATATTATTTTTCGAAATTTTAGGAAATAATTAAAAATGTTAGAAAATCTTTCTAACTTTTGTCTCAAAATTTATTTTTCAACAAAAAAGTAGTTTACAGTTTCTCAGGAATTTTAAGAAACTTTTCTATTAGAGTGGAACCTTTCAAAATCTTCCAGAAGTTTTAAAATTTTTATTTTCAAATATTGAAAAAGAATACTTTTTTGTAAGTTTTCTAACTTCTTTAAAAAGTTTTTCAATTTTGAAATTAATTTTGAATCATTTTGAAACTTCTGAATGTCCAAAAAATTTATAGAATTTTTTTTTAACTTTTAAGATTTCTAATTGGAAAATTTGGCCTTAGAATTGCCCATATCAGTTTTCGAAATTTTAGAAAATAATGAAAAGTTTTTGAAAAAAGTAGTTCAAATTTTTTCAAGAATTGTAAGCAACTTTTCTTATAATTTCAAACATTTTTAAATCTTTAAGAAGTTTAACAATTTTTATTTCCAAATTTTTACAAGAATATGCTTTTCTAAGTTTTCTGTATGCTTTCCATTTTTTAATTAATTTTCAATCAGTTTTAAACTTCTGAATATCCTTAGACTTGATAGAATTTTTTAAAAACTTTTTAATCTTGCTAATTGGAAAATTAGGCTTCGAAATTTTAGGAACTAATTTAAAATGTTTTGTTATCTTTAATAATTTTCTCTTAAATTTATTAACAATTAAGAATCAGTTCAAATTTTCCCAGGAGTCACAAGAATTTTTTTTATCAGCTTGAAACCTTTTATTAAAATTCTTAAAAAGCTTCTTTATTTTCAAAATCTTCAAAAATCTATAACAACAAAAAAGTTCTATAATATTTTTTTGCAAGGGTAATATCATTAATAATTTTATTATATAAATAACAAACCTTTAATGAATTTTTGATCTGCAGTTAAACATGGTCCAAGTTCCATGAAACAATTATAATATTGATTCCTTAGTCTTGGATTCTCCATGATTGCATGGTAATCGATATAATCGTACTTGTCAGTATAAATGTCTTTTTTTTCTTTTTCTTCAATCGCCACACAAGAAAAAATAAGCGCAATTAGCACAGCCGAAAGAGAAGCAATCTTCAACATTGTGCAAAGAATATTTGTCTCGCAGATAGTGAAACTGTTTAAACTCCCATTTTTCTTCAACTTATATAGTTCCTTTCCTCGTGAAAATCCAATTACGTAATCAGTTTTTCAAAATAATTTTTCACGTCAGTTACTAAAAAATTTTTAAAAAACACACATTACGGATGATTTGCAGAAAACTATTATGCAATATTGTAAGCAATAAATTAGCAATAAAGCAATAATGTTTATAATTTGCATAGAGGAACGGTATCCGCGGTTGTTCGATGTGTACAAACAGCCGAAAAGAATGTGGCATAAAAAGTTTATAATCCTGAATTGTTAATGATATGCAAGAAAAAATTATAGGAAAAATTTATTTTTATAGTTTAACTACCCGAAGGGTTATAGTTTATGTCACGCGTCAAGATTTTCAGGGTAATTTAAAAATTAACAGCTACACTGTTAAAAAATTTTGTTGGAAACTTCCACTACAAGAATTGGATTTCGTGAAATTCACAGAATTTACGGAATTCACGGAATTTAATAAGCCCGGAATTTACGGATTTCATGGAATTACCGGAATTCTTAGAATTCACGGAATTCGAGTAATTCACGGAATTCTAGGAATTAGAGGAATTCGATTAATTCACGGAATTTTCGATACTCACGGAATTTAAGGAAATCAGGGAATTCACGGAATTCAAGAAATTCACCAAATTCATCGAATTTACAGAATGGAACAAATTCGTTGAATTTACGGAATCCAAAGAATTCACGGAACTCAATAGATTAATAATATTCAAGAAATTTAGGGAATTAATAGACTTCACGGAGTTTATAGAATTCGAGAATTCCTGAAATTCACGGAAATGATGGAATTCATGGAATACACGGAATTCCTGGAAATCCTAGAATTAATAGATGTCGCGGAGTCTATGGAATTCATGGAAGTCACGGAATTCAAGCAATTCACGGCATTTATGTAACCAATTCATAAAATTCTATAAAATTGTGGTATTCATGGTATTCACAAAATTCAAGGGATTCATAAAAATTTCCTTCGATTATGTAAATCCCAGGAATTCCGAAACATAAATTCCACTAATTCCTTTAATTCCGTGAATTCCGCAAATTCCCTAAATTACGTGAATCATTTCATTTCCATGAATTCTGCGAATTCCCTTAATTCTTTAAATTTCGTGAATTACGCGAATTCCACGAATAACATGAATCCAATGAATTCCGTGAATTTCGTTAATTCTGTGAATTCCGATAATTCCTTGAACTCCATAAATTCCGTGAATTCAGCAAATCCAGTGAATTCCATGATTCCAGTGAATTTCTTGAATTCCGTGATTTCAGTGAATTCCTTGAATTCCACAAATTCCATTAATTCCATAAATTACGTGAATTCAATCAATTCCTTGAATTCATTCAATTCCATGAATTCCTTGAATTCCTTGAATTCCTTGAATTCCATTAATTCCTTGAAGACCATTAATTCCGTGAATTTGATGAATTCCATAGATTTCGACAATTCCTTTAATTTCGTGAATGCCGTGAATTTCGTGAATTCCTATTAATTCTTGAATTCTATTAATTTCGTGAATTCCATACAATTCATGAGTTCCTTGAATTCCATGAAGTTTGTGAAATCCGTGACTTCTGTGAATTTCATGAATTTGATGAATTTCGCGAATTCCGGGAATTCTTTGAATGCGACGAACTCCGTGAATTCTTCGATTTCCATTAATTCTGTATTTCCTTATGCACAATTTTCCTCTTACCATTTTCAAAAAAAAATTGAATTGGTAAATTTTAAATTAAAAATCAGTTTCTAACACAAAAATATGTTAACAAATGATCAATTTTTAACTAAAATTATAAATATTCATCTGGAATGTTTGAATTTTGAACCAAAATGATAAATTTTTAAACAAAAGATTATTTTATACTCAAAAAGACGATTTTTCAACAAAGCATATCAATTTTCAACTAAAAAAAGATCATTTCTTAGCCAAAAATTGAATAGTTGAATTTTCAGTTAAAAAAATTAATGTTCTACCAAAGAGATAAATTTTTACCTAAATTATGTACTAGTTGAGACAATGACATTTTCAGTCAAAATAATTTTAAACAAACAAAAACTGTGAAACAATTTATTAATAATAAATAAATTCTCAAAAACATAGTTACACTTTTATATAAAGTGAGGAATTATCAATCAAAAATTGAAAAGTTAAATTTTCAGTTACAAAAAATTAATTTGCCAAAAAACCCATTTTTCAACCAAAGTTATAAATGTACAAATAAAATTCTTAATATTTAAATCGAATACTTAAATTTTCAATAACAATTATGAATTTTCAAACAAGAAGATTAATTTGTACAAAAAGGACAAAATTGTAATTAAAAAAGCTCATTTTACAACCAAAAAAAAAATTTAATAGTTTAAATTTTCACTTCAAAATTTAATTCTAAACCAAGAAGGTGCATTTTAAACTAAAATGATTTAATATTTAATTGAATTATTTAAATTTTTTTTCTAAAAAGTTTAATTTTTAACAAAAATATTTCCACAAAATAGTTCACTTTTCAACAAAAAAAGATAAATTTTCAACAAAAACAAAAATTTGAACTAAAATGATAAATCTTTAACTGGAATACTTCAACTTTTAACCAAAAAGATGAATTTTCAAATAAAAAAATAATTCTTAAACAAAAAATGACAAAAAAATTCTTTCTTTGGTAAAAATTCGACTTTTTCGTTTTAAAATTTACATCTTTCAGTGAAATATATCATTTTTTGTTGAAAATTCAACTATTTTTGTAAAAAATTAATTAAAATTTATTAAATTTAACTGTGTTTGATATCAGATAAAAATCTTTTTTGGTTAAAATAATATCAACTATTATAATTTTCATTCAGAATCGATCTATCTTGGTTAAAAACTAATGTATTTTGTTAAAAATTCAACTATTAAGTAGAAAATTCATTTAGATCGTTTGAAAAATAAGAACATTTTTTCTTGTGAATTCGTTGTTCTTTTTTGGTTGAAAATTAATTTTTGGAACTTTAAATTTAACTGTGTGGAGTGGATTTTTTTTCTTTATATGGTCAAAATTTAGCTTTTTCGTTTCAAAATGTATCTTATCTGATAAAAAAATCTCATTTCTTTTCGTTGAAAATTCAACTGCTTTTGTAAAAAGTTTTTGTGAAGTTTTTGTGAAATAATGGAAATCTGTGAAATATTTGAAATCTATCTGAAATCTTTTGGAAATCATTGCAATCTTTGTCAAATCTTTGTGAAGTCTTTGACAATTATTTAGAAATATTATCGAAATAATTGAAATATTTTTTTTAATTCGGTAATATTTATGATATTATTAAAATCTTTGTGAAATCTTTGAAAACTAGCTGACATTTTTGTGAAATCTTTGGGAAATAATTGAAATCTTTGTCAAATCTTTGTGAAGTCTTTGTGAAATCTTTGTGAATTATTTAGATACTTTTGCGAAGTAATTGAACTATTTTTGAAGTATTCGGTAATATTTGGGAAATTATTGAAATGTTTGCGAAATATTTGAGAAATGATTGAAGTTTTTGAGAAATCATTGAAATTTTTGTAAAGTCTTAAATATATCCGAAATTATTGAAATCCTTGCTCAGTCTTTGAAGTCTATCTGAAATCTTTGTGAATTAATGGAAGTCTTTATGAAATCTTTGAAATCTATCTGAAACCTTTGGGAAATATTTATGATACTATTTAAATTTTTGTGAAATATTTAAAAAAGGATTGAAGTCTTTTAGTCTTAGTCTTTTAAATATATCGGAAATTATGTAAATATTTGTTAAATCTTTGTGAAATAATAGAAGTCCTTGTCAAATATTTGAAATCTATTTGAAATCTGTATAAAATCTTTTAAATCTTTGGGAATTCTTTAAACATCTTTGCAAAATAAAAAAAATTAATAGAAGTCTTTGCGAAATATTTGAAATATATCTGAAATCTTTGTGAACACTTTTAGACTTTTATAAAATCTTTGTGAAATCTTTTAAGTCTATTCGAAATCTTTGCGGAATCTGTGAAGTCTTTAGAAAATCATAGAAATCTTTTTACAATCTTCAAAATATTTGGGAAATCTTTGGCAATATGAATTTTAAACCTGTATTTATATATTGTTTATTTCCTTTTTATTATTCAGGTTCAATTTTTACATAGTATAATATTATTATACTAGGTTCAAATTGTATAAGCCTATTAGTCAACACTCTTCAAAATGCATCTGGTTGGTTGGAAATAAAGTGTTTTGTGAAAAACTCAAGTGTCACCTTCATCAGAAGAAAAGGAAAGGTTGCTTATATTACCAGGATTTACGTGATGAGCACATAATGATAGTAATAGATATCATAAATTAATAAAAACTTTCCTCATCACTCATTAGAAATTCCCTGTACATACTGAAATGTCTTTCACTTCTTCACTTATGAATAGAACCCTTTAAGGACGCACCTTAATAGTTTGTTTTCTTTCTTCAAAAACAGAAGCCGTGCCATCCTACCAATATTTTACATCTTCCCGGATTTCGTTTCCGAGGAACTTTCTCTTAAT
>JAWWLR010000054.1:68531037-68548306 GCA_035041075.1 Acraspis erinacei | reverse complement strand
TGCCCATTTGGCTGCTCTTCACGAAATATACTATTTTGTCATTTTTGTAATATTATATTTCGACAAAGAAATTTTTTCATAGTTTTTTTTCTATTTAAGATTATTTACTCCCTCAAACTTTACACCCAAAAAATTGAAACGATATTCTTCACACATAAAAAGTTTAAAAAAATAAAAAAAATAAAAAATTTCCAATAAAAAAAGAAAAAGAAAATTCTCAGTTCTGTTACCAATGAAACCGATCATTTTGAGTTTTTTCGGCCCAACCGATTGTCGGGTATTTATATTACTCATAATATCTTTATCATGAAACTCGTTTTCGTAACCTTCGTTCGTAAAGTAGAACGTTTACTTTTTATTGTAATAATTAAACTAGAAGGTTTTACGGCTATAAAGATTTAATTGTTATAGTAAAAAATGATTTAAATTTTTCTGAATGCTATGTAAATATAGAACAGGGTTATAAACTAATAATAGGCATCGTCTAATAACTGTGTTATGACTTCTCATAATGTCAGTTGTGACGATCGAGAATGCTAATTAGCACTTTTCTTATTTATAGAATATTATAAAGAAATATTTTGTAACCAAACGTTTAGACCGGATGATCAATTAAATAAAAAAATATGAAATGTGAAGAATCTACATTTGCGCACTACCGCCGGAAATTATTGACACACCTATTTTTCGAACCCTTGTTAAATTACCTTAATTTTTATAATATCAGCATGCATTTTTTTCTTATATTAGCAGTTTAGAAAAAGATGGGTACAATTTCCGGAAAAGAAAATATTCGAAATAGAAAATTGCTGAAATTATAAAATTGTGAAAATATAAAAATTCCGAATTTGAAAATTGCTGAATCCTATAATTCCCGAAAGTTTCTAATATTAACGAATATGAACATTCTCACCAAAAATAAAATTTCGACAGCAAATTTCCGAATTATAAAATTCCCGAATTTAGACATTTAAGAAAGTTCTGTGATATTAATTATTTATTTGTAAAAGACATTCCATTTTATTAAATAGCATCTAAACAATTAAAAACTTTGCTTACTAATAAATAAATGATAAACAACAAATAAAATAAAGAATTTTCTTGTCCAAGTATATTTTTATTATTTTTTTATTATTAAAACAACTTTTGGATTGTTCAGATTACGGAATTTTATAATTCGGGAATTTCCGTAGTCCACAAAATTTTACTGTCGCATATTTTTATAATATCGGATATTTTAAATTATTCGTAATTTTTCAATTGGTCCCATCAAATTTTTTACAATTCTACAATTGTTTAATATTTAATTTGTTAATTTATTGTTTGAATATTTGATTACTCAAAGCTTATTAAATAAATAATATTATTGAAAAATAATTTTTTTAATATTTGGGAAATGTTCGGGAATTTTCCAGTATGGGAAATTGTTTTCGGGATTTTTAAGTCATTCTCAAAAGATATTTAATATTTTTTCAAATTCTTGTGTTTATTTTCAAGGAAAGTCTATATACTAATTTTCTTAATCATTAATTTAATTTTAGAATTTTTTCCTTAGATTTCACGTTAGGGTCAAATTTAGTACAGACAAGTCTCAATATTTCAAATAATGGTTGTACTTATCAAGAGATTTAAAAAAGTTTTAAAATTTTAGTTTTTACTATTTTACGAAACCTAAGTTTTTTGCAAATATCTTTTTAAAAAACTTAACTTTTTGCCTTCAACTTGGGTTTACTTGAGGACGGATGAAGATTTATATACTTTTTTGTAGAAAATTTAAGTCATTATTTAAAAATTCATGTAGTTTGTTGATAATTTAGCTTTTTTGGTCACAAAATTAATCTTCTTTGTTTAAAAATCAACTTTTTGGTTAAAAATTCAACTATACTGCTAAAAATGTTTTTTTTTTAAATCAGAATTAATTTTCTTGACTGAAAATTAAATGATTCCATTTTTGGTTAAAAATTGATATTAAAACAATTGATCTTCTCCGGTTAAAATGTTATACATTTTGTTGAAAAATATTTTTTTTTGTAAAAAATTATCTTCTAGGATGGAATTTCCTACTTTTCGGTTAAAAATGCAACTGCTTGCTTGTAAATCAACATGTTTTAGTTAAAAATTTAATTATTTATTAGTAATTTAACTTTTTTGATTAGAATTCCTATTTTCGGATTGAAAATTCAACTTTAAAGTAGAAAAATCGTCATTCTGACTTGAAAATTTAATCATATAATAAAAAATTGTATTAATTGTTTGAAAATTAACTTTATTGTTGATAATTCAATTTTTTGCTGAAAAATGAACTATTTATTCAAAAATCAAATTATTTTGTTCGAAATTCGTTTTTATGTAAAAATTAATTTTTTTTTAAAGTTCACTATTCCCTTTCCAGTAGAATTTTTTCAGCATTTTGGTTGAGTATTTAGCCATTTTTTTACAAATTCGTCTTTTTCCATTAAATGCAATTGGCTTCAAATTCCTTTTTTTTTGTTGAAAATTATTTTTTCAAACCGAAAATTTGTCAACTCCATTTTTCACAAAAAATGTATCCTTGTTTAGTTGAAAATTCTTCTTTTTTGGTTTAGAACTCAACGGGTTTCTGAAATAATCATCTTTTTGGACTGAATAATTTACAATAAGGTAGAAAGTTAGACTCTCCGGTTAAAAATGAAATTTTTCGTTGAGAATTCATTTTTTGTGGAAAATTAAGCTATTTATTTTAAACTGAAACTACTTTGCTGAAAATCTATTTTTTGTGAAAAATTAATTTTTTTAACTTAAAAATAAACTATTCTCTTTTTTTTGAAAATTTATTCTTTATAAGTTGAAAATTGCAAATTTGGGTAAGAAATCAATTTCATTTGTTAAAAATTCATCTATTTGGTTGAGGAATCAACTATTTTATTGAAGAATCGTTTTTTTTTCATTGGATTTTTTTTCTGATTGAAAAGGAATTTTTTTAAACTATAAATTTAACTATTCTATTTTTGTTTGAAAATTATCATTTTCAGTTGAAAAATCATCCTTTTTGGTTAAAAATGCCACTGCTTGGATGAAAATCAATCTCTTTTTTATTTCACTCACCTGTTTTTTTGCAAATTAAATTATTTTTTGGCTTAATATCAACTATAACATGATCCATTGAGAATTGTTATTATTTTTTTTAATATTCGTGTATATTGTTGAAATTTCGTCTTTTTGGTAAAAAACTAATCTTAATGGTAGAAAATTAGTTTTTTCGTTAAATATTTCTGTTTTTAGTTGCAAATTCATTTCATTGGTTTCAAATTTAACTATCTTGTTAAAAAGGCGTGTATTTTGTTAAACATTTATCTGTTTTGGTAAAAAATAATCTTACTGGTTGGAAATTTATCATTTTTCTTGAACATTAAGTTTTTTTGTTAGAAATTTAAATTAAAAGAGAATTTTCTAATGTTGATAGAAACTTCAAAAAATGATCAGACAGCATGTGAAAAATCACATTTCTTGATTGGTAATACATTTTTCTTCATTCAAAATTCATCTTTCTTTGCTGAAAATAAACTTTTTTTTCCGACCCGTAATGTGGCCGCTTACAGCCCAGTGGCCTTCGCACATGCGCTCTTCGCCGCCGGGCCAACGTGAAACTTTACGCCCGCTACATAAAAAAGCTTTACGCCCGCTATAGATTCACTGTACCACGCAAGTGGGACGCCCAAAAGAAGGGTTAATATCATATGATGGAAATTGAAGTACCTTTTCTTCTAACCCTTTTATCATAAAATATTTACGAAAGGGAAAAATAGTAAAATGAAAAAGGAGGAAAGGAAAAAGAAAAAAATGAAAGGGGGAAATAGAAAAAAGGGAAAAACGTGAATGGAATGGGGAAAGGATGAAAAGGGAAAGATTGAAATGAGAAAGGGGAAAGGGAAACAGAAAAGGGGAATAGGTAAAAAGAAAAGGGAATAAGAGAATGAGAAACCGGAAAGGATGAAATGGGAAAGAAAAAGGGGAAATTGAGAAAAGGGGAAAAGGGAAGAATAGGAAAAATTACCAGGGAAAAGGTAACGGGAAATAGTAAAAGGGGAAAGTCAAAAGGGTTAAACGGGAAACGGTAAAAGGGTAAAGAGGAATGGGGAAAGTGGAAAGGGTAAACAAGAAAGGGGCATTAGAAAAAAGGCAGGAGGAATTGGAAAAAGAGAAAAAAGTTAAAGAGAACGGGGAAAGGATGAAAAGGGGAAGGGGAAATCGAAACAGTAAAAGGGAATAGGGGAAATAAAAAGGGAAGGGAAAATGAGAAACCGGAAAGGGGAAAAGGAAAACCTAGCAAATAAAGAAAGGGGAAATGATAAAAAGGGAAAGGGGAAACGGTAAATGGGAATGGGTAAAAGGGAAGGTGGAATGGTGAAAAAGGAAAGGTGAAAAGGAGAAAGGACAAGGGTAAAGGGATTTGGGAAAGGGGAAAGGAAAATGAAAGTGGAAAATGAGAAAGGAGAACGTAAAAGGTGAAAAGGGAAAGTGAATGAGGAAATCGAAAGGAAAAACGAGAAATGAGAACGGCTAAAAAGTAAAAAGCGGAAAAGAAAAGGGAAATAGTTAAGGGGAATGAGAAAGGGGAAAGGAAAATGGCTTCAAATGATTATTTTTAATGAGGTTAGAGCAAAATGTATAGTGTGTATTAAGGGCGTAACGCTATTTTGCCTCATGTGACTTCCGCCCTCGCTTCACTTGGGCGGCAAGTATACACTCCCGAAAATAGCCTTCCTTGCGCCCTCTATACACAATCTATTATTTACGCAGGTGTCTGTCTGTAGTCTGTATTCATTTTGATATATATCTGAATAAACAGCCCCAGACCGAGGTACAGAAGTAAATATAATATACATTTGATATAATACAGTTAAACATAATGTAGAAAAGTTCGCATTTTGGGCGAAATTTAATGCGAAGCATGAGATACGTGATGAGAATGTGTTAATTAAAGTTGAAGGAGCTTTAAGAAAAGAGAATTCACAATCACCAAGTGACAGTTTCCGATGCTTTGACCTTTAATTTTAAAAGGATTACGCACGAATGTGGGGTAAATAGAAGGGCCGAGCGCGTAGCGCGATGTGAATCCATAATCGAGCGCGAAGCACGCAACAAATTTATTATCAAGCGCGCAGCGCGAGAAGCAACATTCGCGCGCACTAACTGCGCTGAAGCTTGTCCTTCTTTGGTTGATGCTTCATCATTTTAGTTCAAAACCGGTTTTTTTTAATTGGGTTATTTTGTTGAAATATTTGATTTCTAGTTAAAAATTAATTTCTTTTTTAACTTTGTTTAAAATTCGTCTATTTTTGCAGAAATTTTATTGGTTGAAAATTACAATAAGATTATCTTTTTTAAAGATATAATCAATTTTTAGTATTATTAAAGATAAAAGTATAAATGGATTTAATAATTCCTTAATAATTAATTTCAGATTCAATTCTGCTTTTTAAGGAATATTAACGTAACATACAAATATTACCTATTAGTTTCCTATTGAAAATTCCCAGTTCTTTCTAATTTCCTCTTTCTTCTTTTTCAATTGTCGTATATCTGTATCTAATTAACCGTTTCACAATATTATTGGAAAACCAATTTCTCTTCTTCAAACTTTCTTGTGTAATTATTTTGCATAAATTTATTTTCTGGAATGATTGTATTTAAAACAACTGTTTTTTAAAGAACTTAATTCTTTTCAAGCCTTCTTATGCAATTTTGTTGCACATTTTTTTTTTAAAGTTTATCACAGTTTAAAAAATGTACATTAGAATATTAAATAAACATTGAGCCATGGACCCTGTGTTGTTCCCTCGCGTTCCATTTTGTTGCCGTTGTCAAAAGTTCAAGTCTTGGCCAATGAACAAAAAAAGTTGATTTTCACTCATACGAATTCTTAATGAAAAATTTAATATACGAAATTTCAATCAAAAGACAATTTTTCAAAAATATTGTTTAATTTGGAACCATAGTGATGAATTTTGAAGAAAATATTGAACCAGGAAGACTAATTTTGTACTAAAAAAAAGTTTTAAACACAATATGTATTTTCAACTAAAAAATATCGATTTTTAATCAAAACCGTCATAGTTACATTTTTAATTGAATAAATTGGTTTTCGACAAAAAAAGATGAATCCTCAACTAAAAGTGTAATAGTTAATATAGTTTTTTACAAAACAGTTGAATTTTCAACTGAATGAAATGTTTTTCATTCAAAATTCATTCGAAAAATGATATGGATTTGTGTTTTTATTTTTTCATTTTCAAATTTATTTAAATAAAATAAAGATACCCTGTGTATGTGGGTTTATTATTTCAATTTTATAATTTGTTAAAATAAAGTGAAAAACCTCCAGGCCTGTGGGTTGAGGTTTTTGTTTTATTTATTAATTTAGACAAATCCACTTTCCCACGGGTGTCTGGGGTAATAGCTTCTGGTGTGATTCATTTCAATAAATAAACTGTCCACCGGGTATAAGGCTTCATAACTTGTAGTTTTTTTTATTTATTTCAATACATTTATAATTGTATTCTTTTCATTCTACAGGATCTGCGTTTGAGAAATTTAAAAAATCGCGCCGGATTCGGCGAACCTGCGCCGAAAATGGCGGCTTCAGGCTAGGTTTCCACACTGTCCCTGGACCCTCTGTAGTTCCGTGATATTATTTTTAGATGTGCGATCGAAGTGTGTGGTACTGCGGTTGTAGGAAAAATGTCTGGTGATGCATGGTGCAATGATGAAATTAAGGCTGCCCAAAAAGCAAAGAAAGAAGCGTACAGGCGAACTTTGAACATGACAGGTCTTAGCGATGAGGAAAGAAATAGACGTATAAATAATTACAGCCGCAAAAAGAGAATACTCAAGCGATTTAGTTAAGGAAAGTAAACATAAATTTAGAGTAGTAGAGGAGAAAAAACACAAAACCACTCTGAAGGAAGCAAGAAATTGCTTTATGAAAAAATTAAGGGGAATAAAAGTACAGAAGTTGTCAACATGAGAAATAGTAAAGGGGAAATGCAATATGAGGCAGGCAGGAGTATAGACACTTTGAGACACTATTTTCGAGAACCGTAAGTGAAATATAGTGAAAAATACTTGTTCATAGGGTAATGAAAATCCTATTTAATAAATCTCCAGAAATAATCTCGAAATGCCTTGAATTATCTCGAAATCTCTGGTGAACGTTATTGAAATATTCATACATTTTATTATATGCTAAATATCAGTCTTCGTTTGTATTGGATTATACTACGATATGGTGTGTTTACACACCTGTTTACTGGTGGCCAGCCAGCAAAAAATTGATAAGAGGAAAAAAGACAGAGAGCCTAAAATTGGATGAAAACTATCTATCTCTTTTACTCTTATGACTTTTATGCTGGATGCCGACCGCGACCAGTGCTGTGTTCATCGGAGATGAGGTTGAAGCCGTGTTGCCAGGTGTTGCAGTTCAAGCTATCACCGTAGTAGGAAGCTATTCCTTAACGTCTGCAATCTAAATCTTCCAATTTTTTTACAGAATTAAGTAAAAATATCTTTCCTATGGTTTTGTTTCTATGATACTTTGAAAATTGTCAAGTGCATTAATTATTTTAACAATTTCAATTTAAAAATTAAGACTGACCTATTTTCTACGAGTCAATTTGTTTATTCAGTCAACTAACAATGTATATATGATGATTCCTTTCTATGATGCTTTGGACATTTACAAGAAATATTAATTATTTAAACAATTTATATTACAAAATTAAGAATTTGGTATTTTTTCTGCGAATAAGCTCAATTTTTTAGAGACAATTAACTAAGAATATCTTTCCGATGATTTTGTTTCTATGATACTTTGTAAATTGACAACAATGTTAATTATTTAAAATATTTCGATTAAAAAAGTAAGAGTTTGGCCTTTTTTCTACGCTTAAATGTGTTTACGGAGTCCAATAAGTATGTTTGTACGATGACTATTTTCTATTTTGCTTTGTAAATGTGCAAGAACAATTAAGTATTGAAACAATTTCCAATAAAAAATTAAGAGTTTGGTCTTTTTTCTACGAATAAGCTCAATTTTTACAGATTTAACTAAGAGTATCTTTCAATTATTTTTTTCTATAATACTTTACAAACTTCTGCATGAATATTAAATATTTTTAATATTTCAATAACAAAATTAAGAGTTTGGCCTTTTTTCTAAGAATAAGCTTAATTTTTTTACAGAATTAACTAAGAACATCATTCCTATCTTTTTGTTTCTATGATGCTTTCCAAATTTTGCATGAATATTAATTATTTGAACAATTTTGATAAAAATATTAAGAGTTTGGCTTTTTTCTACGAATAAGCTCAATTTTTCTACAACATTAACTAAGAATATTTTTCCGATGATTTCGTTTCTATGATACTTTGCAAATTTACAAGAATATTAATTATTTGAACTATTTCCATTAAAAAAGTAAGAGATTGGCCTTTTTTCAACGATTAAATGTGTTTACGGAGTCAACTAAGGATGTCTATTCGATTAGTGTTTTCTATGTTCTTTTGTAAATTTTCAAGACCTATTGATTTTTTAAACCATTTCAATTTTAAGTTAAGAGTTTGACCTTTTTTCTACGATTCAATTTGTTTGAGGAGTCAACTAAGAATGTTTATAAGGTGACTATATTCTATGTTGCTTTGATAATTAAACAAAAAAAAATTAAATATTTGAAGAATTTAGAATAGAAAATTAAGAGTTTGACCTTTTTCTACGAATAAGCTCAATTTTTTTATAGAATTATCTAAGAATATCTTCCCGCTGGTTTTGTTTCTATGATACCTTGCAAATTTGCAAGAATATTAATTATTTAAACTATTTCGAAGAAAAAAGTATGAGTTTGGCCTTTTTCTACGATTAAGTGTGTTTAGGAATCAACTAAGAATGTTTATCCGATGACTATATTCTATGTTGCTTTCTAAATTTGCAAGATCTATTGATTATTTGAACCATTTTAATTTAAAAATGAAGAGTTTGTTCTTTTTTCTAGGACTAAGCTTATTTTCTTACTGAATTAGCTTTGGATGTATTGCCGATGATTTCGTTTGCATGATACTTTGCAAATTTACAATAATATTAATTATTTAAACTATTTCGATTCAAAAAGTAAGAGTTTGGCCTTTTTTCTACGATTAAATGCGTTTATGGAGTCAACTAAGAATGTTTATACGATGACTATTTTCCATGTTGCTTTGTAAATGTGCAAGAACAATTAAGTATTGAAACAATTTCCAATACGAAATTAAGATTTTGGCCTTTTTCTACGAATAAGCTCAATTTTTACACAGAATTAAAGAAGAATATTTTTTTGAAGATTTTGTTTCAATGATACTTTGCAAATTTACAAGAATATTAATTATTTAATCTATTTCCATTAAAAAAGTAAGAGTTTGGCCTTTTTTCTACGATTAAATGTGTTTACGGAGTCAACTAAGGATGTCTATTCGATTAGTATTTTCTATGTTCTTTTGTAAATTTTCAAGATCTATTGACTTTTTAAACCATTTCAATTTAAAGTTATGAGTTTGACCTTTTTTCTACGATTCAATTTGTTTGAGGAGTCCACTAAGAATGTTTATAAGGTATCTATTTTCTATGTTGCTTTGTTAATTTAAAAAAAAACTAGTAATTATTTGAAGAATTTAGTATATAAAATTAAGAGTTTGACCTTTTTCTACGAATAAGCTCAATTTTCTACAGAATTAACTAAGAATATCTTCTCGCTGAGTTCATTTCTATGATAGTTTGGAAATTTACAAGAATATTAATTATTTAAACTATTTCGATGAAAAAAGTATGAGTTTGGCCTTTTTCTACGATTAAATGTGTTTAGTAGTCAACTAAGAATGTTTATCCGATTGCTATTTTCTATGTTGCTTTCTAAATTTACAAGATCTATTGATTATTTGAACCATTTTAATTTAAAAATTAAGAGTTTGTTCTTTTTTCTAGGACTAAACTCATTTTTTTACTGCATTAGCTTTGAATGTATTGTCAATGATTTTGTTTGGATGATACTTTGCAAATTTACCAGAATATTAATTATTTAAATAATTTCGATCAAAAAAGTAAGAGTTTGGCCTATTTTCTACGATTAAATTTGTTAACGGAGTCAACTAAGAATGTATATCCGATGAGTGTTTTCTATTTTCGTTTCTAAATTTACAAGATCTATTAATTATTTGAACCATTTTAATTTAAAAATGAAGAGTTTGTTCTTTCTTCTAGGACTAAGCTAATTTTTTTTACTGAATTAGCTTTGAATGTATTGCCGATAATTAATCGCTTAGTCGAAACAATAAACAGTATAATTATTACCTATTATTTTAATATGCTAAAGCATTCTTAAAGCATCATTTCATTGAACTTCATTCCCAAATGAAATAATTGTAGCAATTGTTTCAGGAAGCGTTGAGTTATAAAGAATAAATTTTTTTAAAGATTGTGAATAAATAATGGTTTGTCCCACGAGAAAATTTCAGGGGAAATCATCTAGACTTTTCATTTGTTAGTAACAAATCATCCAAGCCAAAAAATGTTGAAATATTCCCTAAAAATATTAAAACAACTACACCTACTATTAATAATAATGTTTATGTTTTCCAAACTTTTTTACTTTATTCTTTCTATCAATCGATATAAATAAAACCATCGGTGACCAGAACTGATATTTTTTAGATTTTTTTATTAATCTTCGAAATAAGAAAAAAAAATTTAGTCTCATGATTTTTTCTCGAACGACGAGCTGTTATATTTATTTACAGCCTTTTAGCTTTTAAACATAATATTACTTATAAATCCACGGTTTCGTTTGAAATTTAATAATAGGGCTTTCTAATTATTCCTGTATAGTTATAAAGTTTACAACATAACGTTATTTTATTTATATTTCTCTATTTATTTATTTTTATAACATTTTTTAATTACTAGACAATAAAAACTAGATGTTTATATTTCTCCCGGATCCTGTTTTAAGCATTTTCACATTGTTTTAATTCATAAAAATTTGATATTTGGAATATCATTATGGTTTTTATTTATTTTTTTAATCTTCCCCCCTAAATTGAAAATTTGACATTTATGAGTTTGTAAAATTAATAGTAATCTTTAATACATTCAGAGAAAATGTATGTTAAAGTTTAAGAAATAATTTATTTATTCTGATTTTTTATAATTAGAATAATAAATGCGTAATCAAATAAAAGTTAATTTTACAAGTTTACAAGCGCTTCTACGCTTTTACAAGTTCCTGGTTCTAAATGAAAAGTCAAGAATTATTTAGACACCTGATCAATTTCACCTTACTCTTTGACAAAATTGAAAATAAATTTTTTGAAATTTTAAAATTATATTTTTCTGAGTTCTTTACTAAAAATTTTAATGAACTTTTTTATTTTTATAAGCATTTGTTATTGTTTGTTTAAAATTCATTTGCTTGGTTTAAAATTTAACTATCTAGTTAAAAAAAGTTACCTAAAAACTTTTTTGTCTTAATAAAAATACTCTTATTCTGTCTTCTGTTTTTTAATTAATCTTTTTTAGTTCAAAATTGATCTATTTCATTGAAATTTTCTCTTGTTCTTGGTAGAAGATCAAACTTTTGGGCTGCAAATTTAATAATTCTGCTAAAAAGTTTATTAAAATTTTAAAAATTTGGTTGAAAAATAAATAAATTTATCCAAAATTATTCTCTTATGGTAGAAAATTAATCCGATTAAAATGTTCTTTTTTTGGCTAAAGATTATTTTTATAATGAAACTTAATTTTTTTAGCTAAAAATTCAACTATTCCGTTTTCCGTCAAAAATGGATTTTTGTTGGATCTTCTTGGTTAAAGATTCATCTTTTTGGTTGAAAATTTACCTATTTTGTTTAAAATTTATCATTTTTGTATAGGAAAGTTATTCATCTAAATATAGCAATATAGATACGAAATATACAAAATAGATGCTGATGAAAATTTGTCTTTGGTTGACCGAAAATTCATCTTCTGGCATGAAAATTAAACTTTTTGGTTTTATTTTTTTAAGTTAAACTATTTCGTTCTTTTAAATGCATTTTTGCTAGAAAATTGATCTTTTCTCATTTAAAAATTCACTTAACTTGTTTAAAACTCGTCTTTTTCAAATAAAAAATTCAATAATTTCTGATCAAGCAGAGATTTCTTTGGTTATGATAAAGAATTAGTCGAAAATTACTTATTGGGTTTGTCGGGATATTTTATAATTAAATAGTCAAAAATTAATTGCTTGATAAAAAGAAAATTATTCAGAAATAATATAATAATTTTAGAAAGGGGTAAACCGGAGACCGTGAAAAATTATAGAAACGTGAGCCACCAAAGATTATTAGAAAATGATTCGATTAGTCAAAATATTTTCTGATTCAATAGTGAAAAGCAGTTTAGTACTTCATGTGAAAAAACAAATTTACTGTGAACTGTATATCATAATTAAATAGGTTCTCAGAAAGAAAACTTGCGGGGCACGTTACTTGCACAGTATGCGCGGCACGAGGTGCGTGCAAGGTGCGAGGCATATGGGTCGCACTTCGTGATGAGCATGTACGTGCGATGCATGAAGAATGTAAGAAGCATACTTTTTAATAATAATAATAATGTCAACTACTATCATTGTATTAAAATAAATAATATTGATAATTATTATAATTGAAGATTGAGTTAATTAATATTGTGAAAATTGTTTTTTTACAAAAATTAAAACATTCTGAATATTATAATAAGAATAAATTTGGAAATTAGTAAGAACTATTGAATGCAAAATTTAAAATTTGATGCACAATGCATTTTATTTTTACATTTTCGCTATCTTTCTCGCAAGCTTGGTGCGGTTAATATGCGGTCTCGATTTGTGATCGATTGGGCTCAATATTTACATTTCGTTCTCGATAAGTAAAATATTTCTTAACTATGAATACAAATAACCTCACGCACCATGCCCGCTCTGGTATGCATGACTTGCGACCCTCACGTCGTGCGACCCACCTGTCACGCAAATGAGGACGCAGCTGTGTCATCCGCTGCGCGCACGCCGTGCGAGAAAATCCGCACTCGGTGCGACGTATCTGCGTCGCATAATGTGCCCACTTTGCTATCTGGCTTACAAAAATGGAGAATTTGAAAAATAGAAATGTTTAATGAAAATACCACAATTGTGTAGTATTATCAGCACTGTTGAAAGAATAATATGGTCATATTATGAAATTATAAGCCACATGTAGCATGTTTCCAATTTAGAAACACTGCCTTCTCATTATTTGAATAAAGTTAAGAAAAATATAAAAAATTAAATTAAATTTTTCCAGGCTGGCCTGGGTGATTCCTTATTAATATATAAAAAGCCTTATTTTGTTTACCTTCTAAACAAAAGTATATAGGGGACCTCTTAGTACATACAAAATTGTAAGTGCTGACTAGATTAAAGGAAAATTGTTATTAACTTAAATTAATGAATGGTTAATTTAAAAAAATAATTATTCCACTGAAATAAATTTTCATTTGTTATAAATATTTTAATTTTTTATTCAAATAAAACATTTCCTTTGACAAAAAAGTTAATTTACAACCAAACGGTTTATGTTCGACCTTAAATTATGAGTCTTCAATCTAAGAAGAAAAGTTGTTTAACCCTCATCTTATTTCAACTTAAACAAAACACATTTAAACTTAACAAAAAATACTGATTTTTGACCGAACAGTTGAATTTCTATACAAAAGCGATAAAATTTTCAAACAAGAAACCAAACGTTTAACCAAGTTTATGAATTAATAACCCAGTTATTTCTTCAACACAAAAATCAAACAAAGAAATGTTTAACAAAATATTTCAAATTTAACCAAAAAATAATAATATTGAACAAAAAACGTGTCAGTTGATATTTTAACCCAGAAAAGTTTGAATGAAAATAAAAAAATTTAAACTGACAAAAATACGAATTTAAAACAGTAGCTAAAACCATAAACAAAACAAATTAATTTTCAAACAAAGAGTTGCACTGTTTAAAAAAATATGACATTTCTGCCAATGTGATTCAAAATCTCCGTCAAAAATAATAATTTTTTAAGTAAAATACATAAATTTACTACTAAAAATAACGTAATTGAATTTTTAGTTAAAAAATGAATCGCAGCTGAAGATCTAAAAAACAAATTAATAAAAATTGGTGAATATTTTCTAGGAAAATTTAAAAAAAATTATATTCTAATGGAAGTGTTTAAAATTAAACGATATGAAAAAAGTTAAAAATACGTCGAATAAAATCAAGAAAGGAAAAAAATCGCTATTTCAAATTGACATTCTGTGTTTTCATTTTTTTTCGTTTCAGAAGGTTCAATTATATAAATAAAATTAACATTTTTTTATTCTAAAAGGTATGAGTAACAATTTTAAAATTGATAACTTCTAAATTATTTAAAGTTGCTCAAAATAATTAAGATTTTTTATAATTTAGGTGTAAAAATTTAAAATAACAAAATTATTCGAGATACGCAAGTTTTTGAGTTAGAAAGAAAGAATCAAAATTCAAAATCAAAGAAAGAATAAAAAAATTTTTAAAATTATCTGTATCGAGTACCAATACTTGCAATAACTGACCAATTTTTAATAATCTTTGTCCGGTCTAAATTCTTCTTTCATGAACAGAAAAAACATCAAACCCAAGAAATCAATAATGTTTTTAGTTTTTAGTTAAAATAATTAATTTTCCACTAAGAGAAGGGGAATTTTTTAACAAAATATTTAAATTTTCAACCACAGTTAGTAATGTTCGATTAAAAATTAATTCCAAATGAAAAGTTTAGTAGTTCATATTTCAAAATAGGGATTTTCAACAAGTCATTCGAGCTCTCCATCAAAACAGATTAATTTTTAAATCAAAAAGAGGAATTTTCAACAAAAGAATTGAGTTTTCAACCAAGAAAAATTCTTTTGTCGATAAAGAAATATTCAAAATGTTGATTTTTAGGAAAAAATAAGAATTTTTAACAAAAAAGTTGAACTTGCAACAAACAAAAAATGCACTTTGTACAAAAATAGTTAATTTTCCAACCAAAAAGTACGAGTTTTCAATCAAATAAGTGTATTTTTAAATTTTTTAAAATTTCTAGAAAAAAAATTGAAAGTTTTAACCAAATAATTGAAATTTTAACTCAAGAAGATAAATATCTGATCGTACATGTAATAGTTCAATATTTGAAATAAAAAATTATTTTAAAAAAATTGCAACAAAATATAATACAATATAATTTTTAAAAATTGGAAAAACGTTTTTTTATTAGTTAACTAGTTGAGTTTTTAATGAAAAGAGTCTCTCAGTCGCTGCTTATCAATAGTGAAAATCTTGAAAATTTTATTTAACTAAAGTGCTAAAACAAAAATAAAAATTATTTGGTTAGGTTTGAAAACATACAGGTGCAAAAAATAATCGGATTATTTCTACATAGTTTTTAAAATGATTACATTAGATATGTGAACAAGAAATAAACATTTTATTTTTTTATTGCTGCAAATACAATAATATACAATTTTCATAATTATATAATTCCAAACTTAGCAATTGCTAATTTATTAAATCTCAATTTAGGTCTTTAAATACAAATAATTTTCTAATAAATAAAGTTTTATGATTTTAAATTGTTAGCTTAATTTAAACTAATTTTATTGCCAATTAAATTAACATGTGAATAAATCTAATATATTACTGTAATGACTTCTCAAGTTTTTTTCATTTTTTGAGAGATTCATGTAATTCGAAGAATTTTAGGAATAAACGGAATTCAAGTAATTTGAAGACTTCAGGGAATTCAAAGATTTTCAGAAATTTGAAGAATCTAAGGAATTCGCAAAATTGAAAGAATTCAAAGAAGTCAAGGAATTCCTAAGAATTTGAATAAGCCGAGAAATTAAAATAATTCAAAGAAATCAAATCCTAAATATTTTTATACATTTTTACCGGCAAATTAGTTGTTTTTCACTCATAAATTTGAAAATGCATTGACTGGTCGAATCAGGAAGGGGTAGAGAGATTTTGTTACGATTTGTTACGGAAGGGGGGTGGGGTCCATCACTCATGTACGTAATTTTTTCGAATGTGTAAAAAATTTTTTCTGAAGATTATGTTTTTAGTTATAAATGTTATTATTTGGTTGAATATTAAACAATTTTCTTAAAAAGACATTCTTTTCTTCAATGAAAACTCTTCAAATTCAACTCTTTTTTTGGAATTTATCATTTTGATTTAAAAATTCACCCTTTTTAGAAGAATTTTCATTTTTTTTTTGACAAAAATGCAACTTTTTGATTGAAAATGTAACTATTTCCAAGAAAATTGATTTTTTGTTTAAATTTAATATTTTGGTGAACTGAAATCCGTTCTCGATAATTTTTTTTTTAATTTTGCTTTTTGTTTTAATTCAAAATTCACCTGTTTTAAGAGAAATATTTTATCTTTCTTGGATAAAATTTCAACTATTTGGTTGTAATTTAAACTGATTTCTTAAAAAATCATACTTTTTGGTTGAAAATTTACTTTTTTTTAAATTTATATTTTGGTGTTGAAAAAAGACCTAAAATCTTTTCTGAATAAAAGTTCAACTTTAAAAACAAAATTGTCCTCTTCAATTAAAAATTTCTCTTTTGTAGTAAAAATTTCATCTTACTTGGATAAAAGATGCAAGGGAAATAATAGAAAATTCAACGATTTTGTTAAAAAGTCCTCGTTTTTTTAAATTCGTCTTTGTGGGTAGAAAATGTTTAAAAATTCATATTTTGATCAAGAAAAGTCAACTGAAATCTTTTTTAGAAGGGAAATTCAACTATTTTTGTTGTTGAAAATTTATCATTTTGATTTAAAAATTCATCTATTTTAGTAGAAATTTCATTTTTTTAACGAATATTCCTCTTTTTAGTTAGATAGATAGATAGATAGATAGATAGATAAACGTTTATTTTTCAGCCTGCTGGCCTTAAAAAATTGCCTTGCTTACACTTCCATTTTTACAGTATTTCGTTACAACTACATTTCTTTTTAAAACTAACATCCATCCACACCTTATCTTTAAGCCGAACTCACCTTTCTCGCTTCACATCGCCTCGCCCGCATGCCGCTATTGTCTCGCCTCGCGCACCTGACGCAACTTTCTCGCTTCGCTTCATATTGCTAGCCTCTGCCTCCGCAGCTAATCCCTAATCCTGAACTACTATTTACAATATCTACA
>JAWWLR010000054.1:68445768-68456221 GCA_035041075.1 Acraspis erinacei | reverse complement strand
ATTCAGCGTGGATAGAGGTCATTTTTCTTCATCAGTGTATAAAGACCGCTACTAATGATGCGAAATGTTATGTTCTTTTCTTACTCATATGATATCAATTCATAAAGGGGGTCACTTAAATATATGTTTCTGACGATATTTCTGATAATATGATGCCATTGACTTAATTCCTGACGAAATTGTGCTAGTCTTCAATGTTAATTTCTTGTATAGTCATCACTTCAGTGCTATCGTTTTTCATATCTGTTTAGAAAAAATTCACTCTTAATCATATTAACCCTGCGAACCACGGTTTTTCGATTTTTCACAATCTCTTCTCGTATGTTGCAATATGAAATTAATTGAATACAGCAATATTATAGAAAACTTCATAGAACTTCGTGAGGGTATTGAGCAATGGTTTTCTTACTAAATGATGTGACTGAAGTTCACATTGTATATAAACGAAAATATAAAATTTTCAATTATTGCTCAAATCCATTTTTTTAGTTTATTTATCATACCATAACTCAATATATGATTTTAAATAGTAATAAATTGTTATAACATTTTATTATTTGAATAAAATAAATAATATTTGATATTTAGAAAAAATCATAACTTTTCACTTAAAACGGTTCTTGAATGTTCTTTAATTAATTGCTTTTATATGTTTTATTTTACATCAAGCAACACAAAAAATAACTTTTTTCTGCAAGTTTGAACAGTATTTTTGCCACCTATTTGTTTCTTCAGAATTTATGATGAAGTTTAACTTTTAACGAAAATAGATGAATACTTAACAAAGCATAATTGTTGATATTTTAACTAAAAATTTTTATTTTAAATCAGAAGTAGTTGAATTGAACCAAAAAAAGACGAATTTTTAACAAAATAGTTCAATCCTCAACTAAAACATTTGCATTTTTCATCAAAATGGATTAAATTTCTATGAAAAGAAGATGAATTTTTAACTGAAAAAACTAATATTCAACAAGAGTTGAATTTTCAACCAAAAAGATTTTTCAGACAATTAGGAAAAAGAATTTTATCCAAAATTTGTAATTTTGAACCCAAACAGACGAAGTTTTCAACGAAGATTATTTTCTAACAAAAAGGGGAATTCTTATATTTAAAAAATATATCAGCTTCATACGAAACATGTGAATTGCCAACCAAGAAGATTGTTTTTTTAAACAAAAAAGACGAAGTTTCAACAAAATAAATACATTTTTAACCGAATAGTAGTCTTTAGCCAAGGAGATTCATTTTCTACTAAAAAAGATAAATTTTTAATTAACTAGTTGATTTTTTAATAACACCGTTGCATTTTTATCAGAAAAACTTAATTTCTAACAAACAAACAAAATTGGAATTACCTACAAACCAGTTGAATTTTCTACGGATTTGTTGAATTTTTTAGTCAACAAGATGAATGTTCAATCCAAAAATATAAACTTTCAAGAAAAAAAATAACCTTGATTCAAACAGTTGATTTTTTTAACAAAACTGTTAAATTTTCTGTTAAAGAAATTAATTTTGAACAACAAAAAAATGAATAGTTTAATTTTCTACCAACCGGTTGCGATTTCTAACAAAAAATTTATTTTTTACAAAAAAAGAATTCCGACAAAACTACATCAATTTTGAACCTACTATTACCATTTTCAACCAAGAAAATTAATTTTCTACCAAAAAAGAGAAATTTTTAATAAAATAAATCAATTCCTTACCAAATAGTTACACGATTAATTAACAAGATTAATTTTCTACTAAAAAAGACGAGTTTTCAATAAGTTACATAAATTCGGAACCAAATAGTTGAATATTGAAACTAAAAAATATCAGTTTTTAACAAAAAATACAACAATTAAATTTTTGTTGAAAAAATTGAGTAAAAAAAAAAAATTACAAAACAGTTGAATTTTCAATCCGAAAATATGAATTTTCAACAAAAAAGTTCATTTTCAACCAAACAGTTGAATTTTCGAAAAATTGTTCAATTTTTATAAAAACATTAATTTTTAACACACAAAAAACAAATTTTCAACCTAAAAACATGAATTTTCAACGAAAAATCTATTGCGTAATATTTTTATTTTAGAACAAAAATAGTTCAATTTTCCATCCAGCAGTTGATTTTTTTCTCAAAATAATTGATTTTCTACAAACAAACAAAAAAAAAAGAATTCTAAACAAAATCACAAAATTATAAATTATAAATAAAATAAATGATACATCTTCTGCCAAAAATAGAATAGTAAAATTTTTACCAACAAACAAAAAATTATTTTCAACAAAATAGTATTAAATTTCTATTAAAATAGATAAAATTTCCACAAGAAATGTAGAAGTTAAATTTGCAGTTCAAAAAATTAATTTCTAATTAAAATTACGAATAATACACCAAAAAATTGAATTTTTCACCAGATAGATAAATCCTCAACCTACAACTCATTAATTTTTCACCAAAAATAGAATAGTTAAATTTTCAGCAAACGAAACACGAATTTTAAGCAAAATAGTTCAATTTTTATCTAAGGTAGAAAAATTTTCAAATTAAAATAAAATACTTAAATTTTCAATAAAAAAAGTAATCTTAAACCATCTAAGATAAATTGTCAACGATAGAGTTGAATTTAATTAAATAGTTTGTATTTCTCACAAAGATGAAGTTTCTGTTAAAAATCAGTAAAAGAACTAATTTTAAACTAAAGAAATTAATTTTCCAGCAAATATATAAATTTTTAACGAAGAAAATTAATTTTCTACCAAAGAATATTATTTTTTCACAAAATAAATGAATGTTTAAATCAATATTCAAATGAATATTTGACTACAATGAATTTTTA
The DNA here is from genome assembly GCA_035041075.1 of Acraspis erinacei. Taxonomy (NCBI): domain Eukaryota; kingdom Metazoa; phylum Arthropoda; class Insecta; order Hymenoptera; family Cynipidae; genus Acraspis; species Acraspis erinacei. Next base: position 68,453,390 of record JAWWLR010000054.1, on the reverse strand, counting down.
ATAAAGTAATTCAACATTTAATAAAAAGACCAATTTTCAACGAAAAAGATGAACTTTGAAAAAAATGTATGAATTTTTGAACAGCTAGATGAATGTTCAACTAAAATAAAACATTTATAAAAAATAGTTAAACTTCCAAACAAAGAGTTAATTTTAAAGTAAAATGATGAGTGTTGTTCTGGAATTAGTTATACATTTTAAGTTTAAAAAATTAATTTTTAACTTACAAAGAAACGCATATTGAACCAAATAGAAGAAATTTCAACTAAAATGATCAATCTGAGAAAAATTTATTTTTTCACAAATTCGTACAAAATTGAACCAAACAGTTTATTTTTTATACAGCAAAGATTAAATTTCTACTCAGAGATGAATTTTTAACCCAAAAACGCAAATTTTCAGTAAATGATTTGCATTTTCAACAAAGAAAGATTTTGCAAACCCAGAAAAAAAATTTCTACCACATTCTTGGTTGAACTCTTAAGCGAAAAAATATATTTTTAAAAAAACTTAAATTTTTAACCCTAAATATGAAAGTTCAGCTAAAAAGACGAATTTTTGAAAAAAGAGTTTAATTTTCAACCAAAAAGGATGAAAATTTAAAAATAGAATTTAATTTTCAACAAAATAATAAAATTTCCCACCAACTAATAAAGTTTTCAACGAAAAAGATGAATTCTGGATCCAAAATTTTTACCAAAAAAACTTTCTACCAAAAATAGATAATCAATTTTAAAATCTATTTTGATTTGAATTGATTAATAATAAATAAATTATTCTTTCATATGCTATTTATGAAAAATGTATGAAAATTGTTGCGGGTGGTGAAAAATAAATGCAATTAACAATAACTTTCCCAAAATCGTGCTGTTTGTTATTGTTGCCAATTTATTTCATTTTTTAATAAACAAATGCTGATTTTGCCCTGTTCTGCAAACGTAATTTCAAATTTTTCTTCAAGTAGTATTTTTCATAAACAAATTCTTACTAGTGTTTTTTTTCATTAAAAATATTGTTTGTTTAAAGCTAGTTGCAAAGATTTTCATAACATTGAATAAAGGATTAAATGTTTTAGACGCAAGAGTTTTTTCCCGTAAAGAATATAGAGAAGTTTTAATTAAACATTATAAAAATTGTCATTTACTGACTTTATTATTTATTTATACATTATCAGTAATATTAATAAATTGTAGAGCAGTCTCATAGCAAGAAATAGTCTTTTTCTATACGATAAATGGAAGATTGTGATACTTTCTAAAATAAATTGTTATTAACAATTTGGTTAATTTTTATTTAGTGTCTCATCCAATTTTTCAATCAGTCTTTGTTATCGGATAATTGCTGTGAAAGAACGTCTCTTTTATATGTAAAAAATGATAAATCTTAGATTTTCATCAACAAAATGTTTACAACAATCACATAAACTATTTTTTAAACACAATACAAATGCCTTTAAAGTCAATTGCGAATCACTTTTCGTCAGAAATAATAATTTAGTTATGAGAGAAACTCATTTATTGAAAATTTTTCAAACGAAATGTTTATAAAAACAGTTAATGTTAATGATACGAATACGAGTGATACAGAATACGAATAAATTATTTATTATTATTTATTATTATTATATATTATTTATTTATAATTTATTTATAATATATAAAATACTGCTTTATACAGATATTTATATATATAATATTTTTTTAAACAATTTTTTATTGTTTTCAGCAATTTCCTCTTAAAATCGAAAGTCACGGTTTTTTTATATTTCAACTTTTTGTCCACCTTTCAAATAGAGTGAAATAATAATTAATGTAAACTTGACAAAAATTATTCTGTAAACAATTTATTATTATTTTTAATAATATTCTCTGCTGAATTGTAGAAAGTTGCGGTTTTATCTCAAATTTTTTAAACTAATTGTCTATTTTTCCCATGGGGTGAATTAATTCATTAAATAGAACGACAAAAATTGTTTAAACAAATTATTATTGTTAATAAAATTCTTCATCTATTTTAATATCAGATAGTTGCGGTTTTTTCTAAAATGTTCAACATTCCCTTGCCGGTTTTAGTTATGATCAAATAATAAATAAAAATTAAAGAGCAAAATATTTTTTAAACAACCTCTTCCTTTTTCGTCAATATATTTTGCTGGGGGGAAGGTTGATATCAAAATATGTGCAATTCCACTTTTTTTTACTTTTTGCAATAATTTCTGTTATTAATTTTTTTGCCAGATCGGAGTAATTTAACTCACTCCAAGTAAAAACCAGACTAATAGTTTTAAATTTTGAGAAAAAACCACAACTTTCTAGCATTATTCAAATTGAAGATAATTACCAATAATAATAAATTGTAAGAACAATTATCTTATTAAAAATTTGAAAAAAGTGCATGTTTTTGGAAAAACCACAACCTTTTATCTTTATTTTAAGAGAAAATTGTTAATTGTTATTGTTCATTGCATTTATTTTTCATTATTCCCTAAAATTTGCATCCATTATTCATAATTAGCTTACGAAAGAATGATTTGTTAATCAAACGATATAGAAATGTCCAGTCGCACATTGTCAATAAAAAAATTCATTTTTCTCAGAAATGTTTGTAAAGTGACTAGATACTAATGAGTAGATTATTCTTCAATACTTAGTTATAATTTTCCTTTCAACGTCAAAAGTCGCAGGCTCACTTGGGAAATTTCTAGTCAGTTATTATTAATTTTTGTAAAATTGGAGAGGTTACGTGATAACGTCAATGTCAGTGTCAATTTTTAAATTTCTCAACCGATTATTCCGTGATACTGCGCTAAATTGATACATATTTTCCACATAATTTTTTTTGCGGTTTTTACGAAATGAAATATCTGTTCTCTATTCCAGCTACTATTTTGCACAAAATTTAACAAAAAACTACATTTAACTACAAATAGCTCATTATTTCTTCTACCTTCTTGTAGAAAAGTAAACAAAAATTAAGAGTAAAATATAGGTTGCTACTATTCAAACATTTTTATAACTTTTTATTAATATTTGTCTTACTTTGTTGTACAAATCTACAAAGTATTCCAGAAAATTACAGGATTTTACATTTTTTAATTTGGGTGTTTGACGTCATAAAATTATTTTCAATTTTACAGAAATTACTGTAAAAAAGTACAATTCTCCACAAAAAATACAAGATTGTACAAAAGTTGAAATAATGGAAAAATGTTGTTTAAACTTTGTTCTAAATAGTACAAACTACACAATTGTAAACGGGATTATTTGAAATAGAAAGCCTTGGATCGTCAATATTTTAGTGTGTTAAATTTAAACTTAGAACGTTACGATTTTAACTGTTCTATTTCACAAATTTTCAATATGTAAGTGAAATTATTGAATTTTGATGCGTAAATAACAATTGAACAATTATCGATTTGAAAACCAATTTTAGTTAACTTGACAGATATTTGCAAGTTTTGAGAAGATCCAAGCTTAATTTAATAATAATTTAATAATAAAAAAAATCCCAGAAAAACTAAAAATGATTTTTATGTTTGAAAAATTAATTTAAAAAACAAAAACTTTTTGACTGCAAAACCTGTAAATTTCTGTCGATTATTGTATGTATTATTGTACAACAATGTACAACAAAATAAAAAAAGTACCAAATTTCTCCGAATAATAGTGTTGCCCTTTAGTTTCACCTTCCAATAATTCTTCAGAGGAGTATTTCAAAGCGTCTATTATCCTGTCTGTATCATACAGCATTTCACCCTTGTTATTTCTCACGCTGTCTAACTCTCTAATTCTGTTCTTCCACTTCCTTTCATACTGATCCCTGCCAATTCATAAAAAAGTTTCTTACTTCCTTTAAAGTCGATTTGCCCTTTCTTATCTTATTCTGTTTTTATTTTATCGTTACTTTCCTTGAATAGTAGATTTACTTTTTTTTCTTTGTCTCCGTAATCATTTTCAAGTCTATTTCTCTCCTGATCACTACGGCGTGTGGTATTCAACTTTCCTTGATTTGATCATTCTACCACGCATCACCAGACATTCTGCCTACAAACCCAGTACCGCACATTCTTCCTGCTACCGCAGTACCACACACTTCGGTCGCACTTTTAGTAATGACTGACAACAATCTAGGAGATACAAATTTCTAATCTCTGAGATGTTCATTTGCTTTCTCATGCATAATAAAACCAACCCCTTGGCTACCATGCTGTTTCGCGTTTTCAACTAAAAATATAAATTTTCAATTAAAATAGAACATTTAAACTTGCAGTTGAAAAAAGTATTTTTAACAAACAAACAAAATTTGAATTTTCAACAAAATAGTTATATTTTTAACCAAAGTGATAAATCTATAAAGGAAATCTCCATCAATCTCCAACTAAAATAGATCATTTTAAAATCAAAAAGATGAATTTTAAACAACGAAGATTCATTTTCTACGAAAAATATGAATTTTAAAATGAAAAAGATTGATTTTCAACCAAAAATGGAAGATTGAAATATTAACTACAAAAATTTAATTTTCAAGGAGACAAAAAACCGAATATTTAAATGAATTTTTCACCAAAAAAGATTACTTTGTAACAAATGAGGCTAATTTTTAAAGAAGAAAGATTTTTAAGTTAAAAAAGAAAAAAAATCAACTAAAATGTTGCATTTTTAATTCGAAACGACGAATTTTCTTCAAAACTGTTAAATTTTCAATTACAAATAAAGTAGTAGACTTATCAACAAAAAATCAATAATTTTATAACCAAAAAAGTTTGGATTATTTCATTGAGTTCTATTAATTCAGTTTGCATTTGAGTGGTTGAAGATTCATCATTTTAGTCTTTTTTGGTAGAAAATTCAGTTTTTTTTTTTGGTTGAGAACTGAACTTTTTGTCAAAAATTCATATTTTGCATGAAATTTGTTTTATAACTTGAAAAGTCAGCATTGTCGATGAGATTAGAACACTGGAAGTTTTGGTTTAAAAAAAGTTAGATAATCTTCCATTTTTGAAAATTCAAATATTTTCATTTTCGTGAATTCGTTTTTTAGTTGAAAATTTGTCTTTTATGGTATAAAATTAAACTATTTTGTTCATTTTTGCTTTGAAGTTTTTTTTTTTGTATTTGAAAACTCGAGTATTTTTATGAAAATTTGTCTTTTTTGGTAGAAAATTTATCTTCTGGTGGGAAAATTCAACTATTTGATTGAAAATTTTTTGATTGTTTGAAGATTTATCATTTTCTTCAAAAATTTAGTTGTTTGCATTAAAATCCGTTTTTTGCTCGAAAATTGATTTTTCAATCTGAAAATTTAATTATTATTATATTTTTGCTTTAAAATTTTGTTGTTGTTGAGACTTTATGAATTTTGTTGAGAATTTGTCCCTTTTTCGTAGAAAATTCATCTTTTAGGTGTAAAATTCAACTATTTGAGTAACAATTATTTTGTTGGTTGAAGATTCATCATTTTAGTCAAAAATTTATTTCTTTTGTTGAAAATTCATTTTTCAGTTAAAACTTGGTCTTTTTTGGTATAAAATTCAATTATTTTGTTCATTTTTGCCTTAAAATTTTTATTTTTAGTTGAAATCTCGCGTATTTTGTTTGAAAATTTTTCTTGTTTGGGTAAAAATTTTGTCGCAGAAGATTTATCATTTTCGTTACTAATTTTTTGTTGTTGATGAAAATCTGTTTTTTGTTTCAAAATTAATTTTTTAATCTGAAAATGTCATTTTTGATTTAACTTTTCGGTGGAAAATTTTTTATTCACAATTTTTTTGTTTGTTTAAGGATTCATCATTTTAGTTAAAAAATTATTTATTTGGTCGAAAAGTCGTTTTTTCTATTATTGAAACACTCTTTTTTGAACTGAAAATATAATTATTTCTTTGGTATACAGTTTTTTGGTTGAAGATTCATCAGTTTAGTTAAAAATTTATTTATTCGGTTAAAAATTCGTTTTTTAGTTGACAACTAATTGCTTAAACTGAAAATATAACAATTTAATTTTTTTAATTATATTTTTTGGTTGAAAATACATGTCTTATTTTGAAAATGTATTTTTTGGTAGAAAATTCATCTTTCAAGCGGAAAATTCAACGATTGGATCAAAAATTAATTTTTTGGTTGAAAATTCGTCATTTTAGTTAAAATTGGTTTCTGTGGTTTTTGACTGAAAATTTAAACATTTTTGATGATTATTATTGATAAGATTTTAGTTAAAATTGAAGTTCATTTTTAATAATTTTGAAGTATTATGCTAGAAAACTTGACATTTTTTTAAACAAATTAATTTAATTTTCCATTACAGACGTTTTGACTACTATACACAAAGGAGAATACTTTTTAAAAAATTATGGCACTATTTTGACCCTATTTTTCAAATTTTTGACACTATAATTTTAAAAAATTTAATTTTTTAAAACTTCTTTTTTTCTCCTGGGAGGTCAATATTCTGTCAGTGTTCAACAGATGTATCAGATTTCTGACTGAAGATTACGAGGAAATTTTCTTATCTATATTACACTATTTGCAGAAACAGTGGTATTGTTTAATTGTTGAAATATAAATTCTTATCACTATCTAAAGAAGAGAATTTAAATCACATAAGTTAATTGTACTTCCTGATATGGCGTTGATTCATATTTGATCTCGTGGATTATGCTTGAAAAATTCAAATAAAATCAAATACACATTGCTTTCTGCAAATAAACATTTTCAACCAAAATTATGGATTTTCAATCCAAAAAAGATGAAATTGAATTTTTACCAAAAAGGATGAATTTTCAATTAAAAGTATCACTTTTCAACCAAGAATGGAATATTTTAATTTTTACTTTAAAAAATTAATTCTCAATTTAAAAAAGGGATTTTCAACAAAACAGATCACAGGATTTTCGAATTATAAAATTCTCGAATAAAAAACTCCCGACAGAAGCTTGCTGAATTAAAAAAATATCCAAACTAGAAAATTCCCGAATATAAACAATTAACCATTTTTTGAAATAACATTATTCATTTATTAAAAATATAATAATAAAATATTTTTATAAAAAATATATATTGTTAGTGTTTAAAGTTTCTAAAAGTATTATTTGAATAAAAAAAACAATAATTTAAACAAATATATCTATTTCTCTCAATATTTCCGTATGAAAATTGTTTCAACAGTATTGCTATTTTAAAGGGAAGGCTATAAAATCCCAAAAAATAAAATTTCGTAAACTGTAAAGTTCCCGAATTGAAACGTTCCGGAATAATAAATATCCGAACAATTTAGAATATTTCTATTTAGAATATTAAAATTCGCGAATAATAAAATTGCCGAAAAATTAAAAATACTGAATTGGAAAATTCCCAAATAATAAATTTTTCGAATAATAAAATTTCCGAATTAAAAAATTCCCAAATTGGAAAATTCCCGAATAATAAAATTCACGATAGAAAATTGCCGAATTATAAAATATCCGAATTGGAAGATTTCCGAATTTAAACAATTACAATTTTTTATAAATATGTTTTATTGATTACAAATACAATAATGAATATTTATTTTTTAAATTATTCTTTATGTTTAAAATTTCGAAAATTATTGTTTGAATTTAAAATAACAATAATTTTAAATAAAGTATT
>JAWWLR010000054.1:68421699-68432512 GCA_035041075.1 Acraspis erinacei | reverse complement strand
GTCTCTTTTACATCTAACACGATCTGCGGAGTATTTCCTATTCCTCGGTGGTCCGACCATTACGTAGTGTGCCGTGATTGTGTTAGCGCTCGTAGAAATCATCGCCGCGAGACTTTTCTACACTCGAGCAGTATACGGGCCTGACGTATACTCGCTCTGGAGAACCTGTTCCAAGACACTTGTGAAACGTTCGGAGCGGTTCCCACAATTCAGGACTGAGAGACGAAAGTCGACCTGCACGATCACGAAAATGCCGGAGACCGCACACCACATGAATGGATACGCGAACGGCCACTAGCCACCGGAGATCCAGCAGAATACCAATTTCCTCTTCACCTCGGAGTCGGTCGGCGAGGGACATCCTGGTGAGTCTTTCTATTCACCGAAAACACTGCCATGGACCCGACAATGCGACAGACGAAACTTGAAACTGGGACTCACGGATCGACTCAAAAACCCCGATTCACTTACCTTCAGGGACTCTCCACTCATTCTTTCCACTTTCGGGGCTCTCCTTGTCTGGAATCGACCCAGAAATTACCAAAATCGGACTCGCTTCGACTCAGAAAGCTCCACTTTTTTCGGAAATATTCATGTGCTCGTGAGCCCTCCTTGCCGCGCCACTGCACGGCGTGCCTCCATTGAAGCCGACGAATGCGCACGCTTTTCTTCATTTTTAGTCACTTTTCTCTGTACAAAGTTGTGTTTTTGCCGGTTTGTTGATGTTTACTCTCTGTTGGAAAATTCCGGCTTTGAAGTTGAACCTTTGAGTGAGGTGTTTTCCTTTTTTCAAAAAGTATTCGAAACGTGCGCATGGCGCGTGCTCGTCACTCCGAAATATCACCATGTGCTCGCTGCTTCCTGTGATATACGTAATTTTACTTCCTCCTTTTACACCGGTTTTTCTCTCTCAAAAAATGTAAATATGGGGGGCCTTGTTTTGATTTTGAAACCTTGTGTTTTAAAGAATTGGAGCAGCTCCGAAAAAGTTGCATGCACATTTTGAGGTATTCCGAAAAGCAGACGACAAACCTGACCTTTTACTCTTCGAGGCTTGGTTTTTTTTGAACTTATTGTTGGGATCGTGGATCATTTTGCGGAAATAGTTTGAGATTATTTCGAAAAATCATTGGTGGCGCCAATGAGATTTTATAAAGTTTCAAATTTTCTATTTGGAGTGTGTAAGTAAGCTCGTAATTATATTTCATCGCTGACTTATCACCTTTTTGAGGGACACGTTATCGCTACTATAGAATGTTAACAAACAATGATACTTTTCTCAGAGTTTCCCCCTTTTAAGGAATTCTTTTTCCTTGTTTTCAAGAAGCTTTTCTGTTTTTGAAAATTCATTGTTTTTGGTTAAAAATTAAATTCTTTTCTAAAAAAATTATGTTTTTTTGGGCTTGTAAATGTTTTTCTATTGAAAATTCCCATTTTTTCTTTGAAAGTTTAATTATTTGGTTCCAAATTTATTTATTTTCTTTAAAAATTTATCTGTTTTGTAGATAATTCGAATTTCCGGTAGATAAGTTATCTTGGTTGAAAATTCATCTTGGTAGAAAAAAAAATCTTTTTGTTGCGAACTCTGTCTTCTAAAAAAATCAACCTTTTGACTTGAAATTTCCGATTTTTTGTTTGAAATTTCGATAATTTGGTCTTTTAGGATTATAAGTTCATCTTTTTTTAGTTAAAAATTCAATTTGTCATTTAAAATTAAAAATTCTTTTCTCAAAATTTGATTTTTTTTATTATACGTGTTTTTCTTTTGAAAGTTTTCATTGAAAATTTAATTATTTGGTCGAAAATTTATTTATTTTATTCAAGATTAATTTGTTTGGTTGAAAATTCCTCTTTTTCATTCTCTTCATTTTTTTTAAATTCTTTTTGTTGAAATTTGTAGAAAATTCATCTTTCTTGTTAAAAAAATTTTTTTTTTTTGTTAGAAATTCAACTGCGTAGTTAAAAATTAATATTTTTTGTGGCTTAAACGTCAAATTTTTGGTAAACAATTTGACTTCAGCTTGAAAACTCCACTTTTTTTTGAAAATTGATCTTTTTGTTTTGAAAATTCGATCATTCGTTTGAGTATTCATTTATTTTGTAAACAATTGAATTATCTGATTAAAAACTCAATTATTTAAAAAAAAATTACTTTGTTACTAATTTAAATATATTATTAAAAATTTGACTATTTAAAAACTATTTTTTTAAATAAAAAATACAATGGTTTTTTGGAAATAGTCTGTTCAAAATTAATTCTTTAAGTTGTAAATTTAGCAATTTAGTTAAAAATTAATCTCTGGTTGAAAATTCTACTATTTAATTAAAAAATTTTTTTTTGTTTATTGAAAATTAATTTTTTTAAACTGAAAATTCATTTTTCTTCATTGAAGATGCAATTTTTGTTGAAATTTTTTCATTTTTTGGAAAGTTTTATTGTTTTGAATATTACTATTTTCTCGAAAATTCCTTTGTATTTATATTGTTGTTAAAGATTAATATTTTTTATTTTAACATTTGTCTTTCTTTGGTTAAAAAATAATTTTTTTAACTGAAAATTGAATTATTCCATTTTGGGTTTAAAATTCGTTTTTCTTGATTGAAAATGTAATTTATTTTCGGTTGAAGTTTAAAAATTTAATTATTTTGAATATTCTTATTTAATAGATAAAAATTCGTCCCTCTTTTTCACGTAAAAATAAAAAAAAAATTTAACTGAAAATTCAACTTTATTTACATTTTTGATTTGTTGAAAGTTCGAATTTTTAATAAAAAAAATTAATAATTATTGAAAATGAACATTTCTGATAAAATTACAACTTTGCTGATTGAAAATTGTATTATTTTATATATAAAAAATCCTCTTTTTGACTTGATCATTTTACTGTTTAGTTGAAGATTCTACTGTTTTTGGGTCCATTGTTTAAAAATCCAACTATTTGTTTAGAAATTAAATTTTTTGCTAAAAGTTTGAAATGAAAAAGATGAAATTTCTATAAAATAGTTTAATTTTTTAACTGAAAATTTGAATTCTCAATTAAAATAATGAGATTTCTATAAAAAAATTGAATTTTTACAAAAGTGAAAACAGTTTCAACGACTGACCATTTAAATTTTCCATTTCCGGTTGAAATTTAATTTTTTTTTTAACTGAAATTTCACTATTAATTTTTTTTCAATTAAAAAAACTTCAATTTTTTATTGTAAACTTTATCTTTTTTTGTTCAAAATTATACTGCTGTGTAGAATTTTTTTTAAACTGAAAACTTAAAAATTCAATATTTAGTTATAAAATTTATCTTTTTAATTTCGCAAATTAATTTTTTTTTAATAAATAAATAATAAAATTTTTAATTAAATGTACTAGAATTTTTGAGCAAACGAGATAAATTCTGAATAAAAAATGATAAAAGTAATTGAAAGTTCAACTATTTGTTTGTAAATTAAATTCTTTGTTGAAAATTTAGAATTCCAGGTTTATAAAATTCAACCGGTTTTTATAAAATTTGATTTTTATGCTTGAAAATCACTCTTGTTTGGTTGAAAATTCGACTAGTTTGACGAATATAAAATAGATTTCGACTTGAAATCTTCGAAATGCAGTCTTCTTATATTAAATTAAATAAGGTACATTTATTAATTTTAATTTTAAACAAATGTTTCCCCATTTTCGTGAAAAATGACCTTATTGGAACTTTTTAAAGAGAAATTTGTTCTCTGATGCCTTCTTTTATGAATGAATTTTAAATAAATAAAAATTAATTGTTCCTGGATTTTCCTGATACATAAAATCAGTAAAATCGATCCCTCGGTCATCTTTTAATGATCGAAATCCATCACTCAGATTTTAGTAAATCTTGAAATGTTTCCAGTCCGAAAAATTCAACAACAAAAAATAGTATTTTTTTTCCTAAAATGGGTTTTTTTTTCAGATAAAATGTGTGACCAAATCAGCGACGCTATATTAGACGCACATTTGAAACAAGATCCGGATGCTAAAGTTGCCTGTGGTAAGTTCCATCTTCATCTGCTAATTTCCTTCGTAACTTGAATATATCTGTAACATAGTCGCTATTTATAAGTCCCTCACTAGAGCAGGTTTCGAACTACCGCATTTTTTTTCTTTCTTTTTTTTTTTGCACTTTTTCCTACTTTTTTCGGCTGAGAATAATTTTTTTCTCGATTTATTTTGGAATGGGTAATGGTTAGATGAGATCTTTGCTGTATTTTTGAAAAATATGGTAGAAATAATAATAATTACTGATCAAATGATTAATTTTTCGATTTTTTAATTTAAGTTTTGTGTTTTTATAATTAAAATTGATAGCAATTATATTTTCAGCCCATATCCGTGGTTAAAATTCATTTTATTATTAACTGAAAAATTAACAATAATTTTTTTATATAAAAAATGGAACTTTTATTTTATTTAACAAATAATGAATTTCCGAATAAAAATCAATTTTATCGATCCTGATGATAACTGAAAAATCTTTTTTACAATTAGATAATGGTTTATGAAGAAAAAATTCAAACGTGACAGGCATATTTACAAAAAAATCTCATTTTTATAAACCTCAACAACAAAAAAATAATAAATTTGATAAACTGCAAAATATCCCAAAAATTTGAACAAATTCGGCTACAAATATTTCCAATTTTCGACAATCTTGCCAGATTTCAATATTTTTTTTGTGGTTGATAAAATTACTTTTTTATTAAGCTCAAATCACTAAAATAATATTTATATTACTTTCAGTCTAATCCTGTTTTTTTTACAAGAAATGTTCTCCGACTCAAAATGTAAATAAACAAAAAAAATTCAGGTTTAAAGTTATTTCAATTTTTTTTGCTTGAAAACTACTTTTTTTCTGAAAATTCATCCTTTTGCTTGAAAATTGATCTCTCTTTTTTTAACGATTTTTTTTATTTGAAAATTAAAATATTTGGTCGAGGATTTAACTATTTATTTTAAAATTCAATTATTTGGTTAAAAATGCGTTTTCTTTAATTGAAAATTAACTTTTTTGGTGATAGGTACTCTATTTTTCTAGAAAGTCATATTTTTTGAAAGAATTTAATGTTTTTCATTGAATATTCTTTTTTTGTATAGACAACATTTTCTTTTAGAATTGAAAACTCATATTTTTAGCAGAAAAGTCATCTTTCTGGTGAAAAAATAACTTTTTGTTGTTGAAGATTCAATTGTCTTATAAAAACATTGTCTTTTTGGCTTGAAAATTCAATTATTTATATGAAAATACAACTAACTTTTTATCAAAATTAAATACTTTTGGTGGAAAATTAATCTTCTTGGTTTAAAATTCGAACATTTGAATGAAAACCTCAACAATTGGTTGAAAAATTTACTTTTTTGTTGAATAATTATATTTGCGATTAAAAAATTGGCAAATTAGTTCGAAAATTGAACTATTTCGTTAAAACTTAATTTGATTTGTTGAAAAATGCGTTTTCTTTGGTTGAAAATTAATTATTTAACTGTGAATTAATTTTTCTTTGTTGTAAATGATCTTTTTTGTGGAAAAATCAACTATTTTCATAATAAGTAATTTTTTTTTGTAGAAAATTCAACTGTTTTATAACTTTAATAATTTTGTATGGGAAAATTTGTCCTTTCAGAATAAACATTAATCTTTTTTCTGGTAGAGACGTTATCTTTCTGGTCAAAAATTAACTATTGGTTGTTGAAAATTCAATTGTCTTCTAAAAACAACGTCTTTTTGCCTTGAAAATTCAATTATTTATATGAAAATACAACTATTTTTTCATCAAAATTAAATACTTTTGGTAGAAAATTAATCTTCTTCGTTTAAAATTCGACAATTGGATTGAAAATCCAACTATTTAGTTAAAATTTTACCTCTTTGCTTAAGTTTTTTATTTTCGCTTAAAAAATTGAACAATTTGTTCGAAAATTTAACTATTCAGTTTAAAAAATAATTTTTGTTGTTGAAAATGATTTTTCTTTGGTTGAACATTAATTATTTAACCGAGAACTAATTTTTCTTTGTTGTAAAATATATTTTTTGTGGAAAATTCAATTATTTTCATAATAAGTATTTTTTTTTTTTATAAATTATTTTTTTGTATAGAATAATTTGCCCTTTTCGAATGAGCATTAATCTTTTTTTGGTGGAAAAGTAATCTATTTTGTCAAAAATTAAATTTTCTGTTAAAAATTCCACATTATTCTAAAAATTGCATCTTTTTCGTTTGAAAATTCAATTAATTAGTTGAAAATGCAACTATGTTGGTTGGCATATAACCCTTATTATTTTTTTTAGATTTTTATTTTACGCCAAGTAACGACTTAATAGTCATTTTTTGCTCAAATTACTTTTTAGTCACTTTTTTTGCTCAAATTACTTTTAATTCACTTTTGTTTGCTCAAATTATTTTCTTAGTCACTTTTTGCTTAAATTACTCTTTTAGTCATTTTTGTGCTTAAATTACGTTTTAGTCTATTTTTTGCTTAAATTACTTTTTAGTCTATTTTTTGCTCAAATTACTTTTCAGTCTTTTTTGCTCGTCTTTTTTTAAAATGAAACCTCTATGTTAACAATTTGACCATTTATTTGAAAATTCATATTTTTGGGTAGTTTTGTAGAGAAAAAAAAATTTTGCATAGAAAAATTTAGTTTAGTTTAAAATGCAATTTTTTTTGTTTGAATGGTCGTATTTAAAAAAAAAAGAATTTTCTTCGTTAAAAATTGGACCATTTAGTTAAAAATTCATATTTTTGTGTTGAAAATTTAACTGTTTTGTAGAAAATAATTCGCCTTTTGTCCTAAAGTTTTAACAATTTGGTAGAAAATACAAATATTTGGTTAAAAATTAATTTTTTTTGTGGAAGATTGATATTTTTGGTTTAAAAATTGAACTATTTGGTCAAAAGTTCATCTATTTCGTTAAAAATTTAATTATTTTCATGAAAATTAATCTTTTTTTGTTTAAGTTTAAGTTTTTTGATTTTTTCTTGTATTGAGAAATTTGGTTGAAAAATGAATTATTTTGTTAAATATTCATCTTTTGATATTACCATAAATTAAGATTAAAATTTTTGTTTTGTTTTCTTTAAAGCAATTTTATTTTATTTTTAACAAAAAAAGATTCATTTTACAACCAAAAATTGAATAATTATATTTCAATTACGGGGAAAATAATTAAATTTTCAACCAAAAATTAGAATTTTTAACAAAAACGGATTAATTTTACAACCAGAAATTAAAATAGTTAAATTTTTAGTTGAAAAAAATGAATGGATAAATTTTCAGTTAAAGAAATTAATATTTATATTTTCAGTTAAAAAAAAAATTAATTGTCAACCAAGAATGGAAAATTTTAATTTTCAGTTTACAAAATTAATTTTGATCCAAAACAGAGACGACTTTTTAAGAAAAAACTTGAATTTTGGGCAAAATAATTCAATTTTCCACCACGAAACAGTAGAATTTTTGACCAAAACAGATTTATTTTCAACCAAACAAATGCATTTGCCACCAAATAGGATTACCTTTTTAACGAATAAAACTGATTTTTTACCAAAAAATGAATTTTCAACTAAAATAATGAATCTTCAACTAAAAAATTAATTCCTAATAAAAAAAAACCGAAATTTTTACAAAATAGATCAATTTCCAACTAACATGATGAATAACGTCAAAAATGTATTTTCTGTCAAAAAAGAGGAATTTTTCAACAAAAAATATAATGTTTGATATTTCAGCCAGAGAAGATTTTAGTTTTTAATTAAAAACAATTTAATTTTCAATAAAAAAAGTTTAATTAGTCCAAGAAAGAGGAATTAAAAAAAACTGTTGAACTTTCAAACCTGAAATATTATATTTTTATAAAAAGTTGATGTTCCACCAAATAGTTGTAATTGAAACCGATAAAAAGTTATTTAATTTTCATTCGAAAAGATTGATTTTCTACCTAAAAGGACGAATTCTCAACCAAAAAGATGAATTTTTCACTAAAATTATGAATTTTCAAGCAAATGAAATTGTTAACCAAAAAATACAAATAATATTCTTATTTTTTCATAGAATATTCTTCCCTTTTGATTTGAAAAGTTATAATTTTTAATAGAAATTTAATCTTTTTGGTTAAAAATTCATTTATTTTGTGGAAAAATAAATTATTTTGTTAAAATTTCATCTTTTGATGTTACCATATTACAAGAAAGTATTTTTATGACAAAATCACATTTTTATAAAGCTAAAATTACCAAAATAATGTTTAAACGCTTTTCAAAATATCCTTTTTTCAGCGAAGAAATTTTCTTCCATTAAAAATTATACTAAATAATACCTTTAACAAATTTTTTTTTTAAAGATGAATTTTGAGTCTAAGAAGGTTTTTATTATGTTTAAAAAAAATGTAGGGAAGTTTGCAAAGATGAACATTTTTGTTTTGTTTTATTTGCTTTCATTCACTTTTTTTTGCTCAAATTACTTTTAGTCATTTTTGTGCCTAAATTACGTTTTAGTCTATTTTTTTGTCAAATTACTTTTTGTCTTTTTTGCTCAAATTAGTTTTCGTGTTTTTTGTTTAAATTACTTTTTAGTCTTCTTTTGCTCCAATTACTTTTGAGTCTTTTTTGTTCAAATTAGTTTTAGTCCTTTTTTGCTCAAATTAATTTTTAGCCTATTTTTTGTTTAAATTATTAATGTAAATAAATTATTGGAAAGAATAGAAAAGCCACTATTTTGGCACTATTGGAGTATGAGCCTTGTCATTTTTTAAGATTTGTATTTCACGGGAAGTCGGTAATGTTACAGTATCGCAATTTTTTTCAATATCTGTAAATCAGAAAAAAGTCGGGGTATTTTTGTGAGAACGATTTAATAGTCACGTTTTTGCTCAAATTCCTTTTTCTTCACTTTTTGCTAAAATTACTCTTTAGTCACTTTTTTGAATTAAATTACATGTTTTTTCTCTCAAATTACTTTTTATTCTATTTTTTTGCTGAAATTAGTTTTGCCTTTTTTGTTTAAATCACTTTTCGTTTTTTTTCGCTCAAATTAATTTTTAGTCTCTTTTTTGCTCAAATTACTTTTTAGTCTATTTTGTGCAAATTACTTTTTTACTATATTTTGCTCAAATTAATTTGTAGTCTTTTCTGCTCAAATTACTTTTTAGTGTTTTTTGCTCAAATTTCTTTTTAGTCACTTTGTTCAATTTTTTTCAATACCGGTAAATCAGGAAAAAGTCGGTGTATTTTTGTGAGAACGACTTAATAGTCACACGCTATTCAAAGTATCCTTTTTTCAGCAAAGAAACTTTCTCGCATTAAAAATTATACTAAGTAATACCTTTGAAAAACTTAATTTTTTTTTAATGATGAATTTTGAGTCTGAGAAAGTTTTTATATGTTTAAAAGAATTTAGGGGAGTTTTCAAAGAATAATATATTTTTTTATTTAAAGCGAGTTTATTGGTTTTTTAAAAATATATATATTTTTTGTTAAATTTATTTATGTAAGCGAGTTTATTTAATGCTAAATTGTGTTTTTATTTTTTGTTTTGTTTATAAAGAAACGGTGACAAAAACAGGAATGATCCTTCTCTGTGGCGAGATAACATCGAAAGCAGTTGTGGATTATCAAAAAATTGTACGCGACACCGTAAACCACATAGGGTACGACGATTCTTCGAAAGGTGAGCAAAATTTTATTTTTCAGAGCCCCCTTTTTTATTACTTGATTATTTTGATATTGAATTATCTGCTCGATTTCGATCACCCCTGATTGGAATTATTATATAGTAAATGGTCATTCTAGAGACGATTGTCTAAACCTGATTATCAATTATTTAAAAAAATATATTGATAAATTATAAATACATTTAGAATCATGTCTATTTTAGGGCGTAAAATACCAATTTCAGAAAATAAAAGACCCTGGGATCCTATTTTTATTTACCTAAAAAGCAACAGTTAAATTTAGTCGTGATCAAACAAAAATTCTGAAGAGTTCTGCAGAAATTGCTCGGAAAACACGAACTTTTTTAAAGAGAAAACTCGCAAATAGGGTGGAGAATTGAAAGAAAAATGTTTTTTTTTTTAAATCAGTGGGAATTTTTCATTTTATTTACTCTTTATTTACTTTTTTTGCTTAAATTACTCTTTAATCATTTTTGCTCAAATTACTATTTTAATAAGTTTTGTTCAAATTACTCTTTTAGTAATTTTTCTCAAATTACTCTTGGTCATTTTTGCTCAAATTACTATTTGTCATTTTTGCTCAAATTACTCTTTGTCATTTTTGCTCAAATTACTCTTTGCCATTTTTGCTCAAATTATTCTTTTAGTCAGTTTTGCATCAATTTTTTGATCAATTGAAACAATTGAAAATCCTGCAATTTAAGAAAAAATTAATTCTCAATGCTAAAAAAAAGGAACTTTCAATAAGCTGAATTGAACCGAAAAAGGCAAATTTTTTAACGAAAAATATGTTAAAATTAATTTTCTACAAAAAAAAAAGAATTTTAAACCAAATGCATGAATTATCATAAAAATTGTTGATTTTTCTAGAAAAAATATAAGTTTTCAACAAGAAAGTTAATTTTCAACCGATTAGTTTAATTTTCTATCCAATTGTTGAATTTTTAAACAAAACAGATAAAATTCCAACAAAATAATTGAATTTTTCAATACAAAATATGAATTTTCAATTAAAATTATGAGAATTCTATAAAAAAAATTGAATTATTACAAAAGTGAAAAGTCAGAAAATGACTATAATTCAAATTATCCATGATTGGCTGAAATTTAATTTTTTTAATTTGAA
>JAWWLR010000054.1:68353911-68365659 GCA_035041075.1 Acraspis erinacei | reverse complement strand
TTAAATATTCCTAATTTTAATTGAAAATTCATTTCTTTGGTTAAAAATTTTATTAAAAATTCATCTTCTTTGTTAAACCATTTTTTTTGTATTTATTATTTTGAAAATTCGTTTTTTTTTGTAGAAAAAAATCTCTTTTTGATTGATAATTAATTTTTCTGGCTGAAGATTCCTAATTTTAGTTTAAAATTAATTTCTTTGGTTAAAAATTTAACTATTTTGTTGAAATTCATTTATTATTTTCAAAAATTCGTTGTTTTTCTTTGTAGAAAAAATCTATTTTTAGTTGATAATTACTTTTTCTGGTTAAATATTCCTAATTTTAATTGAAAATTCATTTCTTTGGTTAAAAATTTTATTAAAAATTCATCTTCTTTGTTAAAACATTTTTTTTGTATTTATTATGTTGAAAATTCGTTTTTTTTGTAGAAAAAATCTCTTTTTGATTGATAATTAATTTTTCTGGCTGAAGATTCCTAATTTTAGTTGAAAATTCATGTATTTTGCTGAAATTTCGTATTTTTAGGTTTAAAATATTAAACTATAAAGTCCAATATCAACTTATTTATTGAAAACTTATATCTTCGGTAAGAAACTTCAACTATTTTGGAGAAAATTCGGTGTTTATGGCACAAAAATCCCAGAATTTGGATGCATTTTTCCTGTATTGACTTAAAAAAGATTCTTGATTGAGAATTCTTATTTTTGCTTTAAAAATTCATCTGTTGTTGTAGAAATTTCATCTTTTTTTTTTGCTAGAAATGTAACTGCTTGGTTGAAAATTTATTTATTTTGTTGATATTTCGTCATTCCGGGCTGAAAATTCAATTTAAAAAGTCGGACTTTAATTAAAAATGTATTTCTTCCGTTAAACTTTTTATTATTTTCTTGCAAATTCGTCTTTTGTTGTAAAACATTAATCCCCTTTTTTGAAAAATTAATCTTTTTAGTTGACAATTTATTTCTTTAGTCAAAAACTCGGTTTTTATTGTAAAAAATTAATTTCTTAACTTTAAAGAACAAAAATCTGTCCAACTTTGATTTCAACTGTTATTTAAAATAATTAGTTGAATTGTTATATTTTAAAGACTTAAACAATTACAAGTTAGAAGCGTTTGGAATATAAAATTTTGGATAAAAAACGTTTTTAGTCGATCAACTGTGAATATAAATTATTTATTGATTTTTAAAACTAAACTGTATTCTTAAAATTTTTAAATAAATAATAATTTATTTAAAAAAAAGTATAAACGCATGATTAAAACTTCATAAATTATTCCCAATTTTTATGTAATTTCAAAATAATATATTTATAATTAAAGGCTTCTATTAAATTTCAAGTATTTCAATGTAAAAAATTACAGTTTTAACCGTTTTATTTATAAAAAAAATTTAATTAAGAAAAATACAAGTACTTAATATTTAGAAATATATTACCTTTATTTAAAATAAGTAATTATAAAATAAATGTTCAAAACTAAAGAAAAAACTAAACTTTAAGAGTTAAAATTTTAATTTCTCTTTAAAAAAAACTATTTGTAAATATTCTTAGAAAAAATTCGATATTTAGAAGTTTCAAAAAAATTCCAAATTAATTTTAAGATCATATTTTTAAATATTCAGAAATATTTACAAAATTATCAAAAATATTATAAAAAAAAATATATATATTTTAAATTTCTCTTTTTGATTTTAAAGTTTTTCTTTTTTGGTTTAAGCAACTGCTTGGTGAAAATAGTAACAAAAGTTATTAAAGTCATACTTTTTGGTTGAAAATTCGACTATATAATAGAAAATTAAATTATTGTTTACCATTATTTTACGGTTCGAAAGTGAACTCAAATCTGCTTCGGATGAAAATTTAACAATTTTTCAATGTTTTTTTTTCTTCGAAATTCATCCTTTTTAGAAGAAATTTTATCTTTCTTAAATAAAATGCAACTGTTCGTTTGAAAATTCAACTCTTCTTCAAAATTTTTTTGTTTTTTTTTTACTATAAAATTCACCTGCTCTCGTAGAAATTACATCTTTCTTGGATAAAAATGCAAATGTTTGGTTGAAAATTCTGCTTCTTTGTTAAAAATTAAAATCATTTGTAGAATATTTACTTTTTGTTTCAATTTAATATTTTGTTGTTAAAAAGAGAACTAAAATCCTTTCTGGATGAAAATTTCACTATTTTGTACAATTTTTTTTTTCTTTTTAATTAAAAATTCATCTGTTTTTAGAGAAATTTATCTTTCATGGATAACAATGCAACTATTTGGTAGAAAATTAAACTATATTCTTAAAAATTCATCCTTTTTGGATTAATAATTAAATTCTTTTCTCTCCAACTTTTTTTTAAATTCATATTTTGAAATTAAAAAGTCAACTGGAATGTTTTTCGAATAAAAGTACAATTATTAAAAAAAAAAAATTTTTAATACAAATTTTTCTGTTTTGAGAATTTTTTTATCAGTTTTGTTAAAAAGTCATATTTTCTGGTTAAAAATTCGTCTTTTTGCATTAAAAATTCAATTTATTTTGTAGAAACTTATTTCTGGTTTAAAAAATCATATTTTGATGGTGTCAAAATTTATTTTTGTGATTAAAAACAACATCTGCTTTGGTAGAAATGTCATTTTTTTAAATGAAAATATCACTTTTTCGTTAAAAATTAATCTTCTTTGCTTGAATGTTCAACTATTTTTGTTTGAAAGATTTTTGTCATACAAAAAATTTGTCTTTCGTCTGGAAGTTACAACAATTTTGATAAAACACTTTATTTTTCTTAAGTGAAAAAACACGAATTTTCAGCCTTTTTGGGCTTAAAATTATTATTTGTTATTATTAAATTTAAAAATTTCTTTTCTTTAAAAAATCACTTTAAAATTTCAATTATTGGAAGTAAATTTAAATCGCTTAAGAACTGATAATTTGAAAATTGCTAATAATACTTTCCAGAATTTAAATAATTAAATTTTAATTGAAAATTAAAACCTACGAGAGGAAAAAATTTAAAACTTAACGTTGTTCCTGAAAATTTAGAAATCTGAAATTATAACCACTTGAAATTACCAAAATTTTCCTTTTTCTGATGTTTCATTTCGATTAGTTGAATTTTCATCCTTTTCTTATTTAAAACTCAATTTTTATTTTTTAAATTTAAAATCTTCTTTTAGAATTACCGTTCATTCTAGAAATTCTCGAATATAAAATTTAAAAATTTTTAATTACTTATTTGTTTAAATCTTCCACTAAAAATTCGAGAATTTTAAAATCTTCCACATTAATTTTTGATAATTTTGTAAATATTTATAAATCTTTTAAAATATGCTCTTAAAATTAATTTGGAATTTTTTGAAACTTCTAAATATCTCTTTCACTTACTCAAATTTTTTCTAAAAATATTTACATATTAATTTTTTTTTAAGAGAAATTAAAATTTCAACCCTTAAAGTTTAGTTTTTTATTTAGGTTTGAATATTTATTTTATAATTACTTATTTTAAATAAAAGTAATATATTTCTAAATATTAATTCATTGTTCTTTTTTTTAATTAAAATTTTTTTAAAAATAAAACGGTTTAAAACTGGAATTTTTTACATTGAAATACTTGAAATTTAATAGAAGCATTTAATTATAAATATTTTTTTTTAAATTATTTAAAAATTGAGAATAGTTTATGAAGTTTTAATCATGTGTTTATATTTATTTAACTAATAAGGCCTTCAATTAAAATAGTTTAATTTTTAACGTTAAAAACTGCAACTTATAAAATTGTAAATTGATTCTGAATCGTTTTGTAAAATTAATGATTATTTATTTGTAAATTTTAAGAGTACAGTTTTATTTTAAAAATCAATAATTAATTTATATTCACAGTTGATCAACTAAAAACATTTTTTATATAAAATTTTATATTTTAAACGTTTTTGACAAAAGAAATAAATTGTCAAACAAAAAGAGATTTTTTGCAAAAGAAAAAAATAAATTTAAAAAAAAAACGAATTTTGAACATAATAAATTAATTTTCAACTAAAAAAGAGAAATATTTAACTTAAAATAGAACAGTTTTAGTTACAGTTACAAACTTACTTTTTCACATAAATTTTCAACAATAAAAAAATAATGTTTTAACAAAGAAGATGAATTTTTAATAAAATTTGTAACCAAATAAATGAATTTTCAATTAAAATTAGGAATATTTATGCAGAAAAATTAATTCTTAACAAAAAAGAGATCTTTTCTACAAAAAAAAACAACGAATTTTGAAAATAATAAATGAATTTCAACAAAATAGTTAAATTTTTAACCAAAGAAATGAATTTTAGACTAAAATTAGGAATCTTTAACTAAAAAAATTAACTTTTAACCAAAAACAATGATTTTATATAAAAAAAAAGATGACTTTTCAACTTAAAAGGATGAATTTTCAATCAGCAATGAAATAACTGCATTTATTATTTGAAAAACATTAATTTTAAACAATGAAAAAACGAATTTTCAAGAAGAAAAAGAAATTATCAACCAAAAAGTTGAATTTTTCACCAAGAAGATTAATATTCTTCCACAAGACGAATTTGTAACAAAATATTGAATTTTGAAACCGAAGAAATCAATTTTCAACTATAAAAATGAATCTTCAATACAAAGAATAAATTTTGAACCAAATACTTAAATTTTAGACCCAAGAAGTTTAAGTTTCAAACCAAAAATATAAGTTTTTAATTTAAAAAAAAAAGTTAAAATTCGATCAAATAATTGAACTTTTAAACCCAAAATAAAGAAATTTCAAGCAAATAGATAAATTTTTAACCAAAGCAGTTACCTTTCCAGCCAAAAAATATGAAATTTCTATAACAACAGATGAATTTTTAAAGCAAAAAGATCAATTTTCAACCAAGATGACGAAATTTCTACAAAATAGTTGATTTTTCTAACAAAAAATATAAGTTTTCAATAAAAAAAGTTCATATTCGACCAAATAGTTGAATTTTCTAACCTAAAAAGAAGAATTTTCAACAAAATACAGGAACTTTCAACTTATAAATATAAATTTTCAACAAAAAATGGAATAGTAAAATTTTTAGTAACAAAAAATAATTTTCAATGAAAAATAACAAAAATTTCAACCTAAGAAAAACTTTCAACCAATAGAATTAATTTTTTTAATAAAAAAGATGAATTTAAAAAAAAAACACATGAGTTTGCAACAAATTAGTTCAATTTTCAAACACAGAAATATATTTTTAACTAAAATTGGGAAGCTTTAAACGAACAAAAAAATTAATTATCAACGAAAAGATTTATTTTCTACCACAAAATACCAATTTTGAACATAATAAATTAAATTTCAACGAAAAAAGATAAAATTTCAATCAAAAATCTAGCAGTTATTTTTACAGTTAAAATAATTAATTTTTAACAAGAAAAACGATTTTTTAAATAAAATAATTACAATTTCAACAAAAGAAATTAATTGTCGACCAAAAAGTTTTTTTTTCATAAAAAAAAGTGATATTCTACAACAAAAGACGAATTTGCAAACAAAATAATTAATTTTTGAACAAAGAAATTAATTTTTAACTAAAATGAGGAATGTTGAACGAAAAATATGAATGTTGAAACATAAAGATTAATTTTCTATAAAGGAAGACTAAATTATCAACTAAAAAATATGACTTTTTAAACCAAACTGAAATAGTTGTATTTACAGTTTAAAAAATTAATTTTTATCAAGATTAATAAAATTTCTATAAAAAAGACGAATGTTCAACTAGAAAATATAATTTTTAAACCCAAAATGGAATAGTTATATTTACAGTTAAAGGAATTAATTTTTAACAATAAAAAAGGACTTTAAAAAAGTTTAATTTTCAATCAGAGATTAAATTCCAAAATAATAATTAGAATTTCAAGAAAATATTTGAATTTTTTAACAAATATTTGAAGTTTAATGCTCAAAGCAGAGTTAATTTTTCAATAAAATAATCAAATTTTCAACCAGAGTTGAATTTTAAACCTGAAAAGGAAAAAAGCTTAATTTTCAAATAAAAAAATTAATTCTTTAGAAAACAGTTAAATTTTCAATTTTAAAGGTCAAATTTTCTATCCAAACAGACGAATGTTCAATCCATTTTTTTATTAATATCCAAACACTGGCATTTACAACGAATATTTTATAATTTTCTTTACAAAAAGATGAAATTTCTACTCAAAATGATGAACTTTCAAAGACAAAAAGGACAGTTGAATTTTCAACAAAAAGATGAATTCTCAAAGAAAAAATGTACAAGTTGATATTTCAACAACAGAAAAAATAAACCAATTTTCCACAAAATAGTTTAATTTTCAACCAAACAGCTGAGCTAAAAAAAAATAATCTGCAAACAAATAGTTCAATCTTCGACCACCAAAAAATATGAAAATTTAACGAAAAAGCTCAGTTTTCAAGAAAATTAATTCTTATAACCAAATTGTTGATTTAAAAAAATCCCTGTCCTATTTCCCGGAATAGTAAAATTCCCCGATTTCCAGACTTTCCCTGACCGACGGCCACCTTGTTCTATAAATAGCAAATCACTAGTACTCTCTGAAATTGGATCGCATGAATCGTGCACAATAAAAAATTAATGATCAACAGATATGGGACACTTATAGAAAATAAATAAGATCCGATTGCAGGTTTCTATAAATCCTCAGAGTCGAATCTCTTCTTGATTCTAGACCCTATTCTAGATTCCTGTAACCAGGTAGATATGCGGTCGCTAAAAGTCGATAACTCGGTAAAGGCATTCTCTGTGCACAGAATATGCATGTGCACACACCAACACTAGCCCAACAACAGGAGAAAGGGCATAATTAGGGATAAACTAGATTCCTATTTTTCGATCCGTCGTAAATGGCCGTAAAGCGGGAGATTGAGGTTAACTCTAGGCGACATAATCACTACTTTTATCAACTCCCACACCTCTCTACTGTGGATTTTTACTTGTTTTTACCCGTTTTCACTTACCTCGAGATTAACACAGGCCATAATGCGAAGTGGCAGTGGAATAGCGTCGTCGTCGAAAATCGGCACCATTTCTTCATCTTTCGCCAAACACAATCGACACAACTCGTTAATGTGAATAATGACATTACTCGGACTATCGCCCTTTTTTCGGCTATACGTTTTCATTTTGTTGACAGGGAGAAATGAATTTTAGTTGAAAAACACTGTTTTCGAGAGTTCTATTGTCGAGACTCCGTCACTCGAAAAGAAATCTGTAAAATGGCCGAATCCCGAATGAAAGACGCTCCTCCGATCGTTCCACTCGGGCGCTGTCGGCCACTGTCGGTAAGAGCACAATTTCTACGTTTTCGCGGGCCTTTTACCACGGTATTTTCTAAAATAACTTTTTTTGTGACTGACTTCAGCGAGAAATTATGAGCATTTATATCCTTATTTCAAAAAGTTGATAAGAATCTGTAAATCGAAATTTCCGTTTAGCGGGATTTTTCGATAGAATTTTACAATTTTCCCGGTCATATTCAAAACTTGAATCAGTTGATAGATAGCGCTAGCTGCTTTAGTCAAAGGTTTAAATATCCGCGAAAATTCAAATTGGATAAATGATAGTTTGCTTTTTTGTACAAATTAATAATCAAAGTTTATAGTTTCTTCATGAAAGAAAGTTAAGATATAAGGGATTTAGTTTCAATAACGAACTAATATTTTAATTACGGGTTTCAAAGTACGTATTTTCATATTTTTTTTACTTTTCGCAACAAATAGTTGAATTTTCAAATAATAAAGATAAATTTTGAACCAAAAATGAATTAATTAAACTTTTTAACAAAGATGACAAATTTAAAAAAAAGTTCAATTTTCAAACAAGTAGATGGATTTTAAAACAAGAATATTTTTTACTACTAGAAAGATAAATTTTAAATTAATAAGGTACATTTTTAACAAAACAAAAAAACTAACTTTTAAGAACTTTAAAGAAATTTCCATCATTAAGAAAAAAGTATTTTCAACAAAATAGTTGAATTTACATTTTACAATCACAGAAATGAATTTTGAACTAAAAGGATGAAATTTCCAGCATGAAAAATAACTTTCTACTAAAAAGACGAATTTTCAATCATATTATTAACTGGAAAAAATATTTTTTTAAAACAAAAATTGAATAGTGATTTTTTCAGTTAAAAGAAATTAACTTTCAAAAATATTAATAAAAGAATTGAATTTTTACCCAAAAATATGATTTTTGAAAAAGTTAGTTAACTTTAAACATAAAGAAATAAATTTTAACATAAAATGTTTACTTTTCAGTTGAAGTTGATGCTTTTCAATTAAAAATTAAATATTATCTTTTTTTATTCGTTGTATTTCTATTTGAAAATTCACTAATAATTTATTAGAAATTCGTAGTTTTTGGTTGAATTCAAGGGTTTTCAATTTAAAATTATATATTATATATTATTATTATTATTTATGCAAAAATTTTTGGTAGAATATGCACTTACTTGGTTTAAAATTAAACGACTTTTATACAAATTAATTATTTTTTATAACTGAAAATTTCTATAATTATTTTACTTTTTGTTGAAAATTAAACTATTTAGTTAAAAAGGCGTTTTTTCTTTGTTGATAATTATTATTTTTTATTTATTTGAAAAATTAATTCTTCTATTTTTTGTTAAAAATGGATCTTTTCAAGTTAAAAACTTAAATATATGGTTGAATATTTACCTTTTTTTGGTAGAAAATTATTTTTAGTTTTTGAAAATTCATTTCTATGGTTAAAACTTTCAATATTCTTTTGAAAATTCATTTTCTTTTTGGTTGAAAAATAATTTTTTTTAACTGTAATTGTAGTTTTTCAATTTTTTGATCAAGTTTAACGATATTCGTTTTTTTGTTCAAAATTAATTTTTTTTTTACTGTAAATGTAGGTTTTCTATTTTTCGGTGAAAATTTCGGTTTTAAGTAAAAACTTAATCTTGGTAAAAAAATAATATCTTAGCTTGAAAATTAATTTGTTCGGTAAACATTTTTTTTATTGGAAATTTGATTGTTTTTAATCGAAAATTTAATTATTCCACTTTTTATAGAAAATTGAACTCTTTCGTTGAAAATGCGCTTTTTTGTTGAAAGTTATTTTTTTTAATTTAAAATCTGACTATTTCATTTTTCGTTAAAAATTTATTTTTTCTAGTTTAGAATCCACTTATATGCCTGTTTAATATTCATCCTTTTTAATAGAAAATTATTTTCATCATTTTAAAATTCACCTTTTTGGTTCAAAATTTTATTGTTTGGTTGATTCTTTAACTATTCTGTTAAAAATTCGTTTTTTTTTTTAGTTGAAAATTAATTTTTTTACTGAAAATGTATCTTTTTTGTTGAAAAATGTGCATTTTTTGTTTTAATTTTGATTCTTTAGCGGAAAATTAATCTTTTTGTATAAAAAATCACCTTTTAGGTTGAAAATTTATTACATTTGTTTTAAATTTAACTATATTTGTTTGAAACTTCATGGTTGTCTTAAAAATTACTTTATTAAATCGGAAATTTAATTATTCCATTTTCTGTTGAAAATTTATTTATTTCATTGAAAATTCCTCTTTTTTGGTTGCAAATTGGACTTTTTTATTTTTAATTAAAAATTGATGTTTTCAATTTAAAAATTCAACTATGAAAGTTGAATTTTAATTTTTTTCGTAAAAAATTACTTTTATGTTTTGAATATTAATCTTTTTGGTAGAAAATTTATTTCTTTGGTTGAAACTTTAATTACACCGTTGAAAATACGATTTTTTTGGTAGAAAATTAATTTTTTAAACTGAAAATGTGGCGATTACATTTTTACGATCTCTGTTTAAATTCTTTGTTTTTTTTTTTTTTTGTTCAAAACTTAACTTTTCTATTTTTGGTTGAAAATGATCTTTTGTGTATGAAAAATGAAATATTTTGATGAAAATTCGTATTTTTGAAATTGGAATTTTTTAGTTTCAAATTCGTGTTTTAGTAAAAAGTCTTAATCTTTTTGTTTGAAAATTCATCTTGCTAGTTGAAAATTGTAAAGATTTCAGTTTAGGTACGTAAACAAAAATAAGGAAAAAACACAATTTCATATTTATAAGGTTCTATTCTTAAAAATTTTCCTTCTCAAACTGAATGACTTACAACTTACTTTCTTTCATAAAGAAACTATAAATTTTTGTATTAAAAAAAAGTTAATTTATACTATATGAATTATCGCGGAATTTAGACAACTAGCTTTAGTAGCTAGCGCCACTGAAGCGGCTGGTAAATTCTCGAAATTAACAAATTCATAATTTATTTTGTCTTGAAACATCAAGTTTGGTGAATATTATCATCAATACAACCTTAAAACCTTTTTTAATTGTTGCTCTGACAAGAATTTTCTTTTCTATCTCCTCTTTCTCCAAAAATTACATTATTTTTAATGTTTTTCTGAAAAGCGGCGAGTATTTGAACTATACTAAAAAAATTTGCCACGGGTTTGGCAATCATTCAAGATTCAACTCGTGGAATTTGCCGACATTTGCCGGTATCAGCCGGTAATCGGAACATATATCAGTTGGGCTTTCTCGAAGCATCTTTTTCACTCTTTCACTTACTTTCGCCTGGTGATTCTGATTGCACACTGTTGAGGATCTCTACCCAAGTGTACGTGATAAGAGCATGACTTCTCTTTTTCTTGGAGCAAGTAAATGATTTTCAAAGAAAGTTTTTATAAAATCATCAAATTTTCATAGATTTCTTCCATTCTCATCGCATAATTTTCCTACATTTTCCCGTAAAGAGTGAAAAAACGTGCATGCATCTTGTTATCTTTAAAGATTGAGGCGAATCGCAAGTTATTTTTTTGTGACAAAACCCAATCGCCTCTGATTTTATCACGCGAAATTGCTTTCAATCGTTCGATTTCGCCTGGCAAGGAACAAAAGTACGTGACCTTTGACCTTCTATTTTAGCCGGATTAGCGAGAAGACCTTTTGTTCAAATCGGATCTCGTCTGTTTTCAAGAATGACAGAGGCCCTGAAAACCAACGAGGTTATCCCCGACGTCATCGACACAGTTCCTGCCGAAGTCGTTGAGGTTACCTATCCCAATAATTTGAAATTGGATAAAATTGGCAAAGTTCTTACGCCAACCCAAGTTAAGGATCAGCCGGCTGTTAAGTGGAATGCTGAAGCCAGTTCTTTCTACACTCTGTGCATGACTGGTAAGTAAACAACAAAATCTCTTATCTAACAGCTGTTAATTACTTAATTATGATGACGAGCGGCTAATTACTTCTGCAATCTTTTGTAAGTCATTTTCACGTAAAAATATAGGGAATTCAGTATAATTTTTTCGCAATTCTAGAAATATTTCGCAGATTTTTAGAGAATTCACAAAGATTTAAACAATTTCACAAAGATTTCAGTGATTTACCAAAAGTTTCACAAATTTTAAATATTTCGCAAAGATTACAGATATATTTCAAAGATTTCACAGACTTCTATTAGTTCACAAAAATTTCAAATCTTTGGCAAAGATTTTGAGAGATTTCAAAAAAAATTCACAAAGATTTAAACAATTTCACAAATATTCAAAATATTTCAAACATTTCCCAAAGATTTATGGAAATTCATCAAGTTTTCACAAAGACGTAACTGATTTCTCAAAGATTTCACCAAGATTTCAATGACTTTCGAAAGAATTCAATGGTTTCAAATATTTCGCAAATTTTTAGAGAATT
>JAWWLR010000054.1:68303719-68324472 GCA_035041075.1 Acraspis erinacei | reverse complement strand
GGTGCACGCATCGTACCCGAATTTGGTGAGCACATTGCGTGCGGCTGATATGTGCCCACACCTATTAAAGCACAGTGCTTCCACCAAATGAAACGCATTCCGTAAAGATCATGGTGCACGCATCGTATCCGCATTTGGTGAGCACATTGCGTGCGGCTGATATGTGCCCAAACCTGTTGTTATCTGGGCCTTTTCAGTTTTCTTAAAAAATATTGGAACAATATTGGAAATAGATATTTTTTATCTCACTAGCAGTATTCTTTTTTTATTAGAAGTGGGGCGATATTTTCAAGTAACATCAAGAGACTGAATTTTGAGGTTAGAATTTGAATCAAAGATTCTCAAACATCCTTGCTTATACTAGAAGTCTATAATTTCCACTATGATTAATTACTTGCATTAGAATTCAGAATAATAAATGCATATTTAATCTGTAATAATCTTCCCAATTCAATTCAATTTTGAGGTTAGGTTTTAGTGTCCCGTAGATAGTGAATATGATTTACTTACTCTCATTTGCAGATCGTATGTATTGTATGTTGGATAAAGCTCGGTACTTCCGGACATGTGGTGTACTTACAGGTTTCAGCATTATTATAAATAATAATCATTACATAATAGAGCACTGATGAATACTTTGTGATGACAGCACAAAAGATTTTGAGATTTTCATCGTAAGTGCATATATATATATATATATGTATGAGGTAATTTCGTCAAAGTGAAACTAGGTGGCGGTGCAATACATACCCCGATCGGGTTCTGATCTGGGCCGTAGAATTAGCCATATCGAGCCCTGAACATGTTACACCCACAGGGAGCCCGATAGGTAATCAGCAAAATATATGGTGATTTACACACGTGTTGGTATTAATCAATTTTAGATAGGACGAGTAGATTTTCTTACAATCGTAAAAAACAAGATTAAAAATAATTTTTTTTTTTTGAAAAACGACACAAGAGACGAACAAAATTAAAAGAGAAAAGTTATTTAACCAACAAATATCAAGTTTGTTATAAACTATGGTTATAAAAATATATTAAAAATAGACGTTTCGGAAAAAGACACAAGATGCAATAACATTTTATTTAACAAAATTTTTCGCTTAAATTATATCTACATTGAATGTAAACAAATTAAATTTATAGGAAAACGACACAAGTTGCAGTAAAATATTTAATAATAACTTTGTATTGCGAAATAAGAAACAAATATTAAAGTATTCATTAAAAAGAAGATTTGTACTTTATTTTGAAATATCTTAATAAACTGCCCCAAACTGAGAACGTGATGAGAATGTGTTCGTTAAAGCCGAAGGAGCTTTAACAAAAGAGAATTCACAATCACCAAATGACAGTTGTTGCTGCTTTGACCTTTAGTGAATGCAACATCGAGCGCGAAGCCCAAGACAAATATATATATTTTCTAGCGCGCAGCGCGAGAACCAACAGTCGCGGTCCCTAGGCGCGCTCAAGCTTGCGAGTTAGAAATTAATTATTTTGTTGAAAATTTGTAATTTTTTGGTAGAAAATTAATCTTTTTATTTGAAAATTAATCTTCTCGTTTAAAAATCCATCTATATGGTTGAAAATGAATCTTTTTTGTTTAAAATTTACCTATTCCAGTTGAAGATTTGTAATTTTATTTGTAAATTTATCACTGGTTAAAAATTGAACTATTTTTTTTATGAAAATCGTTTTTTTTTTTCAAAAATTAAATTTTTTAACTGAACGTTTAACTATTCAATTTTTTGTAAAAAATGGATTTTCAGAAGAAAAATCTGTTCAAATTCGATTTCAACAATTGTTTAAATAATTAAAGTGCAGTATAGAAGATTTAATTAATTAAATATTAAAATTATTTGAATTTGAAAAGTTTTGATAAAAATCAGTTTTATTTTATGAAATGCAAACATAAATAAATAAATTATTTTTAAATGGATGCACTTTAACTATAAAACACTCAACAATAATTGATTTGACCAAACGATTTTAAATCCGTTCACAATTTGAGAATTTCTAGATTGTAACTGTTTCAATTTGAGAGTCTTAATAAGAATTAAAATTAATATAATTCATTCTGATAAATTTATTTTATAAATAAAAATTTTAATTATTCATCAATAAAATATTTTAAATTGAAAGTCTTAGGTCTTCCTTTATATTACTTTTTACATCAAATTTAATAAATAAATGTATTAATATATTATTTTTATTATTTTGTTTAGCCATTAAAAAATGTAAATGTGCGGTTGAATCTTTATTAATAATATATATATATATAATTAATTATTATAATTAATAATTAATATATGTAATTAATTATTAATTATATATATAACTCAAGTAATTTTAAGAGATAATTAGAAGTTTTGCAAAAATTTTTTTTAGAACTGCAAAATGCATTTTGAAATTAATCGAATTTTATCTACAATATTTTTGGAAAAGCTTACAAATTAAACAAAAAATGGTTTAAAATCTTCCAGGTAATTTTTTGATAATCTCTTAAAATCTCTTTGGATTTTCCTAGAAACCTTAAGAAAATTTTTTCATTCCAGTTTTTAATTTAATTTGAATTTTTTAAAGTTCTGAATATCTCTTAAATTATTCTAATTTTGTCTACAAATAATAAGTGTTCTATTGTTATTTATAAATTCACATTTTAATGTATTTTTTGCAGGGTTTTCTAAAACTTGTAGCAAAAACTCAATTAATTAAAAAATATATATAAAAGTTCCAAAAAAATTCAAAAATGATTTTAAATTTTTAAACATTTAAAACCACTTCCAGATTTGTTGAGATTTTGAAATAAAGCTTAAAGCTTGTTAAGGATGTTTAAACAATTTGAAATGAAAATAATTTAACTCCTAATTTAACAACTGTTAAGTTAGAAAAAAATAATTTTTTAATTTCTAATGTGTCTAGCGCACAATTAAATAAAATAATATAATTTTGGAAACTTCTAAAGATCATTGCTTAATTCTTTAATTAAGAATATTGAAAATGTTAACGTGCATTTATATTTTTGAAACTTAATCTGAATCTTTGAACTCTATAATTTATATAAGTTTAAAAATTTGATGTCTATCTGCATTTAATTTAAAATTGTTCAATTAAAAAGTGTTAGTATCTTCCATTTTATACGTGTGAATTTTTGAGCATTTGAAAATACGATTTTTGACCGGGAAAATTTAAAACTGTAACGGGTTACTCAATAAAAAGTAACTTACCCAACACTGCAATCCAGGGAAAAAATAATATAATGCGATACTCATCTGCTGTAAATCTTGTTGTCATAAAACCAAGGACTGATTTGAAGGATGGAAAGTAACGGTGCTGTTTTTTTTCCGGAGATTTAATCACTGGCGTTTCGAATTTGCGGTTTGGAAGGGAGGGCAGGAAATATTTAAAGTCTGGGATCAACTGACTGCAGCTAGTTGTAACAACAACGTCAAGCATAATGTATTACGTTCTAACAGGTAGGATCAAAATTTTATCAAAATACTATTTCATTATGATTTATCATATCCTATCTAATAAAGTTATGGAAGAATTATTCCTAAATTTAAGGAAATTTCAAATCATTTTTAAAAAGATATTTAGAAATTTGTAAGCTGTTTATTCAAAAATGATAACAAATTTCAAAAAACTAAAAGAAATACTCTTGGGAATATTGAAACTGATTCTTTATTTGTTTAAATGAATTTGAAGAGAATATTAAAAAATATTAAAAATTATTTTTTCCTTCAAATTATAATTTGCCTACAATTTGTATTATTCTGGAATGAAGATTTTTTTTTTTTGGTTGCAAATTCTACAAATTTTTAGTTTAAGTATCAATTATTATATTTTATGTTGAGAATTCATTTTTTTAAATACAAACATTATTACAAAATTTTAGAAAAAAATTGAAGAAGTTTAATTAATATTTAGAAGCATTAAAAAGAGGAAAAAATCATTTTAAACCTAAAAACGTTTCAACAAATTAAAAAAGTTCAGATTTTTAAATTTCGAACCATGAACTTACTTATACAATCATTTTTGTACCACTTTATGATTTTATATTCAAATATTTCTTTAACAATAATTTTTAAGAAGAAAGAATGTTTTATTTTTTTACGTCTGGGAAAATTTTAATTTATAAATAAAATACGTACAACCTAATGATTTATAAATCTTTAACAATACTAATTTCCAGCGAAAACCACTAACATAAAACATTTATATACTATTACTAATACTATTACTATTTTTAATACAAAATAAAAATTTTGAATAACTATTTATTTATTTTTTCATTTGTTTTTTCGGGAATATAAATATAATTTTTCTAAGATTCTTGAGAAAATTAAAAAAGATTTTGGAAAATTTCAGGTATATCATATCAAAATTTCAACAAAAAAGTTAATATTCAAAAGAATAGTTGAATTTTCAAAAAATAAATATAAATTTTACCAAAAAGATTAATTTTCTACCAAAAAATACGAATTTTTAACGAAAAATATAATAGCTGTTATTTTGAACCAAAAAGTTTCAAGTTTTAATAAAAACAGTTCAGTTCATCAAATAAAAAATAAGAATGTTCAAAAAAAATTTTAATCCTTAACCAAAGAGATGAATTTTCATCTAAAAGCTTCTAACATTACCAAATATATATCAAACTAACTCGAATTCGTAAAATTGTCTCAAAATCTTCCAGATTTGTTTTTGCAAAATGGCAGAATTTTTCCTAAATTTAAGGAAAATTCAAATCATTTTTAAAAATATGTTTAGAAATTTGTAAGCTGTTTATTCAAAAATGATAACAAATTTCAAAAAACTAAAAGAAATACTCTTGGGAATATTTTAAGTGATTCTTTATTCGTTTAAATTAATTTGAAGAGAATATTAA
This sequence comes from Acraspis erinacei, assembly GCA_035041075.1. Lineage (NCBI taxonomy): Eukaryota > Metazoa > Arthropoda > Insecta > Hymenoptera > Cynipidae > Acraspis > Acraspis erinacei. The sequence goes on along the minus strand of JAWWLR010000054.1, from coordinate 68,319,581 downwards.
AAAATATTAAAAATTATGTTTTCCTTCAAATTATAATTTGCCTGCAATTTTTATTATTCTGGAATGAAAAATCTTTCTTTGTTGCAAATTCTACAAATTTTTAGTTTAATTATCAAATATTATATTCTATTTTGTGAATCCATTTTTTTTGTTAAAATACAAATAAGGTTAGAATGTGAAAAGGTTAAAATATTAAAAATTAATTTTAACAATATATATTTAAATGATTTTCTAAACGTAGTAGATTTTAAAGCCAAATTTTTCAATTTTGCATGACGACAAAAAATTTTAAAAATTTTGAAGAAGTTTAATTAATATTTAGAAGCATTAAAAAGAGGAAAAAATCATTTTAAAGTTAAAAACGTTTCAACAAATTAAAAAAATTGATAATTTTAAATTTAAAACCATGAACTTACTTATACAATCATTTTTGTAACACTTTATGATTTTATATTAAAATATTTCTTTAACAATAATTTTTAAAAAGAACAAATTTTTTCTTTTTTACGCCTGGGAAAATTTTAATTTATAAATAAAATAGGTAGAACCTAATGATTTATAAAAATTCTGAATAACTATTTATTTATATTTTCATTTGTTTTTTCGGGGATATAAATATAATTTTTCTAAGATTCTAGAAAAAATTAAAAAATATTGTGGAAAATTTCAGGTATGTCATATCAAAATTTCAACAAAAAAGTTAATATTCAAAAGAATAGTTGAATTTTTAAAGAAAAAATATAAATTTTTCCCAGAAGATTAATTTTCGACCAACAAATACGAATTTTTAACGAAAAATATAATAGTTGTTATTTTGACCCAAAAAATTTCAAGTTTTAATAAAAACAGTTCAGTTCATCAACTAAAAAATACGAATTTTCAAAAAATATTTTAATCCTCAACCAAAGAGATGAATTTTCATCTAAAATTTCTAAAATTACCAAATATCTTTCAAACTAACTCGAATTCGTAAAATTGTCTCAAAATCCTCCAGATTTGTTTTTGCAAATTTTGGAAATCTATTGTAAATTTTTTAATCTATTTAAATATTCATTTAAAATTAATTTTTTAAATGAAGAATCACTTTTAATATTCGAAGGCATCCCAAGAATTTTTTTTATTATATTGAAATCTTTTCAAATTGTTAATTATTTTTATTCTTTTTCAATTTCAAAATATTTTTTTGAACATTTTAATTTTTAATTTATTTTTGAAAAAATTCTGCAAACTTAAAAAACATTACTTAAATTATTCAAGATTGATTTTTAACAATTTTTGAAATATTTTTTTCGAAATCTTTAAAAATCTGCATTGGATTTTAAATCGTTTGACTTATTTTTAGGTTTAAAATTATTTGTGTATCTTTTTAAAACTTCCAAATATCTCTTACAATTATTTAATTTATTTCGAAAGAAGCATTTTGCGCAATAATCTCCATTTTTTCCGAAATTTTAGAAAATCTTTTGAAATATTTTTGTAAAATTAATTTTTGAAAATACTTAAAAAATAAGTTTACATTTTTCCTCGAATCATAAGAAAAAATTTTAATATCATAAAACTTTTGTATGACCTCCAAAGGCTTTAAAATTTTATTTCCAAATCTTAAAAATTAATTTAAAAAAATAAAAAATCACTTAGAAAATTCTTAGGAATTCTAATACTTTTTTTTTTAAATCTTGAAGCTCTTTCAAAATCTTTTAAAATGTTATTTCAAAATCTTCAAAAATCTACATTTTGTTTTTGTTAGAATTTTCGGCATCTTTTTAAGTTATAAATTATTTTTAAGACATTTTGAAGACTTCTAAATATTTTTTAAAATAAGTAAGATTTTTTCTTAAAATGTTTTGAAAAATTCTGCAAAATTAAAAAAATTGCAATATTGCAGATTTATTTTCTATATGTTTTAAAATATTTTTTGAATATTGTCTTAAAAAATGTTGGAAAATAAAAAATAATGTATAATTTCCCAATATATTTAAATCCAACGATCTAGAGATTATCTTAAAAATAATAAATGTTTCAAACTTAAATAATTTAGTTTTGTAGTTGTGTTTTTTTTATCGAAAATTTAAGTTTATAATACAAATTCATGAGATTCTAAAAAAGTTGGATAATTTTTGACAATTTTCAGCTCAGAAGCTCGTATTTTTAGATAAAAAAATAATAATTAAAAATTTGTTAAATAATTTTAGTTTACGATAGCGGATTTTACATAAACAACTCGTCCATTTTCAGTTCTTGAAAATGCATCTGTTGAAAATCAAAGGAAATTGTCGGAAAAAAATTACCGAAAAAAATTTTAGTCGGCCGCCAGCTGAGGCAGTAACGCTTTGGCTGCACAGTCCGAAGGTAGCTTGTTCGATTCTCGCTGTCTGTGCTTATTATTTTTTTTTTTTAATAAAGGGTTCAGAAATGTAATTTACTTCAATAATGTAAAAAAATTATGAAAATAATGTTTTTAAATGTCTTTTTTCACGGAAAAATTATCTTTTTTTAACATTATCATGTTTTTAATTTTGCAAAAAAATTGTTTTATTATTACTCATTTTATATTTTAATTTAAAAATGGCGTAAAACAGAAGAAAATAATAAAATCGTCTTTTTTTTGTTTTTTAGAAAAGAACAATTTTTCTTAATTAATAATAGGGTGTTGAAGATAAAATAAGGACAACTTTTTAAGTTGTTCTTTTGATGCGAGTTTAAATAATTTTATTTATTCTCTTTTATTAATAATAATAAGATTTTGAAAGATAACAATGGTAGTTTTTGGAAATATCTAATATATTTAAAAAATAAAACAAAATTGTTGCGAAACCAAATCTTCAATTCTCTAGAAAAATCCAAGATTCAATTTTTAGTAAGCTATAATTTTTCTTAACTTAGGGAAACCTCAAGTAATAAGCTGTTTCATCATGAATCGTTTATAAAAAGAAAGGTTGACTCCATAATTTTAACTTTCTCTTATTTTAAGTTTGCAATAAAATAATTTTTAATTAAAAAATATTAAAATTTAATTTTTTACAGGAATTTTGCTCTGCTCGATCGGCTTTTCGGTCGCAGATATTGCGAACCAATTTGAAGAAAGTAGAGTTGCACCAGATGTTGTAAATAAAGCCCCTAGTGAAGAACTTGAGGTAAATAGAAAATTGTATTTAATTATAATTTTATAATGTTTAAGTTCTTCGCATTTAAAATTTAAGGCTTTTCTTCATATTTGGATTTCCCTTAATTGTTTGAATTATTACAAGATATTACTCAAAATAATATAGACTCAATTATATTTATTGTAACATAGAAATTATTACTGTTTTTAAATAATTTGAATTAATAAATGCAAAATTTGGAATTTTCGGCTTAGAAAAAAATTGTTTTTGTACTAAAACTGTTTAGAAGTGACCTTAAAACTTTAATTATACTCAAAAGTTAATAAAAAATTATTAGCAATCATTATTATAAAAACTTAAAAAGTATTATTTATTTTATAATAAAAAACTTACTGTAGGTAAAAAGTTTTCTCTTATTAATAAAAAATTTTTTAAAAATAACATGTTTTCGATGTTAAAAAGCCTTAACTTTTAATTTATTTATTTCAATTGTTTATGCAAAATGATAATCATTATATTATAACAGATTTAATTAAAGTTATATTCTTTTTAAGATTATCTGGAGTGCAAAAACAATTTTTTTCACGAAAATGCCAAAATTGGGAAATTTATGTTTACAAAAAAAAAGAAGAACAATTGAAACAATGGACGCTTTAAAAAAACTAGCTTCTTTATAGTAAAATTTTTAGGGGAAACGTCCAAATATTAGATTATTATTAATTTAAATTTAAACAATCATTTATTTGAATTTTGATTTATAGCACGTATATTGTCTTAATTTTTCGTCAAAATAAATAAATTATTTTACATACAATAGTATTTGAAAATAATTATCATCACTGTAGCGAGATTTTTCCTAATGGATTTTAAGATTTTGAGTTAAACATGAAAAAAAATTTTGCAACAACGCATTTTAATACTGAAAACCAAATTTAAATAAATAATAAATAGTATATTTTCAGTTGACTATGAAAACGATTTTAAAAATATAAAAATTGTTTTTTAAACATTTCTTATTGTCCGGTTTTTTTATATCTCCGTGAATGAATTTCCATCGACCTAAGTATATCCAATTAAAAAAAATTCTTTAAGGATCAGAGATTTAAAAATAAAAAAGTTTGCATAAAAATATTGTATAAATTGTATCAATGTATTCCTAAAAAAATGACTGCCTAATTATTAAAAAAAAAATATTAATGCAGGTCAAATATGGCGACATGAAACTGAAATTTGGAGATGAATTAACACCAACTCAAGTCAAAGACATGCCACATATTGATTTCAAACATGATGACGATGCACTTTACACTCTGATCATGACTGGTAAATATAAATGTTTTGAAATTATAACATGCTTTCTACCTGGCCCAAAAATCGAAAAAACCGGGAAATGACCGGGAAAATTTTCTAGCGGTGAAAAACGGGAAAATTACGGAAATTTTATTCCACGAGAAAAAAGTCGGGAAATAACCGAGAATTTTATTTAGTGACCGGGATTTTTCTACCGAATGTACTAATATGTAAAATAAAAGTTATTTAATATATTTCATTACTCTAATTTTATGTTGGAACAGGGAATTTATGAACAAATTCTAATTTTCACTTGGAATAAGGATTTTTTAAAACTAATTAAGACTAATCAAGAAATGTAATTCTGAGTTTAAGGCAAGGAGTTTTTGAAAAGAATTATATTTTTTACTTTGGGACAGGCAATTTCAGTAAATGATGATAATTTTGAGTTTGGGACACAAGAAATTTCAGTAAAGAAATATTATTTTGACAATTGGGACAGGGAATTTGAGTAAAGAAACTTACATTTCAGTTTACGATCAGGAATTTCCGTGAAGAATTATAATTTTATGTTTGGAATAGGGAATTTTAGTGAGGAATTTTAATTTTTAGTTTAGGGTGCAGGGAGTTTCAGTAAATAAATATACTTTTGACAATTAGGACAGCGAATTTCCGTGAAGAATCATAATTCTTACTTGTGGAAGGGAATTTCAGTAAAGGATAATAATTTTGATTTTGGAACAGGGAATTTTAGTAAAGAACTATATTTTTGAATTTAGGAAACAGGGAATTTTAGTATAAAAAATATAATTTTGGTACCGGAGACAGCAAAAATTCCCTGAAGAGTATTAATTTTGACTTTGGGACAGGAATTTTAAATGAAAAATTAGAATTTGAATTTGGAAAATGGAATTTTATCGAAGAATTGTAATTTTGAGTTCAGATTACAGGCAATTTTAGTGAAAAAATATAATTTTGATAACTGAGCAGGCACAATTTCCTGAAGAATTTTTACTTTCTTCTTTGGACAAGAAATTTTAATGAAAAATTAGAATTTTGAATTTGGGAAAGGGAATTTTAGCAAAGAATTGTTATTTTGAGTTTCAGAGACAAGGAATTTTAGTAAAAAAATATATTATTTTGAAAACTGGGACAGGGAAAATTCCCTGAAGAATTATAATTTTTACTTGGGGACAGGGAATTTCAGTTAAGAATTATAATTTTGAGTTTGGAACAGGGAATTTGAGTGAATAATAATAATTTTGAGTTCATGCCACAGGGAATTTCAGTAATAAAATATAATTTTGACAATTGGGACAGGAAATTTTCCTGACTTATTTTAATTTATACTTTGAAAGAGAGAATTTTAGTAAAGAGTGATCATTATAATTTTTACATTCGGACATAGAAGTCAGGTTAAGAATTATAATGTTAAGTTAGGAACAGGTCATTTTGATGAAGAATAATCATTTTGAGCTTAGGTCGTAGGGAATTAAAGTAAAAAAAAAAGTATATTTGAGGAATTTCCGTACAAAAATATAATTTCGACAATCGGGGAATGGAATTTTTTCCTGAAAAATTATATTTTGGGACAGACAATTTCTGTGAAAAATATAATTCTAACAATTGGGACAGGAAATTACCCAGAATAATTTAAATTTTTACTTTGGGATAGGGAACTTTAGTGAAAAATTATAATTTTAAGTTTGGTAAAGAGAATTTTAGTGAAGAATTATAATTTTGAATTCGGTACACAGGGAATTTCAGTACATAAATACAATTTTGAGAATTGAGACAGGGAACTTCGCTCAAGAATTTTAATTTTTACTTTGGGACAGGAAATTCCTTGAAGAATTATAATTTTTACTTTAGGGCAGGAAGTTTTAGTGAAAAATTAGAATTTTGAGTTTGGATCAGGGAATTTTAGTGAAGAATAGTAATTTTGAGTTCAGGTCACAAGGATATTCAGTAAAAAAATATAATTTTGACAATTGGGACAGGAAATTGCTTTAAAGTATTTTAATTTTTACTTTGGGACAGAGAATTTTAGTTAAGAGTGATAATTTTGAGATTGGGAAAGAGGGAATTTCGTAAATATTTATCATTTTGACTATTAGGACAGGGAATTTTATTAAGAGTGATAATTTTAAGTTTGGGACAGAGGGAATTTCAGTAAATAAATATAATTTTAACTATTGCGACAAGGAATTCCTGAGACTGGCAAAATTCCCTGAAGCATATTAACTTTCACTTTGGGATAGGAAATTTTAATGAAAAATTAGAATTTTGTAATTTGGAAAGGGGAATGGTAGTAAAAAAATACTTTTTATAACTGGGACAGGGGAAATTTCCGGAACAATTATAATTTTTACTTTGGGACAGGAAATTTTAGTTTGAATTTGGAAAGGGGATTGTAGTGAAGAATTAGAATTCTAACAATTAGGACAGAGAATTTTCGTAAAGAACTATAATTTTTATTTTGGGACATGGAATTTCCCCGAAGAATTTTAATTTTAATTTCAGGACAGGCAATTTCAGTGAGAAATCTAATTTTGACCATTGGGACAGGGAATTTACCTGTAGAATTTTAAGTTTTACTTGGGGACAGGAATTCTGGGTTTAAAACAGGGAATTTTAGTAAAAAAGGATAATTTAGGGTTTGTGACGGAGGAAATTTCAGTAAATTAAATATAATTTTGATAATTGGGATAGGGAACCTTACTGTGGAATTATAATTTGGAATTTAGAAGAGAAATTTTCGTTACGGATTATAATTTTTACTTTCATATAGGGAGATTCCGAAAATAATTACAATTTCACTGAGAACTTGAAATTTTTTACATGGAACGGCAATTTTTGGAAAAAATTTGAATTCTGATTTAGAAGATGGAAATTTAAAAAATCCCTGTTCTAATTCAGAATTTTAATTCTTACTTTGGGACAGGTAGTTTGAGTGAAAAATCTAATTTTGACAATTGGGACAAGGAATTTCCATGTAGAATTTTAAGTTTTACTTTGTGGCATGAAATTTAATTGAAAGATTAGAATTCTGAATTTGGGAAGGGAAATTTTAGTAAAAAAAAAATTTGTATAACTGGGACAGGAGACTTCTTTTAAGAATTATAATTTTGAGTTTAAAACAGGGAATTTCAATGAAGAAGGATAATTTTAAGTTTGGGACAACGTTAATTTCAGTAAATAAATATAATTTCAACTATTGGGACAGGGAATTTTCTTAAAGATTTTTACTTTTTACTTTAGTATATAGGCAATTTCAGCGAGAAATATAATTTTGACAATTGGGACAAGGAATTTCCCCGAATAATTTTAAGTTTTACTTTGGAACATGAAATTTCGGTTAAGAATTACAATTTTTTATATGTAACTTGGAATTTTAGTGAATAATAATAATTTTGAGTACAGTTTACAAGGAATTTGAGTAAAAAATATATATAATTTTGATAACTGAGGCTGAGAAAATTCCCTGAAGAATATTAACTTTCACTTTAGGACAGGAAATTTTAATGAAAAATTAGAATTTGGAATTTGGAAAGGGGAATTTTAGTAAAACAAAATAATTTTTTTCACTGGAAAAGTGAAAATTGCCAGAACAATTCTAATTTTTACTTTGGGACAGGAAATTTTAGTTAAGAATTATAATTTTTACTTTGGGACAGGGAATTTCAGTCAATAATTATAAGTTTGATTTCAGTTCAGAGGGAAGTTAAGTAAAAGATATCTAATTTTGATAGCTGGGACAGGGAGAATTCCCTGAAGAATTTTAATTCGATTCTTTGTACAGGACATTTTGATGAAAAACTAGAATTGTGAATTTGGAAAGGGGATTTTAGTGAAGAATTATAACTTTAACAATCGGGACAGAGAGTTTTCGTAAAGAACTATACTTTTTATTGTGGGATAGGGAATTCCCCCGAAGAAATTTAGTTTTTACTTAAGTACAGGCACTTTCAGTAGAAATATAATTTTGACAGTTGGGACAAGGAATTTCCATGTAGAATTTTATGTTTGACTTTGAGACAGGAAATTTCGTTTAAGAATTATAATTTTGAGTTAAAAACTGGGAATTTTAGTATAGAAGGATAATTTTAGGTTTGGGACAGAGGAAATTTCAGTAAATTAAATATAATTTTGACAATTGGGACAGGGAACTTCAGTGTGGAATTATAATTTGGAATTTAGAGCAGAAATTTTCATTACGGATTATAATTTTTACTTTCATACAGGGAGATTCCGAAAATAATTATAATTTCACTTAGAACTTGAATTTTTTTACATGGAATGGCAATTTTTGGAAAAATTTGAATTCTGATTTAGAAGAAGGGAATAAAAAAATCCCTGCTCTAATTCAGAATTTTAATTCTTACTTTGGGACAGGCAGTTTGAGTGAAAAATATAATTTTGACAATTGGGAGAGAGAATTTCCTTGAAGAACTTTAGTCTTTGCGACATGGAATTCCAGTTTAGGAATTATAACTTTTGAGTTTGAAACAGGGAATTTTAGTAAGAGTGACAATTCTGAGTTTGGGACAGAGAGAATTTCAGTAAATAAATAATATTTTAACTATTGGGACAGGAATTTGGCTTGAAGTATTTTAATTTGTACTTTGGTACAGAGAATTTTAGTTGAGAGTGATAATTTCGAGTTTGGGACAGAGGGAATTTCAGTAAATAAATATAATTTGAACTAGTGGGACAAGGAATTACCTTGAAGAATTTTAATTTTTACTTTAGGAAGGTAATTTCCGCCAGAAATCCAATTTTGACAATTGGGACAAGGCATTTCTATGTAAAATTTTAAGTTTTACTTTTGGGACAGGAAATTTCGGTTAAGAATTACAATTTTGGATTTGTAACTTGGAAATTAAGTGGATAATAATAATTTTGAGTACAGGTTACAAGGGACAGGGGAAATTCCCTTACGAATTTTAACTCTGCTCTCTGTGAAGGAAATTTGAATGAAAATGAGAATTTTGAATTTGGAAAGGGGATTTTAGTGAAGAATTATAATTTTAACAATTGGGACAGAGAGTTTTCGTAAAGAACTATATTTTTTATTATGCTACAGGGAATTTTCCGGAAGAATTTATATTTTTTTTCATGGCAGGCAATTTCAGTGAGAAATCTAGTTTTGACTATTGGGACAAGTAATTTGTATGTCGAATTTTAAGTTTTACTTTAGGACAAGAAAATTCGGTTAATAATTAAAATTTTGGATTTTTAACTTGGAATTTTAGTAAAAAAAAAGATAATTTTGATAACTGAGGCTGGGAAAATTCCTTGGAGAATATTATCTTTCACTTTGGGACAGGAAATTTTAATGAAAAATTAGAATTTTGAATTTGGAAAGGGGAATTTTAGTAAAAAAAATATTTATAACTGGAACAGGGAAAATTCCCTGAACAATTATAATTTTTACTTTGGGACAGGAAATTTCAGTCAAGAATGATAATTTTGATTTCAGTTCACAGGGAAGTTTAGTAAAAGATATATAATTTTGAATGCTGGGACAGGGAGAATTCCCTGAAGAATTTTAATTCTATTCTCTGTACAGGAAATTTGAATGAAAAATTAGAATTTTAAATTTGGAAAGGGGATTTTAGTGAAGAATTATAATTTTAACAATTGGGACAGAGAGTTTTCGTAAAGAACTATACTTTTTATTATGGGACAGGGAATTTCCCCGAAGAATTTTAATTTTTACTTCAGGACAGTTAATTTCCGCCCGAAATATAATTTTGTCAATTGGGACAAGGAATTTCGCTGTAGAATTTTAATGTTTACTTTGGGACAGGAAATTTCTGTTAAGAATGATAATTTTCAGTTTAAAACAGGGAATTTTAGTAAAGAAGGATAATTTTAGGTTTGGGACAGAGTAAATTTCAGTAAATTAAATATAATTGTGATAATTGGGACAGTGACGGCAATTTTTGGAAAAAATTTTAATTCTGATTTAGAAGCAGGAAATTAAAAAACTCTCTGTTCTAATTCAAAATTATAATTTTGTACAAAGTTCTCTGTTTCAAATCAGAAATTCAATACTTCTTATGACAAAAAAAAACGATCTGATAAAACTCAGAATTTTAATTTTATTTCGAAAATTTCCTTTACTAAATGAAAAGCCTTTAAAATGTTTTAAACTGTTAAAACATGTCTTGAAACTTAAAAATCGTATGAAATATTTTTAATTGACTGGAAAAAATTAACAATTGACTGAAAGTAACCCAGGACATGAGAGGCAATTTCAAATCATCCGTCAGGTAGTAAGAATTTTTTTTCACCTATCGTTCTTAGTTTTTGCAAAAAATTGCATTCTTTTTTTATTTTCTATTTTTAGATCCAGATGCGCCAACTAGGAAGGCCCCCATAATGCGAGAGTGGAACCATTGGGTTGTGATAAACATCCCCGGAGATGATGTTTCTAAAGGAGAGACTCTTGCGGAATACGTTGGCGCTGGTCCTCCACAAGGAAGTGGTCTTCACAGATACGTAATTTTGGTTTTCAAACAGCCAGGAAAATTGACAGTTGACGAGAAGCACCTGTCAATGACAGATCAAACTCCGCGTGAAAGATTTTCGACCAAGAAGTTTGCCGCCAAGTACAATCTTGGCGAACCAGTTGCAGGAAATTTGTTTTTGGCTCAGTGGGACGATTATGTTCCCACTCTTTACAGGAAACTCGCAGGCAAGGATTAATGAAAAAATGTTCGCTTTTATTATATAAAAAATTAGAATTAATTACGTATTTTACAAAACTGTAAATTTGAGAATAGTGATTTTAAGAACTTGAAAGTTTCGAGTTTTTTAAACTGCATATATATTTTCATAGTTTTGAAAATTTTTGTAATAAATTTTTGTAATACCTGAAATTTAATAAAAGTTGAAAAAAAGATTGAAGTTTATTTGTCTATGCTGGAAGTATAGATATAGAGATCCTATTTTTTAAAATAATTCAGTCCACTATTCACGACATTCGCGACATTAGAAAATTACGGACTTTAAACAAATGAGAAATTGTTTTTTAATAAATCATATTAATTCAGTAGAAATAAAAAAATGAAATATTTTGATAAGAATAATTTTTGTCTGATGTTAATTGTACTTTTTTTATTGCTTGGATGTGAAATAACAATAATTGAAAAAATTTTTGTTAATTTAAAAGAACAATGCAAGAACAAGATTTTTATTATAAGAGCAATAATTTAAGAAAAAAGTACTATACACATTAAAAAAATTTTAACTGAGAAGTTTCTTTTTCAATTATAGTGTTATTTTAAATAATACTTTAAAAGACAGATTAATAATTAAAAAATATTTTTTATCTTTGATCAAAATATCTCATTATGGTATTTTTAATAAATAAATGATATTGATTAAGAAATAGTTTTTTTAATTGTTTAGATTCGGGAATTTTTAAAATCGAGGATATTATAAATTATGGGTTAAAAAACAATAAATAAATAAAATAAAATTATCTTATGTCGGGAACTTTATTATTTACGAATTTTCGAGGTAATATTATAAAGTGTTCGGGAATTTTATTATATGACAATTTTCCAGTTCTGGATTTTATATTACGGCGATTTTAACATTTCCGAAATTTTCTATTTTGAAAATTTTCATTTTTGGGGAATTTTAGTGTCAGGAATTTTTATATTCGGTCAAATTATAAACCTTTCGGGAATTTTCCTATTTAGAATTTTTATATATCGCCAATTTCATAATTTCGAAAGTTTTATATTCTGAGTATTTTCTTTTTCGAGAACTTTACAGTACCCGAAATTTTATTTTTCTTGATTTTTCAGTTATCTTTTGAGAATTTTGAAATTCGGTAATATTATAAACCGTTAGGGAATTTTCCAATTTAGGATTTTTATATTTCGGCAATTTCATAATTTTGGGAATTTTATATTTCGCATATTTTCTTTTTCGGAAAATTTCCGGGCTCAAGAATATTATTTTTCTTGATTTTTCTGTTGTCTTTTGCGAATTTTCAAATTCGGTAATATTAGAAAGCATTCGGGAGTTTTCTAATTTAAGATTTTTATATTTCGGAAATTTCGAATATTTTTTTTTCGCTAATTTTATTTTACTTGTGATTTTTCAGTTCTCTCTTGTGAAGTCTATTATTCAGGAATTTTCAAATTCGGTAATATTATAATGCGTTCAGGAATTCTCCAATTTACGATTTTTATTTTTCAGCATTTTCATAATTTCGGGAATTTCATATTTCGAATATTTTATTTTTCGGGAACTTTACAGTGTCAGGAATTTTTCTTGATTTTACAGTTGTCTTTTGGGAATTTTCAAATTCGGTAATATAAAGCGTTCAGGAATTTTCCAATTTAGGACTTTTATTTTTCAGCAATTTCATGATTTCGGGAATTTAATATTTTGAATATTTTATTTTTCAGGAATTTTAGAGTACCAGAAATGTTTTTTTTCTTGATTTTTAAGTTGTCTTTTGGGAATTTTAAAATTTGGTAATATTAGAAAGCGTTCGGGAACTTTTCAATTAAAGATTTTTATATTTCGGAAATTTCGAATATTTGATTTTCCGGTAATTTTATTTTACTTGTGATTTTTCAGTTGTCTCTTATGAATTCTATTGTTCAGGAATTTTTAAATTCGGTAATATTATAAAGCGTTCAGGAATTTTCCAATTTAGGATGTTTATGTTTCGAAAATTTCCTATTTAAAAAATGTTCTTTTTCGGGATTTTGAGTGTCGCAAATGTTATTTTTCGTGATTTTTCAGTTGTCTCTTGAAAATTTTATTATTCCGAAATTTCCAATTCGGGAACCTTATTTTTCGAACTGTTTCAGTTGTCTCTCGAAATTTTTTTACTCTGTTCTGGAATTTTTGATTCCGTAATATTTTAAACTGTTCGGAAATTTTATTATTCGGGAATTTTTCAATTTGGGATTTTTATACTTCGGCAATTTTATCATTTCGCAAATTTCCTATTACGTATGTTTCATTTTTTGGGAGTTTTGTAGGACGAGAGAAAAGAGCTGTTTTTATTCAGTAATAATTTGGACAACAATGAGGATGAATATTTTGAAATCAGGTATGTTGCTATATTTTTAAATACTTACATGCTGTTAATTTCAATACAAATATACATAAATAAAAATAAATACACCGTACGTCTGACCCTAAAGTTTAAACGGAAGTTGAATATACTAATGTGAGTTTTTCGTTGATTAATTTGAATTTTTGAAAACTTTTTGTAAAATTTTTGACATTGTTGACATTTTTTTGAAATCTTTGGTAAAATTTTTGAAACCTGAAATTGGTTTTAAGACATTTTTCAAAATATTGGCATCTTTTAAAACATTAGTCAAAATTTTCACATATTTGTAAAATTTATAATTATTGTTAAAAAAAATTTGAAATCTTTCTGGAATTTTTGCAAACTTGTTGTGAAAGCTTTGAACTCTTATTGTAATTATTAAAATATTTGTAAAAACTTTTAAAATCTGTCTTCAAATATTTTTGAAATATTTTTCAAATTAGAAATCTTTTTAAATAAAAATTTTCAAGAATATTTTGAAAGCTTCTTGCAAGTTTTGTGGTCTCATTTTCAAAACTTTAAGGTCTATGTGAAATAATTCATATATATTTATTTAATCTTTTAACATCTTTTTGAAATTTGAAATTTGTTTTGGAATAATTTTTAAGTCGTTTTAAATATTTGTGAAATCTTTTAAAAAATGTTAAAAATCCAATATTAAAAAAAAGTCTATAGAAATATCTTAAATTATTTTAGAAAAGGGAAATTTTTTGAAATTTAATGAAATCTTTCTGAAATCATTGTGAAATTTGTAAAATCTTTTTGAAATCTGAAATTGGTTTTGAAATATTTTGAAATCTTTGTGAAACCGTTGAAATCTTTGTGAAATATTCTCAAATAGTTGTAAAATATTTTAAAGTGTTTAAAATTATTTGAAATCTTTTTGAAACCTATGTGAAACTTTGTGAAATCATTGAAACTCTGTGAAATCTTTGTAAAATCATTGAAGTATTTTTGAATCTTTGTGAAATCATTGAAATATTTAAAAAAAATTTTGAAATCTGAAATTTGTCTGTAATCATTTTGAAATCATTGAAATCGTTTGAAATACTTGTGCAATATTTCGACATATTTTTAAAAAAATATTTTGAATTCTCTGAATTTTTGTGAAATTATTTTCAGAACTTTAAAATCTCTGTAAAATTTTTGAAATCTTTGTGAAATCTCTTAAAGTATCACAAATCTTTGTAAAACCTGAAATTTGTTAAAAATTATTTGAAATATCGGTGAAATTTTCGTGAAATAATGGTGCAAACTTTAAAAGCTTTGTAAAATCATTGAAATTTTTGATAAATCTTTTAATGCATCACAAAATATTTAGAATATTTGGAAATCCATATGTGAGATCCTTGAAATTTTGTGAAATCTTTGTGAAAACATTGAAATATTATGAAATATTTTTTTAACTTGAAATTTTTAAAAATCTTTTTAAGATCATTTAAATCTTTTGAAATATATGTGAAATATTTTGAAATCTTTCTAAAACCTGAAATTTGTTAAAAATTATTTGAAATCTCTGTGAAATTTTTGTGAAATTATTCTCCAAACTTTAAAAGCTTTGTAAAATCATTGAAATATGTAAGAAATCTTTTAAACTATCAAAAAATATTTCGAATTTTTTGAAATCTATGTGTGAAATCTTTGAAATTTGGTGAAATCTTTGTAAAATAATTTAAAGCTTTGAGAAATATTTTAAAGTATCGCGTCAACAACCTTCTTGGTTAAGGTACGCCCACTTATTTGAAATAATTAAATATGAAAAGCGAGTGTGTACAGAAAATAATAAGAGTAAAGTAATTAAAATTAATACTTTGCCCACAAGGAGGACTTATAAATGGAATTGAAATTGTTTATTAGATTTTCTCCTTAAAAATAAGTGATATATTTTAATTTTAAACAAAGGAATATCTTTCTTGATCCTAAATATTTGTTTACAGGTATTCCTAACATTATTATGCAATTCACATTTATTATTTGTTATGAAAATTTTCCTTACACACTCAATCATTTGAAATAAGCAAGCCAACGGTAACTAATCAATTTGGCCCTTCGCGACGCTTCATTTTCTCTTCCGCGCATTCTCAAAATGAGTGAAAACAAGATGATCATATTGGGTGCGATGAGCAAATAATTTGAGTTGTTGATTTTTTATAGGGGTTTCCATGCCATCAGATGCATTTTATCACACAAATCGTTAGGGTTATCGGGTAAATTAGTTGCCACATGAAACTCTTGCTTTCAGTAACCCCTTTCTCGGCCTTCCTAGAACTGCTGGCTCAAACAGTTTCTCAGGGGAGCAGGGCGAGAGCGGTCGCGACAATATATATATATATATATATATATATATATATTTTTTTTTAAATTTATATCTTTT